>CM038119.1:19651221-20172523 GCA_001642375.2 Mentha longifolia | reverse complement strand
CGGTATGCACTTCGACTTCGTCGAAAATCCAAATTTCAACGGCGCAATGCATTTCAAGCTTGACCTCGTCTAAACGAGGCGGTATGCACTTCTACTTCGTCGAAATCCAAATTTCGACGGGGCAATGCATTTCAAGCTCGACCTCATCTAAACGAGGCGGGTATGCACTTCGACTTTGTCGAAATCGCGGATTTTGATGGGGCAATGCAATTCAAGCTACTACACAGCGCGCCACTACCCTACATCACTCGTCCTCGCTTCTTACTTTTGGGGGGGGGTGGGGGGGGTGTGAGATAGGATATGGCCCAGCTACTAGACCCAAGCTCCGGCCCAACATAGTTGGACCTCGGCAAATAAGCCGGCCTAGTTTGAGCTCGGCCACTGAAAGGCCCAGAAGACACTACGGCCCAATTCAACAGCGCAACCAAGAGCATAGAAGCTCGGCCGACCCACGATCTTCAACCCCACGATCTACACCCCACGACTGCTGAGGTGGCACCCACGACCTCGGCCATAACCGCCACGACCTCAGTCGTTACTGCTGTTGTACACTTATAAATAGTGATGCTAGGATAGATTGAAGGGGACACTTTCTGTAAACTCGAGAGCAATTATACTCATTACTTTATCCGTGGACTTAGATCAAACGAACGATCGAACCACGTAAAAACTCTTGTGTTCTTACAAACTTCCCTATCGTACAAATACTCAAAAACCACGATCGATCAACGGTGAATGATCTCATTGGTTCTCTTCGAATCTATGAAATGGGCATGAAAGGTTTGAAATCAGAAGCGAAAAAGTAGAATATTGCTCTCAAAGCCAGCTCGGGTAGTGCTGATACATAAATCTGTGTTAGATGAATATCAAATTGTAATGGCCACTCTTACATTGTTTGCAAAAAAGTATGGCCAGAATCAGAGAAAGAACGAGCCTATAAAGTTTAAGAGATCGGGTGGATCTTCATCCACTACACAGAAGGACAAACAATCCAACAGTCATGGAAGTCGGAGAAAGGTATAACCTTGCTATGAATGTGGTGGATATGGACACTTTCAAGCTAACTCGGCAAAGTTGAAGTCTCTAATAATTAAAGAAAGGTTAATATTGCTACTCACAACGATGAAGATATTAAGGGAAGTGAGCATGAGGACATTGGTGAACATAAGACTCATACAGCTAATCTTATCAAAAGTGCAGAAACTAAGTCTGGTCTTTTTGCCACCGAGAGTGAAAGCCTTGAAGACAAGATGTTTCGAAGTTCTCACTGATGATATAATGTGCTTCACAATAAATGTGCTGAAGTGGCTGAGGTGAACAAGAAGTTCACTGATAGGGTTGATGTTCGTATCAAAGAAAGGGATGAATTGATACTTATTGCTTAGGCCTTGCAAGCTGATCTTGATTGAAGCCAAGCTGAAAGAGAAGTTCAAAAGAATGAACTGTCCTAGCTTCAGAAGATAATTAAGATGATGCATGGTACTGCCAATTAAGCTCGATGAAATCCTAGTTAGGGAAAAAATGATCTTGACAAAACATGAGTAGGATTTCATGAAATGCTGGAACTGCTCATAAGACAGGCTATGATCAAAAGTTTTAGAAGGAACATGTATCGAATCAAGTGGAGGATAAGCCAAAAGGGTCAAATAATAAAGGAAGTTAAAAGAAGGCAAGTAATTACTGGCCATGACAATCGTGCATCAAATTGGAGAAGAAGTTCAGAAATATTTATCCCAATATTTCATTATTGCAACAGGCCATGACACATCGTCCTCATTGCACATTAGGAATGCAAACAAATTAAATATTTTAGTTTGGTTCACGATTCATATTTAAATTGTGGTATTCATATCCGAAATTTTTAGATTCGATATTCGAATACAAATATTTTATTTCATATATATATATATATATATATATATATATATATATATATATTATATATATATATAGAGAGAGAGAGAGATGATATGCTACTCCTCATTCGTGGGCATCTCCGTGGGTACCTTCGTCGTTTATCACTTTGGCATTATTTTGTTCGATTTTTTCAATTGTTTTATATTTTATTACCTTAGAAATTAATATAGAAATCATAAAATCTAATAAATAAATAAATATCAAAACTCGATTTGTTTATTACTCATTTTTTGAAGTTAAAAATAAAAACTAATGAATCGAGCTTTAATTTTTTAGATTCATGATTTCTATATTAATTTTTAAAGTACTAGAATATAAAACAATTGAAAAAATCGAACAAAATAATGTCAAAGTGATAAGATGGTGAATATGCTTATGGAGGTGCCCACGAATATGGGAGAAGCATATAATTTCTCTCTCTCTCTCTCTCTCTCTATATATATATATATATATATATATATATATATAATTCACCTCTTATATAATTTAATTATAATTATTAAATATGCAGCCCAAGAGGCCAAGACCAATACTCTAAGGCTCAATCAAATCATGAAGAATTGAATATTTTACCAATAAGGCAATAACTAAATATACAGAACATAATCAAGTTATTTCAAAAAAAGAAAAAAAATGAGATACGAGAATAAGCCCTAGAACTAGAAGTCTTGAACACCCCAAAATAGGAATATTGGGTGTAGCCTATTAAGAAATGAATTAGTTAAAATGTACTCTTAAGCCATATTTTTGAAGCTCAATATTTCATGAGCTTATTAGCCCAATATGAGTAAATGGATAGTATCATCAAAAAATATGTTCGATATGGGCCCAATAGTATGATCAAATAATAAGAATCGTCGAGACGAATCCGTAGACATAAAGCTCTTTAAAATCGGACATCATATCATTTGAATATTTTATGGGCTAAGAAAGTTTATAAGTATTTTTGAAAACACAAAAATAAGGTTGTATAAATACCCAAACTTACCATTTCAACGATATTAAGATTAGGTTTATTTTTGTAGGCCCAGTACGAGAACCACAAACTTAAGATTCTTGTTACACAAGTAAATTTCCAGCTTTGCTTTTGAGGTGAGTTTTACTTACTTAACTCAAAATAAATATGTTTTATAAGCTTTCATCCTTATTGCTCAAATTATTTTATATATATTCAATAGCTCATTGTAGATTTGGACTTAACCAATATGAGAAATTCCGGATATGAAATATGATATGCTTAGTTATGTGATCACATAGATCGGTCTTCACTATAAATTATGAGCTTATGATGAATAAATGTTTACTTTAATATGAACGAAGTATGTTACGAACTACCGCTGAGTGTTCAAATGCTCGGCCTAAATATATTTTTTTTTGAATGTTTTCAGGTAAAGAATGAAGGAGGATGAGTGACGTGGACCAATGGACTTAATTGTGTATACTACTTATTTTATTATTTTGTTGAGTCAATGTAAGTTATGATCAATTTTTATGAACTTGTATGTTTTTGCTTGACCTTTTGATACTTTAAACTATTATTGCACTATTGTAGTTGACGTGCCATGTAAACTTTTATATGTTGGATTTTGACAATTTTTCTTGGCCATTAATTGTTAATCGTTGGATGAACTTTATTCGAACTCATGTGATTCGTCAATTAGTTTCAATGCATGTTCGATTACTTAGGATAGATCTTTTCGAGTCAAATTTTATAAGGGTCATCTAATACGTGCTAGTGAGCTTCAACTTATTATTCTTGAACTCCTACTACTATACTTACTATACTTGATGTTGTCATATGTGACCTTTTTGAATTGTTGACTCATTGGTTTCCTAATTAGTTGACCGATTATTATTACTTAAGTGATGCTTGGAACTTCTTACTAGTCAATTATTGTATTTTGTTCTTGTGGTTCATTGGTACCCTTGTTTGGTAGAATGGATGGAATAATGCAAGATAAGGTAAAAAATAATTATGAGTTGTCTTGGATATAGAGATAACACCAAGATTGAGTTTTAAATATAGGTGTTTGTAGCTTGTTTGATAGGAAGAATTAGAACATGATAAAATAAAATAAAATAAAATAAAATAAAATAAAATAAAATAAAATAAAATAAAATCAAAATCAAAAATTACTAAATTAACCCTTTATAAATTTGAAAATTACGAACATAATTGCCCTTGGAAATTTGGATCGTCTTTCCCCTCGGTTACCCTTCTCCATCCCTCTTCTAAAACTACTGTTCATTCACCGCTACAGAAAATTATTAATTCGCTTCACATTGCTAATCACGCCACCAACAACAACAATGCATTTGTGGTGTGATAAGATTTACAAAGGATAATGGGTGAATTCATTGCTAATCACGCACTTCATTCTGCCTCTAAGCCGTTCTGCCGCCGTCTCTCTCCTGAAACCTATCTCTCTCTCTCTCTCTCTCTCGTCAATTCATTACATCAACATCCATGGGAACGAATAAAATTAACACTAAAATTGAGTTATCACAGGTGAATGAACAATTCCATTTCGCTAAAAAAAATCGAACACAAAAACGAAAAAATCTGCAATCGATCCCTACAGCAGAGCCGAATCGATTCCTACCACGTCTTCAGTCTCCTTCACGTCATCGGCACCAAGATCAGCGGCTCCACGTTCCACAGTTCCGGCGCAAGGCACAGGGGCTCTCGGCAGTGTAAAATGGGTGAGTTGAGAAGGATAATGGAGAAGGATAAAATGGGTGGGTTGAAAAATAAAAGAGAAATTGTTCAAGTGTGATAGGCTTATAAGAGGAGGGAGGTGTGATAAGATTTATAAAGGGCTACACTGTTTTCAGCCCGAGCCGGAACATAAACATGGGCCTCCAATAAAGGCTATCTATGATACCAAACGCCTAGATTACGTGAGATAAGCAGCAATCACATGATATCATCCCTACCATACACACCTTGTAGGACTAGATTCGTTGAATTTCAACGGTGCTGTCAAAATTTTTATGATTCGATTCTATCAAGTTTTTGTTCTGTCTCTTTTCTTTATCCTTTGTCTTTCGTGTGTGGTGACGTCATAATCCTTCGGGATTGGGGCATTACACTAATAACTTAGTTAGCATATAAGCTGCATTGTCTTCCATAGACACCTTAACCACATTTACAATGCCATTGTTCACAATATGAAATGAACTCTCGCATCGATGTGTTTATATCTCTCATAAAAGAAACATGGTTTTAGCTGGATGAAGTGCACTTTAACTGTCACACTTCACAGTAAGAAATTTTTGGAAAAAATCCAAACTCACCGATGATTCCTTTCAATCATGTTGCTTCTTTTACAGGCTTTATCATTGCCATATATTATGCCTCTGCAGTTGAAAGAGCAACAACAGGCTGTAATAACGACCTCCAACTTATAGCTGAACTATACAAATAAAATGTTTATCATGACTGCAGAGATCTTCCGGTATCCACATTTCCATAAAATATGAATTTGAAAGACAAATTGAGTCACGCCAATCTTAATCATATGCTATTACATTTAAAGTGAAAATATCTAATTTTCTTCTACTGGTATCAGGTTCTTATTAAATGTCACCAACGGATTTAAATAACTACGCCTTATTGAATAAAATTTACTAATTAGCATTGATATTCCTAATAACATCCTCAATAAAAAGAAATTGAGCATTGTAGGAGGATCCACCTTCCATCACAGCCGCCTTCGCCTTCTTCTGCATCTCCTCCACCTTCTCCCTCACTCCACTTCCCTCCGCCGCCATAAGCCGCCGTATAACCACCTCCACCTCATCCGCCCCCACAATCTCCGGCGGCCTCTCCCCGGTAAAATCCATGACATAGTCTAGCGTGACGGCCTCCGCCATCTTCAGCTCCTCCACCACCTCAAATGCATTCAGATGCTGATCCCCGAACAGTGGAAACGCAGCGATCGGAACTCCGAACAACACACTCTCCAAAATCGAGTTCCACCCGCAGTGCGAAACGAACGCTCCCACCGCCGCGTGGGCAAGCACTGCCGCCTGCGCCGCCCATCCGATCACTTTCCCCATGCCTTCCGTCCTCTCCAAAAACCCTTCCGGCAGCGCCGCCGCCGCGCCGTCTCTCAACGACCACAAGAACCGGAACCCGCCATTTTCTAGAGCGAGAGCGATTTCTCTCACCTGAGGTCCCACCAAACGCCCCAAACTCCCAAAGCACAAGAAAACCACCGACTTCTCCGGCTGGTTGTCCAGCCATTTCATCACATCCTCATCTCCGCCGCCGCCGCTCGTGTTCAAGACCGGGCCCACCGCATAAATCTTCGGGCCCTTATCTTCGGACGTTAGCGCATCAATGGCGTAGGATTCAAACTCATAGAACGTGTTCGCTATTATCCCTTTCACCTCCGGTAATCTCCCAAAGAATCTCGACACAATTTCACTATTCCAATTCTCCGAAAAACCCCTTCCCGGCAGCACTTTCACCGGTAGGAGAGCCGAGAAATGCGGCACCGACACCTCGGAGCCGGCGCCGACAACTGGATGCAGACGTAAGGCGAGGTGGCAGGCGCTGGCGGGGTTGAAAACGTACGACGGGATTCCGAATTCGTCGGCGACGTCGATGAAGTTGGTGGTGAACAAGTCGAGCACAAGTCCGGCCACCTGCGACGGCGGCGCCGTCGTAGATTGTTGTTGGATCAAATTCGAGATTATTCGTCGCACCTCAGCTACTCTAGATATGACGTATTCGAGGGTAAAGGTGATAGAAGGGTTGGGTGGGCCCTCTGGGGAAGGGAGTTTTATGAATTGCAGATGAGGATTTGAAGAAGAAGATGAGATTTTCTGCGTGTAGGTTTCCACGGTGGTATCTTTGGAGGGATTCATGAGGATTACGGTGGCAGAGAGGCGGCGCTCCGCCCTGCTGAGCTGGAGCTCGGCCGTTGCCACGGCGGCCATGATATGGCTCAAAGCTGTAGCAGGGATGAACACTAGCTCAACTTGTTTCATGCTTTGATTTGGTGATATCTTTCTACTAAATGAATGAATTATTTATGTACAGTTGGACTTACAACCAATTGTATCTTTAATTCTTTGTTTTAATTTTGCTTTTACTTTCACACAAAAACTTGTATGTAATGGAGATTTTTTAGTTGATCCATCACTATATCTGTATCTAGTGGTGGTTTGAGTAGTGAGAGAATTAGTATTTGGGTTAAAGTTAATTGGCAACAACATATCTTATCTTATCTTATCGTATACATATACATAAATGGGCAAACCTTTCATTTTTGTCCGTTCACAGCAAATAGACACTTTTCGTTTTGAGCCTATTCTTATACTCTTTACGTGGGTTCTTATACTCTAATTTAGTACATAAACACTATTTTAAGTGGGAACCAAAGTTTACTTACTATATAATACATTACTTTAATACCCGTCACTACAAAATATTAAATTTGCATGTCCGAAAAGTTGAGAAAAGTTGATTTATGTCAATTTGCACATTAAATTTGTATAAATTACTTGTCCCAAATTCAAGCTACAAAACATGTGGTCAATAAATAAGCAAGAACTAAAAGATATTTTGGATCATCAAAATTATACAACTTTTAAGTAATACTACCATGCACATAATTTTGGGGAGCTTTACAAAACAAAACATTGATTCACTCATACTCACTTGTAGAAATTAAGATAACCATCCATGAGCTTATCCACCTCAATTCACAGAGAGAATATCATCTGCAAATATATTCAAGATCAAATTAATCCACTTAATTCAACTATCGTATATACTTGGTAACATTTTCAATTAACAAAACTTAAAGAAGAATAATACGAGTTGAGATTCTCTATTCCCAAAAAGAATGTCACAATGGTGTCCCAAATTTTAATTTGTATTAATTTTATTCATTTTTTAATAAATTTATTTTATAATAATTTTGTTTAATTTTATGATTATTTTCAAAGGTTCACACATCTCTATTAAGATTTATAAATATTTTTTTGCATTTAATTTCACTTTTACTAGTATATTAGAGTTGATAGATTCAAAAATAAATTATACTCTCGTATTCATGATCTAATTTTTTTCTTATAAATGTCTAGCTATTATGATTTACTAAATTATATTGTAGTATTTTAGGATACCACTTGTACACAATTTTTGGGATAGAAGATATGATCACGAATAATACGTACATACCTCAATTTCAGCTCCGTCTCGATTTGGCAAGCAATAAAGTCACACTCACAAGAAACCAATTTCCAACATCATCCAAGAAATCGAAATAAGTATATCTCCATAATTTCTTCACCAACAAGGAACCAACAACTCCCCAAAATCCAACAATAAAACCAAACGCCATTAACATCCCAAACACTTGCATGAAAGAGAGTCCCAAAACTCCTTCATCTTCATCCTTCGAGTCTTCTCCTCGAGTAATCGTGGCCCGGGCCGGGCCCTCTCCCGGGCACAACGGTAGCGGGGGCCCGCACAGTCCCTCGTTTCCGCCATAAACAGATGCACTGAAGCTCTGAAGCTGCGTGCTGGTCGGAATCTCCCCAGACAAATTGTTGTTCGACAAATCAAGAACGTCCAAATAATGCAGCTGAGCCAAACTCGTCGGAATCTTCCCGGTGAGGCGGTTGTTTGCTAGGTCAAGACATTCTAACATCTTCATTTCCGAAATGTTTGGAATTATATTTCCACTCAGATTATTCCTCGACAACTTTAAGGAAATCAGTTCCTTCATGCTGGAAAACGAGTTAGGAATGCCACCGACCAATCGATTACTCGACAAATCGATTAATTTAAGGAGTGCAAGATTCTTCCTATACTCCGATTCTCGACCTTTCCATTGAACTAGAGAATATTCGATGTCTTCTGTAATGACAATCGCATCAGAAGATTGGAGATCGTACGGAATCTGAATGGCTATGTGCAAAACGCTGGCGTTTTGATTACTCTTCTCGACTAGCGCAGTGAAATTGCGGAGGCATTCTGGAATTTTTCCTGATAAATTGTTTCTAGAAACGTCTAGAACCTGAATCCGAGCGAGGTTGCATATCTCTAGAGGAATACTTCCATGGAATCTATTGCTACGCAGGCTTAGGCTTATCAAATATGCATGGCTTTGACCTAGCCATGCAGGGATTCTTCCGGTTAACTCGTTCTCACCGACATCAACCAGTACCAGATTCTTGCACTTCTTCAAACTGAAAGGCAATTCCCCCGATAATCTATTGTCGCGTAAATGCAACGCGACGAGGGAATTCAAAGAGCCTAAAGAGGGAGGAATTTCACCCGAAAAACTATTGTTAGCTAAATTCAGAGCTTTCAAATTTTTCATTTTCTCCCAGCAATTGGGAAGCTCTCCTTCTAGAAGGGTGCTGGAGAGGTCGAGAATTGCAAGAGAGTTATGAAAATATGAGCAAATAGTTGTGACTGAACCAGAAAATATATTCTGACTGAACTGGAAAATGTAAGTGTATGGCTGAAATAATGGTATATTACCTGAAATATTATTCGAACTCACATCAATAATATCGATATGGTAAGATGATAAATCAGGAATTGCGCCACTGATTAAATTATGAGAGAGATTTAGGTACTTATATGACTGGTGGTGAGGGGAGAGAGAGAGATTCAAGCTTTTGGGCAATGGAGGAAACAAACTCCATAGCCATGAAGGCACTTCATCTGCTATACCACTTGAGGAAAGATCTAGCCATGAGAGATCAGTTTGGTTTCAGATCCATTTAGGGAAAGTGGGACCCAGTTTGCAGCCTCCTAGGTTGATGATATCCAACTGAAAAGGAGGCCTCCAATCTGGAGAAATCTGCATGGTTAGGTTTGTGTTGAAGGAGAAATCCAACACTTTCAGTTTGTGGAGTTTGATGAAGTGGCCGGATTCAGAGATCCTCCCTTGTAACGAATTGAAGCAGAGATCCACTACTTCGAGATCCCGAAGCTGTCCGAGGCCCATCGGGACGGGCCCAGCGAATTTATTATACGCAAAGTATAATTTTCGAAGTCGAGAGAAAGCTCCTAGATTTGGGAGTGGTCCACTTAGTTGATTGTAACCTAAGTCCAAATTTTCCAACAAGGGTAAATTTGTAAATATTTGGTGTATTTGCCCTTGTAAATCACTATGGTGCAAATTCAAGACTCTCAAACGGCTCATATTCCCTAGAGTTTTCGGAATCTTACTCTCGAGCGTGTTACCGGAAAGATCTAGAAGCTCTAGAAGATTCATATGCGAAAACATGTCGGGAATCGGACCGGTGAGTTCGTTCTGGTACGAGGTGTCGTCTTCTAGAAGGTGGTTGGAGAGGTCGAGTGTTCGTAGGTTCGTGAGGTTTCCTAGGTGGGGAGGAATGGCACCGGTGAAGGAAGCCATGCTGAGATTTAGGTGTTGCAGGGGTTTGATGGAGCCCATGAAGTTCGGGATCCTGGTCCCTCTGAAACGGTTGTAGCTTAAATCGATCCAACTCAAATGAGTCAGATCGAGCAAGGCGGAGACTATCTCGCCTCCCAAAGAGGAGTTGTGGAGCAGCAGCGCGATTACGTGATTATTCGTAGTCGCGTTGCTGCACACGACGCCCACCCAATCACAGCAGTCTTGGCTGGCTCGCCATGATGAGAGGGCGTCGTGCTCGTCCCTGAGGCCTTTCTTGAACCTCAGGAGAGCTTCTCTCTCCCTCTCTGGGCAACCTGTCTTTCCCGAAACAAGTAAAAGGTTAAACTCCATGCATAGGAGAACAAGAATAAGGAAATTTATAGATATGCTTCTAAGAGAATACATTTTTATTTTATTTTTTTTGATATAAATGTAGTTAAAGTGAGAAGTAGCTAGCTAGTAGTATGATTGTGGGATGCAAGTTTGGAGGATATAGTTTCCCAGTTTGGAGTTAATCGAATTATATAAACGAAGTCAAATCCACTGTTTATATTTAATTTTTAAAGAAAATAATGAATGTTATAATTAGAAAATAATTATATCTCGAGTTTATTTCCATATGGAGAACCTTTATCAATATGAACGCGAAATAAAACTTAACCTCCTAGTCAAGCTCAATGCTCGAAATCAACATCCAAAGGAAAATCAAAGGCTGCTACAATGACTTTGGGTCAATTTATTTAATGATAAACTATAGCTGGTGATAGGGACGAAGCCAAACAACTTTAGGTCAATTTATTAAATGAAAAACTATAGCTGGTGACAGGAACGAAGCCAGGCGACTTTGGGTCAACTTATTTATGGTGTGTGCTGTTTGATGAAAAGAAGGGAAAAGAAAAATTTACACAATTTTTCTTTCATATAATTTCTCATGTTTTCTTTGACTAGCAAGTGTAACGTGCGTTGCACGTTTTACAATTAATTTATATAAATAATAGGTATAATGTGCAAAAAAATTATGTTGTTATTTTGAGGCTAATTTTGAAGAATGTGAAAAACTAAGTCTGCAATAGACTTGTTATTACTTTGATTCATGTAAAAAAAATATGTGAAAATTACTTTATCCATTCTTCAAAAACTGAAAATACTTGTGCCAACAATAATCAATCGAGAAAGAAATATTTAAATGAATCACTCAAGTTATGGAAGAGATGCACAGAATATTTGATATAATGTTTGTTTTCTCACCCTTTATATAAAGCATGACAATGATAATATTGCGTTAGTTTTAGCAACCATCTTTTCTTAATTTAAGCCAACTAACTTTCTTTTAAGTTACCTCAATCAAAAATTTTAATCTTACAAAATACCTAGGTACTATCTAATTCCTAAAAAAATACTAATATCTTCCAATTTTCTTGATGCAATCAAAATATTTTTAAATAAAATATACTATCTTGTTTTTCTTTTGGAGGCAAAGATTATGATAGTTAGTATCTTGTCATAGATCCAATGCATTAGATTAAATAATTTGAATTATATCTCTACTATTTAATTAAATTTTCAACTGTTAAATTATTATACAATACTCGCTAATTAGTATAGGATAGACTTGTAGATTTCTGGAATTCGTTGCAACAATAGCTTTGTAAGATTTGGGTAGTTCTTGTACCATGTTTTCGGTTAATAAAGAAAGTTTTTTTTTCGGATAAAAAAAAATAGAGAGTTCCACTATTGTAAAACTACTTGACATATTATTATATAGAAATACTCTCCTACCTACGGCGGGCACACTTAATGTGCCCACCGGTGATGTGGCAGTGCCACGCCTGCAATTTTTCCTTTTAGGCTTTAGTTTTTTTTTATAGTAGGGTTTAATTATTTTTGGCATGGTTTTTATTAACTTCCTTATATATTCCAATGTCACGTCATCCGTGGGCACATTAAGCATGCCTACGGTGGGCATTGAAGCATTACTCTATTATTATAATAGCATAGTCTCTCCCTCCCTTAAAAGTATTCTATTTTTTTTTTTTTCCTTTTTTCATATGTTCCCAAAGAGTACTATATGTTTTCTTTAAACACTATACTCCAATACAAATAAATATTATCTATACTCTCTATCATTTCAACTTATTTACCGTAGTACGACACAACTAAACAAATTTCGATTTACACCCTGATTGGCAAGTGGTATGGATATATATAACATACAAACAAAAAGCATACCATTAATTCATCCATAAATATAGCCAAAATAATAACATAATTAAGATTCCTTGTAATGTTAGTTAACAACAAAACCATGAAACCAAGATTTATCGATAAATTTATGATAGTTATAACTGTAAATTTATCTTTCGTTCGTAATCTATTTAAATATGACAAATTCTAAAGGGACGGAACCAGGAATTTGTGTATGGTCGAGCGATATTTGAATTTTTTTTTCCGAAGACAACAAGTCCTCCTCAATATCAAAGTACCATATTTTAGAGAAATGAATTAAAGGAAAATACATAAAATGAGAGAAAAATAAAAAATAAAAAACTCAAATATTAAAGAAAATAAAAATTTGCCTGGGCGACCGCCTACTCGAGCCCGATATGTTGCTCCATCACTGAGTCTAAGTCACTTACAAGACATTCACATAACGTATAAGCAAATATCAATCTTATATTGCGGCATCTTCTTGTATCCACAGTTTTATTTTATATCAATATTATAACGTGTTTATGATGAACATGGGCCAACAAAAAAAAAAAAGAACCCAACGAAGGCTTCACATAAAAGCACATTCATATATGTCCCAATAAAACATGACCAAGAAAAGAATAAATAATATATAAGGTTAAAGATACGTTGATATAAAATATAAAATCAAAAAGCTATTTAAGTAAGAGATTTACGAGATTTTAAAAATCAGGTAAACTAAATTTATACTAATACGTTAACTAAACTTATAATATACTTCATTTTACAGTATTGCCCTTAATTTGAATTATATTTTAAGGATATTATAGGCGATGTACAATTTGTAAAATAAGACTCTTTTATATATTGGTATAGATATATAACTCATTTGGAGTTATAATATTTTCTCATCTTTTTCACCTTAGAGAACATATGATAACACAAGTGGAAGACCACATTATGGGATAAAAAATTTCATCATTTTCTTATCCTTCATTTTTCTTTTCCACCAAAGAAAACACACCCTTAATGAAAAATTAGAACTAGTGACAGGGACGAAGCTGGGGGCAGTGGGATCAGTGGGCCCCATTGGGGTCCATGAAAAAACATGGGTATATTAGTAATTTTACGTTTTATCTATAAAATTTTTTATTAAGAGTATATACATTATTATAGTTAAAAAAAATAAAATACTTGAAATAGGTAGTGGAGTTGGCAATAAGTTTGGCAAAATAATTCTTCATTCTCTACACTTGGGATCCTCTGTAGAAGTGGCCAGATGCAAGTTCGGGTACAGAACCGTACCGATATCCGGCGGGTACGGTTCCACCAAACCGTACCCATACCCTACCCGCGGTATAGAAGGGTACCGGTATGATTTCGAGTACGACGGGTGCGAATACGGGTACAGGTACAACCTGGCGGTTCCAGTGAGTTTTATAATTATTATTTTTAATATTGAAAAATCATTTTAAATTCGATTAGTATTAACTCGAATTATTTACAATAAAAAAATATTATTTTATTATAAAGATTCCAACGACTTAAATCTAAATAGACCTCTAAATACTAAATTATTGGAGATCAAGTTATTTAAACTTTAATCTCTAATGGTCGAGCACAATTAAAACATATTTGGTAAAAATCTAATGAAAAAAACATTAAAGTAGAAAAAAGAGTACACATATAATCAAAACTAATAAATAAAAAAATATATTTTAAATAAAATATATATCAAAGTGGTGGGTCAGGGGGTATAGGAACAGGCGGGTTACGGTTCCAACTTTCAATACCCGTACTCGAACCGCTGCCTTCGGCGGGTACGGTTCTGAACCTGAACCGGCGAATACAGGTACGGGACCACGGGTACAAACCCTCCGAGTATGTGTATGATTACGTGTACGGATCGGCGGGTACAATTATTTTGGTCACCTCTCTGTACCAAATTTCATATTATAACTGTGTACCACATCTTAAATTTCTACTAATTTTATGCATTTTTCTTCAATAATTTTAATTTATAATGATTTAGTTTAATTTTATAATTATTTTATAGGGTCCACCCATCCAATTAGAGTTTATAATTTTTTTTATTAGACAAACACAACACACTCACACACACCCAGGGTGAAAAGAAGGTACTATTGTATTATTAAAAAGAAGGTAAAAGGGATCTGATCATAATACATATCTTCTATTTATTTTTAAATCAATTTCAAATTATATGTTGTACAATATTTTTTTATATTATTATAAGTTGGACCCTGAACAAGATTTCTGGCTTTCTCACCCTCTGGTGTACTTAATTAATTTCAATCCTAAAAATTTAGAAAACGATAATCTATGGTATTAATCATGTAAGTTGAACTAATTATCGAAGAAACTTTCAGTAACAAATAGAAAGCTTACCAGGGGCGGATCTACCCATTGAGGGGTGAGGGCTTAAGCCCCCACCAAACCTTAAAAAAAAAAAAAATTACTCTAAAAAATCCATCAAATTATAATTAATTTGTGCACTTTATAGCATAAAGCCCCTACAACTAAATCAATAACAAGAAAATTTTTATCAAATTCAAAATTTAGAAAATTAGCCCCCATTGAACGTTTTTTCTGGATCCGCCCCTGTTAGCTTACACTGCATGCGTAAGTGAAATTATTTAAGCGACTTTCATGCTACGTACGTATTACTTCCCTTGACCGTCATCAACTAAAGTCCAAAGTTTAGACTTATCTCCTCCAAATTCCACAAAATTTGTGTTTGACAACTTCAATACTACTACTTTTTACTTCATTTGAAGTGACAATTTACTTAATTGCAGAACATTTAAAGGATTAAAATCAATTTATATCTCAGCATAATATAATAAACTAACTCCATAATCAGATATTTTCTATATTTTAGTTTTCTTGCATAGTTGCATTGATATTCATTAAATTCTCATTTTTTTCCATTAATTATCAAAGTTTTATGAAAAATCATAAGCTTTCTATGTTTTCCAAATTTTTTACAACACCATATTCAACGCCAAATAAAATCTAATGTGGCGCCAAAAAAGCTGACGTGACGAATTACATTACGTATTAAATATTAAAATCAAAATCAAAATTAAATTAAAAATTTATTATTACGTATTAACTCTCGTCTCTCTCTATCTTTATCTTTCAACTCTAGCAAGCGATGAAGAATGTGTTGTTGAAACGTGTAACGCCCCGACTAAGAAAGATTAGGACGCTAACAAACGGATACGAAAGAAAAGAAAAAAAACTCAAAAATCACAACAATAAAATTTCCATACTTTAAACCTATTTTCCCCCACTCAAATGATATCGAAAAATGTTTCCTTTATAAATAGTTTAAATGGATACTCGCAAACACTTATCAATCAATCGGCAATGAGAAAATAGATTGACTGGTCAACAATAACATTTTGAAGGACTTCTAATAACAAAGACAAGTCAAACAATAAATTTAAAATATTTATTTATCGAAAACTAGTCAAAGTATTACATATAAATTTATATCATACAATGTACAACATAATCCATAAAGTTGTTTCGATATTATTGAATATAGCAGAAGCATACTCTTTTCATATAATTGACCACTTGAAAAATATATGACTAAAAGTAACCATTCAGGTCAAAATTTGATGAAGAGATCCTATAGGTCCACGTCTTCCACCAGCTCTCGCCTTTTAATTACCTGAAAATATTTAAAAGTATTTGGGCTGAGTGTTTGAACACTCAGTGGACATTGCCATATAATTTTCATCCATAAAATATCCATAGCAATAAATCATGTTTGGTCATTCGTAAAATAACTGTAAGCTCATACTGTAGCGGAGACAGACTCTATGTAATCACATAAACTATATTCTATAAATTGTATTCGGAATTCCTCTGTACAAGTCATTGTCAAATCACATGAGCAGTAAAATAAACACGTAATTCAATAATAGATGAAATATTATAAAATATATTTCATAAATTTTGATAAGTAAAAACCCACCTCGTAACCGTAGCAAATTGGTATCGTGCTCTAGACGAACGTTCGAAACTTACCCTACAGTAAAAGGACTATAGTCTCTTAATAATGTCATGATGGCCCGAAACAGTACTATGACATGAGATGAATATGACTTTAATATTTTTTTACTTTAACATATATAATTATATTATTAATATAAACTCATTTCAACTGTATTGGTAATAACATTTAACTCATGCCTTAACCAACAATACCCAAATCATAGCCCAAAGTTATAGTTTAATTAATAATCCCACTTACGAATTGATATAAGAGTTCACAACAATTAGCATCGCAGCCCAGTAGTCCATCTCCCCAATAGCGAAATCCAATTAGCTCGTTTTCATTAAAGCCTACCAAACACTAATAATTCAAGTCCGATTCGCATTTCTTGTTCTCTGTTTTTGCATACTTTCAACACCTCACTTTTCTAACTTCTCTCCAATTGAGCTCCTCTTTAATATCCCCAACTCCATAATCTGAAATCCCTCGATTCCATCATCCATATTTCCGCTTCTTCCTTCCAGCAGCCAGATCTTTAACTCCCTACTTCTCATTTCTGTTCTTCTATTTTTAATTTCGTGTTTCTTCTTCTTAGTCTCAAATTATGGATCGTTTTCCTTCCTCTTCCGATTTACGAAGATTCTTAATTTTATTTTATCTCATGTGAATTCATTTTAGTTGTTAAGAACAAAATGCATTCCTTAAAAATAATACGAAGTACAAAATATATAGTACTGCATACAACAAATTGTTACCTTTTATAAGGTTAACTTTAATTTTATATTTATGTTTAATATGACTATTAATATTTAAATAATTTAATAATAGTAAATTACCATTATATGATCAGAATGAATTTTAGTCCGTGCATCTTAAGTTTCATTATTTATCAATTGCATTAAAAAATTATGAATTAGCAATTTAAGAATAAAAGTAAAAAAACAAAAGTATAACAACATCAACAATAATAACTACATTTTTTTTAATAATTTTATCTTTCAAAATTAATACTCCCCCATCCACAAAATAGGTAAATATTTTTTTTGGTCCACGAAATAAGTAGTAAAATATCTATATCACGCGTCAAATATAGAATTTTGAATGTTATTACTTCCGAGCATCGCTCGGGTAATGTTCTCGTTATAGATTAAAATAAAAAAACACAAATTTAAAAAAACTATGAAACTTAATTAGTTTATCCCATGCGTCTGCATGGGCACATTACTAGTTATCAAGAAAATATAAAGAGAAATATTCAATTGACCTATAATTCCTTATTATTACATTCCACATGCACCATATATATTCGCTACATAAATGACACAAAGAGTAGAAAACGAATACTTTTATCATACTATGATTCAAGTACAAAATTAAAATGTTAAAACCAAACGGTTCGGAGGTTCCTTTTCTCTTGTTCGACCAACTTCCAATTGGAAACAAAGTAGTGCATGTTACCATCCACGAGCTTATGCTTATCGGCCTCTATTCAGAAAGAAAGAAAGACATGATCATAAAATCAGAAATCAGAGAAAAAGTTATATAGTAACAATTAAGGGTTATCATATTTAATTTGAATTGTTAGTAATTAAATTACCTGCATGCATGCATTATGCATTTCAGGTTGGTCTCCGTCTGGATAAGAATACAGCAGTCCTGATGTAGAACCAGTCTCCAGCAGCATCCAAAAAGTTGAAGTATGCAATTCTCCATGATCTCTTGATTATAAAGGAAGCAACAAGTCCCCAAAATCCAAGAATAAAACCAAAGGCCATTGATATGCAGACTTCCTGCATCAAAGAGAAGATCTCATGATCGTGTTTCCTGGGAGGATTAGTGTCGTCAGATGATGGCCTCAAGATATCTTCGGGGCACAAAGCCAGAGGGGACCCACATAGTCCGTTGTTCCCAGCATAAGCAGATGCATTGAAGCTTTGGAGTTGAGTACTGGATGGAATTTTGCCGGACAAACTATTGTCGGAAAAATCAAGAGCAGTCAAGAATTGTAATTTGGCCGTCGTTGCTGGTATCTTCCCCGAGAATTGGTTGTGCGATAGATCGAGACATTCCAACATCTCCATCTCTCCAATATCTGGGATTATATCTCCTGTGAAACTATTTCTGGATAGGTTCAAGGAAATCAATCCCCTCATACTGGAAAAGGATCGGGGAATGCTTCCACTCAATCTATTGCTTGAAAGATCAATGAGTTTGAGGAGGTTGAGATTTTCCCTATATTCCGATTCCTGACCTTTCCATTGAAACAACGAATATAAGTAGAATTTTTGCACATTTTCATTCGGAAGATCTTCATTGTAGGTTATTTTGTAAAAATAACCCAAGTAATAGAGATTAGCTAGCATGATACTCTTTTGAGCCAACACAGTAAAATTGTGGAAGCAATCAGGTATTTTCCCCGACAAGTTGTTAATGGAAAAGTCCAGGATTTGGATACGAGTAAGATTGCATATCTGAGGAGGAATGCTGCCATGAAATTTATTTCTTCCCAAGTTTAGAAGTCTCAGGTCATACATCTCGCCAATCCAAGCAGGGATCTCTCCTGTTAAATCATTCCCTGCAATATCAGTCAATTGCAAATGTTGACAGTGTCTCAAAGCATGAGGCAACTCTCCAGAAAAATTATTATCACGCAACTGCAGTGCAGTGAGTTTATGTAAGGAGCCCAAAGAGGGTGGAATTTCACCCCAAAAATTATTGTTAGCCAGATTGAGAAAGAACAAGTTGGGCATTTTCTCCCAGCAGTTTGGAACCTCTCCTCCCAAATCATTATCGGAGAGGTCAAGCACCCATAGCCCATTGTGGAGAATTTCACAGAGAGATGAGATTGAACCGGATAACATATTTCCATTCAGCACAACATGTTGATTAGCCATGTTGGCGTTCAACAGCGGAATAGGACCTGAGAAATTATTGTAAGCAAGATCTAATCCTACGATTACAGTGGATGAGAGGTCGGGAATAGTACCAGTAATCTGATTATGAGAGAGTAACAAATGATCTAATACGGGAGATATACTCCACAACCATATTGGGGCTTCATCTGTTATACCAGCACTAGAGAGATCAAGGATTCTGAAATTCCTCTGAGTCTTGATCCATTTCGGGAAAGATGGGCCCACATTGCATCCCTCTAAAAGTATCCAATCCAACTGAAAAGGAGGACTCCAATCCAGAGCTACTTGCCAGTTCAAACCAGAATTGAAGGACAAATCTAGCACCACCAAGCTATAGAGCTTGATGAAGTGGGATTCGGAGATTGTGCCTTCCAAATAATTTCTAGAAAGATCTAGAACACTAAGCATGGAGAGTTGGCCGAGACTTAAAGGCATGGAGCCTGTAAACTTATTTCCCCCAAGGTACACTTCTGTCAATGCAGAAAATGCTCTTAGTACTGGCACTGATCCATTGAGTCGATTATGAGCCAAGTCCAAGATTTGGAGCGACTCCATTATTCCTTTCCCAGAGATAGATTCATTTCCAAACATCTCATCAAGGTGTCCTCTAAAATGATTATCATAGAGGACTAAGACGCGCAGATGACTCAGGTTGCACAAAGATTTTGGGATTTCACTTTCAAGCATGTTCCTTGAAAGATCAAGATGCTGAATAAGAGTCAGTGATCTCTCGAAATATTCATTCGGGATTGGGCCGCTTAAAGAATTGTAAGACATGTCTAGTTTCACTAGACTTGTACTTATGTTAGATAACCAATTGAACGAAGAACAAGTGAGGCTATTATTTGAAAGATCAACTATAGAAAGAGACGCAGACGAAGAATTTGCAAAGAGATGCTTAAAAGGTAGTTTAGCATCAGTGAGGTTACATGTTTCCAAGTGCAATTCTTGTAGGGAAGGAAGAGCAAGGATATGATGCATCCAGTTCGTATGGCTTAAGTCCATTTGACTCAAATCAAGAAAAGACAAGAAAGAGAGACTAGTTGAAAGCCAGTCGGGATTTTCAGAGATCCTCAAAGAGTTGTATGAGAGATCAAGTGAACGAAGGTTGGTGAGGTTCCCTATCTGAGGAGGAACACTCCCAGAAAAGTTGGATCCCCAAAGAAACAAGTGTTGTAATTGTTTCATGGAACCAATGAATTCTGGGATAGGATTGCCTCCAAAATCATTCACACTGAGATCAAGATAACTTAAATGATGCAACTCGAGCAAGGAAGAACCAACCTTACCTTGCAATACTGCATCATAATAATGAGTATCAAGTTGGAGGGCGACCACATGGCCGGTGGCATTGCTGCACTTTACACCATACCATCTGCAACAGTCGTTGCTTTGCCATGACGAGAGAACGCCATAGTCATCAATGAGGCCACTCTTGAAGTTTAGAAGAGCCTCCCTCTCCCTCTTTATACATCCCACTTGTGTTGCATCTCCTGAAACGAACACGCAAACTAGAACAGCAACAACAACAAATTTCATTGTCGTTCCTTTATTAGAAATCATGCTTTCTTTTATTAAATTTGATGTATGCATGGAACAAGAGATCTATATGTGTAGGATACTAGTTGATCGGTTTAAATAGATTAAGACATGTCTGTTGCTTCACATTATATTGCAAACTGCCACTTTCTAAACTCATTTGCTTCGACGACGAAGACCGCGCGCTTATTAGTCAACTTGAAAGAAAAAATCTATATTAATATAAGAAAGTAGGATGGTTTTTCTCCATTTTTTTTTTTTATATTTGAGCCTTATTTAATTTTTCTAATTAACTAAGTTATACATATTTTATAATACTAGCAGAGATCACGTGCGTTGCACGTGAATCTAATTTTTTTTAATTAATTTTATTAATATAGAATTTTTAAAATTTTGTACACAGTATTATTGACATAATAGGTAATTACTAACTTTTAATTATGCAATAAATTATTAGTTAATAATAGAAACGAAATAAATAAATAAATAAATAGATGATAATAGTGTGAAAGAAATATGAAATGGAAAGTTAATCGACACCTATATAATAATAATAATAATAATTATTATTATTATTATTATTATTATTACTAACACCAATTATTGTATTATCATCACTTAAAATAATAATGCAACTTTCAAACTTTTTATTTCATTTATTTTCCTCTTACCTTGAACTTCATGCATTTGATGAAATTCGATAGTCACTGCACCTTTTGTTTATATTTGAGGACAATCTATGTTATCCTTAATATTGAAAAGTATTATATAAATGAATATATTCCACAATTGTTTATAAGTTTGAGCTTTTACATAAGATGAATTTTTATCATGGTATCAAAGCATTTGACTAACGTCAATGTCATGTGTTCAAATCTCACTGAAAACAATTCTACCCACATTAATATTGTACACTTGTTATGGGCCTCCTTCATCCCTAGTTGGGGGGGGGGGGGAGAGGGGGGGTTTAGGTATTAGGTATTGACTTGGTTTGTATGAGTGAGGTGTTTTTTGAACTATTTTTTGAAACGCGATGTAAACTAATTTAACTATCTATTGAATTATCTTTGAGTTGAAACATAAAAACGTGAAACTATCTTGTGTATATAATACTCCTTCTGTCCACAAATAGTAGGCCCCAATTTTTTGCTAACTGGTTTTAATATTTCGTAATGATGAGTTTAAAGGTTTAATATTATTGTAATGTTTTTAGAGAGTAGAACAATTGTTAACTGGTTTTCGACCAACACACAATTATGGTGGATAATTAATAATACAATACCTGAATTTAACACACATGAACATAACTCAAACTAAATCAAGATGTAAATTATGTAAATGGTTCATATAAGTTGCTTCAACGTAAAATTGCTCATATTCTCTCCAAGACATAATTTCACAAATCTCTTGTTGAAATATCAAGGTCATCCTCTTTTTCCCTATGTCAGTTATTTCGTGTTTAACGTATAGTCAATCTTATCATGCTAAGAAAGTATCTCAATAAATAAAAAGTGCGTAAAAATTTTACATAATAAATCGTACAATAACTAATTCATAAAATATTAGCAAAATCATGAAAACGTATAAATCAAGAGAATAAAATAGCTAACTGATTGAAAATTGACCTTTTCCGCCAGAATTTCCTCTCATAACTTTGATCAACAAATCTAAATTTTATTAGTCATGCAAAGATTTTGATAATAGAAAAGACGGAATTCTAGATGAAGTAAAAAATAATTAACAAATAAAATAAAAAGTGAATAAATCCTCAAGATTCATTTACTTTTTGTATTTTTAGACATATCATTCTTTTGCGTGATTATTTTTAGGATTCTCAATGATTAATTTGTTTTTATATTCTTACTATCAAGGTATTCTTTGATTTTTTTATATTTCGACATTCTTTAAATTGATTGATTATAATTAATCAATTTTAATGCATGACTGTTTTAACATAAACTTTAAATGTTGTTTTGATGTTTTAATTAAAGTTTATTTACACTACCTAAAAAAAAAAAAATTACACTAATTTACGAGTCATTTGGTTTCCATGCCTATGATGTCAATTTGTTTATGAGTGTCCTTTAAAGTTTAAAGTTTTGTGTTTTTACTTTCTACATATATAAAAGTAATTATGTAAGTACAAAATTGTTGATACATGGCCCATCAATCATAAACATACAAAAATAATGATACTAATATTTAAAACGAAATAATAATATTTATTTGTTAATTATCTTATCAATATTGTATATATCCCAACAATTGTTTATCAATGTGAATTACTACTCGCCATATTTTGAAAGATGAAAGTCCGTGGATAAAGAAGTTAGAATGATCTCTATTAAATTATTGCAATATTAATTCAATCTAATGATTATACGCTTTATTCCTTTCCTTGTTATATAGGTATATGAATTGGATAAGAATTATTTATATTATTTAATGTGTATTTACTTAATGATAGTATTAATATACTAATTATAATATTAAGGGCAAAATAGGAAATACAAATTTTGTAAACAAGACACTTTTTATAATATATATAGTATAGATATTATGTTGGGACACACTTGGGTCAGCCGGAGGCACCGTGCGGCCGGGCTAAAACAATGACACTTTTATTCATATAGATTGACACTTTTAAAAATTGTCATTTTATTCGTAAAATAATTATGTTAAAGATTGACACTTTTATTCATATAAATTGGCACTTTTCTATATAAAGATTGACACTTTGGGCCCGGCCGCACGGTGCCTCCGGCTGACACAAGTTTTTGTCTATTATGTTCTTTTCTATGCAATTTCTTAATTAATGCATTTATTCCTATGAAAACTCATTTTTATTTATTAAAGTTCAACACATTAATTAAATTTCAAGCATAAATATTAATTTGACTAGCTAATTTCTTCTCATTTGTTTCTTTTAAATTTATTTTTGAATAAACGATTTAAATACTAAAACTAATTAAGTAGTGAATCTCAATTTTAGTGTCTCAATATCTCTCAATTTAATGTAATATTTATATTATTTTTTTTTTTGTTCTTTGACTATGAAAATTGAAAATATATTAGTATATGCATGTTCATTTTTTATTTTTACACACACAAATAATACAATAATTGATAGTGAACTTAGGTAACTCAATTAATTATGTGAGGAGTCTTATAAAATTATAATTATGAAGTTGATCCATATTCAAATGTTTAATCAAACAATCTCTGAAAATGAGCTATAAATTTACACATGCATATAAAATGTGTATATATATAATCAAATATAACACTACATACGAGAGTACGCATGTATATAGAAATATTTTTTTCTTTCGCCATTTTATGAAATAGAGTAGAAATTATTAATTAAAAATAAAGTAAGCATTAGATATTTATCATGTTATTTATAGATTAAATCCCTGCATCGTGGGTGTACAATTCTAGTTAACAAGAAAGTGATGCATAAACAGAAACTTATGAAATTTCTGAACAAAAAAAAGATTGTTGAGAATTCCACTCTCAGAGGAGTAGTCCCACAAGTTGACAAAGCTTGTGATGAAAATTGTGAACATTCAGCAAATGAGAAAATAATTATCTATAATCACATATTGAATTTTACAATTTTTCAAAAAAAAAAAAAGAAAAAAAAAGAATAATAAAACAAGTGCATATCATCTGTTTCATTCCTCTATTTCGCTTTCACGTAATTTGTATAATTAATATGAAATCATCATTATATTTCCCTAAACAAAAAAAAATTGATATTATCCATTTATTGAAACAAGAGTATCCAAATTCGACGACCCGCAGGTCAACCTGAAAGACAAAATCTTAAAGTGAAGTACAAGTTGAGTCACAAAAATTAAATAAGTTTTGACTAGATAGTTGTCAAAAAAGAAAATAAAAATTATTACAGTAAAAGATAATTCAGCGTGTCGTGGAAATTAGTGAGCTAAATGACAAAAGAAGCTCTTCAATTATATGGAAAGCTGCACGGCGTGAAAGAGGGGCAAGAAATTAAATGACAAAAGAAGCTCTTCAATTATACTGTATTGAAAGCTACACTGCGACGTTTAACAAGGGCAAGAAAAAAACGGTCTATCCCTCCTTCCTTGAGTTAATAGCTAGTTTTGTATCCGTGCGCCGCACGCCATAAAAATCTATGAAAAGTGTATTTATATAGGATATATCATTAATTTATTATTACAATTATGAAAAGTTTTATCATAATAAAAAAATATAAAATAAACAGTAAAACTAAACGACCGTATGACATAATACCAATATAAATTTTGAAAAGCATTGTTTGGATATAACTAGGGCTGAGCATAAGAAACCGAAAAAACCGAACCGATTGACTAAGCAGACCGAACCAGATCCGAAAATATGGGTAACCGAACCATACAGTTCGGTTTTTATTTTTAATTTTCAAAACCCGACTCTAAAGGTTCGGTTTCGGTTTCTAGGCCTAAAAAATCAACTATTAACCGAACCGGTACCTATTAAATAAATATACGATTTTATATATATACAGACTTTATTATATTATATTTAGTTTTTATTTGATATTACTAATAAAGTTTGACCAAAGATAAAAGTTAATAACCGATTGAAGATAGCTCAATTTTTAGTTTGGATGATTGCAAAACTTATTTTACTAGGATTATGCAATTTAGTTTCACTGTTTTTTTGATTAATTTAATTATTTATTTTGCATGTGCATTCTAAGATATGAATTTTTTTGAATTTTTCTATTATGAATTATAGAAAATTGAATATTTCGTTTAGTTATGGTTAACCGTTAGAGAAATGGTTAAGCGACCCGATTTTTAAGTTAACCATTGTCATGGTTTTGGGTCTTTATTCTTCAATATATAACGGTTAACCGATCTGATAAAAAGCCGTATGGTCAGTTTTTTAGGTGTAAAATATTCAGTTAACCGACCCGTGCTCACCCCTAGATACAACATTTTGTGTAGAAATGCAATTCTTCTATTTGTACGATCCACATACTTTTTTTTTTTTTCTCAAAAATACTCCATCGATGTCACTATTTATGTCTTGTTTGTTTGTTTGTTTGTTTTTTATTTTTTGGGTTGCCCATTATAAATTAATATTTTCCAAAATTAAAAAAATAACTTTTCAAAAAGAGTAGATCTACCATTTTCTCATAAATTATACATTCTTCTTAATTTACATGACCAAAAAAAAAAAAAACTAAGTATTTTGTTTAATTTGTACATCATAAAATATTACCACTACTAACTTTAAACTTAAAAACAAAAGTAGCGAGCGAATTTTCAATACAACATAATAATGTTAGCTTAAAATAATTATTCAACTATTCTCAAAAAAAATAAAAAATAAATAATTATTCAACTGGAAAGATTCTGCAAAGCAAACAATAGACTATTGGTATCACAAATCATTGTATACATAACCAATAACCATATAAACTTTCTAAACATATATAATGAGTATCTAAGTACTCCCTCCTTCCAGATGAATAGGGCTTGTTTTTCTTTTAGGGCCGTCCCACTGAATAGGTTTTGTTTCCTAAAAAGAAAATAATTAGTCAAAGTAGGGTACAATTAATTGAAATTAGGAAGGTTTAATTCTCGAATTAAAATTAAAAATTAAACACTCTTTCCTGAAAACCCGTGCTGAAAAGAAACAAGGCATATTCGGCGGGATGAAGGGAGTAATTAATTGCACAAAGTAATAATTAAATACATAGATAATTATGATTCAAAATGAAAGATTATACATAGCACATTATTCCAAATAACAATAACAATGCCCCTATGGTTGTTTAAATACTCAAAGTCTCCATTATAAGTACTCCCCCTGGCTCACCCTAAGTTGCATCTTTTATTAAAATATATCTCATATATAAATATAAAATGTGTCATGCGTCAAACTGAACTAAAGTTGTGTATGTGTTGGCCTGTGTAGGGAGTTAATCGTCATGTACTAGAAAACATTGAGTCAAGAGGAAGGCCCAAAACGACACCAGAATGGGCCGAACCATCAATTCAACCCTTTAAAGAGTCTTCAGCCGATTTAGGCTAGGTTAGCTGCAAGTAGGGATCTCTCAATTAACCAATTAATTTTAAACATTGAGAAAAAAAATAAAAAATAAAAAATAAAAAAAACCATTATTGGAGAATTTTACGAAGAGATAAAATTGACCCACGTAACATATTTCCCCTCAACACAATAGTATATACAATAAGTGAGAATACCTAAAAGTAGCCAAAATAATAAATTAAAAGTTAATTATAGCCATAGATATAGTTGTCAATTGGGTCGGGCCGGCCCAGAGCCGCATTGGCCCACCAATATTTAGGACCATCCCGCGAATGGAGCGGGCCGGGCCTAGGTTGGGTTTTGCTGAAAATTAAGCCCACTTGCAAGACTGTCATGGCAGGGCAGCCCAGCCCAGCCCACACCATCTGCTGAATTGGGCCGGGCTTGGGCTAGCCCATAACAAGCTTGGGCCAAGCTAGGCTGGCCCAGCCCAGCCCAATTGACACCTCTAGCCACAGATAAGAAAATAGTTTATTTCTAGCCATTTTTTGTTCATATTGACCATAATACCCTTATTAAAATTAAAGGATAAAAAATAATATCTAACCTAATCAAATCCATTTGTACCGTCACCCACCGGCCACACCCCTCTCCCTCTCCCTTTCCATCTTCTCTTTACACTAAATCTAAATTCCAACGACTTAAATCTAAATAGACCTCTAAATACTAAATTATTGGAGATCAAGTTATTTACACTTTAATCTCTAATGGTTGAGCACAATTAAAACATATTTGGTGAAAATCTAATGAAAAAAACATTAAAGTAGAAAAAAGAGTACACATATAATTAAAACTAATAAATAAAAAAATATATTTTAAATAAAATATATATCAAAGTGGTGGGTCAGGGGGTATAGGAACAGGCAGGTTACGGTTCCAACTTTCAATACCCGTACTCAAACCGCTGCCTTCGGCGGGTACGGTTCTGAACCTGAACCGGTGAATACAGGTACGGGACCACAGGTACAAACCCTCCGAGTATGTGTATGATTACGTGTACGGATCGGCGGGTACAATTATTTTGGCCACCTCTCTATACCAAATTTTGTGTTATAACTATGTACCAAATCTTAATTTCTACTAATTTTATGCATTTTTCTTCAATAATTTTAATTTATAATGATTTAGTTGAATTTTATAATTATTTTATAGGGTTCACCCATCCAATTAGAGTTTATAATTTTTTTTGATCAGACAAACACAACACACTCACGCACACACCCAGGGTGAAAAAAAGGTACTATTGTATTATTAAAAAGAAGGTAAAAGGGATCTGATCATAATACATATCTTCTATTTATTTTTAAATCAATTTCAAATTATATGTTGTACAATATTTTTTTTATATTATTATAAGTTGGACCCTCGAACAAGATTTCTGGCTTTCTCACCCTCTGGTGTACTTAATTAATTTCAATCCTAAAAATTTAGAAAACGATAATCTATGGTATTAATCATGTAAGTGTGAACTAATTATCGAAGAAACTTTCAGTAACAAATAGAAAGCTTACACTGCATGCGTAAGTGAAATTATTTAAGCGACTTTCATGCTACGTACGTATTACTTCTCTTGACCGTCATCAACTAAAGTCCAAAGTTTAGACTTATCTCCTCCAAATTCCACAAAATTTGTGTTTGACAACTTCAATACTACTTACTTTTTATTTCATTTGAAGTGACAATTTACTTAATTGCAGAATATTTAAAGGATTAATATCAATTTATATCTCAGCATAATATAATAAACTAACTCCATAATCAGATATTTTCTATATTTTAGTTTTCTTGCATAGTTGCATTGATACTCATTAAATTCTCATTTTTTTTTCCATTAATTATCAAAGTTTTATAAAAAAATCATAAACTTTCTATGTTTTCCAAATTTTTTACACCACCATATTCAACGCCAAATAAAATCTAGTGTGGCGCCAAAAAAGCTGACTTGACGAATTACATTACGTATTAAATATTAAAATCAAAATCAAAATTAAATTAAAATTAAAATTTTATTATTACGTATTAACTCCCATCTCTCTCTATCTTTATCTTCAACTCTAGCAAGCGATGAGAATGTGTTGTTGAAACGAGATCTAGACAAGCTCTGAATAAGAAAATTGAACAAGCTTCGTTTGTTTTTTTTTTTTTTTTCACAAATTAAAGTCGGACAATCTTTAATTTGTTTCCTCTGCAACTCTTGGAATGTTCATGGATCAGAAAAGTGGGAATTGAAGAGGGATTTACAATTTAAAGAATTAGGCAGCACACCCTAGATGAGGTGGAAATAAATTTTGATTTTAATATTTAATATAATTCGTCACGCCAGTTTTCTCAGTGCCTTGTTAGGTTTTATTTGGCCGGAGTAATATGGCATCGTTGGAAATTTGGGAAAAATAAAAAAATTTAATCATTCACGAAACTTTAATAACTTATAGGAAAAATTATAATTTAATAAAAAAATTATGATATTAGATAGAATTAACCCTAATTTTTATTTTAAGATTCTAAAAGTTGGGCCAAATACAAGAATATTAAGCCGTAGACAGCTCCAATTATATAGCCTGGGCCAAATCGACTCATTTCCGATCCGTTACTTGGGCCTCTTATTCTTGATAATGTTGCTTTTTTGTATTAATTATTTGGGCAATTTTAAACATAGCCCCCATATCTCTCACTATAGCCCTCTATTTTAAAATAGTAATAAAAATAATATATATTTTTTTTTTGAAAATGTAATAAAAATAATATTGAATATACAATTATACCCTCATAACCCCCCAATTAAACCGTAGATACGTATACTGTATATTGATCATATTTTTTCCCCCTTTGTTTCCTTCGTCTTCCCTGCGACTTTTATTGCTTTTCCCTTTCCATCTTGTCTGTAATTCTGTATACACATTTTAAAAAAAAATTGTAATTTTACAAAATATATTCTGCAAATGAATAATTTTTCATAATACGAGAATTAACTTGGATAGAACAAGAATATCGAACTTATCCTATCCTTTCACCAAAACGATGAGAACGAAGCAACACCAGTGATCTCACTCGATTCTTCGATATTGGCGATAAACCAACATCATAAAATTGAAAAAAAAAATAAATAAATAAAGAATTTATAAATTGTAAAAAAAAGTGTTAATGATGACACGTCAGACAAACTTATGTCTAAAATCATAAGGAAAAAAATGTGTTCTCCATCTATCAAAATCAAACAAGAAAAGATCTAATGTGAAATAAATATTCAACCTTTTAAATCTTTTAGACATTGAGAATAACATATGTTTTTTTTAATAAATAAACAATAGAATAATGACTATATTTTATTATTTTTAATTACACTTACCATGTTTATCACATTTGTAAATTATTTATTGTTTTTTTCTATCATAATGTTCCTTTGTAAAAATTAAAAAAAAAAAAACACACACACACACACGAGTCTACGTGCAACACACATAATCTGTGCTAGTATTTTAAAGATAAACAAAGGTCATCTTTTGTTAATTTGTCGATGGGCAAATTAGAAATTTCATTCCAGTGCTCCCTGTTTTTTTTATGTAAACGTCCAAGGCAAATATGCATATCCTTATTTGAAATAGAAACAAAACAACTAGTATGATTCGAACTCGAGACATTTCTCAGAATAAGTATAGTTTCCTTGTGAATATTCGTGGCTCACTTAAAAGTTGCGTATGGTGAATCTTCGTATTTTCCTTGCCACCTATTAATCGATTTACAGAAATTATCAGTTGAAGAAGAAGCATGGAAATATCATAATTCATAAGTGGTTACATCCACTTTCAAGAAAAAGAAAAAAAAGCCAACCTGAATTCTTCTTCCGTTGGAATCTTGAGCTCCAAATCTTCTTCAAATTGCTCAAACACCTGCTTGATCTTTTCTGCATCAACGGCTTCCAAGGTCGGCGGGTCCCACTGCAGTAATATTTTCACAAAGGAAGGATTTGAGATGAAAGTCTTCTTCATGCTCTTCTTGGTACTAGTTTTTTGTTAATGATTCTTGATATCATAGTATCATGAGAGAGAGAGAGAGACGTGCCTTGGGTGCATTGTCCTTGTCAATTGTAACAGCTCTAATACCCTTGAAAAGAAAAGGTGAAAAATGCCGTTGAGTGAAGGCTGCGTGCATTTAGTAGATAACCGAAACGTGTGATTTATATATAGATGTACCTCATAAACATCACCAGATATCAGAGTTCGAAGAATATTCATCGTGATTCTGAATTCTTTCTTCAAGCTTTCGGCCAGTGTTTGCTTCCTCCCTTCACGAATCTAAACCATAACCGAAACCACTATAAGAAATAAGAGCTGCAGACAAATGCAAAACATGGTACTTTTTTTTTTCCTCTTGTGCAGTAAGAAGCTGTATTTTCATCAACACAATAATATCAAACATATTAAAGTGTACAAATAACTGTAAGATGCTACATTCAATGGTAGAGAGAGAGAGAGAGAGAAACTATGTTACTGGATCAACGTAGATCAATATTGGTGAGAAACCTTACCGACTGTAAGGTTATCTTTAATGCCGTTGGTGAAGATCTTTTAAGGCCTTTAAGGAATGGCCCAATCCACCCATTTCCTTCTTTGCTCGCCTCAGCTTCCTGGAATAAGGAAATATAGTTAAGTGATCTACATTTTTATTTACACACGACCAATTTCTGGAAATAACTTACAAATGAGGTTATGATCTCCTCCACAGAATCCTTGGAAAAGCACTCGTCAATGATTGCTTTCCTGCATTTGCCACAAATATAAGTCCTCGGAAATTTGAATAATCAGTCCACTTTCTACAAGGAAGTGAAGAATGAGAAACATTACTTGTTCAGGATACTTTGTTCATCAATCTCAACATTTGTAGAGAATTCCTCGATTGCAGATTTGACAGCATGGGCCTCACCACTATTTAGACTTATTAACCGGTTCTGTAGCTCCGGGAGTTTCTAAGTAAAGCAAAATTCATAACAGAATCAGTCATCTCATGCCGTGAAAATCAGAGATTTCTATATTACATCAATAGTGTTGGATATTTTAGCAGACTGCTAACAGACCTCGAGTAACAAAGAGTTAAAGAATTTATCTAACCTCCAATGGGACAAAATGAGTAGCAAATCCTGCTGCAACCAATTCTGCGCCGTTCAGCCTTGCCCCCGTTATGCCCAAAAATTCCCCTGACCAAATTCCAAGAAATTTAGCCACACTTTTAAAAAGAAAACATTTACAATGATTAGGGAAACTAATATCTATTCAATTTCTCAACCATACATAAGTATTCAACTTACCTAGATGTCCGGGGAGGTGAGAGAGCATGTATGAAAAACCACAATCAGTATGAAAGCCAATGCTTGCCTCTGGAGTTGCAAAAACCTAGCTTAACATATCGTAGATGAAATTATTAATGTCCAAACACCAGAATACAATAGTACACAGGAGAGAGGATTTAGTATACTCACACTTTTTTCTGTGACAACAGAGAACTTCATCGGGACCATTAAGGATGCACCTCCACCCATGGAAATCCCATGGACTAGAGCAACCTGAGACAGTAAAAATTAACTTAAAGATACCTAGTGATATGTACAGCATTTTGTTCATATGCTTGAAGTGTAATGAGGATACATACCTGTGTTTTCTTATATGTATGGATGTGGTAACAAAGCCAGTACATTCTATACACTACTTCAAGACTTGGATCCTCTGAAAAAAGAGACAAGCATAAGCAAAGGTAAACTGATATCAGTTTCGTAGAAAAAAGGAGAAGCTAGAATCAAATCCTTTATCCACTTACTTGACATTCTTCCGTCATAAAACATTTTAAGATCTCCACCAGCTGAGAAAGCACGGCCAGATCCCTAGAGAAACATCGTTAGACTTAGTTTATTATCCTTTTAGATAATTAAATTTCATACTGTTACACTGGTCAATAATAATGTATGTTATCAAGGTAAGAGAACTTTTTAGTTATGAATTGACCTTGATCAGTATAAGCTCTGCATCGTCATCTTTCTCCCACTTTTCCAGAAGCCTTGCTAGCAACTCAACCTAGTCAAGTTTGTGGAATTTTTTTTCTTAGAAAAAGTTCAAAGAAGAGAAATGTAATCTGGAAATAAAGAACAAATTCAGAGATTTGATTTCCTAAGTTACCACTTCAGATGAAATAACATTCAATCGTCGAGGCTGGTTCAAGGTAATCACTCTTACATGGCCAACTTCCTCACCTAGAACAACCTAAGCAAGGAACTCAGATAATAATTGGTATCAGAAGCAATCGATTCTACTCCTATATTACTGAAAGGCGAGCAACTAAAATATGAAATATATGAACATTAAACCTATATCCCTCCTGAATCCCAGAAATTAAAAGCAGGGTTGTGGAGTACCTCTTCATCAGGATTAACAACCACTTGTGCCATCGGAATATTACCACCTTTACTCAACAAGATAATAGAGGAAAAACCTACAATAATTTTGAGGATTAACTTTAAGTAGAAATCATTAATTTGAGGAAATGGACTTCAAGATAAGTAGGAAATGGAGTATAAACTATAGCATACTAAACTACAAGATCTAAGATAAGAACCTCAGAGTTGCATAAGCATTATTACAAGATCTAAATACTTATGACTTTATGTACAGAATATCACTTGAAGCAATGTTTATAAACGGAATATGAGCGATGTTTACGGAAGATATAGTTTATATACTTTGATGGGGCAATTATATCAGTCTTTCTATAGTTTAACGCTTGGCATAGTTTTAATATAGTCCCATAGATTGAATATATGTGAGGTATAAAAAATAACGAAATGAGACTAATGAAGTGAGACAGAGGTAGTGCTCAAGTAACAAGCAAAGCAACCTGAGATCACACTTAGCAATCCTTACATACATAATCCAAACTGATAATGAACAACATTTCACCCGTATAGACTTAATAAACGACAACATTGAGATGAACATTCTTCCAGAAACAGTTAAACTGTAACTGTGAAAACTCTGCCCATCTGCATCCTTCACCATTATCTCACCATTTCAGTTTATCCCATAAACATGATTTAAACATTCAAAATCAAGATTTTTAATATCTCCCAAACAGAGAACTGCTCAAGCAATGTTATCAATTACGGAGTAAGAAATATTCTTAATCGGCTGTTCTTTTGTATCTCGAACACCAACACTTAAATCAGTCGATCGAATGCACATACAATGAAAACGAACTGGCAAGATTGAGTCTTTGACAGCTAAAATGTAGAAATCAAGATACTAAGTAAAGATCAAGAAAATATAATCCTATACACCAAAATAAACTGGAAATCAACTGTCGCACGGCAAATAAGAATCAAAGTTTCAAACAGTAATTCTGGGAAAAATCACTTACAGATGCAAAATTGACTCTCTCTCTCAACTACTCTTCAGCGGAAATAAGGAGTAGCTATGATCATGAAGTTGATGATAATGGAAATAGGAGGGTGGTTGTTGGGATTTGGAAGTGGGGCTGCTCAGCCTACAAGTTTGGTGAAACTATTTTGGTAGGTGTAATGTCTTACACCGAGATATCACACTTGTTTCCATGATACTGCAACTTTACTCCGCCCGTTAAATCTGCTCAGCCCGAGCTAAAAGTACTGTTACAAAATAAAATAAATTTCGAAACAGGCTCCGGTCTTCAAAATCCATCTTCTCAATCTCCCGTTCCACCCGAAAAATAAATAAATTATTTAAAATTTATTTTCTAATTTTTCGTTGCATTTGGGCCGAAACCCTCAACCGAACCCACCACGCACAGGATCTACTGGGCCACCGACTAGCAGGCCCAAAACCGGGCCCACTTTGCCGCACCCGAGCCAACCATGCGCGTGTGGCGGTTCAGCCTGTCACGCGCACAGTCCGCGTCCAAGCCGGCGCACGGTTCGTGCGCTGGGTCTAAAAATGAATCGCGATTCTGCAATCGGCCGGCAGAGGCTTCGCCGCTGATCGCCTCCGCCTGTTTGTTATTGCTGCTGTCATCGCCTTCCGCCGCTGCTCCCACTAGATCAAACATATACCGCCACCTCACCGTCGATCTGTGTCTGGAGAAAGTCGTGCCGCCAAAACACTAGAAAAAGGTTTGGCTGTCTTCTCCGCGGATGCATCCCAAGTCGACTGCGGATGCGTCGAACCCATGTCTGGGTTCCGCAGCAGCTGTTTCCCGACAACCATGCAGCCTGATGAGGCCGCTGCAGCGTCAAACCCTTGTTAGGGTTACGTCGCGGCCACCACCTCCGCTTCGGCGATCAGCGCCTCTAGCGCCGCCGTCCTCCCCCCCTCCCGCCGATCTGACCCTTAGCTTGAAAGCTTGGGTTCCAGCAAAGCAACGAGAGAAGGAACAGCCGTTGGATGTCGTTCGCACGTGCGTATGGTTGCGCGTGCGGTGGTCGTCCGATCGGTGTTCTTCCTCGTTCTTCGTCTTGTGCATCAATATTACAATCGAAAAACAAAAATAATTCATATTCTAAATCGCACCTTATTATCTCGCGATTAAAATTACAATTATTGCCAAACCGGCACCCGAAAAATGACTAACACCACGAAAAACGACTAACGACGACATGCTTATCAATTAATCATGCATAATATAAATCGAATCAGCCATAGAGCCAAAAAATAATAACCTTGTCTCTGATACCAATTGAAGGAACCGATCAGCGAAGAACGATTCGTTTGCCCAAGGATTCGTTTTCGGTTATAGTTAATTCGCATATCATGGGTGTTTAATCGATTTACCTCTTGGATTGATCTCGTGTGATTGAGCTCGCTTGAAGATCTTCCGAACTATTCCCTTGCTCGAATTCAATACTGGATGGATAACACACTACGAACTCAGCCACGAAGGATTCCGGTCACCACCAAACCGCCGCCGCCGTCCACTCTTCAAGAGCTGGCCACCGTCCCTCTCTCTCTCTCTCACGCAGCCCTAGCCTCTCTTATCTCATGGTGAATTATGAGACAATTCGTTAATGATAATGAGGTAGGGTACATGTATTTATAAGAGAGAATATAGGCTTAAGCTGCAGGCTTGGCCTGCAGCCCATATCATGGACGTCTGGGCCTCATCATTAGCACCCTCACTGGGCCCAATGAAGAACAACCCAGTTCTCCTTCTATCTATGGCCTAATGAGCTTTTTGGGCTAGACCGGGGATCTACTAACTAATAAAACTGGGTCTCCAATGTCTAAATTCTCTATACTCAGCCCAAAGTATAATTCAACCCATTAATATTAAAACATTCCAGTAGAGTAATAATATTGAACTACCCGTTTTATCCCTGTTGAGCTCAGGCTAGTATAAGACTTAAATCACCCATGTATTTAAGATATCCCACATCTGTTAATTAATCTAAAGCTTCTGATTGCTTTTCTTAATTAACTTCTTATTAGTACCATTCATTTCTTATTCATCATACTGGAACTTAATCCACCTGCAGGGTTTAGTATGATAATCCTTAATGAAATTCTCAGGGGATGTGATCAACCTGTTCTACCAGGATACAGTGCTCTATTGCAGATGCACTAAGGATCGTACTAGATATAGTTGTTGTCCAAGATACAGATCATATTGAGTTAGACGTCTGAACTCTCAGTCATGGTAAATCAAAGCAACAGACTTTAACTATACACCCTTAGTCACTCAATTAGAGTTAAGGTGTGACGTTAAATAACATTTAAGTCCCCGAGGTCTTGATTCTTCTACTTATGTCAAAATAGAATAATTCACCTCACCGTGATCCTATCAATACGATAACGTACTAGCATAAATAAGCAACCAAGACAAGCTACTTATCTATTTATGCTACAGTCTAAACCAATAGTTTTATCTGAAACTATCTCGACTATGATAACTGTTTATATCTCAAGAGACACCGGCTACTACGGTGTCCATGATCTACAACACACCATATAGCCTATAACTTTGAGATAGTGGATAGATGTTTAATACTTAACAAACAATTCATATATAATCAGATAGGAAATTGTTAGTGAAATATGGAAATCACATGTATACAAGCTAAAAGGCCTGTTTTCTAGTATACAAATCCTCAATCTTCCACTTATGCTAAAGCTAACTTTCAGTATACAATGTGACACTAGGCAAGTGTCTATATCTAGCATCTATTACAGATCTTCTCCCACTTATACTCAAAGTTTCTAGTGTGGGAGGCTCCACAGCTCTAAACCGTCGACGTGCTTGTCGAACACCTTTGCTGTCAAGCTCTTTGTGAATGGATTCACCAAATTATCCGCTGAAGGGATCTTCTCTTCTATATCTCGTCGTTGTACGAAATTGAGTACAATGTGGTACTTTTTGTCTATGGGTTTACTCGCCTCGTGAGCTCTGGGTTCCTTACAATTTACAACCGCACCAGAATTATCACAATACACCGTGATACATTTGGGCAAACTCAGGATCAGATCTAGCTCATTAAGGAAGTATTTGAGCCATACAGCCTCTTGTGCAACCTCAGAAGTAGCCACATACTTGGCCTCCATGGTGGAGTCTGCGATGCATTTATGCTTCACAGTCATCCAAATGATAACTCCACCTCCCAAGGTGAACACATAGCCTGAGGTAGATTTCCTCTTATCTCGATCAACCTGGAAGTCTGAGTCTGTATACCCTATCGGGATCAACTCATCTGACCGGTATTGAAGCACATGATCTTGAGTCCTTTTGAGATACTTCAAAATGTGCTTAATTGTCGTCCAATGTCCCTGACCAGGGTTAGACTGATATCTTGCCACATATCCCACGGCATAATAGATATCCGGTCTAGTACACAACATTGCATACATGAGACTTCCAACCGCAAAAGCATACGTTACAGCGTACATGTTGTCTATCTCCTTTTATGTCTTCGGACACATCTCCTTCGATAGAGCGATGCCATGTCTGAAAGGAAGAAATCCCTTCTTGGCGATTTGCATGCTGAAATGGGCGATCACAATATCAATGTGTGAAGTTTGGCTTAAGCCTAACATTATCTTCTGGCGATTTCTAATCACCTTAATCCCTAGGATGTAAACAGCTTCTCCCAAGTCTTTCATCTTGAACTGTTCAGACAACCAACCTTTTACGCCTGACAACACATTCACATTGTCGCCAATGAGAAGTATGTCATCTACGTACAATACTAAAAGTACCACGCTTCCCTCCGCACTGAGCCTGTAAACACAACTCTCGTATGAACACTAAACAAATCCATAGGATTTGATCACACTATCAAAACGTATGTTTTAGGATCTCGAAGCTTGCTTGAGTCCGTATAAGGACTTCTTCAGCTTCCATACGAGATGCTCTTGGCGTTTTGCCACATAGCCTTTAGGTTGGCGCATATAAATATGTTTATCTTCTTCAAGATAACTATTCAAGAATGTAGTCTTGACGTCCATCTACCAAACCTCTAAGTCTAAGTGTGCTGTCATGGATAAGATGGTTCTGATGGATTTAAAATCATGGCAACCGGCGAAAATGTCTCCTCATAATCGATTCTATCTCTCTGAGTGAATTCTTTCGCCACCAATCTAGCTTTGTAGGCCGTAACCTTCCCATCATAATCTCTCTTTCTTTTGTACACCCCACTTGCAACCGATGACAGTCTTTCCATCTAGCAACTCCGCAAGGTCGTACACATCCATCTCAACTATGGATTCTATCTCAGTATCCATAGATACTCGCCAAGAATCTGCATCTTCTTCATCCATTGCCTCCTTGTAAGTCCAAGGGTCGGTCTTTTCATGTTCAAGTCCAGTGAGTAAATCAGTGAACTCGCCTAGAAACATGAACTGATGAGGTTGACGAACAACCCTCCCATTGCGATGAGGGGCCAGAGGTGTTACAGTGTCGGAAATTGGTGTAGTTACTTGTGGAACATCCTCTTGTATACTTGGTTGAATTGTATCACTGACTGTCATTGCTCTCAACTCATGGATCACTATATCACTCCTTGTCTGGTGCATACTTATATAGTCCTCATCTAGGAATCGGGCATTAGTGCTTATAATGACCTTCTGATCCTGAGTAATATAAAAGTAGCCACCTTTCGTTCCTTTAGGATATCCAACAAACAGCCTAACCTCAATCCTAGAACTCAATTTATCGGCCTCCTTGTTCGGCATGTGTGTTGGACTTCCCCAAACCCGAATATGACCCAAGCTAAGCTTACGCCCTATCCATAATTCGGAAGGAGTTTTACTTACCAATTTTGAAGGTACTAGGTTGAGGAGATAACTTGCTGTTTCTAGAGCATATCCCCAGAGCAAAATTAGCAAAGGTGCATAACTCATCATCGAACGAACCATCTCTAAGAGGGTTCGATTGCTTCTCTCTGCTACACCGTTTAATTGGGGCGGTCCTGGTGTAGTCAACTGGGATGTTATCCCATTATCTGACAAGAACTTCTGAAACTCGGTACTGAGGTACTCGCCGCAACGATCTGATCGTAATGACTTGATACTTTTACCTAATCTCTTCTCCACTTCCATCTTGAATTCTTTGAACTTGTCAATGCACTCGGACTTACGGTGAAATAGGTAAATGTAACCATATCTCGAGTAATCATCGATAAAAGTGGCGAAGTACTCATAACCTCCACGAGCTTGAGTAGACATCGGTCCACACAAGTCAGAATGAATCAACTCCAAGAGCTCAGAAGCTCGATTTCCTTTGGCTTTGAAAGGTCTAGTCACCATCTTTCCTTACAAATACGATTCACATGTTGGTAATGGTTCCATTTGGAATCCTTCCAAAACACAATCGCTAATCAACCTTTGAATCATCTTTTGGTTGATGTGACCCAATCGTAAGTGCCAAAGTTGAGTTTGATTCATTTGAGAATAAGTCGTTCTCTTTTTAGTGTTCGATAAAGAGGTAGCATTATAAGAAGAAGATACATTTATTGGACAAGTTATAGTATAAAGAGAACCAGATAAAGTACCAGAAATGATAATCTCATTGTTTTTCATGATAGAAACCTCTCTACCAAAAATTACGGAGTAACCACCGTCAAAAAGTTTTGAAACCTAAATCAAGTTTCCCCAAAACGCTGGTACCAATAAAACATCTCTCAAAACTAAAACAGAATGTCCAAAACTAAAATGAAAATCTTCAACTTCGACAGCGTCAACTCTCGATGCGTCACCCATGGAGATGGTAATCTCGTCATTACTCAACCGTATTTCTGTAGAAAGCCCTGCAAGGTGTAACATACATGGTCAGTTGTTCCCGTATCTACTACCCAAGTCTAAGTAGAACATGCAGCTAAACACATTTCAATTACAAATGAGTATGACGTACCTCCATTCTTCTTCTTCAGAGGGCAGTCAGCCTTCCAATGTCCCATCTTGTTGCATTTGACGCACTTACCCTTCCACTTCCCTTTTTTCACGCCGCTAGTGGCCTTGTGGCCTTGACATCACGCTTGGCCTTGATGTCGCCACCAGCTTTGACGTCGTCCTTAGGGTCGACATCCCTCTTGCTCCCACTCGACAAGGCTTTCAACTTCTTGTTGTTTCTGATTCTCTCTTCCACATCTTTCTATGTTATAGTGAATCCCAACGCTATTTCTGCAGCTTTGACCGCCGCAGAATCCAACTTGATGTTGGGCATCTTGTCATCATCAAAGATATCCTCAAGACTTTCAATCATACTGGATGTAATAACCAAATGGCTAACCATATACCGCATCCCATCTGACAATGAAGACATGACAAGCTTCCTCGCTTTGTCATTTGCTTCATGCCACTTCTTATGCTTGTCTCGGTCTTTCTCAGATGACCTTTCCATGAGGGTAGGAGGGGCAGAAAGTGCGAGCACATCAGTGTACTCGCCAACAACTAAGACAGTTTCGAGATTCTTTCTCCACTCCAAATAGTTGGAGCCATCGCAAGGACTCGAAATGAGAACATTTATCAACGGGCCTAAAGTTATATCTGAAAATAAAACACGTAGACACTCGTAAGAAAAGAGTAAACATAAATTCGTGATGTAAATATTGTAACCTTTTGATAAACCAATATTTAATGAAACCTTCAAGAGCTCAAGTAACGCCGACCGCAAGCCACATTCGTGTGGACGTTTACGTTCTCATTACTCGACCAGATACCCGATCTTTAATTTTATTCTCTAGCCAACCTTACAACCTTTTGGCAAATAAAATTAATAGTTGAACCTTAACTAGACCATATTAATTAGCAAATGGACTCCGTGGGGGAGTTGTATCCTATCTAAGCTTATAACCACAATATTAGCTTAACTTAGAAATATCCCATTTTCCTTAAGCTATCTTTGTTTATAATCAACCCTAGAGAAAACCGTAGTTACTATAATAAGCAAGTCACGTTAGTGTGGACATTTACTTATTACAGCTCCCACTTCTCATTTTGATTAAAAAAAATTGTTAAGAAATTTTAAATCTAGTGAACTTATTTCGATAAAATGTGCAAGCCACGTTCGTGTGGACGTTTACACACTTTTACCAAAATTTCACATTAAGATCAATTGTGGAGGTCTTAATATTTTTAATTAAAATGTTTTTATTTGCTTAGTATTTTTCTTTCAAAAAGTTGTCGACATGCTAGATCATGTTGTCACATAATCCTAAGCATAATTTTCTAAACACAGCAAATAAAACATGCTCGCAAGAAAATTAAAACTTGTTTATATTGACAATCCTAAAACATGCTCGACTAAGCGCAATTTATTCACCTCGACAGGCAAAACATGCTTATTAAAATTAAATTGCATCCATAGCATGCTTTGATAAGAAAACACAGTTAAAAACAAAAATAAAACTCATTTTTCGTGGTATGACTACTCCCGTCTAATCTATTCTATTACAAAATAAAATAAATTCCTAAACAGGCTCCGGTCTTCAAAATCCGTCTTCTCGATCTCCCATTCCACCCGAAAAATAAATAAATAATTTAAATTTTATTTTTTAATTTTTCGTTGCACTTGGGCCGAAACCCTCAACTAGACCCACCACGCACAGGATCTGCTGGGCCCACGACTAGCAGGCCCAAAACCGGGCCCACTTTGCCGCACCCGAGCCCAGCCATGCGCGTGTGGCGGTTTAGCCTGTCACGCGCACGGTCCGTGCGCTGGGTCTGAAAACGAATCGTGATTCGCGATTCTGCGATCGGCCGGCAGAGGCTTCACTGCCGATCACCTCCGTCTGTTTGTTGTTGTTGCTGTTATCGCCTTCCGTCGCTGCTCCCACTAGATTAGACATATACCTCTGCCTCGCCGTCGATCTGTGTCTGGAGAAAGTCGCGCAGCCAAAACCTTAGAAAAAGGTTTGGCCGCCTTCTCCGCTGCCGGCGCCTTTGCTGTAGCCCAAGTCGACTGCGGTTGCATCGAACCTATGTCTGAGTTCCGCAGTAGCTGTTTCCCGACCACCATGCAGCCTGACGAGGCCGCTGCGGCGTCGAACCCTCATTAGGGTTCTGTCGCGGCCACCGCCTCCCCTCCCGCCGATCTGACCCCTAGCTTGAAAGCTGGGGTTCCGGCAAAGCAACGGGAGAAGGAACAGCCCCTGAATGTTGTTCACACGTGCGTATGGCTGTGCATGTCATGCACACGCCACGCGTGCGGCGGTTGTCCGATCGATATTCTTCCTCGTTCTTCGTGTTCTTCGTCTTTTGCAGTAATATTACAATCGAAAAACAAAAATAATTCATAATCTAAATCATACCTTATTATCTTGCGATTAATTACAATTATTGCCGAAGCGGCACCCGAAAAACGACTAACACCACGAAAAATGACTAACAACGACATGCTTATTAATTAATCATGCATAATATGAATCGAATCAGCCATAAAGCCAAAAATAAAAATCTTGGCTCTGATACCAATTGAAGGAACCAATCAGCGAAGAACGATTCGTTTGCCTAAGAATTCATTTTCGGTTATAGTTAATTCGATTTAATTATATCATGCTCCTATGAATTTAAATGCATATCATAGGGTGTTTAATCGATTTACCTCTTGGATTGATCTCGTGTGATTGAGCTCGCTTGAAGATCTTCCGAACTATTCCCTTACTCGAATTCGATACTGGATGGATAACACACTACGAACTCAGCCACGAAGGATTCCAGTCACCACCAAACCGCCGCCGCCGTCCACTCTTCAAGAGCTGGCCACCGTCCCTCTCTCTCTCACACTCGACCCTAGCCTCTCTTATCTCGTGGTGAATAATGGACAATTTGTTAATGATAATGAGCTAGGGTACATGTATTTATAAGAGAGAATATTGGCTTAAGCTGTAGGCTAACCAAATCATGGACATCTGGGCCTCATCATTGGCGCCCTCACTGGGCCCAATGAAGAACAACCCAGTTCTCCTTCTACATGTGGCCTAATGAGTTTTTTGGGACCAACCGGGGATCTACTAGCTAATAAAATTGAGCCTCCCAATGTCTGAATTCTCCATACTCAGCCTAGAGTATAATTCAGCCCATTAATATTAAAATATTCCACTAGAGTAATAATATTGAACTACCCGTTTTATCCCTATTGAGCTCAGGGCTAGTATTAGACTTAAATCACCCCCGTATTTAAGATGTCTCACATCCGTTAATTAATATGAAGATTCTGACTGCTTTTATTAATTAACTTCTTATTATTCCTGAATAGTACCATTCATTCTTTTATTCATCATATTGGAACTTAATCCACCTGCAGGGTTTAGTATGATAATCCTTTATGAGTTCCTCAGGGGGATGTGATCAACTTGTTCTACCAGGATACGGTGCTCTATTGCAGATGCACTAAGGATCGTACTAAATATAGTTGTTCCCCAAGATACAGATCATATTGAGTTAGACGTCTGAACTCTCAGTCATGGTAAATCAAAGCAACAGACTTTAACTATACACCCTTAGTCACTCAATTAGAGTTAATGTGTGACGTTAAATAACATTTAAGTCACCGAGGTCTTGATTCTTCTACTTATATCAGAATAGAAGAATTCACCTCACCGTGATCCTATCAATACGATAACGTACTAGCATAAATAAGCAACCAAGATAAGCTACTTATCTATTTATGCTATAGTCTAAACCAATAGTTTTATTCGAAACTATCTCGACTGTGATAACTGTTTATATCTCAAGAGACACCGGCTACTACGGTCTCCGTGATCTACAACACACCATATAGCCTACCTATAACTTTGAGATAATGGATAGATGTTTAATGCTTAACAAACAATTCATATATAATTAGATAGGAAATTGTTAGTGAAATATGGAAACCACGTGTATACAAGCTAAAAGGCCTGCTTTTTAGTATACAAATCCATCAATCTTCCACTTATGCTAAAGCTAACTTTCAGTATACAATGTGACAATAGGCAAGTGTATATATCTAGCATCTATTACACATCTTCCCCCACTTATACTCAAAGTTTCTAGTGTGGGTGGGAGGCTCCACAGCCCTAAATCCTCGACGTGCTTGTCGAACACCTTTGTTGTTAAGCTCTTTATGAATGGATCCGCCAGATTATCCGCTGAAGGGATTTTCTTCACTTCTATATCTCTTCGTTGTACGAAATTTAGCACAATGTGGTACTTTCTGTCTATGTGTTTACTCGCCTTGTGAGCTCTGGGTTCCTTACAATTTGCAACTGCACCAGAATTATCACTATACACCATGATACATTTGGGCAAACTCGGGATCAGATCTAGCTCATTATGGAAGTATATGAGCCACACAACCTCTTTTGCAACCTCACAAGCAGCCACATACTCGGCTTCCATGGTGGAGTCTGCGATGCACTTCTGCTTCACACTTCTCCAAATGATAGCTCCACCTTCCATGGTGAACACATTACCTGAGGTACATTTTCTCTCATCTCGATCAGCCTGGAAGTCTGAGTCCGTATACCCTATCGGGATCAACTAATCAAACCGGTATTGAAGCACATGATCTCAAGTCCTCTTGAGATGCTTCAAAATGTGCTTAACCGCCGTCTAATGTCCCTATCTCATGGTGAATTATAAGACAATTCATTAATGATAATGAGCTAGGGTACATGTATTTATAAGAGAGAATATGGGCTTGAGCTGCAGGCTTGGCCTGCAGCCCATATCATGGACGCCTGGGCCTCATCATTGGCGCCCTCACTGGGCCCAATGAAGAACAACCCAGTTCTCCTTCTATCTGTAGCCTAATAAGCTTTTTAGGCCAGACCGGAGATCTATTAGCTGATAAAACTGAGCCTCTCAATGTTGAATTCTCCATACTCAGCCCAAAGTATAATTCAGTCCATTAGTATTAAAATATTCCACTAGAGTAACAATATTAAACTACCCGTTTTATCCATGTTGAGCTCATGGCTAGTATTAGACTTAAATCACCCCCGTATTTAAGATGTCCCACATCCGTTAATTAATCTAAAGCTTATGACTACTTTTGTAAATTAACTTCTTATTATTCCTGAATAGTACCATTCATTCCTTATTCATCATACTGGAACTTAATCCACCTACAGGTAAGGGTGTTCACAATTTGTTTAAACCGTAAACCAAATCAAACCAAACCATATTATACGGTTTGGTTTGGTTTACGGTATGAAAAAATATGGTTTGGTTATTTGTTTTCAAGAATTATGGTTTATGGTTTAGGTTTTATTTTTAAAAATATATAAACCAAACCATAAACCGTAATATAATTATAATAAATATTAGTATCAATTATTATTGTTAATATATTACATTGTCTTTTATTCTACCACCACTGAATGTTGAAAAATATTAATTAAAAAAAATAAGCTGATACATTTTAATCTATTTTTTTATATAAAATAATGCTACCAACTATTTAGAAGTTCTCTTTTTACGTTGTTAAATATATTTCCTAAATTTTATTTAAATTCTTAATTATTACTTTTGTATGTAAATGTTAGATTGTCGTTCATGATTTTTGTTGTGTTATAAACCTTTTTTTATTGTCAATTTTAATTTCATAAAAGAATATATTTTATTTTACTATTTTAAATAAAAAAAAGAAGCAAACAAAAAAAATTTAAAAACCGCAAATCGAACCGTTCCAAACCGCATTAATACGGTTTGGTTTGGGTTGGTTTTAATGCTAGAATGGTTTGGTTTGGTTTCAAAAAATTGTCAAACCATATTTTATGATTTGGTTTAGTTTTGACACCAAACCGCACCAAACCGGACCGTGTACACCCCTACCTACAGGGTTTAGTATGATAATCATTAATGAATTCCTCAAAGGATGTGATCAATCAGTTCTACCAGGATAAGGTGCTCTATTGCAGATGCACTAAGGATCGTACTAGTTAGGTAGTGTTTGGTGATTCATTCAAGTTGTAGAAGGATGACTCATCTAAAGATGAGTCATGTGCATAGTGTCAAGATGAGGGGTTCATATTTCCATTTGGTAGCAAAAAATTAAAAGTAAGATGACATTATATTTGTGTTTGGTACAATATGCATAACTCTAGATGAAGGCTTAGATTTACCAAATTACCCTTATTAAATACCCCTACCGATTTCACTTTTTATCGTTGGGATTAAATAGTACACTTTATTATTTATTATTTATTACTCTGTATTATTATTATATTATTGTTATTATTTATTATTATTATTATTATTATTATTATTATTATTCTTGTTATTATTATTATTATTATTATTATTATTATTTTATTACGTTATTATTATTATTATTATTATTATTATTGAGTTATTATTTTTATTATTATTATTATTATTATTATTATTGTTATTATTATAATTATTACTATTATTGTTATTATTATTATTATTATTGAGTTATTATTTTTTTTATTATTATTATTGTTATTATTATAATTATTACTATTATTGTTATTATTTATTATTATTATTATTATTTTATTACATTATTATTATTATTATTCTTGTTATTATTATAATTATTGCTATTATTGTTATTATTTATTATTATTATTATTATTATTTTATTATTATTATTATTATTATTATTATTATTATCATTATTATTATTATTTATTAATGTTATTATTATTATTGTTATTATTTGAAATCGTATAAATACATAAGGGTAAAATGGTAAAAGAGAGAAAGTGTTGTGTTACTGTTCGAATGAGTTGAAGTCATCCGACCAAAAACGTCAGATGAGTTAACAAGCGAAAACAGTAAAATAGCAGCGGGTTTGGGCTTCATCTCGGGCCCTCCAGTTTATTTCATTTCGGTACCAAACACTTAGATGAACCAAGATGATTCACCTCATCTTGGTTCATCTTATCCACCAAACACACCCTTATAGTTGTTGCCCAAGATACTAAATCAAAGCAACAGACTTTAACTATACACCCTTAGTCACTCAATTAGAGTTAAGGTGTGATGTTAAATAATATTTAAGTCCTCGAGGTCTTGATTCTTCTACTTAGGTCAGAATAGAAGAATTCACCTCACCGTGATCCTATCAATTCGATAACGTACTAGCATAAATAAGCAACCAAGACAAGCTACTTATCTATTTATGCTACAGTCTAAACCAATAGTTTTATCCGAAACTATCTCGACTGTGATAACTATTTATATCTCAAGAGACACCAGCTATTACGGTCTTCCGTGATCTACAACACACCATATAGCCTATAACTTTGAGATAATGGATAGATGTTTAATGCTTAACAAACAATTCATAAATAATCAGATAGGAAATTGCTAGTGAAATATGGAAACCACATGTATACAAGCTACAAGGCCTGCTTTCTAGTATACAAGTCCATCAGATCTTGAGAGTATTCCTCTTATTACATTGAAAAGCAAAGGTAAAAATGGAAAAGGAAAGCAAAAAACAGTAAAACCGTCAAATAATCAAGTAAAAAACCACTTTTCGACAAAAAGTTTCCAAGACTCGCATGTAAGATTTGTTCACAGAGCGAGAACAACTAAAAAGTTAATCAAACCCACAAAGAATAAGTCTGCGAGATGCGATTCAAAAATATCCTTAAACTTAGGGTTAAGGATATACCTTTCAGACTTTGATATTGGGTCTTAGATAACTTTGATGCTCTTAGTTGTGAGATTTTATTGCAATCTAATGGGAGGCTCGACATTGAACCCGATGGCGTCATTTGCATGTTCGGTATGTCAAATGGTAAAAAAGAAATAAAGAGAAAGACAAAATCTTAGCATGTGGAGCTTACAAATAAATGGAGAGCTAAATTCGATGTAAATAAAAAGTGTCACAGCACGACTGCACGAGACATATTCCATATGATTGATGATAAGCTTGAAAGCATATAGTTTAAGAGGCATTTTATGGTGTTGATGACATATTTGATAGAGTGTGATATTATAGTATATGTCCAACCACTTATAATGATCTGTTTCGAAGATGTCACAAAGATGCACGAATGAGATTGGGGTTTGTTCATACATTTTAAACCACCTCGTCCAGTCGAAGAGAAAATGAGAAAAAAAGGATAGTTTATTCTGTGGTCTGATACTGTTTTTAATGGTACGTTTTTTATAATTTAATTTTTATGCAATTCTAATGTATAATCATTGCGAATTCAAAATAAAATTCAATTACAATATCCAAGAACAAACAGACATTAACAACAACTGGTTTCAGATAAGATGGTATCCGCCGCAAGCTACTTCCCCACGGCGCCACTGTTGGAAACGGAATGAGCTACCTCTCACAGCTGCTTCTTCGTCCGAACGGTTGATGCGTGAACCGAGAGGGAGGGGGCAATATCAGGAAGGAAGCAAAGAGCTAGATTTGAGCGCTAATCAGCAGACGAAGCTACTATTCACCATCGACAGATCTGAGCCACCGTCATCTTTTTCTCCCTCATCTCCACCGCCGCCGGTCTAGAGGAAGGAGGCGATTAGCAGGAAGGAACGAGAGAGGATTTTGAGGGAGAGAGAAAACTAGGTTTCAGATTTGAAAAATGAAAAAAATAGAAAACATGGTTATTCAAATTAGTGAGGATGATGATATTCTTGTCCAAAAATGCAACATGAGAACATAATTTGACATAATTTGTGTTTATTATCTTTTTGGCTATTATTTGATATTAGATAACTTCTATGGATATATATATGCATTACCACATAGAGAAATTATATGCTAACTCCCCCAATGGTGGGCACTTTCGTGAGCACCTTCTTCGTTTCTTCGATTTCGTATTATTTTGTTCGATTTTTTTGATTGATTAATATTCTAGTATCATATAAATTAATATAGAAATCATTAAATCTACAAAATAAATAAAAATCAAAGCTCGATTTATTCTTTTAACATCAAAAAATGAGTAATAAGACAAATCAAGCCTTGATTTTTTTACTTATTTTGTAGATTTAATAATTTCTATATTAATTTATCTAGAATATAAATCAATCGAAAAAATCGAACAAAATAATGACAAATCGAAGAAACGAAGAAGGTGCTCTCAAACACATCATTTCTCTTACCACATAATACAATATGTCAAGTAAGATCTAAAGTTCAACCTAACATTTACTTTTCGACGTATTGACATGCATGCCGAAAAAAATCTGACAAATATAGAGATTAGAATCTATGGAAACAAAAGAAAAAAAAAAGGCGAATTCCATTTTAAACTTGGAAACAAGATTGCAATAATTGATACTAATACTTTCCCAAATTACCTCGTCTGCTTCTTCAAGTCTCTCTCTCTCTCTACAAAGCATTAATTTGTTTTTGAAAGAAAAAAGGAAAAGGCAAAGCTCATTAAAGATCTGAAGCTCATTTTAGCTCCACACAGAGGTAGGGAGAGAGAGAGAGAGAGAGGAGAGAGATCTTCAATAGTTCACAAAAGCTACTCATCATATTTCTTCCTCGGTTGCTTTTCCTTCACTTACTAAAACTTTAGCTCATTTATTCCTCGGACCAGTCTTCTTCTTTACCTTCTTTAGGGTTTTGTCCCAACTATAACAGCAAAAAGAGCTTCAAGATCTGCTCCACTTTTTGTTTTCCTTAAAGCCCTCCTCAAGTCCTCAAGTTTACAGTTTGCAATTCGCCTCATTTCTTGTTCAGTTTCTTGTATTTTACTTAAAAGGGAAGGGAAAGAAAGGGGGCTGCAAATTTGTGGTTATGTGCGAGTTGGGATGAAAAAGATTGGCATTTTTGGGTGGTTTAGGGAGGGTGGGGGGTGGGGGGTTAGGACGAGCTTGAGTATCTAAGCTTTTTTTTTTTTTTCCCTCTTTCTTGAAGCTGTTTTGATTTTAGTGTTAGTTTTACTAGTCCCATTTTAGGAAAATCGCGTTTTTTTTTGGAAAATGAGGTTGTCTTCCTCTTCTTCTACTAGCACTGGATTTAATGCTGAGACGGAGGAAGGTATGCTCCATTACTCGCTTTAATTCACATGGGAATGCTCTGTTTTAGCTCAATTTATTGCATATTTAATAATATGATGTAAAGATGGAATGCGTACTTTTGCTGTTGGGATTGGCAGGAGAGAAGAAATGCTTGAACTCGGAGCTGTGGCATGCGTGTGCCGGGCCACTGGTTTCGCTTCCCCAACTTGGGAGCCGGGTCGTGTATTTTCCTCAAGGCCATAGCGAGCAGGTATAATAGTTGTATTTTAAGAATTTTAATTTAAAAGTCCTTCATTTAATGTGGACTCAGAGATTTTAGAATATTGATTGTCATTAATAGGGGAGTGTTGTATTTTATTTTAGTAGGAAGTAGGATGAATGAATGCATAGAGCGTTGAGTTGCTTTTTCGGTTTCTATGATATTTCTATTTGTGCAACTTATGAATGATGCAGATAGCTATTGCATTTTGAAAAATTAAGTAAATGGTGTGTATACACAAAAGCTGATAGCTCATCTGTCTTAGTGCAGTGCACAATGTCGATTCTAGAGTAGTATAACTGGTCTTAGTGGATGGTGAGAGGGTGGAATTAGATTGAACTTCCAAACCCATCGTCTTGAGTTGCTTATGTAGTGAATTAGTGTGCACTTTCACTTCTTTTTCTGGTTGATTAGTGAAGGCTGGCTTCTAAATTTCTGCTTTTTTACTTTGGCAAGCTGCAAAACTTTACAGTACATAAAAATCTAAATTGAGCTTGTGTCGTGAACATTCATAAGCTTGTGATGATCAGTTCCCGAAGCTTCAATAATCCTATAGTGAAGTAGCTAACCATTGCATCTTGTTATTTCTGCATTATGTTTGAGAAATTAGTGTATGTGTACAAAGAGTCAAAGACTACCTAGGACCCTAGCTAATGCGGCATTGATCTACATTAATTTGGATGACCTGTCATTGAACTTCTGTATTCACTTTCTTAAATAAGTTCAATGACTTTAAATATAGTATCCTAGTATCATGGGGTTACATGAAATGTACGTGACATGTTTGGTATCCAGGTTGCTGCCTCTACCAACAAGGAAGTAGAAGGTGCCATCCCTAACTATCCTGGCTTGCAACCACAACTAATATGCCAACTTCACAATGTCACCATGCATGTAAGTTGTGCATTGTTTTAGGATTTCACATTGTTTCCAAATCTTATTCGAAGCTCGTATCTTAAAATCTGTATTTTCTAAATTGCAGGCAGATGTTGAAACTGATGAAGTTTATGCTCAAATGACTTTGCAACCACTTACCCCTGTAATTTACTCTACTTATTTATATTTGTCTTCTTGATTTGATATTTTTGATGCTCATTCATTTGTTGAATTCTATTTTGTTAGCAAGAGCAGAAGGACATATGCCTACTGCCATCAGAACTTGGCACTCCAAGCAAACAACCAACAAATTATTTCTGTAAAACATTAACTGCCAGTGACACTAGCACTCATGGAGGATTTTCTGTCCCTCGTAGAGCAGCTGAAAAAGTTTTTCCTCCTCTTGTAGGTTTATCTGTTCTTTATTTGACTGGGATCTAGCTATGCAGGTTTTTCGTAGTTATGAATTTCTACATTTAATGTGTTTTCAGGACTACTCTCTAACCCCTCCAGCTCAAGAATTAATTGCAAAGGATCTTCATGGCAACGAGTGGAAGTTCAGGCATATATTTCGAGGTGACTTCTCAAAGACTAATTTCTCTTCTTTTAGGATTAGGATTTCACTGAGTGGATCTAATTTCGAATTGTTTAGTATTCCTCTTAGTAAGGATTTTACTGAGTTATTCCAGTTTGGAATCATTTAGTGTTGACTTTAGTATGATATGCGATTAAGTTATATAGCAGAAGGCACTGTGTGCTGATCAAATTTGATTCATCCCACATACTTGATTTCTATAAACATACACTTTTGAGTTGTGTTCAGCGGATGGTTTGATGGATTTGAAACACTTTTATATGACACCCTCCCTTATGGACTGTTGAAAATGCATTTGTTCTCGTGTTTTTACTTATTAGAAAGGCGGGCTTTTGTATTTCCTTATCATGATGCATAAGGAGAGGGATTTTCTTTATGTTATTGTTTTGACCTGTGTAATTCATGCAATGACCAACTTGTGAAGACGCAATCTCATCTTTATGCAGGTCAGCCGAAGAGGCATCTCCTAACAACAGGTTGGAGTGTGTTCGTGAGTGCAAAGAGACTAGTTGCTGGAGATTCTGTTATTTTCATCTGGTAATTATTTGTGGCCCAAGGTTATATACCTGAAGCGTATATAGTTGTTATTATTTAATTTAGGTTGGTTAATGTGTTCTTGAACTGGTTACGATTCCCAAGTCCATAAGAATTATCCTCTGCCCTATTATGCTATTACCTTGCACCTTTAGGTTTTTATGCTTTATTATTCAATCTTCTCTTCAAGTTTCCCTCATACCCAATCCAGGCCTGCCTTGGGATAGTCAAATAAAAAAAACTGAAGCCTTTGGAAGGATAAAAATTCTTGATTTGGAAAATTTATACATGCCGGATTAGATTTCAGCCGCTTCCATGTTTTTTAACTTTACTGTGCCTTTTCTGTTATTTATCACACTATGACTCGTCTATGCACTATCAGGAATGAAAACAATCAATTGTTCTTGGGGATTCGGCGTGCCAATCGACCTCAAACTGTGATGCCTTCATCAGTGCTGTCAAGTGATAGCATGCACATTGGGCTTCTAGCTGCTGCTGCTCATGCTGCTGCAACAAATAGCCGATTCACCATCTTCTATAATCCCAGGTAATGGCTCTTCGTTTCTTTTCTTAAATCCCAGGTAAAGTTCTGAATGCTAATGCTTAATATGCATTATTCAACTTCATATTCTTCATTTTATCAAATTTCAGGGCAAGTCCATCGGAGTTTGTGATACCTCTGGCAAAATATGCAAAAGCAGTTTATCATACAAGAGTTACTGTGGGTATGCGCTTTAGGATGCTTTTCGAAACTGAAGAATCAAGTGTCCGCAGGTAGTTCTAATTATTATTGCAAATTCACACTATTAACTCAAAACAGACAGGTCGCATTTTTCCTATGCAAGCATGTTGATATTGATGCTTCGAAGTAGCTTCAGTCATGAACTTCTTTTCTATTGTATGCTTATACTTTCTCTTTTTCTTTTTTAATTCGGCCTCAGGTATATGGGTACAATTACCGGCATCAGTGATTTGGATCCGGTTCGTTGGCCAAACTCACATTGGCGCTCAGTGAAGGTACGAGCATAGCTAATGTAGCTAATCTTATCTAATAATCGATTTAAAATTGAAAAACATTTAATATAAGGTGTTTGGTTTCTGTTTTCGACTTTAGATGTTTTAAGATGAATCTTGTAGATGTATTATGATTAAAATCTAAAATTTCAGGTTGGATGGGATGAATCAACTGCTGGGGAGAGACAACCCAGAGTTTCTCTATGGGAGATTGAACCTCTGACAACTTTTCCCATGTACCCTTCTCCATTCTCACTCAGGTTGAAGAGACCATGGCCATCGGGACTGCCTTCATTTCCTGGTGTGATTTCTTGAAAGGCTGAAGATTTTATGGACTCCTCCTTCGAGTGAAATCTATTTTATGATGATACTGTTTTTCCGTTTCATCATACAGGTCTTAAAGATGGTGATATGGGTATGAATTCTCCAATGTCGTGGCTTCGTGGGGGTGTAGGAGATCAAGGAATCCAGTCGCTAAATTTTCAAGGACATGGTCTTTCCCCATGGATGCAACCAAGGCTCGATCCGTCCATGCTCTGTTTACAACCTGATTTTTACCAAGTAATGGCAGCCGCTGCAATGCAGGAGGCGGGGTCGTTAGATCCCTCTAAAATTACCAATCAGTCCCTCCTTCAGTTCCAGCAAAACATTCCGAATGTTTCTGCTTCGCTCTTACAGAACCAGATGATGCAACAGCCTCATTCTCAGCCGAGCTTCCTCCAGAACCTTCCGGAAAACAATGCCGTTTCTCAAGCTCAGATTTTGCACCAGCAGTTGCAAGGTCGTCAGTCGTTTATTAATCAACAATTTCAAGATCAGCAGATGAAGAAATTGATTCCGACTAGCTTGCAAATGGGATCGGCTTCCGAGTCAACGAGCCAGCTACAGAACTTCTCTGACCTCATTGGTAACCATATGGCTTCGTCAAATAACTCTTCCATGCAGAGTATTCTAAGTTCGTTTTCTCGAGAGGGAGCTTCCCCTGTTATGAACATGAATGGACCTCATCCTCTCGTCTCTCATTCCTCATCAAAACGAGTGGCATTGGACCCACAGCTTCCTTCTAAGGTTTCTCAGTTTGGAGTGCCTCATCCGGAAGAACTTGTGATGCCGAATTCTAAAGTCTCCGACCTTTCAGCTTTGTTGCCACCGTTCCATGGTAAAGAATTTTCAGATTTCAATGGCGTGGCACATTCACATGACGATATGTTGTTTGGAGTTAGTTCAGACTCATCAGCTAATATGCTGATTCGAAATGGTGAAAATGATAACGAATCTTTATCGATGCCATATGCAACTCCAACGTTTCCTAGTAATGGAGGCACTGAGTTTCCTCTCAACTCCAACATGACTACCTCTAGTTGTGTAGATGAATCAGGTTACATGCAGTCCTCAGAAAATGTGGACCAAACAAACACGACGCAGGGAGCCTTTGTGAAGGTGAATAAGCACGATTCTTTTCCAAGTTTCATATTGATTTATTTGAAATATATATATATATATATATATATTATTGTATATATATATTATTGTATTATAATATTGTGACAGGTTCACAAGTCGGGATGTTTTGGACGGTCAGTGGATATATCGAAATATAGCAGTTATTTGGAGCTGCGAAGGGAGGTTGGTGTAATGTTTGGATTGGAGGGATTGTTGGAAGACCCTCAGAGATCAGGCTGGCAGCTTGTATTCGTTGACCGAGAGAATGATATTCTTCTTCTCGGCGATGATCCTTGGCAGTAAGTCTCTCTCTCCATTTCCTACTACTTTCAAGCTTTCTTATTTGTGTCCTAATTATTTATTATGGGAGCTGTTAATAATCGGTTAAAGATGGGTTATGTTGGTTTATGAGATCTATTCTGGATTCATTGCTGGATTCAACGCTGACTTTTGCAGTTTTCGCATGACTTGGAGATTACATTCTATGTGACCAGCTTTATACATTCTATAATTTTTCGTGTTTGTCGATAGCCTAAGTAGTATATGTACATATTTGTCGTGACACAGGGAATTCGTGAACAACGTGTGGTACATCAAGATCCTCTCGCCACTTGAAGTGCAGCAGATGGGCAAAGAGGGCCTCGATCTTCCGAATTCCACTCAAAATCACCGCCTCTCGTCCAGCAGCAATGGCTGCGAGGACTACATGAGTCGGAAGGATTCGAGAAGCAACTTAAACGGCATACCATCCGTAGGATCTCTCGAGTACTAAATCTCGGGCAACTTTTACCATAAAAAAAAAGGCCAATGGTATGTAGTCTCTGCTTCTATCTTTGCTGGAGTCCTTACCATTGAGACCCTCTGTATGTATGTTGTATGATGGATCCTTAGTCTTGTCATCGCAATTTGTAACCCAAAAAAAAAAAGCAGACTTTTTTTTTATTATAATATATGTTGGAGTTTTAATTTCCACTTTTCCAGTATCGATTGAATGAATCCTATTTTTTGGATCACTGTTATTGCCTTGTGTTGGTGTTTTATGCTCAATAGAATTTTTCTATACTACCTCCATTTCGTGGAATTTGACCATTTTGCTTTTGACAATTGCCGGCATGTTTTTCCACGCTTCTTGATAATGGATTTTTCAAGATTTCTTTCTTTTACGGGATAATACGGCGCGTAGTATATCCCGTAAAAGAAAAAAATCTTCAAAAATCCATTATCAAGAGCGTGGAAAAACATACCAGCAATTGCCAAAAAAACAAAAGGGTCAAATTCCACGAAATGGAGAGAGTACTATTTATGATTTCTGAACCATGTATTTTTTTTTTTTCCTTACACAACTATTTTTCCATTTTGAAGAGAATAACAAATAATGTAATAACTCATACAAATCTATAAATGCATTTCTACATCTACCATTTGATAGACTCAGTACAACGGCTGTTCTAATTCTATGTATAAACTCTATTTGCAATTTAATTGTCAAAATTAAAACAATCCAAAATCATGAGAAATTTCACAAGGCATGAGCTTCTTCTAGTACTACATGCTGCATTTCATCATTGCTGCTAATTCTCAACTCATCAAATTCATCATCCAACGCTTCCCTCTCACTCTCACCCTCATCTGCATCTTCATCTTCATCCTCTTTGTCATCGCCTTCAACACTGTTGGAGAGTAGACTCGAAGATGAGTTCTCCACGAGTTGCTTGGCTTCGAGTTTTTCTTCCTCCGTTTTCGCTAGGGACAAGAGTATGTTCTTTGCTTTCTTATCCAAAGGAACGCCACCTGTCACCATCTCATTGTACCAAATCACGGCACTCCCGAAATCCTTGTTCCTCCCGAAAGCATCCATGATTGTAGTGAGTATGGTAGTGTTGGCTTTCATCCCTTCAACACGCATGTTTTCGTATTTCTCCATCATCTTCTCTAGATTGTTTGCTTTCGCATACCCGTTGATGACAGTGCCGTGAGCAATGGCGTTTGGCTCGAACCCATCTTGCTTTATCCTTTTGAAAAACTTCTCAGCACCATCCATGTCAGATGCATTAACATATGCTGATAACATAGTTGTGTAAGAGCATAGATCTGGTGTGCATCTGCAGTGTACAAAGAGGAGGTCATAAATTGAATTTTGCAGTAAGTTTCTGTTGCATTTCCAACTCGTTATAGTCTGTGTAGCCAAGTTATTAAGAACTCATATTCGCTATATTCAACAAGCAAATCGCATTTGTACAACATACTACAAAGAACCAGAATCGTGAGAGGATAATTTTCGTGAAATTCAGGAGCTCCAGGATGTTCTTGGTTATGAATACGACCTCTAAATCATGTTATAGAATACAAAAACTTTACTCATACAATCGTAACATGATTGCATTTTCAACCGATTGAAAATGAAGAGGGGAGATGTCCATGTGGATGCATGTTGGTTTGAGGTGTTCATGGGATGTACTTGCTTTTTCAGTTTTTTACCACGTTGATTACGAAAATACGAATCATATTACGATTACAGAAGAAATAAAGTATGTATTTTGCAAGGTTTAAGAGTCGCAAGAAAAATCAAAAGCAATTATCCCATCGTGAGCGGAGTACGAAAAGTGGCATAAGATTCACAAAAAAGTTTTACCTGTCTCTTCTCATGCTCTTGAAGACCATACGTGCTTGCTCTACCATACCAGATATAGCAAATGCATCGAGCAAGATGTTGTATGCTTTGTGAGTCGGCCTAGAAGAAAAAGCATTTGTTCATCATAAGAAAAGAGAGAAAAAAGACGGCCATTTAAGCAAATACTATCCAACAGTGAAATTTCCCAAGTTGTTTAGGTCTTTATGTTTAATTAAAATAGGTCTATAGCGCATTTCAGATGATGCAGCTCGTGTTAGTTCGATATGGCCATGCACACACAACTTAATTGAGCAGAAACGAAGGGAACCACACCTCACACCAGCATCGAGCATCTCTTCAAACACAGCTAAAGCTTCTTCTTCTCTTCTAGCTTTTCCATAAGCATTAATGAGAAGTGCATATGTCACAACATCAGGTCGAATACTCGCCCTTTGCATCTAGAATTACAAACATAATTCAATCAAAACATCATAGGCATAAAGCATAAAATTATCATCAAACCAATAGTAATACACAAACATAAAGGAAAATAGACTGAGAGGAAGTAGAGATTTCAACAGGAATCTCTCCACATAAAATTAGTAATCGCACGCTTCCTTTCTCGAAGCATATAGTACATATCTAGAATAAATCATGACATATGTTTGCACTACAGAAAATCAAGAAATAGCATCAACATGTAAACAATTAGGCATGTATTTCATATAATTGAGAGCAAAGATCACAGAACAATGTAACTTCAACATTTACCGAGATAGAGATTTAGTAATTTTAAATATACCTGGTCAAAGATATTCGCAACCTCCTTATAGTTGGTTTCAAAGGACATCAAGCTGTTATAAGTCACAGTATTTTGCTCTACTCCTTTCTCATTCATCAATGCAAATAATTTACGAGCTTTGGCATAATCCCCTGCTTTCTTGTACATATAAATCATCATGTGGAACATTTTCTGGTCAGGTTTTAGAGGTGAAATCTTTTCATCAAGTAGCGTTTCAAAGATTTCTTCAGCTTCTTTAAACTTGTTACCCTGAAATAGCCAAGGGCAGGATAATATCAGTATTCTATGCTCATAATAATCTAGCACTTCATTTCTTATAATTTGAGAAGAATCAGTAACTGAATCACATCATAGAATCAGAAACAGAAACTTCAATCATAACAAGTTTTCAAATAAGCTATAGATTCATGTTGTAAGTGGACTCCAGTAGCAATTATGGATCCTTGTGAATTAATGGTCTGTGCAAGTCATGATTATTCTCGAGCCTTAAAATTTCATGAAGATGTATGATATAGTAAGCCTTTAATTAAATCTTAAGGTACATGAGCAAGCAATTACGCCAGGATGCTGATACTGTTGAGCTACTGAGGATCAGTGCCTCTTTTGAATCTCTGTTCTTCGGCTTAGTTATCTTAATTTTATATTCTTTCTGCTGAACAGGATATAGAGGATAAACATTCGCATTCAAATTACAAAAAAGCATTCAAATGAAGGGATCTATTACCTCTACAAAAGTTTTAAGAATTATTTGATATGTGACAGCAGATGGTTCAGGGCCTGAAGATTGCATTCTACGAAATATTGCTTCTGCCTGATTGCACCGGCCTCCTTTCCCATATGCTTCCATAAGAGCAGTGTGGGATCCAACATGAGGCGGAAAACCATTTTTTATCATGTAGTTCATGATTCTCTCAGCTTTGGTGAAGTCTCCAAGTTTTCCATATGCTGTAATAAGCATCAGAAAGTCCATCTCCTTAAAATCCCACCAATGTTGAGTACGTAGCCACTCAAGTATCTTAAGAAAAAGTGAAGAATAAAATGAGGTGAAGACATCCAACGAGCAATTGTGTGATAATCCCCACAAAAGTAAGATGGTCAAAATTGTAAAGAAAGCAACATAAAAATTATAATCAAGATACTGTTTTCAACATCCGAAGAAAAGTAACATTGGTGCAGATGAACTTTTAATATCATTAAATTTATACTGAAATATCTGACAAATAAGCAAGCATCTTGAGGCCAAGGTGAAGATTATAACGAGGTGAATAATGAATATATCCAACAAGTATGATCACGAGCAATTTTCATAATTAAATGACTGGCTCCCGAATGCAAGATGGTCAAATTAGTGCAGAACAAATACAAAAATTGAAATCAAGATTCTGTTCAACATCCAAAGAATAGCAACAATGGTGCAGATGAGCTTCCAATATGGGCAAAAAATCAATCATAACAAAGACTCTGTCAAGTCAGTCGACAAAATACAAGAGAAATGAAGAGAACTAGTGATAAAAAATTTGATATTGATACCTCGCTAACAAGGTTCCATTTCTTGAGCTGCTTAAATCTGATCAGAGTCCCGACAACCATATCTTTGGGCAAAGCCTGGTTCTTGACTCTTCGGCTCCTGAGCACTTCAACTGCAGAATCAGATTCCTCTATGTCAAGCATTAATTTCCTAAAATTCTTCTGATCCGCTTCATCCGCATCATCCTTGAAAACCTCCACTTTCTTCCTTTTCTGCATGAACTTCCTTGGTGCCAGCATTCCGAAGCACGCCACCTTCGCCCTCTTACATATCCTAATATTCGCATTATTGTTTCCATAGGATTCGCTGCAAGCCCATACAACATGCTATTATTGCGAAGAAATTAAGAAAATTTCCTCCCCTCTCCCTCTCCTCCTCACACACACACACACACACAAGCACCATAATTAAGAAAACCACCCTATATCTAATCTAACCCTTTGCACTCTTTACAACCACCTCGCTCTGGCATTTACACTAACAGACATTCAAAGTTCCCTAAACACTGAATACGGAGCAGCTGCTGGAGTCCATGATTATACAATATTCAAGAATGAATTTACAAATTCAACTTAGCTCTCAGGCACAAAGTCAGAGCCCATTTTTTATTTTGTTTATCCAATGTGGAAACATTAATAAAAAAGATAACTTCCCAAGTTATATACAAAACCCAGAAACATAAAGAAGCTTAGTGAGAGCAAACATACCTACAAAGTGAAGCTGATGGGGCAGAAATGAAGGGTTTTAAGGACATTATTGTTTGAGGCATTTTCTTTAATCGTCCAACACTGTCACCGCTTTACTCGAACTTTCTTCAGCTTTAATTACACGCACAACAAACAAACACCTACTCTCTCTCTCTATCTATCTCTCCCACACACGCGCGCGCGCGCACACAGATAGAGCGCCGGCTCGCAAGCGGGACTGCTCTGAGAATTTTCGACAAAGATTTTGATGTTTAGATATTTGATGTGGATAATTAACGCCTAGAAGAAGAAGAAGGATTACTCTGCATTTCGGTCCTTGTAGTTTTTAGTTATTACTCGAATACCCGCCTTTCTTCCTTCTCCTTGTTGTGTTATTTACTTTAAGTCCCTTGGGTTCTTTCAATTAACAAATGCAGCACGACATTTAAAGTTTTCATATTTTCTATTCCGTTCTATAAGATGAGAAGTAAGTGTAGCGAGTATAAAATGTAGTAATAATGAGGTACACTAGGGTCAGCCCGAGCTCATCGTGAGGCGGCTAAAAGATTGACACTTTTATTCGTGTAGATTAACACTTTTTTCTGTATAAAAATTGACACTTTTAGAAATTGATATTTTATGCATAAAGATTGACATTGACACTTTAACTCGATCACACTATGTGGATATATATATATATATATATATAAGAGATCACATACAAAATAGATGTTTTGTAAGAAATAAGAAGAGATCTCCACCATTACTTTTTTGAGATCTACGGTTAATATTCCTTTTAAATTGTCTATTCTAATTTTAAGTAGTTATGTGGTATTAAGGATAGTGTTGTCTTTTTATAGTTTGAATGTAACCGATCACATCCTTAAATCAAGGGATTTTTGTGCGGTTACATATTTATTAATCTTTTGGATCGTTTTATTACTTGGAAATAATCCCTTTTTGAAAATTTCGATAATTAAGTTTTTTTTTTGGACAGAATGATATTTGTATATTTTTTTTCCACTGCAATTGTTTATTATTTTCATAATTTATTAGATACTATTATTACTTTTGTTAATGCACTAATTATATATTCTTAAATGCATTGCACCGAAGTTTGTAATGCACTATTATAAAAAAATAAAAATAAATAACAAAAATATAATGCATCATGAAAATATTCTTAAATGCATTGCATAAAAATTCATAATGCATACTTTCAATCGTAATACACTATTACCAAAAAAATTAAAATATAATGCATTATGAAAATATTCTTAAATGCATTGTATAAAATAGTTCATAATGCATACTGATGCAGCGTAAATGCGTGACATGAAGAAAACTCGTAAAACACGAGAGAGATGAATCTCAGATTCAATAATATTCAATATTGTCGTCCACCATCGACCAACAATGCTTAAATACGAAACCCTAATCACCGAAAAACAAGAAATAACAAAAAGGACCCCAAACAAAAATCCAAAAATACGAAATAACCCGAAAAAACTATAAAATTATAATTTTGACCCCCTAAATGATGGAATTTGCCCGAAATCCGTCACAGCTCATGGAAGAGCCATGAGTTTTGCTCAGAACGTCGTTTCCACCCCGAAAAATACTAGGATTTTGCCAAATTCTGACACTTGCGCGAATTCTTCGGATGATCAAGACATTGCATAAATCGTGTCGCATCACATACTTTCAAAAAGAAATTCATAATGCATACAAATATGTAATGCATTATAAAAAGTAATGGTTTGTAAACTTTTTCCCACGTTATTATTTAGTGCATTATAAAATATTCTTAAATGCACTATATAGAAATTGATAATGCATTATTGAAATAATCGCTTGTAAGTATAATGCAGTATACTAATTTGAAATATAAAATGCATCGCGTAAGTTATACCAAAAATAATATCCATTATTAGTAGTGACTTCTCATTGATAGACGAAATTACATATATTTGGGATGATTTTATATTTCAATTGTTGTTTCATCCGAATCCCATGAATTCCGCCAATTTATTTGTTCTATTCTACCCTCATACGTAAGAAGTCAACGCCCAAAGTATAATCTCAATTTAAATCTCAATCGCCCATCATGGAGTAATCAAGGGTCTAGAATGCTTCCTATTTCTTAGGCTAGTAGAGTTTTTTACGTGAACTTACCCCTATTAATTCATATGCCTACGTGGCATAACATACTGTCTCCATTATTATTTATCTAAAATCTATATATTTATACATATTAATTATTATTTATATACATTAATATTAATTATTATAATTATAATAATTTATCTATATTATAAAACCTCAAATTTAAAAATTTAATTATGAGAATGGGGGGATTCGAACCTATGACCTCCCACATAATAGGGTATGTCGTAAACCACTACACCGCATCACTAATTAATACTTAAGGCTTATTATACATATATCCATTATGTTGCAAATTCGGAACGCTACAACAATCAACGTGCCTATGTAGCGTCTCATACATCCTCCATTATCTATTTATCTAAAATTGATATATTTATACATATTAATTATTATTTAAACATATTTTAATATTGTCGTGTAGAATTAGAATTACGATAATATTAAGATCAATGCAAACAACCAAGTATTACTAAAATTCACATCTTATTAAATATGTAATTTTATAATATTAGCGATGGACATCTTATTTGAATTACAATAATATTAAGATCAACGCAAACAACCAAGTATTACTAAAATTCACATCTTATTAAATATATAATTTTCATAATATTAGCGGCGGACATCTTATTTGAATTACGATAATATTAAGATCAACACTAACAACCAAGTATTACTAAAATTCACATCTTATTAAATATGTGATTTTTATAATAATAGCGATGGACATCTTATTTTTATTTTGATGGAAGAATAATCGATTTAATTATTAGGATATTACTAATCTAAGTAACACTACTCTTATTTTTCTATTCTTCAATCCCACATCCAATTTTTATCAAAATTTGTTGGTGGAGAACCTATACAAATATATGTATCTTTCTAATCCAAATTCTTATTTATTTTTGCAAAACCTAGGTGGGATGTTCTAAATTTAGTATTCTAAAATTTCTAAATTCTTCAATCTGACATTGAATTTGTGGAGAACCTATATAAATAGATATATCTTTCTAATCCAAAATTTATTTTTATTTTGCAACTTAATTAAGATTTATATCATACAAATTATGTCAATATATTCAAATTCAAAATAAATCAATTAGACAACGAAATACACATGGATGTTAAAAGAGGAACTCAAACATTTATGTTGGCTTTTTATTTTTTTTTCTTTATTACTACCTCCGTCCTTTTCAAGTTGTTACACTTTTTTCAGCAATTTTTTCAAGCGTTTTTTTAGCGTCTTGATGATAAGTTTTAAAATAACTTTTTAAAGAATTTTTTCTTTTACGGGATACTATATATTTAAAAATTTATTTTTTAAAGAAAAAATTCTTTAAAAAGTTATTTTAAAACTCATCATCAAGAGCTCGAAAATGCTTGAAAAAATTGTTGAAAAAAGTGTAACAACTTGAAAATGACGGATGTAGTATTTCTGGGGATATATTTGGTGCACTCCTCATCACTCAAATTTGTTAGCTCAGTCAGTTGAGCTTGAATCAGTCGTTGTTTGTTTTTTCCTTTTACCTTCTTATCTTCCTCCTCTTCAACTAAATTACATGTGTAAATGAGTTAGTAAATGTATGTGTGTAATGTGTATTAGGATATGTTTTATTTTACATTGTAGTGGTTCTCCGTCCAATTTGTTAACTGCAGCGACTGCTTGGTTGCGATTGGCAAAGACAACGTAACAGTTTCCGTTCTAAGACAATACCAACCCAATCAGTACCAAGCAAATCAGTAATTATTAGCTTTATTATTAAAGTCACTTACAAGAGCATCATCTCTGTTCACAGAGATCCCAAAATATAAGATGTTGGTATCTGTGGAGCTTTCTTTTACTTGACAAACGAGTCTTCGTACAATGGCCTTTTAAATTAATAATATGCATTAGGAAAACTGATCATACCCTAGTTAACTATGCGTTAGGAAAATTGATCAACCCTAGTTAACTGCAATTATATTTCCGAGGTCAAATACTTCAACTCTACAATTACACTTCAACTCTACAATTACCAAGGACAACAAACATCCACTCCAAATGTACACCCAACAACTAATTAACGACATATCCAAACAATTAACGATATCGAATACTAACCATGAAGCGAGAGTTGACTCAAAAAATAAATACTATTCAATTTCAGAATGTACACCACAATTCTAGCACAATATTCAACCGAATATTCAAACCGACAAACAAAACTAACGAGATCGAACACTAATCATGAAGCGAGAGTTGACTCCAAAATTAAATACTACGGAGTATTAAATTTCAGAATGATGTACACCACAATTCTCGACACTCGAGAACAACTACAAAATCAAATTAAATACTATGGAGTAGTATTCAACTAATTAACGATAGATCCAACCTAATGTTCGAACACTAACCATGAAGCGAGAGTTGAACTGGTGAACAACATCGAGCACATTCTTTAGCGCAATAGCGCATCGCATAGCTTCTCCTTTGTCTTCATGTTGACGACTGCTGCTTCCATACAGTTGTCGTTTAAATCCTTTTTTCTCCCATTTCTTCTCAGCCTTACTTTTCCCCATTTTTTTCAGAGAGTAAAAAAAGTGATTTTAGCAGAGAGGCGTGGGGAGTGATATGAGAGGCAAATGCTATTTATATAGTACTCCCTCCGTCTTGCTATGATCGACCCATTTCTTTTCAGCACGAGATTTATGATACTTAATTATTACGATGGAACCAAGATTCATCAAAGTTTTGTGTAATCATTAAAGGTTGCTAAGATCATCGAAGTTCCTCCTATTCGTGTATATGAGGTTGCAACCTTCTACTCAATGTTCAACAAAACAAAGATAATATATCAGCTCCCAAATTGGTTATAACATGCAAAATGTGCAAGCTATTTTTGGTGAATTTCTCATTGGTTAAGCTGCATGTTTACAACTAAAGGTTGCAATATACCATTTACTGTCCAACATTTTATTGAAAAGGAAACAGAAACTTATTAATTGATGTGTACTAAAACATAAACTCACATGTCAAGGCGCTCCAAGTGAAGCTTGCCGTCTCTTTTGTTGCACGACTTGAAGTTTCTTGGGATATATTTGGTGCACTCATCATCACTAAAATTTGTTAGCTCAGTCAGTTGAGCTTGAATCAGTCGTTGTTTGTTTTTCCCTTTTGCCTTCTTATCTTCCTCCTCTTCAACTAAATTACATGTGTAAATGAGTTAGTAAATGTATGTGTGTAATGTGTATTAGGATATGTTTTATTTTACCTTGTAGTGGTTCTCCGTCCAATTTGTTAACTGCAGCGACTGCTTGGTTGCGGTTGGCAATGACAGCATAACAGTTCCCGTTCTAAGACAATACCAACCCAATCAGTACCAAGCTAATCAGTAATTATTAGTTTTATTATTAAAGTCACTTACAAGAGCATCATCTTTGTTCACAGAGATCCCAAAATGTAAGATGTTGGCATCTGTGGAGCTTTCTTATACTTGACAAACGAGTCTTCGTACATCGGCCTTTTAAATTAATAATATGTATTAGGAAAATTAATCATACCCTAGTTAACTATGCATTAGGAAAACTTATCAACCCTAGTTAACTGCAATTACATTACCAAGGGCAAATACTTCAACTCTACAATTACACTTCAACTCTACAATTACCAAGGACAACAAACATCCACTCCAAATGTACACCCAATAACTAATTAACAATAGATCCAAACAATTAATGAGATCGAACACTAACAATGAAGCGAGAGTTGACTCAAAAATTAACTACTATTCAATTTCAGAATGTACACCACAATTCTAACACAATATTCAACCGAATATTCAATTCGACAAAAACAATTAACGAGATCGAACACTAATCATGAAGCGAGAGTTGACTCCAAAATTAAATACTACTGAGTATTAAATTTCAGAATTATGTACACCACAATTCTCGACACTCAAGAACAACTACAAAACCAAATTAAATACTACGGAGTAGTAATCAACTAATTAACAATAGATCCAGCCTAATGTTCGAACACTAACTATGAAGCGAGAGTTGAACTGGTGAACATCATCGAGCACATTCTTTAGCACAATAACGCATCGCATAGCTTCTCCTTCGTCTTCATGTTGATGACTGTTGCTTCCATACTGTTGTCGTTTGAATCCTCTTTTTTTCCCATTTCTTCTCAGCCCTACTTTTCCCCATTTTTTTCTGAGAGTAAAAAAGTGATTTTAGCATAGAGGCGTAGGGAGTGATATGAGAGGCAAATGCTTTTTATATAGTACTCCATCCGTCTCGCTATGATCGACCCCTTTCTTTTCGGCACGAGATTTATGATACTTCATTAGTACGATGGAACCAAGATTCATCGAAGTTTTGTGTCATCATTAAAGGTTGCTAAGATCATCGAAGTTCCTCCAATTCGTGTATATGAGGTTGCAACCTTCTACTCAATGTTCAACAAAACAAAGGTAATATATCAGCTCCCAAATTGGCTATACCATGCAAAATGTGCAAGCTATTTTTGGTGAATTTCTCATTGGTTAAGCTGCCGTTTACAACTAAAGGTTGGAAAATACCATTTACTGTCCAACATTTTATTGAAAAGGAAACGGAAACTTATTAATTGCTGTGTAATGAAACAGAATCTCACATGTCAAGGCGCTCCAAGTGAGGCTTGCCGTCTGTTTTGTTGCACGACTTGAGGTTTCTTAGGATATATTTGGTGCACTCTTCATCACTCAAATTTGTTAGCTCAGTCAGTTGAGCTTGAATCAGTCGTTGTTTGTTTTTCCCTTTTGCCTTCTTATCTTCATCCTCTTCAACTAAATTACATGTGTAAATGAGTTAGTAAATGTATGTGTGTAATGTGTATTAGGATATGTTTTATTTTACCTTGTAGTGGTTCTCCGTCCAATTTGTTAACTGCAGTGACTGCTTGGTTGCGATTGGCAATGACAGCATAACAATTTCCGTTCTAAGACAATACCAACCTAATCAGTACCAAGCAAATCAGTAATTATTAGCTTTATTATTAAAGTCACTTACAAGAGCATCCTCTATGTTCACAGAGATCCCAAAATCTTAGATGTTGGCATCTGTGGAGCTTTCTTTTACTTGACGAACGAGTCTTCGTACAGCGGCCTTTTAAATTAATAATATGCATTAGGAAAACTGATCAACCCTAGTTAACTGCAATTACATTACTGAGGGCAAATACTTCAACTCTACAATTACACTTCAACTCTACCATTACCAAGGACAACAAACATCCACTCCAAATGTACACTTAACAACTAATTAACGATAGATCCAAACAATTAACGAGATCGAAAACTAACCATGAAGCGAAAGTTGACTCAAAAATTAAATACTATTCAATTTCAGAATGTACACCATTATTCTAACATAATATTCAAACCGGCAAACACAACTAACGAGATCGAACACTAATCATGAAGCGAGAGTTGACTCCAAAATTAAATACTACGGAGTATTAAATTTCAGAATGATGTACACCACAATTCTCGACATTCAAGAACTAACGATAGATCCAACCTAATGTTCGAACACTAACCATGAAGCGAGAGTTGAACTGGTGAACAACATCGAGCACATTCTTTAGCACAATAGCGCATCGCATAGCTTCTCCTTCATCTTCATGTTGACGACTGTTGCTTCCATACTGTTGTCGTTTGAATCCTCTTTTCTCCCATTTCTTGTCAACCCTACTTTTCCCCATTTTTTTTTCTGAGAGTAAAAAAATAATTTTAGCAGAGAGGCGTAGAGAGTGATATGAGAGGCAAATGCTATTTATATAGTACGCCCTCCGTCTCGCTATGATTTACCCCTTTCTTTTTGTCACGAGATTTATGATACTTAATTAGTACGATGGAACCAAGATTTATCAAAGTTTTGTGTCATCATAAAAGGTTGCTAAGATCATCGAAGTTCCTCCAATTCGTGTATATGAGGTTGCAACCTTCTACTCAATGTTCAACAGAACAAAGGTAATATATCAGCTCCCAAATTGGCTATAACATGCAAAATGTGCAAGCTATTTTTGGTGAATTTCTCATTGGTTAAGCTGCATGTTTACAACTAAAGGTTGGAAAATACCATTTACTGTCCAACTTTTTATTGAAAAGGAAACAAAAACTTATTAATTGTTGTGTAATGAAACAAAATCTCACATGTCAAGGCGCTCCAAGTGAAGCTTGCCGTCTCTTTTGTTGCACGACTTGAGGTTTCTTGGGAAATATTTGGTGCACTCCTCATCACTCAAATTTGTTAGCTCAGTCAGTTATGCTTGAATCAGTCGTTGTTTGTTTTTCCCTTTTGCCTTCTTATCTTCCTCCTCTTCAACTGAATTACATGTGTAAATGAGTTAGTAAATATATGTGTGTAATGTGTATTAGGTTATGTTTTATTTTACATTGTAGTGGTTCTCCGTCCAATTTGTTAACTGCAGCGACTGCTTGGTTGCGATTGGCAATGACAGCATAACAGTTCCCGTTCTAAGACAATACCAACCCAATCAGTACCAAGCAAATCAGTAATTATTAGCTTTATTATTAAAGTCACTTACAAGAGCATCCTCTCTGTTCACAGAGATCCCAAAATATAAGATGTTGGCATCTGTGGAGCTTTCTTTTACTTGACGAATGAGTCTTCGTACAGCGGCGTTTTAAATTAATAATATGCATTAGAAAAACTGATCATACCCTAGTTAACTATGCATTAGGAAAACTTATCAACCCTAGTTAACTGCAATTACATTACCGAGGGCAAATACTTCAACTCTACAATTACCAAGGACAACAAACATGCACTCCAAATGTACACCCAACAACTAATTAACGATAGATCCAAACAATTAACGAGATCGAACACTAACCATGAAGCGAGAGTTGACTGAAAAATTAAATATTATTCAATTTTAGAATGTACACCACAATTCTTACACAATATTCAACCGAATATTCAATTCGACAAACACAACTAACGAGATCGAACACTAATCATGAAGCGAGAGTTGACTCCAAAATTAAATACTACGGAGTATTAAATTTCAGAATGATGTACACCACAATTCTCGACACTCAAGAACAACTACAAAACCAAATTAAATACTATGGAGCAGTATTCAACTAATTAACGATAGATCCAACCTAATGTTCGAACACTAACCATGAAGCGAGAATTGAACTGGTGAACAACATCGAGCACATTCTTTAGCATAAATGTGCATCGCATAGCTTCTCCTTCATCTTCATGTTGACGACTGCTGCTTCCATACTGTTGTCGTTTGAATCCTCTTTTCTCCCATTTCTTGTCAACCCTACTTTTCCCCATTTTTTTTTTTCTGAGAGTAAAAAAGTGATTTTAGCAGAGAGGCGTAGGGAGTGATATGAGAGGCAAATGCTATTTATATAGTACGCCCTCCGTCTCGCTATGACCGACCTCTTTCTTTTCGGCACGAGATTTATGATACTTAATTAGTACGATGGAACCAAGATTCATCAAAGATTTGTGTCATCATTAAAGGTTGCTAAGATCATCGAAGTTCCTCCAATTCGTGTATATGAGGTTGCAACCTTCTACTCAATGTTCAATAGAACAAAGGTAATATATCAGCTCCCAAATTGGCTATACCATGCAAAATGTGCAAGCTATTTTTGGTGAATTTCTCATTGGTTAAGTTGCATGTTTACAACTAAAGGTTGGAAAATACCATTTACTGTCCAACTTTTTATTGAAAAGGAAACAAAAACTTATTAATTGTTGTGTAATGAAACAGAATCTCACATGTCAAGGCGCTCCAAGTGAAGCTTGCCGTCTCTTTTGTTGCACGACTTGAGGTTTCTTGGGAAATATTTGGTGCACTCCTCATCACTCAAATTTGTTAGCTCAGTCAGTTGTGCTTGAATCAGTCGTTGTTTGTTTTTCCCTTTTGCCTTCTTATCTTCCTCCTCTTCAACTAAATTACATGTGTAAATGAGTTAGTAAATGTATGTGTGTAAAGTGTATTAGGATATGTTTTATTTTACCTTGTAGTGGTTCTCCGTCCAATTTGTTAACTGCAGCGACTTCTTAGTTGCGATTGGCAATGATAGCATAACAGTTCCCGTTCTAAGACAATACCAACCCAATCAGTACCAAGCAAATCAGTAATTATTAGCTTTATTATTAAAGTCACTTACAAGAGCATCCTCTCTATTCACAGAGATCCCAAAATCTAAGATGTTGGCATCTGTGGAGCTTTCTTTTACTTGACGAATGAGTCTTCGTACAACGGCCTTTTAAATTAATAATATGCATTAGGAAAACTGATCATACCCTAGTTAACTATGCATTAGGAAAACTGATCAACCCTAGTTAACTGCAATTACATTACCGAGGGCAAATACTTCAAATCTACAATTACATGTCAACTCTACAATTACCAAGGACAACAAACATCCACTCCAAATGTACACCCAACAACTAATTAACGATAGATCCAAACAATTAATGAGATCGAACACTAACCATGAAGCGAGAGTTGACTCAAAAATTAACTACTATTCAATTTCAGAATGTACACCACAATTCTAACACAATATTCAACCGAATATTCAATTCGACAAACACAATTAACGAGATCGAACACTAATCATGAAGCGAGAGATGACTCCAAAATTAAATACTACAGAGTATTAAATTTCAGAATGATGTACACCACAATTCTCGACATTCAAGAACAACTACAAAACCAAATTAAATATTGCGGAGTAGTATTAAACTAATTAATGATAGATCCAACCTAATATTCGAACACTAACCATGAAGCAAGAGTTGAACTGGTGAACAACATCGAGCACATTCTTTAGCGCAATAGCGCATCGCATAGCTTCTCCTTCGTCTTCATGTGACGACTGCTGCTTCCATAATGTTGTCATTTAAATCGTCTTTTCTCCCATTTCTTCTCAGCCCTACTTTTCCCCATTTTTTTCTGAGAGTAAAAAAGTGATTTTAGCAGAGATGCGTGGGGAGTGATATGAGAGGCAAATGCTATTAATATAGTAGTAATTCTAATTTTTCCTTTTGATATTTAAGCCTCATTTAACTTTTTAATAAACTATGTTATACATATTTTAAAACATATTATGTTATTTTCTTTATAATTCCTTAATTAATGCATTTGTTCATATGAAAACTCATTTTATTCATTAAAGTTCAACACATTAATAAAATTTCAAGTATAAATATTAATTTTATCAACTAATTTCTTCTCATTTGTTTCTTTTAAATGTAATTCTGAATAATCGATTTAAATACTAAAACTAAGTAGTGAATCTCAATTTTACTGTCTCAACATCTCTCAACTTAATGTACTATTTTATATTTTGTTTTTTTGTTTTTTTTTTGTTGTTGTGAAAATTGAAAATATATTAGTATATGCATGTTCATTTTTCATTTTTACACACACGCAAATAGTACAACAAGTGATAATGAACTTAGATAACTCAATTAATTATGAAGTTTATCCATATTTAAATGTTAAATCAAACAATCTCTGAAAATGAGCTATAAATTTACACATGCATATAAAATGTGTATATATATAACCAAATATAACATAACATACGAGAGTACACATGTATATAGAAATAATTTTTTCTTTCATCATTTTATGAAATAAAGTAGAAATTATTAGTTAAAATAAAAAGTAAGTATTAGATATTTATCATATTATTTATAGATCAAACCCATGGATCGCGATTGTACAATTCTAGTTATGAAATAATTCTAAAAAGAGGCTAAAGTTAATTAATATTTGTTGTCGAACTCGGACCTGAATACTTATTAAGTTTATGGGATTGGCCTGAACCCACACAGATTGGCCCGATTGACATCCCTAGTCACATGTTGAGTTTGCTTATAATCATTTTGTTCATTCTGCTATTCAGTTTTCGCCATTTGAGATTGTTTATGCTTTTAATCCTCTAACTCCATTGGTTTTATCTCCTTAACTTGAGCATGAGCATATTGATCTTGATGGCCGGAAAAAGGGTTGATTTTGCTATCGATGATATATAAAAGCGTAATGATATGTCAGTTTATCCTATTATTCTTTCTCGCCTTATTACTGTTAGATATACAACACTATCAACTTTATTCTCTCTCTCCACAACCCTTTTCTATCTAGTATCTACATTTCAAAAAATCTTGGTATTCCCAAAAGATGGAGTCAGGACTATCAATATCATCTCCTCCGTTAGTCACAACCAAAGATGAGTTTGAAGGGATAGAAGTTGCAGAGTTCGACACCAACGCACTCTGGGAGCTTCTCCAAGATTAACCTAAGGTACAAGAAGCATCAGCTCCCGAGGAGGCCATTGATTTCGATCTTAACTCAGTTATCGAGATCTACTGGTCCCTCAATGAAAACAACAACAATAAATCCAAGATTTCGACTGGTTTCGTATAGTGGAAGAAAGCTCAATGCAGTGAGATGGGAGGTTGGTGCATGGAAGAGATGAGCCAGATTCTTGAAATAAGAGACTGTTCATTTTCGTTTTTACACACTCCAATTTTGACCGATGAAATAGGATACATAGGATTGTGGTATGAATGAATGATACATAGTTCCACATTCTTCCACTATAATATCAAGGGCTGCACCTTTTTACTTACTCTCAACAAAACTAGCCTGTAATACACATTCATACATTTTCACTTGTATCATCATATGCTTAAAATCTTATGTATTTTCTCAATATAAACTGCTGCAATGTTTACTATTCTGTCTAGTTTATGAGCTAATAACCTATTATAACACAACAGCAGTTCTCTTCGCTCTTTGATTATTAGTGGCTATGTTACTTGGTTTGAGTAAAAAATGTAAATGTACCAATCCATTCCCCTGTTTCAGCCATGATAATGGATGCAGAGAGAGAGAGAGAGGGACATCCATTCATAACTGGAATTTACTTGGAAAGGCTGCATTCCTTTGGTGGTTACATGGCATCTCTAGAATAAATTTCATGGAGGATAAGATTGATGAACAAAATTTGCTACTGAAAAATGTTTCTCTTTGGCCACTCACCTAAACAAATATATATATATATATATATATATATATATATATATATTCCCCGACAACTCGCGGTCGTTAGCCAAGAAACATTCGTTTTTTTGGAAGGGTTCATGTAAGGACGAGACACCCATTCTGTTGGAGCTTCTTCTTGATCCATTGTCCCTAGTGTATCTGAAAAACCAAAGAATTGCCATGAAGACTAAATTACAGAAGAGGATCGCTAAAAACGTGCATTTCTTAGGTTAATATGCATGCCCAAAATAAAATACTACCAACTAGTAATCTCAAGCAACACAATCTATAACATATAAATATACCTTGTAAAGTCGCATTTCAAAGCGAGGATCAACCTCTTTCAGTTCAATTGATTTAGGACCTCCACGTTTCTCATAGATATGATGCCTGCATTACAGACCAAGTTAGAACCACATTGGAATGAAAAAGACTAAAAGAGGTAATGTATGAATAAAGAAGCTTAAATACAGCGTCCATTTCTAAGCTTACTACCCATCTGTACCCTAACATGACCTGTGAGCAATTCCATTAATAAAACACATGCTAAGATATCTATTGTTTGAGTAAAATCTAACTACTTCAGAAGTTCATCTGTGATGACAATAAATTGTACTGCATGTTCATCTTAATACTTCAGAAGTTCATGTCAAATCTCACCATCACAACACGAGAACAGGTCACAAATTCAGCCAAAAACATAAGAGACAATACCAACCTGAATGAAATCCAATCCGACTGCGAAGCAAAAGTTATGATGCGTTTTGTATCTGGTTTGGGTACTGGAAAAAGATACTTTAAAATGTTTGTAGTCCTCTGACCAAGCTGCAAAGGTTTGCAGATATATGACGATCAGAATAAATACACCAATCAAAACAAAATCTGAAATACATATCCCTCCATTAGATAAGTCAATGACAGCTATCTATCCAAGTAACATCCCAACATCATTCAGCATCAGTCCAAGTATATAAGACAGGATAGTGAAACAATAAAGAACCACTCAAGCAACTATAAGTAATAGCATTATACTTGTTCAATAGTATCTGTACAATCTATACAAGCAAAGGTCAAAGTTACGCAATAAAACATTTGGATTGGTTCTAAGATTCTTCTTATCCCAGACAACACATTGAAGATACATAACAGAAAAACTACTCTTTATTTTTAACTGGTTGTAAGATTTCATCTTAGCCAGGAGGCCCAGGACTGATGAATATATATAATAGTCAAATCACAGCATACCCAGTTAGGCAGCCATTCTCATGAAAATGCTGTTAGAACTTATAAGCCAAAGAAAATCTCCAAACTAAGATTCATGACTCAGTTTTAAGGAAGTATGACTGAGCTTAGAGTTAAAGTTCATGAAAATCAAATGTGGGTAAGCTTCAGACATTGTTCCAATAGCTTTCTTGTCCTTGATATCATGTCCACATGAGATTTTTTCATCAGAATCATGTTAAAACAAAAAAAAGTATATGTCTAGCTTCCAAAAGTGTGTTTACTCACCACATTGTGCAATGTAAAGGTAGAAGTGGGGCCAAAAGGTAGATGGCTTATCGTTAGACTATCTAGCACACTGCCGACGCTACAAATGAAGACCAAGCTGAAATGCAGGTAACTTACAACTAACTATTTGCATCAGTATATTTTCACTCTAGGTAGTGTTTATGTTGAAAGCTCAACACGATCTTCCGATTATTGCATCAGAAACACCATTTTAGCAACTTTTACAACTGTTAAGAATGCCTGATTTCGAGGCTTTTGTACTTACAGAAGTGGATGGAGGAACAAGAGGAACTTCCGTTGTAAATAATCCAACTAAGTGTGTTTCAAATTTTCTTAAGCATTTCGTTATGATGTGATGTTATACTCATGATGTATAGACCTCAGCTAAGTTAATGTTCAAAGATATCTACTCCTATCAATGCAACATAATTCTTGCCTTGAATATAACAATCTTCAAACCATAACTTTGTAATCACACAAATAATAAACGGTGTAACCATAAATACTAACAATGAAATTGTCATATATGAACTGAGTGTTTTCCGCAGCTAAGTTTTTTTAAGCTAGCCTTACAAGTTGATATCCAAAATCCAATGGCTATATACTAGAATTTTCCAAGGCAGAAACTCTACATTACCTTCAAACCGAGAATTTCAGTAGGCTAAATGAAGTCTCACCACAATGCTTGAGCTTCAACTTCCAAAACAATGTGTGCAGAATTTAAAAATCAGCAACTTTACATTCTTAGAGAAACTACTCTTTCAATGCTTGTTTTTTTCTTCGGAGGCTTCTCTTTAAAGGCCGAAGGACAAAAACCATTGATGGTGCATGTTCCACAACGCGGCCTAAGAGGGTTACATACAGTCTGCCCAAATCCCACCTATTTCAAGAAATAATAATAAATAAATAAATAAATAAATATTGAATAACACAAAAAGTCAAAGAGAAAATGTTTATGGAGCTCAATATAGAATATTCGATGATGCATTATATAAAAAATTGTGGCTAGCTTGTCTCCTAGAGGATATGAAGGTAATCAGCAAATGTATTCAAGCACTATAGCAGTTTGCAAGCGACAACGGAAGAAACTAGGCATTATAACATGAAGATCTGCTTCAAGGGGATCGCATTTACATATTTTAGTGAATATAGTTTTCTCATAAAAATGAAAAGCCATATTATGACGCATCAAGTCAAATATTGTAAAATTGCAGTAGGTAACACAAACTTACCAGAAGAGGGTTGATGGGAACCCATTCCTCCTTAGGAAGCCATAGCTGCAGGGATTCTCTAGTCTGCTCTGGAGTCGAGGTTCTCTAACAAAGAAAATAACTATCATGATGTAACGCCCCGACTCCGAAAGAATAGATTAGGATGCTACCAAACGAAAAGAACTTTCAAGATTTGGCACAAATGCACATTATCATCAATGTTATATAGTTCAGATATCTTAATAGCCAGTTGATGGTAATTTTATCATTTCATTTGTTGATTTTTATACTCTATTCAGATCTTTCATCTTCCCTTCTCTATTTTGTATGGTTCAAGATGTAGGACCTAGTTGAATAACGACCAACTTCATAGAAAAATCATCTCAAGACTAGTATGTATCGGAAATAAATATACCTGTTTAGTGCCCGGACGTGAAACCCAACCAAGCCGATTACAAATACGGTGCACATGAGTGTCCACGCAGATTCCTTGAACCTTATTCCACCCCACATTCATGACCTTGGAGAATTAAAACTAATAATTAGAAAAATTAGAAGAAAATGATGAAGAACAGTGGCTTAAGCAATAGGTTAGAGAAGATCTATTCTCACACCAGATGAGCCATTTTGGGGCCGATTCCAGGAAGCTGGAGCAACTCCTCTAACGTACTAGGAATATCTCCATCGTATTTGTCGAGACAAATTTTTGCCACTTTTTTCATGTTCGTCGCTTTTCTTGAATAAAAACCAACCTGTTAAAATCGATGTTAAAAAAAGCAGATAGCACCAAGCACATGAGGTAAATGACTATTAATTGCTATTGTTGTCACTGCTATTGGACTATATCTCAAAGGCCGGTTTCTCAATTTCAAAATTCACGCAGATCAAGTACATTTGTATTCGACCACAATATAAAAATTGAAAAGGAGCCTACTGGGTAAATTAATTCCTTGATGACACCTTCATCAGCTTTATCAATGGTTTTGGCTGTAAGCAAATCATTTTGAAGAAGCCGCTGAATGGCTCCTAGAAGACACAGCACAATCAAACGTAAGAAATATTACCAAAATATTGTCATGAAAATAATGTCATGCAGCACTTTCTCATAATATAGAAGCGACAAATATAACCCTCAAAAATTTTGGTTAAAACCTATAAATAGTGATTATCAACATGAATAAATTGAAACTCATTTAGCAATCACTAGGTATACCATACGCATTCAACGGAAAAGCAGTAACAAAAGCAACATCCACCTGCAGATTGTATGGAAAATAATTTCCCAACATGCATGTCATCATCATCCACAACCATAAAATAATAGAAATGTATAAAGAAAATATCAAAAGGGCAACTCGGTTATCGACACTGAAGCATGACCGAATGAGAACTTGCCATGATTAACAGGGTCCTTCGTTTGGCTTGACAACAGAGAAGATATAAGAACAGCAAATCTCCTTTCCTGAGAGGGAAAGTATAAGCAACATGGAGATAGTAACGAGATGAAGCAAATTCGTGATAAATGTCTCAAATTCTCGTGATGAGATGAGTTGTTGTAGAGAAAATCTTGCAATCCATAAGGCATATTAGTTATAGATGTCAATTAAAATATACCATAAGTGCAGAATATCATCTCTACTTAGTCAATGCAATACGCAAAAGAACTCATCGCTCAAGTGTCACCTTAGGAGGAAGAGAATTGCCAGCTTTCTCACACCCCATTAAGTCCACAGGTGCATCTTCAGACGCCCTCATTCTGCGAATTCCTTCAATGACCTTTTCCCAGTCCGCAGGAGCTTGTACTTCATCTTAAGAAACACATTTTCACACTGACGTAAGTTTTGACAGCTATACTGAAGAATCTGTTTCTTCCAACGAAATAAGTTGGACACCTTAGAAGAGTAATCTGTTCTTAAAAATACCCTTACCGAGAAGATCACAAGCACTCACATAAGTTGGAACTTTAGAAATTAACCCATCCATCGATCCAGTGCTAGTCTTGGAACTTTAAAATGAGCTTACACAATGTATCTAAGCTACCGATAACTTAAATGCAAGACCAATGTACTCATCAAGCTTCAGTCTTTAAACTTTTGAAGCTCAAATTATTTACCCCACTCGATAGGAACTATCTAATGTAGTTCTATAAATCTTTCTTTAATGCAAGCATTAATTCTGAAGTCACCATGTCCATTGCCCGTAGCATATCTCAAAATACACTCTAGAATGCAGGATTAAGCATTTATTAAGAGTAACAAGAAATCAGAAGGAAATAATATTTATTTTACTCTTTTACTTCTAACATACTAACATAAGATAAGTAGAAACATACTCGAACGAGCACAAGTGCTTTCCTTTCCATATGCAAAATCTTCAATTTCAGGTAGGCTGCAAGGCTGCAATACACCAAGCATTTAATGCACGGTGAGCAAATTTACTAAGCAGTCACTTCATTTAGTAGAAAGTAAATGAGTATTTAGTTTAAATTAGAAAATCCATAGTCAACTAATTTTCACAAGCCCAAAATTAAAAACCCAACTATTAAACTGCAAAAGACTGCCATGAAAGAAGCAATTAAATACTTCCTCCGTCCCAATAAGCATGTCTCACTTCGTAATTATAAAATAATTACGAAGTGAGACATGCTTATTGGAACGGAGGGAGTACAAGAAAAACATTCAACTACCATATCAGTCATTAACTCGAAGTACCAAAATCACCCATAATCATTAATCCAAGAATTCTATTTCCTCCCACATAATAGTAGTAACACCATGTAGAAGGGCGGGGCATTTTTCTCATTTACTGAAGAAGATTAATCTATTTTACCTTTTGATCAAGAATCTGGGGCTTAGCCGCTTCAACCATAGCTTCAACAGTTTTCTTGGCTCTCTTTTTCCTTACAAAGACACGAACTTTTTGTGCAGAATCATCAACTGCAGCTTCAAAACATGAAGTAATCATCAAAAATTGAAGACTTTCCGAAGCGCTGATATTAATCAAGAAAACAAAAATCTTTTCCCACAAAATTTCTAACCTGGGTCTGGGTTTTTCGCGTCAGCAGACGGGCTCATCTCCCTTTTCGCTGAAGAAAAAATGACTACGGGCATTTTGCGGAAAGAAGAGGAGGGAAAGGATTTTGGTGAAATTAAATTTAGAACTAGTATGTGCCCTGTGCGATATACAGAAAGAACTTCACATACATAACAAAATAATTTTGGTTTTGTTGTAAAATTTATGCATTACTATCTATGTCTCATATTTTTTTGACACGTTTCATGTCAAGAAGGGGTATATCATAACCGAAATAAATGCAATAGAATCAGAAACGCTCTCATAGTGAGCACACTTAATGTAATCATTGATATGTCAATATCACATTGATAATTTTTTTTTATTTAGGATTAAGTTTTTTTAGTATAATTTAATTTTTATAATATATATTTATATTAATTTTTTTATATTAATATGCCCATAGTAGACATTGGAGCATCAGTCATGATAGTTACATTTTTAATCACAATAGATGTTAGTTGTTTTATCTCATTTCATTTCACGATCATATTTCCTATACTTTGAGGTGATCAAATTAAAAATGCCTTTAAAAGCATTCAACAATTAGGCAGAAATTAAATTTTTTTTCTGAATAAGATAGGAATATGGATTTTTGTGTTTGTCATTCTCTCGAAGAGGTTATGAATTGCATGATTGTATATGACATCATCATTTTTCTACTTATTTTACTCAAAATAAATAACTCATAAAGAAACAAATTTGGGAACCGTTAATTGTTCTCAGACTCAGAAAACATTTATAATAGTTGAAAGTCACACATTTCCAACAAAGTCTTTTTTCTTTTTTTCGAAAATGCGGATGATCAAAATTTCTTATTCACTAATATAGGAGCAAGTAAAGATTAAGAGAGAGAGGAATAAAGGACAATTAGGTCAAACAGATTAATATCGTTGCATTATTCATAGTTTTTTAAAAACAAATTAATACTAGGATTGTACACCCGCATTGCCGGGAGTAATTTCTAAATATTAATTCTAAAAAGTTAAAATTTCCATAAAAATAATATAAAGGTACTTCAAAAAAAATTAAAAATGTATAGCTCTTATTTATTTTAACATTCACGGATAAAGTATATTTTTAGATGGTTACTATATATGCGTAAATATAATATAATCTAATTAACATTCTATTTACTTTTTTTTTTAGAAATTCAACTTAATAAAATTAATTTTTCAGAGTGGCCAATTTGAATTAGGCAGGAAAATATTTTAAATTGAATAATTATAGGCGAAATTGCTAAGGACTATTGAGTTTCAATTGATTTTAGTATTCTCGGGAAATGATTTTGAAGTCCAACATAAATGCACTACTTAATTTTAATATAATTATATAGTAACATTTATAATCTTAATTATTTTTTCTTTTTTCTTTTTTCTTTTTTTTTTTGAATTAATCATAGCATAACTCTTACTATATCTTTCAAATTATTTTGTCATGTATCACGACAATCAAAATTTTATAACACTATTCAATGTATTGTTGTTGTATTATTCTATTTGAGACTTTGATGTTTTCATTTACATGCCTTAAAATTCTTTATATTAAATTGGAAAGTAAAATAACATTAAAAAATTTAATTTGTAGTTTCGGTAACAATACCTTATTTATACTAATATTTTAGAAATTTAAATCATGTTAACAGAAAAAACTTAAAATCAGTTTTGGTTCCAATATAGATTAAAGATTGACGAATTAGAATTATACAATTTCAAATCAAGAACATGCACTTCCAAAATAAGCAAGTCAGAAAAATCAAAAAATGGCAAAACCTCATACTTAGACCAGTGCCTCCTCCTCTTTATCTTCAAGCATAACAATAGAAGAATATGTCAGGATAATTTCTAAATAAGTGAATTCTTTTTATAAAAAAATAATAATTATAGATGTATGGATACCTTTGGTAACTGTATCCTTATACCAAAAAGGTAAGCTTGAATGCGTATTTGATGTATGTATGACCATATATGCTATCTACTAAGAATTCAAGAAGAAGTACATAAATAGAATAATAAAAAATAAAGTAGCTCATATATTTGAAGAGGAACAAAATATTGAGAACTAATAAGAATAAATATGAAGCCACAAAATGGACATGGCAAAAAAAAAACATAATGACATGGAGATGAATGTGTAGTAGTGATATTTATAACTTAATTGTGAATCGCTTCAAGATTTAGTCTGAATGTTTAATTATTAAATATTAATGTAGACAATTTGGTTGAAGGTGTAAGTTGTAGTCCTACTGTTTTGCACTCGGAACGCAACTTGACTGATCTGCAGTTTGGTTCTGTTGAAATCTACTTGTAGATTTCAAGTCTCCTATGTTTTGGACTTTCTTCACTTGTTATTTTCAAGAGTTTGTTTGTGCAGGTTCGATGGATTCAAGATTGGTGGATCATGTAGGATATTTCTTTGGGCTTGGATATTGGACTTGGACAATTGGGCCTTGATGTAGAATGAAGATATCTTATACGGCCCATTGTCTGATAACTATATTCCTATATTTGTGGAGCTGATCTACTTGAGAAGAAGACCTAGTCAAACATGTTTCAAAGAGATCGTGGGATGAAGAACGCAGCCCGAGTCCACTACTCGATATGCAGAATGTGGGATGGAGAGCAACATGGGATGGAGAGCGTGAAGAATTGATACGAGCATATCTCGTATTTTTGGAGATTAGCATATCTCGTATTTTCAGAGATTATCTTTCAGTTTTATTGTTTAGATTATTATTCATATTTAGCATATCTTTTCCCTATTTTGGTTAGATATTTTAGTCCTATAAATATATCATTGTAATCACATAAGGATATGAAGAAATAAAATAACAATTGGGAGCCCTAATTCTCTGCCTTACGTTCTCACCGTGAGAACCCTACTTTGGCTGCCGACGGAGAAGTCTCCGCGTTCAGCCCTTACGCACCGCTGCCGACGGAGAAGCTCTCCGCGTTCAGCCCTTCATTCTCCGACGACCTTGTTCGACGAGGTGCCGGAACCCTACCACTGATTCGTTTGCTACCCGATAGAGACTTCGACTCTATCAACTGGTGCTTTCATTGAGAGCTCTCCTTGAGAGCTTTCATCGCTGAACTCAGTCATGGCCAAATCCGGGAAGACACAGCCGCCGCCACCATTTGATACGTATGCGCATGGGCTGGATCGGTTAATGGCACGTTTGGATCGGCTGGAGGCCCGCCTTGCTGACACCGATCGTCGTGCCCTCATGTCGGAGTACCCACCCCAGCACGCGCCGGACCACCAGCTGGATTTCGATGCCGACGCCGATGTGTTTGCTCGCGGTCGCCTGGGACCGGCGATAGAAATATCCTTTGAGGGGTCCGAATGCCTCCGCACTCACCCGCGACCTTTGCCTCCGTCCGCCACTGACCCGCCCTATGACGAACACACGGAGCCGGAGTTCACGTTCGAGGATTCTTACACCCGCCATCGGCGACCCCAACGCACTGCTGCCCCGGATTTCAACCATTATCGGAGGAGGGACAGCGCCCCACGACGCGGCGCCTTCGTGAGCCACCGCCGTCCTATGTTTGGTCCCTCAGCACCGTACCGGGACACGGTGGACGAGCAGCTATCGCTATCTCGTCATCCGCCGGACACTGACCTGCCGCATGATTTCGACGACGAAGGAGACGTAGAGATCCGAGCTTATCGCGTGCAATGGTGGAGTAATACGGAGTTGCGCCCCCTGGTTTTCAATCACTCTTTGGGTCTGGACTTTGTTCCGCGCAGAGGTGCCTTCGTGGGTCCTAATCGTCGCATTTTCGGTCGCACATAGCCTCAATTTCAGGCCGAGGACCACCGCTATCTGCCAACCCCACAGCTTTCTTTCTCTTCATGGGACCGCCCTCTCTCTCATCTTCAGCTTGATGTCGACGACTACGTGGAGCCGCACCACCACACATCATGGGATGCACCTAGCCGCGGAGAATCTCTACGCACACGGTGGCGAAAGCGTCGCTCATCGCTCCACGTTTATGCTAGTTCGGTACCGACATCCACTTCCCCGAACAGGGCCAAACACGAACCCGACACGGCCCCGACACAACCCATCCATGTGTCAGCCACGGAGAAAGCCGAGCGAGCCAAACGGAGATTATGTTTTTATTGTCCCGAGAAGTGGGGACGGGGCCATGTGTGCCAGACGAAGTTGCTTGCTTACTATGGGGAGGAAGACCCCGACGAACAGCAGCGGGACGATGACCGCGATACTGACGAGGAGACAGACGACGCCCAACCAGAACCACGAACGAAAATGAAGGTTGGAGTAATAAGTAGTGTGCCTAAAGGTGTTCGAAAAAATGCCACAATTCTTGTTTCAGAAAAGGAAACGGCCAAGAAATCGCAGGAGTGCAGTCTGACCTTCGCTTCCGCTAGCCTGGCCGACGTCGTCTCTGAAGGCTCCAAGTGCTCCGCGGAGCCTGTCGCCGAAGCTCTCAAGCGAGCCGCCCAGCCTTGCATGATCGCAGCGTCTTTCACCTTCGCTTCTTGCGCACATGACTTGTTGCAGAAACCGCCTAACTTCGTTGACGTGGGATGTGGAATAGGAGACAGCTCCAAGCATCTCCCATGCAAATATGAGGCAAACTATCAAGGCCAATTCAACTGGGTTGGGTCCAGGGAGAGCGTATGGAGAGTGGTCGACAGCATATGGTTTCACCTGCACATTATTCGGCGTGTGTTTGATCCAGGAGGGGATATCGCACCTCAGTTTCTACTTTGTTTCGCTTCACCACGGGGTGTGTGGGTCATTGCAACGTGGTACCCACCTTGAGGACAAGGTGGATTTCAACCATGGGGGAGTTCATACGAGCATATCTTATATTTTCGGAGATTAGCATATCTTGTATTTTCAGAGATTATCTTTTAGTTTTATTGTTTAGATTATTATTCATATTTAGCATATCTTTTCCCTATTTTGGTTAGATATTTTAGTCCTATAAATATATCATTGTAATCACATAAGGATATGAAGATATAAAATAACAATTGGGAGCCCTAATTCTCTGCCTTACGTTCTCACCGTGAGAACCCTACTTTGGCTGCCGACGGAGAAGTCTCCGCGTTCAGCCCTTATGCACCGCTGCCGACGGAGAAGCTCTCCGCGTTCAGCCCTTCATTCTCCGACGACCTTGTTCGACGAGGCGCCGGAACCCTACCACTGATTCGTTTGCTACCCGATAGAGACTTCGACTCTATCAAGAATTCAGAGATATATACTTCAATTCTTGGAGAAGAGAGTTACGCTTTTTGGAGAGGAGAAGATTGAATCATAGAATAGAGAGAGAGATTCAAAAGGCTGTGTGTGAGTTGAGTAAACTAACTTTAGGGTTAGTATTTTTCATAGTTCTTTTCCTCAATTCTAGTTTGTAATTCTTTGTGAATTATAGTAAATCGTTTCGCCTTGAGGCACGCAAGATATCCTCACGATATTTTGCACAAACCAGTTCTGGGTTCGTGTTTTTTTGTTTCAATTTTTCGTTCAAAACTTTCCGCTGCATTTGTGTTCATTGTTGCACTCACAGTGCTGCTTACAGTGAACATCTCTGTGTGTTTTCTCATGATATCTTGCACAAATTATTTTTGTGTTCTTATTTTTCTTGATCTATTTTTCGTTCTAAACTATTCCGCTGTGTTTGTGCTCATCGAGTCTGTCGCTGTACAGAGCTCTGTGAGTACCTCTGTGTGTTTCTGACCACCGGTTCATACCACCATGGTTCAGCTTTCCAAATCTCTTTCATTGCGAGCTGACTGAATGGCGTAGGAGTCTTCTGTTGTAGTATTATGTTGTTTTACCTCCCCTCTGTAATGGTACTCTGTAATGGCACTGCTTGTGCCTTTTGGTGGCTAATAAAAAATAATAATATTTCCTGACAAAAAAAAAATAAAAAATGTATACAATTAATATTTGTATACAACCGAAATATGATAAATTATATTTTTATGTTGGTTGATTGACCGAATATAGTTGGATTTGTGATTTAGAAAATAGATACTAATCAATTTGGATGGTTACATTTAATATGTTATCTAGGGAATTTAATAGACACTTTTGGAAAATAAAAGTAAAAAAAAAATTAAGAATAGAATTGAGTTTAGGCGGGAAAAGTAACTTAGAAACTATTCTACTTTCTTTAATTAATATAGATATAGATATAGATATAGATATAGATATAGGCCAAAATTGATTGACACTCTTTGTAAATTGGTTACTATTCATAAGTTCAAATAATAGAATTAAAATAACAACAAAATTTCTGAATACAAAAATCTCCATTCTCAAAGTATCGACATACTTCCATTAAAAAAAGTATATCAGAAATCTTCAGTCAAAATAATTGGTGAAAAAAAAGGATATAAATTAAGTGCGACCTCAAAGGATATTAGGTAGCCGGTGCCGGAAAAAATGCCGGTGCGGTGAGGCCCACTCACTCTACTAAGATATTGATAAATTTGAAAAAGAAATATCTTATTCGTCAAAAAATCGAAAAAAAATATAAAGAAAAAATAAAAGAGGAAGTGGGGGATAATTTTGACATCAAACACAAAAAATTGGCTAAAATATGTTTTTATATGAGAGTGGCTAATAAAGTATTTTTATTATCTAATGAAAAACATTATTATATATAATTTTGGGCTCATATTAATACGGCTCACCCACCCACACCTCACGTCCGAAAGTGATGTGGGAATAGATTAAAAAACAAATATATAATGAAATATGTTAAAGAAAAAGGAAAACCCTAATCTCCATCACTGGCGCACTTCTTCAGACTACCCTTTTCTCCAGTTTGTTGTGAAGAATTAATTTCAATTGGTTTGGTATTAATCGTATATATAGACAGAGAATTAGCAATTTAAATTTGAAATAAAGCTGCAATTTGAATATTGACAATGATTATGTTGTAGTATTAAAATTTAAATTGTGCTATAAAAAGTAGTATATCTGGAACAATTTTCGATATGAGTCATTAACACTCAACTGACTTCAGCGACTTTTGCAGGTTAAATATCTACTAGTGTTGCTCCCGTGCGATGCACGGTCATGCAACAATCAAGTTTATATATATAAAAATAGAATAATAAAGTGAGGCATACAATATTAAATGATGAAAAAAATACTTTGAAATATGGAGTTCCTTTAAAATTAATAGTATACTACGTATTAATTTACTACGTGTATAGTCTTTTCTAAATTTATTAATAGGCTATTTAATCTTCAAGTTTTAAATTTAATAGTGCTATATGTAATGTGCATGTTTGATAGAAAACAAATATTTTGGAATCTTAGAATTATAAGTTTTTTTGAACATTACGTTTATAAAATAATCTCTAATTTTTTCGATTCAATGCATGCAGTCCAAATTTGACTGTTGTACAGTAATATATATATATATATATATGTGTGTGTGTGTGTGTGTGTGTAAATCTCGTAAATCTAAGAGCCATTTTTTTTCAAATATGTGTAAATCTGGTAATGGTATTTAGTAGGGTTGCTTCGGTATATGTATATCTCTTGCAATTGTAATATAATATTCATAAGGCTGCCTAAAATGCAACTGCGATGATAGAATAATATTAAAAAATACGTAATATGTTTTTTCATATGATTAAATTAAATTTCGAGCAAAATATAGTCATAGATTTTGTTAGAAAAAATATTAAAAATGATATAATTGTTCTAGAAGATGATTCAAAAAAATAAAAGAAAAGTAAAGGCACATTGAGAGATAGCTTTATAAAATAGTGTAGAAAACTTGATGAGAATAATGAATTATGCTTGCATTCATAGGGAAAATCATCCAACTACTCTCTAATTTGAATTCTAGTTTAAATAATATATTGGGCTCCATCTCAAAATTAGTATCATCTTATTCATTGTGTATTAACCTTGAGATATTATATTACCTTAGCATATTAGTAGATAGTTAGTCAATACTTGTGTTATGTCTTTTGGATATAATCATGTAGCTTTTGGAGGGAAAATGACATAGTTGTAATTTTTATCAACAATTGAATTTTTATATATTGTATAGATGTCACAAATTTCCGATGATAAAAAATAATAAAATATTGCAAGTAAAATGGGCGGGAAACTCATATTGATAATGTTTTCTGTTTTTATATAGATAATAATAATAATAGATTGCAAAAAAGTTCTTGTGAAGTGGAAGGGCCATACTTTTTGGTGGGATGGGAAAATTAATTTAGACTTTATGCAATGTCATTATAAGATTTAATGATGTTAATTGTTAGGTGAGATTGAATTCAATATTTTATTTAATTTAATGGTGTTAATTCAATGTTAATTTTGTTAGGGTTTAGTTTTTAAAATAATAGAATTAATTTTTTTATTTATAATATCATTATGTCATCTGTGTGCAACGTTAAACGTGTTAATGGTGGGTATTACCATATTGGAGCATTCATCCAAACACTTGTGGGAAGTGTAATTGAACTTCATATTTTGACTTAAATATATGCATCAATTATAATGATTCTTCAAGTTTTATTTTGATGAATGTTTAGATTTTAGAACTACTTGTATATATGATGTCCATTATACATGAAAAAATATATATATAAAAATGTCACCAAAAAATGAAAATTATGGCGAATATGTACAATCAACAAAATAAAACCCTTCAAAGGGTTATTTACACCATCATATACATGAATCTCATAAAACCTATAGTAACAATAATCCTCTACCATTATACTAAACAACATTTCATATTTACACATAATTTACATTAAATAAAATAATGTACAACTTGATTCAAAATTCATCCTAAATTAAAGTAGCGTAACATATATACACAATATTATATAAAAGTGAGATTATAAAAAAGAACACTCACAAATAATTACTGCGTACTATTATAAGTATCTCGATAAGTACTAGAACTAGAAATTCCAATCAGTGATTGAAAATAGACTCTCGATAAGAACTAGAACTTACAATCTACTCTGTTTACCGTATATCCCAAGATTCTTCATTTTCCGAGTAACTCGATTACACAATATCATATCTCCTATACTACTTTCCAATATACACTCTCCACCCCACAAATAGGTCCAATGCTAGTCAACTTACTTGAACTCTCAACGCCTCCTCTTCCTTCGATCTCATTCAAGATCCAAACATCAAAAATCTTTTGAACTTCCTTTTGTCGGTACACAATCAAAGCAAGTGATTCTTGCAATGGCAAGATAGCTAGAGTGGTCCTATATATGTTCCCCACCTAGAGCTTCAATGTCGCATGTCAATGAAGTCATTTGGAACGCTTCATCGCTCGTATTGAATGAAAGAATTACCTCCTTAGCATTGTTCTTATCTTGGGCCCACCAACAAAAGATCTCATTCTTATACACCATGCTCCATAGATTGTAGTACATGATATTTGCCGGCATGGAACCCTCGAATTTCTTCCAAGATTTCGTTCTCGATAAGTATATCTCGACTTGACAAACAATTTTTTAATCCACTGAAACGCAAAACAAAATTCGCAACACCTGCATGAAATTAAACAACAACATGAATTCTATAAGATTTAAAACAATCTTTTTTTTATAAGAGTTTTCGAACAATCTTAATTAAACAACATGATTTCTATTTTCTATTACTCCTTCAGTCCGCCATCTTTTGACATAGTTAACTTTCTAGCTTATTTTGGGCTTTGTAATGATTGATTTTGAAATAGATTTTTAGAGTTTAATTATATTTATAGGATAATATGATACTCGTAATATTCTATAAAAAAACTAAACTTTAAAAATACATTTTAAAATCAATCGTTACAAAGCCTCAGAATCAAATAGGAAGTCAATTGTCTCTAAAGATGACAGAGAGAGAGGTAGTATATGATTTCATGCATGCTTTTATATACATGCTTCGTAAGTTTGTACTATGTTTTTCAAAAAAGCATTTTGGGCCGGGCTTGGCCAACTTATTTGGGCCTAGCTTAACTGATATGGGCCCGCCCAAACCCTCGGGCCTCTTAAGTCCATCGGAGTCCGGCCAAAATTCGGGTCGGGTCAATACCTTGATGTCGCGGGTCCTCGGGTCGAAGGCGACTCCGAAATCGCCGTCGCGGACCTTGGAGTTGGGAGGCAGGGCCGGCCCTGACAATTTTGGGGCCTTAGGCAAAATCAAAAATATGGGCCCCTCTTATTAAAAAAAATATTTAACAAATTCGAGAAAGAATTTACAATATTTAGTTAGACAAAGAATTATTTGCGGTCTACCGCACGATGCGATCCAATCAATTTTAACCCAAAACCTAACAAGCCCACAATTTTAGGTCCAGGCTATATAGAGTGGCGAAGGTATACCGCACCATTAGTCCAAGTTGATGGACTTGAGATCCTCTATCCTCAAAATGGTATTCCAGTGGTGTCCCAAAATTCAATTTCTATTAATTTTGTTCACTTTTTTTAATAAATTTATTTTATAATGATTTAGTTTGATTTTATGATTATTTTCAAGGGTTCACCCATGCCCATTAGGGTTTATATTTATTTTTAGCATTTAATTTTACCTTTATTAGTATATTATAGTTGATAAATTCAAAACTAAAGTATATAATTTAAAAAAATCATTTTTTCTTATAAGTGTGTATTATGATTTACTAAATTATAGTATTTTTTTATTTTTTAAAAAATAATATAAAACTAGTAAAAATTAAATTTTGAAACACCATTATTACATCATTTTGGGATAGCGGATATCATCACAAGCTGATGGGATGAGAGTGTATATCATTTAGTTATGAGCTACAAATTGTACAATACAATTATACAAAATAGATATAAAATAAATAAAATTAAGTCCCAAATAGATACAAAGAAAGAGAATACAAAATAAATACACAATCTGCAGAACATGACGTGTTAAACATTTTTTATAAAATTAAGCTGATTTGTAATTGTAGGCCTTTTGGAATGAGTGAGGGACGAGCCTTAACAATAAACTATTTGGGCTGGAATATATATATTTTTTTTACATATTTGGGCTGGAATATATTACTACTTGTAAAAAAAAAAAATTGGGTCCCATTTTTCAATGGGCCCTAGGCCCTTGCCCCCTTGCCTACCCTTAGGGCCGGGCCTGTGGGAGGGCGGGGGATGTGGGATGGCGGAAGCTTCTGGAAGCATCAGATGGTGGGATTCCAGAGGGCGATGTTGTCAGGGTAGCCGTAGAGGCAGACGATGCCGTTGCAGGGACCCACAAGCCTGACGTGGCCGAACATGTCGTTGAGGAAGGTGGGGAGGTCGTGGTCGACGACGCCGTTCGCCTCGCCGCCGTCTCTAAGCAGGGAGAGGACCGTCATGTTGGTGGCATTGCTGCGCCGGCTGATCAGGATGACGTCGGAAGTGTGGGCCCGGGAGGTGGTTTGGTGGTGCTTGGAGATGAATGTGGGGTCGGTGATGATGCTCCGCCATGATTTGCACACGTATTTGAATCAGAGGAGTAAGGTCGCCGGTAATCTTGATAGGATTTCTGTGATTACATCTTCCGACAGCGGGTTTGGTTGAATTTCTGTAATATATATATATATATATATATATATATATATATATATATATATATATATATATATATATATGTTAATAAATCCTGGTGTGTTAAATAGGAATGAATCTAGACTGTTGATCTTAATCAAATCTATGGATGTCATTGATTTAAGCATGATTTCAAAGTACAATAAGCATGCTTTCATTTAAGCATGAATTGATACATTTAAAAGCACAATTATATAATAAGCATAAGTTTATGCACATTTAAGCATAATTTTGTATACCTTTAAGCATTTTTAATATTTTAACATGCTATGATTTATTAACACACAAATCGTTCCCTATATATATATATATATATATATATATATATATATATAATCATAACTTTGAATTTGAATGTAGGGTGGATTGTTGACGATGGAGCCCGGAAAAATTATCTTGAACGATGACGTATTGGTGGATGTCCTGGCTCGGCTGCCTCCGGAATCCGTGTCGAGATTCAAGTGCGTCTCACCGCGATGGAGAGACCTCCTCTCCTCCCCTGAGTTTCTCCGACGCTACACTGCCGCCCACCGCTGCGGCGGCGGCGTGCGTTTGCTTGCCTTTTATGCGCTAGACGTGGGAGCCTGTACTTCAACTGCTACAACTACGGCGATCGCGAACCCATGCAATACCTTCCTATATGCAAGAAACTTGTGATGATGAGCATGGGCGGAGCCAGAAATCGTCAATAGGGTGGGCTGAAAAGTAAATTTTTTGGTATATAAATTTTAATTTTATATATATATATATATATATATATATATATATATATATATATATATATATAATTAAATATTTTGCTATTCACTTAAGTTATGCCCTACGAAATTTTAATACATAAAATTCACCAATAAATTCAATAACTGACTTTATATCCATATCTTTAGCAAAATCCCTCTAAATTTGTTCGATAAAAAACCATATGTATGTATAATTACATTAGTAAGATATTGTTAGCAAAATTTTATATTAAAAAGAGAGAGAGATATTTGTCGGTAGTGAATTGATAGTAATTACTATGTACTAAACATGTAAACAAAGAATAATATTTCTATTAGTCTACTAAAATTAGATCTTTAGTCATTGGGCCTCTCATATTTAACTATTGGATTTGACTATTTTTATTTTTGTGGACTATTTTTGGGTTGGGCTAATATCTATAATACAATTATATAACATAGTATATAGGTAATAGGTTTGGGCTTGCACTGGGCTGAAGCCCAGTGCAGCCCTTGAATAGATCCGCCAGTGATGATGAGAGAAAACAACATACCTGAGGACGTGGGCCCCTTTTTCTCCTCCTCCAACGGTCTCATCCTCTGCACGTCGGCAATCCCGTCACCGGAAAATTCGTGGAACTACCGCCGGCGCCTCAGGTCCGCCCTGTTGTGGCGCCGATACTCTCCTCTGCCGCATTGATTTGTGAAGAAGAAGGCGGCGCCAACCTACTCGGTGCTCCGAGCAGGTACTCTGGCCTATACCTTTTATATCGAGTCTTACTCTTCCAAGACCGGCAAGTGGTCCCCAATAACTCGAATGCTCACATCCCAAATTAAGGATTCCTACGTTCCACTATTATCCGCCGGTGGTGGCGAACTGCGTCCTTCATTGGTACACATATATATAGCAAACAGATACTCATTTACAATCATCCCAAGGGCGGCCATCCACACTGTTTCACTCAAAATAGTGATAGCAATAGGACTAGGTCTATCATAGTACTAGTAAGATGAACCCTAAGTCGAATCTCAAGGAAAGCTTAATAGGGAAATCAATTATGTGATTATCTACACTAAGAAAGCAAGTAAAAATTGGGGGTTTTGAGTTTTGATTAAGTCCTAAGATTTAAAATAAATAAAACAAATAAATTAAACTAGACTTGAAAGCAAATAAAAGCAAGTAGAAAGCACTCTCGTCTGTCACCCGGGATAATAAATTAAACTAGAAGAAAGCAGTAAATCTTCCTAGGCATGAATTGAAAATAAAGCAATTAAATCTAAACTAGAGCAAATAAATCTTAACATGGATCTAATGTAAATTAAAGCAAATAAATTTAAACTAAATAAAGCAATTAGAGAAAGCAAGTAAAATTAATCTAAGAGAACAAATTAAACTTACGAATCAAAGATGAAAGAAAGAACAAAGAACTTGAATTAAATCTTGAATCCAAAGCTATAATCTTCAAAGCAATAACTAAAAACTAATATGAACTAATCTAGAGTTTTAAGGGTTAAAAACTAGGAAGAAAGATGTCTCTCACGTTCACAATAGTTTTCATATATATAGATCTCAAAAACCTACTCAAATAAGGAAAATAACATAACAAGTAGGCCCGACCCAACGGCCCGCTGAGTATCCCTCTCGCGTTTTTCTTGAAACTGACGGGCCTAGCGGCCCGCTGAGGTCCAGCGGCCCGCTGGGTGCTACACTCGGCCCGCTGCGCGTAACTTTTTTGTTTCGGTCATATCTCCTTCGTCTGAACTCGAAATTGACCGCCGTTTTTTCCTATGCGCTCCTATCGAACTCCTCTTCGATGTTATGCTCTTACTTTATCCCAAATTGATCTTCACTTTTTGCTCATTTCTTCATTCTTGTGCTTCTTTTCTCTCTTCTCTTCCAAAACTCCTCACGAACCCAACTTTGACTAAAACACACGAAACGAACACATAAAAACGAACAAAATATACGAAAACAAACTCAAACCAAACTATAAAAATCACACAAAAATACATTAAACACACACCTTCAGTTCATTGACATTGATGTGCCTAAAAACAAGACGGATAGGTATGGATGGTGCGCAGTTAAGAGGACGTATGATGACGTGTTGTGGTTGGGTCTCTGTCTGGATGAGTTTGTGGATGCTAAGGAATGGGTGTTGACGCACGAGGTTAGCATCTTCGATATTAGTCGAATGATGAAGAAGAAGGGTTTGGTTGGTTGCAAATATAAGGAAACCAGAGTAGAGTGCAGTGTTTGATTCCAGAATTCTATAGATCAGAGATCGTGGCTGTTTTACGACAGGGCGAGAGGCTGTTCCTTTACAATGTGCAGAGGAAGAGCCTCGTCAAGCTCGACTATTACGGCAAGGAGCATCGCCTCAACACCTATCTTCATTCTTCTTCTCTATCCTTTTATTGTCTCTGATTATTTACTTTAGTTAGTTTCATACTATATACTATTATCTTTAATTTAATGTTCTTTAGTTTAGCGCAATAGAGAATATTCTAGTAACAAATTGTTCCAATATTTTCATCTTTGATATGCAATCTCCAATTTAGTTTGATGTTCCAGATTTCAATAATAGTATGGTTTTGGGTTCATACTACTACTATATTATATGGAGTTGATCTATGTTTATAGCATACGGGTCACTGGCATTCGCATGTCGGCTCAAAACGAAATTGATGTATTTTGTTTTCAATAATGATATTCGATAATAAATTGTGGTCGGATATATCATTCCTAAGTAGTTGTCTTGAAATTGATTCTAGTGTGCCTTTAACAATTCTTGTTTTTTCTTGATTTCTTTAAAATTATCTTCGGAACTGAACCTTGTTGGAAAAAAATGGTATGTAGTGTCGCAACACGAACACCTATCGAGCTTTTAAGATGCTAAGTTAATTAAACTGGAAACCACCTTGTTAATAGATTGCCCATCCAATGTCTTTGTGTGTAAACAGATAGGTTCTTTCCGGGCGTTTTTGAAAATGAGGTTCATCCTCTGCCAATCCTTCGGCTTGCTACTAGGGGAAAGGGACTTGCACTTGCTAATGCTGCCTTGAAGCTAAAGAGGGGCGGAGCAGCAAGAAAACGGCCTAGCTAACGCGCAACAACAAGCATCTACTACACAATTTTGGACTTGATTTGGCAAAAGGCAAATGGATTTTTTTTTATGGGTGTAGGTGTACTACAACACCAACACCTACCCTTCACATGTGATTATTTTTTATATATAAAAAATATTAATATGTCAATGTATAACGTGGTATTGATATAAATAAAGAAATTACTTTAAATACATACCTTAAATATTAAATCCTAAAAAAAAGTAAAATCTACTAAAAAAAACTCAACCCTAAATAGAAAAAAATTATCTACATGGCATTGTCACACCAGTGGCGAACACATTAAGCGTGCCGACCTTGGCTAGAGGAGCGTTTCTGATTATACATAGACATAGAGTTTAGTTTTTATAGAAATAAATTATAAATTGAGAAATATGACTAAATCTAGACCATTAATTATAGTCAGACATACATGTGCGAGAGAGACGAGAAGAGAGAAATTAAGAAGAGAGAGAAAATGTGGAAACACAAGTAAAAATGTATAGTCGCATATTTTAAGTCCTCATCATATCCTTAAGGCTTAAGCATATCACTACATTGTATATATACACAAACAACAAATAAATTACTTAACCATTAACCTTATTTTTCATAATTTTCTAAATATTCTTTTGCATTGTCAGTTACAATATTGTCGATATTATTTTGTAAAAATAATAATTCAACTTAAATACTAACATTTTAATTTTTTTTCTATTTCAGTATTTTATCATAATCGAACTGAAATATTTGATTTGGTTATGTTTGGCTTTCACGTTGTTTGGTTTGGTTTCGATTTCTAATAACAACAAATTTGATTATTTTGGTCTTCATAATATAGTTTCGTTCGGTAAACAAACCGATCCATACCCTCCCCTAATAGCACATATATAAACATGCATATTTTATAGGTCTCTACATTGATTTTTTAAATAGAAAACTTACTTAATAAATCACTAATTATTATTCTTATTATTTCATCCATCTTGATATATTTTTATTATAATTGAATATATTATAATAATAAAATGTGTCGAGATGAATATGATATGAAAGAGTATTTAATTTGTAATTACAAGTTATTCTTATTGTTTCATCCATCTTGATATATTTTAATTATAATTGAATATATTATAATAATAAAATGTGTCGAGATGAATAGAATATGAAAGAGTATTTATTTTCTAATTACAAGGTAGAATACATATAACTTTTGAAGGGAAACATGCTTAATAAATCACGAAGCGTTATCCATTTTACAATCATAACACGAACTTTGATTGATTGTAATTAAATACACAAAACTGTAATTATTTCTATTAGAACATTATATACAATATAGAGCGATTCTAATAGAAATCACCCTTGCGTTAGTAACCAGGATCTATTAATTATCTACTTTAGGATTTATATACTGAAATGGTTCAAATTTAAAGATATTTATAATTTATAGGGTTAATGTCACGAAAATACATCAACTTTGTTCCGCATTTCATTTTTTCCCAAAACTTTCAAAATTTCGTGTAAATACACGAACTTTGCTCCGGTTCTGATTTTTCCCTAGCTAAGTCTGATTTAACCCAAATTCATATCCGACGTGGAGCCTACGTGTATGCCGGGAGTGTGTCGCCGTTAAGTTTTTCCGGCTCGTGAAACGCTGTTGTTTTAACAATATAAAACAATGTCGTTTTGAGTTTATTTTAATTCAAATTTAAAATCTTAAATACATATAGGGTTAGATAGAGCGTGAGGGAACGAGAGCGAGTAGCAGAAGAAAGAAAAGCTCAAGCTCTAGAAGGAGTATGAGAACTGTGATAACGAGTCGAGAAGAAAATCTTGTTCGAGAAATGTCTTCATCTAATCAATCTGACGATGCAAATCAATGAACGCAACGGTTTTAGGGATGTTATAAGCAATACAATTCCATTTTTCATATCCTAAATTCTCTACCACACCTACCACATCAAAATAACAAAGTCTGTCAAGATCAAACCCTTCTTTTCTTTGATATGTGCCACCAGAGTAAAATCTTCCCCCCCCCCCCCCAATCCTCCTAAAATTACCACCATGATGAAGAAAAATGACGAATGTGTTTATGCAACAAAAATAAATATTGAACATTCAGATTTCACATAACAAGAATACATATATAAACATCCATAAATGCATAATTCAATATTGTTGAGAATGAAACAACATCGTTGCTATGTTATGAAAGAACGACGTCGTATATAACCAGAATGTTCCACGTAGGATTAGTAAAAAAGACACGTGTGAGCCATGTCAGCAAAGATTTCGCCGGAAATTTAATTTAGGAAAAAATCCATACCGGAGCAAAGTTCGTCTATTTACACAAAATTTTAAAAAATTTGGGAAAAAATAAAATGCGGAGCAAAGTTAATTTATTTTCGTGACATTAACCCTATTTTATACTCCCTCCGTCGAAGATAATGGTGGTTCCTTTTTTTAGATCAAATTCACAAGAGTATATAGCCAAAAAAAGAGAATCTAATATTTGTTGCATTTAAAGAATAATAATGCAAGATGCCCCTATAATTTTGATAATTATAGTAATAGTGCTTAATTATTTGAGACTATGTTCGAAAGTCTATTCTTAAACAGATTGAATGTCGTCCTCAAATGACTTTTTTGTCACATTATTAGACTTTCAAAGACAGCACATTATACTAGACTATTCTAGACTAATGCATCAATATATGTATAGTAGTCAAACAATTAGCACAAATAGGTACTGTAGTACATATCGTATCGTATCGTATCAGCGATATATATATATTTATTTATTTTACAATTAGCCATTATATATTAGGGCACAATTAGCCATCTCGATTTTTCAATTTAACCATTTATCAAATCAGATGAACTTCGATTACATGTAATATATACATCCCATTATATTGAGGCTCATTTAATTTTTGATTTTTCGGTACGCTTTTTCATCAAAACCTAATACGAGTTTTAAAATATAATTTTGTAATATTTTTTCGTTTACGGGATACTACGACACTTATAGTATCTCGTAAACGAAAAAATATTACAAAATTATATTTTAAAACTCGTATTAAGTTTCGGTAGAAAAATATACCGAAAAATCAAAAGTCAAATGAGCCTCAATACAATGTGATGGGAGTACTATACAATTTATTCGACTCAATATATTTCACGTGAAAATTTCAAATGAAATAGTAGTAATCACTTGTCTGATTATGAAAATATCTAAGTTTTATAATAAATCTATGAACGTGGTTATAGCCACGTGTGGTATGGGCCAATTACATCACATGCATGGATGGTTGGTCGAGAATTATTTCAATTTTCTTTTTGTTGTCTGAAATGACGCTTTTGCCCTCTGAAGAGACGCTTTTCGTTGAAGGGGTCCCACCATCACCGACGGCCTTTCTTTCGCTTTCACGTTTCCAGTGTCTTTTTTAGTTATACATCGACTTCATCATAGCATTAAAGTAGTTTTACCACGCCTAATTTTGTTTACCAATCTTCAAATTCATTGATTTGGGCGGATTTTTTTTATCCTAATCATGTGCTTAAATTGATAGGAAAAAAAATAAAATAAAATAAAATAAAAGTAGAAACACTTTACATTTGAATTTCGAAAAGGGAAAAAACAGAATTAATTAATAAAAGGATTTTGTTTCCCTTTTAGATATGTATACACCGGATTAGATTTTAGATAAATCGCATCTTATCTTATCTTATCATCAGTTAATTGTTGTAATATCTTAATAAACATCCCCTTTAGCATTATAGAATTCGGATGCCATAAAATAAAATGAGAAAATTAGCAAATAAAGTTGATATATGAAAAAAGGTTGGGATCGAAATCTTATACTAATACCCTCTATTAAAATAATAATAATAATAATAATAATAATAAATAATCTTATAATTCCACATTTTCTATTATTAAAATAAAATATTAATAATAATAATAATAATAATAATAATAATAATAATAAATAATCTTGTAATACCACATTTTCTATTATTAAAATAAAATATTACTATAAAGCAGTAATTTAATAATGTGACGTCATAATTTAGGTATTAATACGACATCATACGCAGCTTCAACACTATAAATAATCCATCTGCCTCAGCTGCCCCTTTCTGCCATCTCCATCTCTCTCTCTCCAGCCGCAGAACCCTCCACAGTTCGACCCAATTTCGGTTTTTTACGGTAACCCTTTTCCGTTTTGTGGAAGGAATCAGCTGATTTATTTCTGTTCGGCGCAGTTACACTCGGATTTGGTTTGGGATTCTCGTAGTTGCAGAATTCAAATCTTCAGCCGTTCGTTTGGGTTAACTGTTTTCGCTTCCTTCTTCAAGTTTTGGGGGGTTTGATCGTTCTCTAGATTTGGGAAGACGCATGAGCGGGGTGGTCAAGCTGGGTATTTCTTCGAATTCGGATCACTTTATTACTTCGATTCTCCCCTTTTCGAAAACCATTACCTTTCTACTGTTCCTCCTGTTATTAAGATTATCGAGGTTAAGGTCGATCGATTTTAATTATAGTAATAGAAGTAGTAGTAAATTTCGTTTCTGTTCTACCGATCGCGGCCTCCGTTCTTTGTTGAATTATGGATTCGGATTCGAAGGACAGCAAGTTTAATCGCCAATTGCAATCCGGTAAGTATTTGCGTGTGTGCATTATTTCCCTTTTGTATTCCTCGCTTATTATTTACTTAATTATGAGTTATTCCACTGTTATTTTGCCGGTTTGCTTAGTCGTTTTTTTGTTTTTTAGCTGTATTTATTCTAGGCTACTTGTATTTGTTGTCTGCTTTTGAATAGATTGGATGTGGGAAATCGGAAAGCATATGACTACTGATTAGTGTGATATTCAGATTAAAAGGACAATTTACAATCATGTCTCATCACCTTAATTTTCTTTGACTTGTGTAATGGACCAAATATGGAATGTCTTACAGAAGTTATATGAGCCATTTGTATAGTCTAGAGATATAATTATATGCATATGTTCCGATGAAAACCAGAAAAAAGAGTTCTCAATCTGGTGAAATGGTGAGTGACTGGCAAATGTGTGATCTTATCTGTACACAGAAGTCAGTCATGTATAGGAGCTCGATGAAATATATTGTAGGTACAAATGTGTTGCAAATTCCTTGACTGTTGTTCTTTACTTTTCAGGTCCTTGCAATTCAAGCTTGGAGAGGAAATCGACAACCTCTGGATCTGTTATCGTTATAGGTGCTGGTTTTGCTGGAATTGCAGCTGCCCGTGCTCTTCATGATGCCGAACTTCAGGTATATGCACTTAATTGCATACCTTCAGTTATTGCATACATTACTGTGGGAATTGGTCCTGAAGAAAGTGATTTTGCAGGTCACCTTGTTGGAATCGCGGAATAGAATTGGTGGTCGTGTTCATACTGACTATTCATTCGGTTTCCCTATTGACTTGGGTGCATCGTGGTAAGTGATCTCTTATTGTGAAGAGAAATATATTATTTTGATTGTTGTGATTGCATGCGACGACTTATGCTAAAACTACTATCTGCACATTCTTGTTCAGGTTACATGGTGTTGGCACTGAGAACCCACTGTCTTCGCTCATTGGAAGATTGGGATTACCGCTTTATCGTACTAGTGGGGACAACTCAGTTTTGTATGACCATGATTTAGAAAGGTTTGTCTTTTAATTACTGTTATTAAACTCAGGTTTAGACCAATTGAACATCTTTCTTACATTAGCATGAGATCATTGATTATCCTTTTTCCCTTTTTCAGTTATGCTCTTTACGACTTGGATGGCAATCAAGTCCCTCAAGATTTAGTCTCAAAGATTGGCGAAACGTTCGAGGCAATTCTGAAAGAGGCAAGTGCATCTTCTCAGCGAACTCCAATACTTTTCCTAATGTTAGCCTTTTCTGTATATATTGGCTGTTCTAATTTCTAATTTGGTTTGTATTTTTCAGACTGATATTGTGAGACAGGAATTCAGCGAGGACATGTCTATTCAACGTGCTATCTCACTTGTTTTTGAAAGAAGACCGGATTTGAGGTTCTAGTTGTGCAGAATTTTTCATTTTCCTTCATTTCAAATCTTGTGACATTTGCTAAGAAATTGGGGCTTTTGTAGGTTGGAAGGACCTGATCATAAGGTATTACAGTGGTACCTCTGCCGAATGGAGGGCTGGTTTGCTGCAGATGCTGATACTATTTCACTCAGAGGCTGGGATCAGGTTACTCCCTCATGCTTAAAGATTTGATTCTCCATGTCCATAAAACATTTTCAGGATTCCATATGTTAACCTGTCAAGTAGTGATGGAATGAGTTCTTGAACAGCCCATCTTCAAAATGATTTTTCTTTTGTCCTTTTCAAATATAGAAGAAATGGCAAACCAAGAAAGAGCTAATGCATTCTGAGAATCTTCAAGTATCTTTGAGTTTTATTAACATTTGATGTATTTTGTTTATAGGAAGAGTTGCTTCCTGGTGGGCATGGGCTCATGGTCCGGGGATATCTTCCTGTTTTAAATACTCTTGCGAAAGGCCTCGACATCCGCTTGGGCCACAGGTAACAGATAATATACTTCGCTTCTTTAACTAATCCTTTTTACTAATACATAGTCTCGATCTAAACTAGTTTTTGTTTTTGGTTTTTACTTTTAGAGTAACAAAAATAGCCAGACGTCATAGTGGAGTAAAAGTTACACTAGAAGATGGAAAATCCCTTATAGCAGATGCTGCTGTAATTGCAGTTCCTCTTGGTGTTCTGAAATCTAACAGCATCGAGTTTGAGCCGAGATTACCCGACTGGAAGGAAGAAGCAATCAGGGATATTGGAGTCGGGATTGAGAACAAAATAGTTTTGCACTTTGACAAGGTCTTTTGGCCAAATGTAGAGTTCTTAGGGATTGTTGCTGAAACTACTTACGAGTGCAGTTATTTTCTCAATCTGCATAAGGCCACAGGACATCGAGTCCTCGTCTACATGCCTTCTGGGCAATTGGCTCGTGACATTGAGAAAATGTCTGATGAGGCTGCTGCTAAGTTTGCTTTTACACAACTTCAAAAGATGCTTCCAAATGCTTCTGAACCGGTATGTTTGGCTCATCTAATTCTGCATTTATGTCTGCTTTTTCCAGAAAAACTCCTTTTTTTTAATTTTTTATGTTTGAATACTCGGTTATATGTATTTTCAATCTTACATATTTTGCAAAGATTTTACTCTACTGTTTCTTCAGATTCTGACGAACTCTCGTTCTTATACAAATCATGCAGATGCAGTACCTTGTTTCCCATTGGGGCACAGACACAAACTCGTTGGGCTCCTACAGCTACGATACAGTAGGAAAATCCCATGATCTGTATGAAAGGCTAAGAATCCCAGTTGACAACTTATTCTTTGCTGGAGAGGCAACAAGTAAAGATTATCCTGGATCCGTCCATGGTGCATACTCGACTGGTTTGATGGCAGCTGAGGGCTGCAAGATGCGAGTGTCGGAGCGCTATGGAGAGTTGGATCTCTTCCAGCCTGTCATGGGTGAGGATCTGGTTTCAGTTCCTCTATTGATCTCGCGATTTTAATTTCTGCTACTGTGAAATGGCTATGTCGAATGTTTGCTCAAAGGAGGCGCTGATTGCTCTGTGAGGAATTGTGGTAACTGCCATGCTCCAAATGATCAGAGTATCAGTTCATGAACTCTTTAGCCACAGTAGAAACCAATCTAGAAATGACAATTCTTGATTATTAAGACTTTAGAGTTCGTATTGTGATTATTTATGCAACAGACTTGATTGATATATTCAGTAATGTGAAAACTCATGGTTGTGCTAGTATTTGCTAATTAATGGGATTTGCTCTTTATTTCTATATTTGTTCCTCATAAGCAGCCAACATGAGAGTAAGTAAATTGATAGCATAATAGTTAACATATCTGATAAGTAACATAATGCATTTATAGTTAAAAATTCTAGTTTTATTAATACACTTCCTTAAACTTAAGCAAGAAGATTGTGAAAAATATTACAGAACTAAAGTTGGGTTTTCTAAGTGAATCAAAGCTCAACTTCTATAAGCAATATTTCACTTAAAATGATCAGTGTGACACAATTACATACAGTTTCAAATATGTGTGTGGTAAAAGATCTAAATCACATTATCAAATTCTTGATATCTGTATATGTAAGATCCAAAACTGGAGTCTTCATGAGCATCCAGTTCCATCTCGACAGCCTTAGACTCGTAGATCCTCGGTTCTGGACTAGACGATCATCTCCGACTTTTCTATATCGAGCATGCTCAAATAATTACCTTCATCCAACCGATGTGTTTCCATTGCCCCGTGGTGCTGGCACCTGATTCTGCTGAGCCGGATGGAAGCCAAAGTTGAACATGTTCGTTGGCTGCAACACGGTCAGAGATTGGATTGGGTTAGAGATCAATTTCATGAATACACGAGTGTACGAGTTCTTGTATCCCATAAATCCGTGCTGATGAGGCCTCCTGGTTGAGGCCTTGTTCAACATAGATATGTGGGATCGTGGTGAGTGAGAAATGCACCTGAGGCGAAGCATTCTGCATAGACTGGAAGTTCATATAGTTAGCATACTGTTCTTGAAAACTCGAGCTCTGCATCTGATTCGGGTAATTGACCGGAATTAACATAGGGTTATGGCCAACCGGAGCTTGATTAGGCACGCTCGTGGCTTGATCCACGAGGGGCAATCTTGTCAAGCGCGTGAGGTTATGGATTCCGGGCAGCATTTGTGGGCCCATTCCCATTCCGACACGCGACATGTAGTGTTGCATGCCCGGTAGCATCATTGGGGCCATCCCCCTCCCCATCCACATCAACTGTTGCAAAAACAGAGAGAAATATTCAAAATTTTCTTGAAAATGGACTAGGTTTACATCATTTTCTTTATGCTACTAGTAGTGAAGTACCTGAATCTGTAGCTGCAAAGATTTCATATACTCAATCGCCTCGTCTAGCATTGATGCTTTGTCCGACTAAACAAAAGAAATTTCAATAGCAAGACAAATAGCACAGTTTTGCTCATGATAAATTACGAATCACAAATCTTGACTCTACCTTGTTGGCATGAGGGATGAGCTCTTGCAACGCCTTCATCTTCTCGTTGATTCTGTCCCTTCGTCTCTGCAAGAGAACACGAAGAATCAGATGAAGGGATTGATTCAAGAATCACAATCATAATCATAATCATAAAACTTTGTTTGTCTAAATCTTATGATGATCTTACTCTCTCAGACATGTTATGAACTTCGGCTACTCTGCTCCTACGGTTACTTCCACTCTTCTGCGAAGTCTTGTTTCCTGGAGCCGACTCCGATTCAGTAGCCTACATATTTAACCTTTTACAACAATCCATGCCCCAAAATCATGCACGCTAAGAACTAAGGTAAAAAAGAAAACACCAAAATAAGATAAAAGCATTACATCACTCGGGCATTCAGATTCTTCCATGTCTCGACTCTTCCTCTTGTGCCTGCTTGAATCATTAGATAAGCTGCTCGTTTTCCACAAGCTACTACCAGATCCACCAGAACAAGAAGTTCGTGCCTGTCCAACCCTCTTCCTCTCCCTCTCCTCCCCCTCGTTTCTAGAAGCCGCCCAACTCATGTCCACTTCATTCAAAACCTGGTTACTCGCACAATGGCTCGACCCAACAGTCATACCCGAAACTTCATTTTCCACACGGTTCCTCGTGGGCAGTTGAGGCTGAGGCATGGCCTCGGCTGCCTGAAATCTTGGAGGTGGAGGAGCAAAATCTTGGTTGATCTCAGATGGACCAAACTTGAAGACTCTGTCTAGCTTCTTGTTCGATTCGTCCAAGGATGGAAGATCAGACAGGAAATTGGCACAGAAGTCTCTCTCAAAGGATTCATCAATAGGGCAATCAATCCATGAAGCTGTCTCCTCATCTTGAATCAAACAGCTTTGATTTGGATTCAGATCTCTAGCTTGCTTAGTTTTACTAGGATCACACCCTTGTTTTCTACTATTGTTTTGACTATGCAACACAATCTCCCCATTTTGCCACAACAGTTCAACCAACTCATTCTCTAATCTGCACCATATATTATCATCCATCATAAATCAATTCTAAATTATATGTTAAAAATAATAATAATAATAATAAAAAAAAGGGTACTTACCCTAGAGGCTTTCTCTGAAGAGGAACAGGGAATTCACCTCCAACTCCAACATCAGTGCTCCAATCAGGAAGACAAGTATCCATACCTCAAAATTCTGTCTGAAAAAAGGGATGTAATAAGTTGTTGAGGCTAAGTTATTATTAAGTAGTTAACAACATCATTAATAAGGCCTAATCATCAACAGTAAACTGTCTTATTATACACAATAGTTTATTCCTTTTTACTTAAAAAGGAAATAGATGTGATTGCCAATAACCCCACTACTAATTAAATCAATTAGCTATGTCATACAATATGGTTTTCTTTACCCCACTTCTCTCTCTCTCTCTCTCTCTCTCAAGATTATAGGTAGAGATGTGCATATGAATGTTTACCTGAGGAAAGAATAAAGAAACAAGTAACTGTTGTAAAAAGGCAGCCCAATCACTGAGACAACACCTGCAAGAAAATCAACATTAAAGCTGAGTTCAAGAATCAAACAAGTGAGAGAGAGAGAGAGAGATGGGGAGATCAAGAATATAAATTTCTTAGCACAATTCCATGAGACTACACCTGCAGAAGCTTTCAGTTGAAGGATCAGACAACAATCTACCAAAAAAAAATATCCCAAAAAACCCTCCAAACCTAATAAAGAAAGGAAATATTTACCAGAAACAGAACAACTTCAACGATCACTACTACAAACAAGGGAAAACAAAAAAAAGAGGAAAGAACATTGATACTTGGCCACGAAAAAAAAAGAACCCACCTCCAAAAATACTCCAACCTCGCAAAAAAATTAATGCCTCAAACATCAAAAATTCCCACTCGCAGCGGCTGAAGTGACACCCACTGAAAGAGAGAGAGAGAAATAGGCGCTAATCCGCTACAGTTGCCGTTGGAGCAGTGCTTTGAAGTTACAACCGCGTCAGCTTCAGCTGCACACGTGCCCAGTTCCCATTGGCCGGACTGGATAGCGTTGGGCCCACTTTTGAGTATCAAACAGCTGTTGCGAGATCTACTTCCTCGCTCTCGATAGAGTTGTGATCAAGAAACGAGCGCCCAACTTGCCACGTGGACTTGTCCATTTTTGGCTATAAAGATTCGCTGTAAAGCTGATGCTTTTATTTATTTATTTATTTTATTCTTATTATTATTATTATTCTAATTCTATATTTTATGCCTTATCTCTTTGGCCTAAAAGAAACTCATCATACCAAGATTTCTTTTTTTTTTTTAATTTCTTTTTTTTTTTGCAAAAGTAGCAACATGGATTTTGGATGAGAATATGTTTTGTAGTAGGATTTGGGGTACGATTAGGTCCGATATCATCACCTCCTGATGCTCATCCCATTTATTTGGAGCTAAAATAAATAAAATAAAGGGAGAGTCGTCATAAAACCGATTTAAATCATCTATTGTAATTCTTCTATTTTGCATCTTCTATTGCACCACAAATAGTCGCTACGTGTCATAAATATTTCTAAAATTATTAATAATTATTTTTGAAAACTTTTACTTATTGTGATTACTATTTGTTGTTGTAATAAAACGTGTAGGGTGCGTTTACTTTTTGGTATAAAACCGTAAAAGAAAGTACTACCTCCATCCCATATAGTTAGTCCACTTTGCTTTATTGACTTTTTCGACACGCGTTTCCACCGAAACCTAGTACAGGTTTTAAAATATAATTTTATAGTATCGTTTTTTTTACGGGATACTATGAGTGTCATAGCATCCCGTAAAAAAAACGATACTTCAAAATTATATTTTAAAACCCGTACTAGGTTTCGGTGGAAATGCGTGCCGAAAAAGTCAATAAAGCAAAGTGGACTAACTATATGGGATGGAGGTAGTATAAAGGAATATAAAAAAAAATTATAGGGGCACACTTGGGTGAGCCCAGGTGTACTATGTGGCCGTTTAAAAGATTGACACTTTTGTTTGTATAGATTAATACTTTTCTGCATAAAGATAGACACTTTTAAAAATTTGCACTTTTATTCGTTAAATAATTATGTTAAAGATTGTCACTTTTATTCATATAGATTAACACTTTTTTACATAAAGATTGACACTTTGACCCGACCACACTATGTGGCCGACCTCACCCAAGGTTTTGCCAAATTTATATCACTTTATACCTCGTTTACTTTGATTTATGAAAAATCCAGTTAAGTCGTATAAAATCTTGATCAGCCTAATACTTCTTGATATCCTATTTTATACCACAATTATTATTATTATTATTATTATTATTATTATTATTATTATTATTATTTTTGTTTTGTTTTGTTTTTGTTTATTATTATTATTATTATTATTATTATTATTATTATTATTATTATTATTATTATTATTACACCCTTTTTTCTTAAGTGGTAAAAGAAGGTATAAAATTATCATACATGTTTCTTAGGTATAATATTATTCCATAGATTAATACAATGGGCTGCCCAAATTTTTATACGGCCTGATCGGATTTTTTATACATCAAAGTAAATGCATTATAAAGTGGTAATAATTTTTATACTTTCTTATACTTCCTTTTACATCATTATTAGTCAAAGTAAACACAATTTTATAATATAAACAATTATACGCATATTATTATTTCAAAATCATTCAAAGTAAACACTATATAAAAAATGTGGATCCTACGACTTTATACCATATTGTATTATCCTCCTTTATCTCTCTACAAAACGATATAAAAGTAAACGCAACTGTAACATATAATTACAATAGAAAATCTGAACCGTAAACTAAAACTACAAACATTACCACCAACTTGTAATTTTGTTATGAATTTTACAAAATTAATGTCCCTTAATTATTGTGGAAATGGGATTCCAAGTTTTTCCTACGATCAGATTTGGACGTGATAAATTTCCTTTTTAGTTCATGTATGCAAACAATAAATTTGTTGGGCACGTCAAAATCCACTTGTCAAGAAAAAGAAAATTGACATATTTAGTTTTTACGCAAATCGTTGGAAATAATTGGCATGTTTGCAAGTTGCAACAGTAGATGTATTCTCCCTAAAAATAATACTCCAATAATATACCTATATATAGGTATTTCAATTTGTATATTATATTGAAATTAAATTTATTGGTGAAAATTCATGGGAGCCGCCAGTGTGGACCATAATAATGCTGTACCACTTTTAAAGATTCTGCCCCACTCTTTTTTACACTTCATTATTCGTGAATATGATTGGTTTTCTCTTCCCTTTTTCACTTATTTTTTATTTATTTTCTTGCTAAATATCAATATAAAAAAAATAAAAAAAATGAAGGGAAAAGAAAATTACTCTTAATTTGCTAACATTCTTACAAGAACTCATGCAACTCCTCTAAAATCAAAGGAGTTGGAAGGCTGCATTAATAATACCCATAAATATGGAGAAGAGTTGTTACATTATACTAGTATACTGTATACATGATCTATATATGTTTCCACTAAGCTAAAGTTTCAAGAAAGCCTCACAACTTCTCAACTGGGAAACCGATGACTGGTTTGACTTCTGAGGCCATGGATCGAAGCTCATCGACTTCTTCCTTGCTGAGTCGCCACCCCACTGCACCAGCAAACTCCATTGCCTGCTCTGAGTTCTTGGCTCCGGGGATTGGAACGACGTTTTCTTGAGCTATCAACCAGTTTAGGACAACCTGAGTTCAAAGCATATAACCTTGTAAGAAGCATGATTATATATAGAAAATTTGGCCTTTTTTTTTGTGTATGTAGGGGTGGAATTCTAGAACATAATGGGGATGAAGAGCTAATGAAGTGCATTTGGATTAATATATGGTTAATTACTTGAATAGTTATGAAATTCTGCCCCAATTAATTTCAATGTCATTGATTGGTTTTTTGCAACATGAACAATGTATTCCATTCCAAGTTGCTCAAGTGGAGGTTTGTACTCTTATCCCTTATTCAAAATAAGGCTATTATAGGTAGTGGCAGAATTTGTGAGAATAGGCATATTCGTAATAGTTATAGATGATTCTTCGTAGATCTTAGCGAGGTCGTGCAAAGAACGAACCTGGGTTGGAGTTTTATCATAGCTCTCGCCTATCTCCTTTATTCGGTTTATAAGAGGTTGTAGCTGCAGATAGCATAACAAATACGGAGTTAGGAATTTGGAAACACAAAGATCTTGAAGTGAAATAGTTTTGTGAAACGAAAGACACTTACTTTCGTCATGAACTCCGGGGTGTAAATTCGGCCTCTAGGACCAGAAGGAGTGTTAGTTGGGGTATATTTCCCTGTAAGAGCACCTGAGATTCAAGAACAGCCAGATTATAGGCTTGTTTCAAAACTGCCATCACTTTATTGATTGAAAAGAAGTAGAAATTTTCACAAGAATTATTGATATTTGATGTATGCAATAATATGCAAGTAGATCAGATGACAGCTTCACCTTGAGCAATTGGAGAATATGCGATTAAGCTGATCCCAAGCTCGTCACATGTTGATTTCACACCGTTCTCCTCAGGTAGTCGATATATGAGACTGTAATTCACTTGGTTTGAAGCAAGAGGTATACCTCTCTTCTTCAGTTGATCATATGCAGCTCGAAGGCGCTTCTCTGAAATCAGAGTACGTCCGCATAAGCTTAAATTGCTTGTTTTAATAAAGAGCAGACGATAATCTCATCAAATTCCAGAAGTACTCGGATAACATATAATTATCCATAAGTCAAGACATATCTCAAGAAAATTACCACTATAGTTCGATACTCCAACAGCTTTGACAAGACCTTGCTCCACAGCATCTGCTAAACCGTCGATGTATCCTAGAAAAACAATCCCCGATTTTCTAAGAATGTCATGAACTTCAAAATAACCACGAAAGAGACAATGACACTACTTATCGGCAACCTTCATTTCCCCAAATTCCTGGCCTGAAATGTTCACGAGCAAATAAACAAATCAACACAAATATTCATGCGATCAAAAAATGCATAAATAATCTATCATCTATAGGCCCAATAATGTCCTGTATATATACCAATGTAGCTGATAGAGCTCCACGCATGGCAGTTGGAGACGAGACAGAGAATCCTTAAGGGCAGAAACAACACTCTCCCGACCAAGCCTCCATGGAAGAGCTGCAAATTTAGTAGCAACTGCTATCTCTACCTCTGGATTCCTTTGTTTCCTTTCCTTGATGAATCTAAAGACATACAAAATCTCAAGGAATAAGACACGTTTTAAGTTGTGATTACAAGTAATGAGTATACTCTAGGTGTACCTTCCGAGCAGAGTTTCAGAGCTGATAGCACCAAAAGACATCTGTAAGAGCAAAGGATAACAAAAAATTTTAACAAATTGTTATTGTGGAGAGCTGATGTAATGAGTTCAAGGAAATAGTTAAAACAAAACCATTTTCCCACCCGAGAGCCATAAACCTCTGCAGTGTCGAAAAAGGTAATACCACAATCGACGCTGGCATCAAAAGCAGCCTTAGCAGCCTTCATTTTCCTATCTGTCATCAGATCATAAGGGCAACATTACATATTAATGGCTTTCGCACATCAATGGAAGCAAAAAATTAAAGAAAATGGTACCAGAAAATTAAGGTTAGTACAAGATTTCCCCATTGATCAATCAAAACAATAGTGATAATGTCAGCAAAAAACAAAAAACTCAAATGGTACAAGAAAAGCAAGTCTCAAGATTGTTCCTCTATCTATTACCAGCAACTGCATGGCATCTATACTCAGTTCATACTAAAAAAAACATTATGCTTCATTTCAGTTCATCTTTCACCTATATTGTGACACCAACCATATATAGACAGATTGAGGAGAAGAAAAAAGGGGTGCAAAATCTCAAGAAAATGCTACAAGAAAACAAGCCAATTCCTATTCATTGCCAGAAATAGCAAACCCACAACATAATCAACACAATTCACCACATTCTTTCACAAACAGAAACACATACACACACACCCAACGATTCCAAAAGAGCAAAATGATGAAAAGCATTAACCCTTCGTCTTTCAATCACTTGAGTGAAACTATCCAACCTAAGACAAATCAAGAATCAAGAATCAAGAATTTAAAGAATTTGTGGAGAAGAAGGTCGAACGAGTGTGAAACCTCACCATCCCATTCAAAATTATTCCAATAACTGGTATCGCCCCATGACCAGGCTCCGATTCCGATCCGGGTCACCTGTTGTGCGGACCCTCCAAGGCTCACTTTTTCCACCTCAGCTGTCTTCACAGCAACGCTCCCTCCTTGATCAGAAGCCACAACTCTCACTGCACCAACTTTACTCCTACTTAACCCAGAGAAGCAAGCATTGCTCAAATGCAAAGCCATGATGGCTATTATGTTCGATGATCAACACTAAAACTGAATCTTGTGAATTTTCCTGAATTCTAGAGAAGAATTCATCAATTATAGTCCGTGGACGGTGGAAGTGATTTGGTGGACATATATGGCTCTTGCTTCAAATACGTGGTTACGTTTATTTCCCTACCTCGGTTCGCATTACTACAGAAAAATAATGTTCTTTTTCTTTCTTTTCCACATAATATCTTTGTCTTTCCGATTTAGTTCATTTTTCTCTCTATTTTTCGGTAAAATTCAATTGTGTTTCCCTTTTGCAACGTCCAATCCAATCTATATAGGCAAAAACTTAGGTGAGGCCGACCACATAGTGTGGTCAGGTCAAAGTACCAATATTTATGCATAAAAGTTGTAATCTATATGAATAAAAGTGACAATCTTTAATATAATTATTTTACGAATAAAAGTGTCAATTTTAAAAAGTGTCAATCTTTATACAGAAAAGTGTTAATCTACATGAATAAAAATGTCAATCTTTTAACCTGGCTCACGGTGGGTCATGGCTGACCCAAGTGTGCCCCATCTATATATATGTACTTGTACAAAACAATCTTTATTTTACGGTCTTCATTTTATGTTTAATTTAAAAGTAATAATATAATATTCTCCTTTCGCTCTCAAATTTTTTGATTTGTAGTAAGTACTCACATAATAATGTTAAAAAGGTATTGTAATAGGTAGTAAGTCAAAATCCAAAAAATGAAAATATATGATTTTGGGGGACGACCCAAAATGAAATTAATGGCAAGGATGTCGAATTAGGCCTTGTTGAGACGGTTAAAAGCATCCAGAAACGCGACTCTTCTGCCTTGAGCAAGAGGCGAATACGCGATTAAAAGTGATCCCGAGCTCATATATATCTCCACTCCATGCAATCTGTATAGCCTAGACTAGAGGTATCCTAACCTATCCCTCTCTTCTTCAGCTGATCACGAAGGCGCTTCTCTGAATGTGTTGTTAAACAAAAGTGAGAGGCGAAAAACGAAGACAGATTATTAGGCCTTTATCCACTGCATCTCCTAAACCATCAATACATCCTAGAAAGAAAAAAAAACAGTTTCTTTCAACTTATTTGATGAATATATTAGGGCAGCAACTGATTTTTTTTGCAGCCTGATTAATGTTATAATAGAAACCTTTAGTCCTTTGCTTTCTTTCCTCAACACATGTAGAAGAAGGTAGGAGTTCATATAGCTTTTCAAATAAATCTAGTGATGTATGTTTATTGAAGTTCTTTTACCTTCCTAGTAATTTTTCGGAGCTGATAGCACCCAATGCCATCTGCAAGAAGAGGCGAGGCAAGAGACGAGGTTTAAAGTCGTGTGTTGAATCGAGTAGTGAAGTGCAATGAAACAAAGCTAGATTCTTACAAGAGAACCATAAATCTCAAAGAATGTAATGCCACTATCTATGCTGCCTTCGAATGCAGCTTTAGCAACAAAAAAAAAAAGAAGAATAACTAATTTAACCGCTGCACTTCTTTTCCTTTGAATTTGCAAATGAATGTGATTATTATATATAGTACATCCCAATAGTATTCCATTTTTGTACAATGAAACCTTCAATTCTTAGAGAGAGAAAACACTAGCACTAGTGATCACTGCCATTCTCTATCCAACCAACCAAACAATCTGTAACTCTATGTATTAATGCCACCAAAGATGAACTAAAAACTAATTTGTTGATTTTCAGCTGCAATCTGTACCAGAATCATCCATCCTCGTCTCGAAAAATCCTCCCTTTTTCGTCTCGAAAAACCCTCACTCGTATCCGTTCCTGTGCGCCTTCTGCCATCTCCAAGCAGTGGCCAAACTCTCTTCAAGATTCGTGTACTTGGCTCTCCACCCGAGTTCACTCAAGATCTTCGAAGGATCACTGTACACCTCCGCATAATCCCCGGGGCGTCGGCTCAGGTACTCCACCTTGATCTTCGCTCCGGTCGCCTTCTTGCACGCCTCCACAAACTCCTTGACCGAACTACCTGCAGTCGAGTTGGAAATAATGGAGACATTATTGGTGGTTGAACTCAAGTATGATGAAGGTAGCTATGATTATGAGGTTAGAGTCCTACCTTTTCCGGTGCCGACGTTGTAGATTCCGACTTTGCCGGGCTTAGCATGGGCTAAGGCTTTGACATGAGCATCTATGAGGTCAGTTACATCAATGTAGTCTCTCACACAAGTCCCATCTTGAGTCTTGTAATCACTGCCTCTTATCTGCATCCATTTTAGCAACGCAACGACGTTTAATCGTACTATTAACATAATTCAAGAAGAGATATAATGGAGCCCAGTAAGTGCAAGAACAATTAAGGAAGAAGGTATGTACCTTTAGGCCTGGGATAATGCCTCTTGCTGCATCGAAACAAGCACCCGAAATCCTTCCTTGTTCGCGGAGTTCTGGACGAGGAGCCTCTCCCAGCCTTCCCTCGGGGTCGGAACCGATCACATTGAAGTACCTAATCACAATATGATTTCAGATTCAGACACATTGCAATGCAAGTTTACATGCATGATACTAATATATAGGCAGAGTAATCAATCAAAACTGACCTTAAGATCATGACTGCCATATCCGAAGTCTTCGAGTAGTCCAAAATGATATCTTCTGCCATCTTCTTGGCTTTCCCATATGGATTTATCGGTAACTAAACATAAGAATAAACACATATCACTCGTTGCAAGATGAGGAAATCGATCAAGATTAGAGCGAAAACAACAAGCTCGATCCATCACTTACTTGAGGAGTGATTTCTGTAATAGGCATCTTTTCGGGTTCTCCATAAGTTGCACAAGTGCTCGAATATATCAAAGTCTTCGGACCCCATTCTGCCATAGCCTTCACTATCAGAAGGGTGTTTGAGGTAATGTTGTGATAATACCTACATCAAATCGATGAGTGTTGAGAAAAAACTTCATCTGCAACCATCGATGCTTTGTAATAAAACGACGTTAGTTTCCTACCTTAGAGGCTCAGCTGTGCTTTCACCAACATATGCTACAGCAGCAAAATGCATCACAGCATCAAAAGCATTCTCTCTGAATATTTTATTCACCTGATATAAAAGTTCAAGAAAATAACCACTTCATTAAAAAAAGAGGTTATTAGGCCAAATAAGGAGAGATAAATAGTGATCAAGTGTAGAAATTACCGCGGCTGCATCTCCTAAATCGGCATATATGAACTGAAGTCGTCCCGGCTGTGGATAGAGCTGTTGAAGGACCTTAACAGCACCGATATTCCCACGAGAAAGATTATCCTGTCAAAAAAGCACGCGATAACATATTACTATGAACGCATATAAAAAATGTTTTTAACAAAGAAATACTAGAGTTATGTAAATAAAACTTACCACAATTGTTACACGATTTGAATCTTTTAGAAGCCGAAGAACTGCATGAGAACCTATGTAGCCTGCACCTCCGGTAACTAAGACGTGTGTAACGCCAGGCTCGTGCTGAGAGAACTAGGAAAAAAACGAAAAAGAAGAACGAACTCAATGCTTTTTCTAGTCATTGTTGTGAGAGAAAAGAAAAGGATGCAAGAATTTATGAAAGTGCTACCTTTATTGAAGTTCTAGAACTAGTAGAGATATTGATCATGAAAATAAGAAGTGCAGTGACTCCAGCTACAAAGATAAGCCTCCTAGTCATGTTGTTTCGTCGTTTTGTCTCGATGAAATCCATGCCTGCAGCTGAATATCTGAATCCTTGAGCGAATAACCTATTACATTGGATGAGTAACAAGAGAGGGCCATATACGATTGTTTTGAATCGAAAACACCTTATTTCTAGATGTTCTAGTTGAATAGGAGAAAAACAGAAGGAAGGCCTAATGTATATACTTCAGCCATTTTTCTCTATTTCATGCTATATCTTGTTTTTCGCTTCGAAACCACGCATAATTCAGAGGGCTACAGACTACAGAGATGAAATGAGAAGTTCTTGACAGACTACAGAGATGAAATGAGAAGTTCTTGAACAAGAAAAACATTATCTAAATTTTCATTAATTTAAAGAATGAAACGATCTCTGTCTCTGTCTCTGTCTCTGTCTCATTAGGCATCAGTCTTTGCAGGAAAGAAACAACGAACAAATAATGCTGAAGACTAACATTTCCATAGCTAGAAAATTTCTAATTTCTTCACACGCAGAAACATTTCGTTATGCTATAATGGCATATCAACACCAACACAAATTATGGAATTCCAAAAACTCAAAGCAGGAAATGAGAGTACTTTTACCTTATAAACAAGGGGAGCGGGATGAAATTTTTTCGTGTATATAATTAATCAATGAGCTGGATTATCTCTACTCTGCAAGTCAAAAGAATAATTTGGCAACATTAATCATCACAAATTAGAGTAAAAAAAAAAACAAAATCTTGATTTGCATGATCATTGTGGTTAATCAAGAAAGAGAGAAATGAACTTGCAGAATATGAAAAATTATGACTTTTTTATCAGTATGTGAGCTCACATTATTGTATCAGTATTTAAAAAGATGCAAAATGCCAGTGAGCTGTCTCTATTTCGTATTAATTAGAATCATATTATCAAATTTCGAAATCAACTAATCTTATCAGCTAATTATAATTATGAAACCAAGAAAACACCATTAAAAAATAAGGCCCACATAATCAAATCATTAAGAACTGAGAATCCAAACCATAAAGATCGAAGCTTTATAATCTTTTCTTGCTTCCTTCAATATTCTCAGAAACCAATCACAATTGAGGCCAAGAATTCAAGTTTATCATTCCATTTCATCATATAACAGAACCCAGATCACAAATAAGGGAAGAAAATTCCTAATGAGTTATGAGCATGCAATCAATCAAGAGAGGGAGAGAGAGAGAGTACCGTAATAATGAATTCCAATTATCAAGATTTTATTTTATTTTTCTTTCTGAAGATTTGCATGAAACCGATGAAAGAACAATGTAATAAGAAAAAATTTAGAAGAATAAATGCTGATTAATACCTTTGCTGGTTTGTAAAAAGAAGACCAAGAGACATAGGCCAATGATCAATCAAAGTTTAAATGTCAAAGGGCAGCTAAAAGTCTCCCTCTCTTTCTCTCTCTAAATATGCTGGCATATATATATAAAGGATTATAAGTAGGTAAACTGTTTAATTGAGAAATAAAAAAATGAAATGAAGGAGGGAGGAAGAATGTGAAAGATTAAGAAAAATATCGTGAGCATTGTAATGGAAGAAAAGTGGAGCATGTTGAAGAGTATAAGAAACGATGCACAAAGCCATGAAATTAGGAGATAACAATTACAATTATGCTTAGCACGCAAATATTGCCATGAAACCAATACACCCCATGCACCCATCCTCTCACTCTGTGTGTGTGTGTGTGTGTGCGTGTGTGTGTGTGTGTGAGAGAGAGAGAGAGAGAGAGAGAGACTTAGTCTAATTGTGGTAGGTATTCTAATTGGAAGACTTTTTTTTAAAAAAAAAATTCCTAAGGAGAAAATATTGTTTGTAATTTGGCTTTTGATTTTTTGAAGGGATATAGTGCAAAAAAAAAAAAATTATAGAAACAAAAGAAAATGATGGAATCTTTCTAATGAATTATTTAGATATTATTTATACGATTATTTGTTCTTTTGTTGCAAAAAAATATTTCATTTATACGATAAATGAAATATCTTCAAAATACCAAAAATCGCACTATTTTACCAGTACAAAAGTAATTGAGGCATTGAATAAATCAATTTGAATAGTCAAAAGATAGTAAATCATAATCAATAAGCATTAAATCAATTGGTCATGTACGGAGTAGATAGGAACAGAATGTAATTTGTTGGCATTGTTTGTTGCACAAAGAAAATCCAAAATATCAAAGATAAAAGTAAATTAGTATTCGTTGATGTGAAAAGGAAAAAGATAATAACTTCCTTAAAAATTGTAATGCCTGCATCTTACATCAAGTGTTAAAAATTATATAAGGTGTTTTAGTAATTAACTTTATAACATATGTTTGCAATACATGTATATACCTTTTTTTTTTCTGTTGAGATTTTTATTGCTTGTTCAACAAAATAGAAAAATTCTCCCCTATTTTCAATTTGTAGATTATATCGAGCCTTTTTTAAATTGTTAATTCTAGGGTTGGACTGGTACGGTATATTGAAAAAAATTCGCCGTACCGATACCATATCGAAAATTTTCGATATGCATTTTTTCATACGTTACCGTACCATACATTTCGGTATACCAAAAATTCGGTATGGAACAAAGTTCATACCAATACTGTAACGATTTTTGGTATACCGTACCAAAGTTTGATATTTCGGTATACCGAAAAATCGAATATTATACCGAAAAAAATTATATTCGATTTTTTCATACAATATTGACAACAGAAAAATAATATCACACCACCAAACAAATAAAGTCAAATACGAACAAATAAATATTGTGCACATTTCATCAAACTCAAAAACAACGATGAATAATATATATATATATATATATATATATATTGGTTTATATAGATTTAAATCCTAGTGTGAGAAGTGTGAATTATACTTAAAGCTATATAAAATCATGCTTACAGCTGTACAAAATTATGCTTATGGCTTATTTTGTGCTTAAATAAGCCATAAGCATAATTTTGTACAGCTGTAAGCATGATTCTGTATAGCTTTAAGTATAATTTACACTTCTCACACTAGGATTTATGTGCATGTGAACCCTTTCATATATATATAGAGAGAGAGAGTGTTGATCTGCTGGGCTACTTCTAAACGTGCCCAAGGGCCGGGCCCGGCTGTTTCGGGCCTCGAACCGTCGGGCCGCGGTCCTCCGAAGCTAGGCTCTAGCCCGGCCCTTGGTGGTTGTCGCGGTTAGGAGCCGAGCCCGAAACCCGTTGGTCCCGGGCCGGGCTAAAACCGCCGGGCTTAGGGCCGGCCCGCGAGCCATTGGTTCCCAAAAACAGGGGAAAAAAAGGGGAGGGCTGGGGGCTCTCGGCATTTTGCCGATTTTTTTTTTTTCAACTTTCTTAATATTTTTAATTTTATTCTTGTATATATTTATTATTTTCATGAACAATAAATAATAATTCTTTATGTTTAGATGTTGTTTTGTTTTATTTTTAAAAAGTTAAAGAACACATTAAATTGTTGGAAAATGAATAACAATTTTTCAATTTTGCATTAATAATTAGAAAAATTACAACAAATAATATAAGCTCAATTTAAGGACTTTTACACTAGAACAAGAATTTTTACATTTGAAATTAACTATTTTTTTCACAAATAATATAAACTCAATTTTACATTAATTGTTTTTTTCCGTTGGGCCCGGCCCGTCGGTCCCAACGGCTAGTAGAAGGCCCGGCGGTTCATGGCGTAGCCCGGCGGGCCAGTCCGTCGGTTAACCGATAGTTTTGCGGTCCGCCATTACTCGACCCGAGCCCGGCCCCTCATCTACGATCCCGGTTCCGATCCGGGCCCGTTGATCAGCGGGCTAGGGCTAAGCCCGTTGACTTAGAGCCGGGCTAGGGTCAAACCCGCCGGGCCCTATAGCCCAGGCACGTCTAGCTACTTCTATAAGCGCCACTTGTGAGCGACCTCCACGTTTTGTTCTCTCTCTAATTCCTAATTCTATGCATTATTTATCTTTCTTCTTTTTCTATTATTTTTTTCTCTCTCTATTTGTAATATACGTTTGTAGAAAGATCAAACAATTTATCTTTCTTCTTTTTCTATTATCTTTCACTTTTCACGTCACACACATTTTTTTTGGTTTCATTTTATTAATTTAATTAGTGTTAAATTATTCTTAATATATGAAAAATAAATTTAATTGAGGATTATTAAACCCCAAATAAAAAATAATAAACCCTAATTGGAGATTATTAAACCCTAGTCAAATAATAATAAACCCTAATTGAAAATTATTAAACCCTAGTTAGAAAATATTATACCCTAATTAGATAATAATAAACCATAATTGAGATTATTAAACCCTAATTGAATTTTTAAAATTTAATTCAAGTATAAATATATATAAATACTTTTAATACGAATATACTATATAAATAGAGCATGAGAGGATTTATGAGAGAGAAAAATAAATGAAATAGAAAAATATGCGAATTGTATAGTACGAATATAGAAAGAACGAAAAGTAAAGGGCAAGAATTGGAGAAAGAGAACTTATCTAATTAGAAGCGCTCAAGACGCGCTCTGCATAAGCCTCCTTAGGGCTGGGGAAAAATACTGAAAAACCGGTATACTGCTCATATCGTATCAAAAAATTATCGAAAATACCGTAAGGTATACCAAAATATTCGGTAAGGTATCAGACCGTACAGTAAAACTAAGGTAAGGTAAAGGTATATACCATTGTATTTACCGTACCGTAAAACTATTTATATTTTATATTCAACATTTTATTTTCGGAATAATTACGGACATGAAAAAGTTATTATTCTCTCATTCTCTCTCTTTTCTATCTTCCTCTCTACAATTTAGGTTCATTTGGTTCATTATTTTATAAAACACACATTAAATCTACACAAATCTACAAGGGCCCTTTACAGATGTAAACTTTTGTATTTTTTAGTTTTGTTTTCAACTACTTATTGATTAAATATTACTCCTTCCGTCCCAAATCAATCGTTTCACTGAATTATTTTATGTCTCACATATATTCAAAATATGGGACGATTGATTTTGGACGGAAGGAGTATTTGATAAGATGTGAATAATGTTGGAATTTAATCTTTGTATGATATTTTAAGGTATACCGACTTCATACCGAAACTAAGGTATACCGACTTAAGGTATACCGAAAGTAACGGTAAGGTAAAGGTATGGAATTTAGCATACGCAATTTAAGGTAAGGTACAAAGTATGACGAAAAAGTGAAGGTATACCGTACCGACCCACCCCTAAGCCGCCTAGCAGAACAAAATTATATATATATATATATATATATATATATATATATATACATATATATGGTAACATATCATATGAAAACTAATTATTACAAGAAAACTGCAACTCATGCATTTTATGCATAAAATAATGCATTTTTGTGCATAAAATGTTACATAATAAAATATATTATTTTTATTATTTTTATGCATATAATGCATCATTATGAGAATGCAACATTTATGCATAAAAATGCAATATTTTTATGCAACATTTTATAATGGGTTGCAGTTTTCACACAATAATTAATTTTCACCATTAAGTAGATGATATATATATATATGTATATATATATATATATATTAATTTTAAAATTACAATCAGGTATAATAGACCAAAAGTGTTTATGAAATGCTATCTTAATACTATCTATATGTATTATACATCTTTAACAAATGTAGATAAATTTTGCAAAACTATTTATATTACTCTATAATATGATACAATTGTTATCTTTGTTAGTATATGTATTCTCGTATTTTGATCGCTAAAGATTAAAAAACAAATTACGTATATTATATTTTTAATATTTTTATATAATTTAACATATTGAAAACTAGTTAAATAATTAAATATTTATTAAGATTGTATTTAAATTTGAAATATTCTCAAAATATAAAATAAAATTAGAGTATAATTAATATTAAAAGTATGTACCGAACATTTGGTATCTTGGTATAATCGGTATGTCCCGATCATTCAGTATATCAATATTCGGTACATACCGAATGTTCGATATATACCAAATTTTTTCGGTATACCGAATTTTCGGTATTGACTGGTATACTGCGGTATAAAAAAACTTATACCGTTAATTACGATATTCTCGGTATTTTTCGGTACGATATATACGGTATACCTTCGTTTTGGTAAATTTGTCCATCCCTAGTTAATTCTTATTTCATTTTAAGTATCTCGCATTTTATTTTATTTTTTTGTAACTAAGAGAAACTCACAACCGTCAAGTATAATCAACCGAAAACCTTAATGACAAGCGAAAAATGCAAATACTTACTATATAGTAACAATAATGACATTTTCTCCTTTTTTTCTCAATCTAAAAAAAATTGAAGAAATTTTGGCTGTATATAAACTTGCTTCAGTGGGACATTAACGTCGAAACGTGCAGCCTTTGCCTCTGCCGACTTCTTCTCACGTTACTGAAATTTTATTTTCTTTTAACTACTTAGTATTGATATTTTGGGGTATCATTAGAATTATTGTTCTTGATTAATTTGAAAAGATCAACGGTGATTTTAAGAAATTAGTAATAGTAAGGCTGTCAGTCAACGCAGATGGCAACGAAGAAAATGCCGTCCCCATGTGAAAATCACTTATCCTATTTTTATTAAGCTATAGCTCTATTTTTTAAGCAAAGTATTGCTCCATAAATAATTAAAGTAAAGACAATGATGATAAATAATACAGTAAATTACAAAATATTCATTCATTGGAACTGTTAATTGATATTAAAACGGTATGTAGAGAATATATTTTTTCAAAGACACAATGGCAATTCACCTAACATATGCTAAAGATATTTGCATAATTAAATACTATCCAATTTCGAGGTTACCTACCGATTTCTTGATTCCTACTTTTTTGTAATTTAAAGTCCTAAATTTCGGTTGGTTTTTCCATTGAAGTAAACGACTTCGCTTTTTAAGAATTCAGCTTGAGAATTATTTTCCTCTTCTAGGAATTGTATGGATTAGGATCCTCTATTGCCTAACAATATGACATCCTCTATTGCACCGTTAGATGATTGCCACGTGTTTAAAATATTTCCAAAAATATTCATTTTTCATTACGGAAATTTTTAATTATTGCTGATTTTGAAAATATTGAGGACACGGGACGATCATCTAACGGTGCACTAGAGGATGTCACACCGTTAAGCAATAGAGGATCCTAATCCGAATTGTACGCACTGATGAATTTGTTAGATAATGTTTGACGTGATTTGTTGTTGAGAAAAAGAAAATGGAAGAAATCAAAGAATAGCTAATCTAGAAATCGAATATCCATATTCAAGTTGCTCCTTCTGTCTTTGTCCCCAATTAAGTGTTAACATAATTTTTGTATTGAATTTTGAGGACATATATTTTTGCAATTAAGGACACTTATTGAGGGACGGAGAGAGTATAATTTATGAGGTAGCTACATCAACAGACAAAAATTAGGTGAAATAGCATAACTTTCTTCAATAATCATGGGCACACAGTTTGTATTTTTATTCATTAATACCCTAACATCAACAAATTAGGCAAAAATAGCAGTAGACTCCAACCAAACCTACCAAACAAACCTTTCAAATAAAAGTAAATTTGTGTAACAATATACCATAAATTCCAGAGAGAGAGAGAATTATAACCATAAAGAGATCTACAAAGCCAGTAAAAATGGGCGAGTAGAACCCCAGAAAATTCAACATACAAGAATGTTCACTGCTATTACAAGGCTTCCTCTTCAACACCATCTTCCAACCTGCATTACTTACTGCCCCTATCCTTATCCTATCAGTAGACGACGCCACCGACTTTCCTAATTTCTACAGACTATATGAGGAAGTTAAACTGACACAAAAAAAACCACCATCGTCAGCATTCTCGATGCTTTTTTTTTTTATTTTATCTTAGCTATACATTTCACCCTTAAGAGTCTAAAGGTTTCAATCCAGAGTTACAGAAGAAGAAAACGTTAAAGCAAAGCTCTTTAGATTTAAAAGCATATAAGAGCTTTCGACATGAATTCACAGTCGTGTAAGAAAGTATAACAATAAAAACAAAGCAGAAAACAAACACTTTCACCTAGCAAGGAAGGCGAACGCCAGTGTAGGAAATCTTCGGCATGGGAAGAGACTAAAACGTGGAATCTTGGGCGTTAAAATCTGCCCGAGGTACACACATGCTCTGTTTCAATCTCTCAAACAGAGCCGGAAAGAAGAACCAACCAACAGAATGACCTCCATTCCACATCATTTACAATTCCAAAGCTTCTAGAAGTTTCCGTCTCAGCCTCGCACCGACTCAGGATTAATCTGTCCACTACTTCCACCATGTGCATTAAATCCGGTAACAGGCATCGATCTCTGAGCGAAATTCAATAACAATTTCTTCTGACTCTCATCAGTATGAGGCAGACTGGCACGTAACAGTTCAACAGGCATCTCTCTGCTCACAGCCTTTGCAGCCTCTGGACCAATTGCATCAGTGTTCGTAGCATTTTGAACAAATAACGATTGAACTATACTATCGTATTTGCTCACACAGTATTTTGTCAAAAGACCAAAGAAGGCATCGAAAGAAGCCTGCCATAGAGCAGGATTAGGGATGCTATAGTTTCCAGAAAACTGAGGATCTCTTAAGAGATTAGTGCCTCTCTCTAAAACAGACTTCAAAATGACTGATGCACCGTCTCCAGCAGGACTGCCTACAGGTCGAAGTGGTGGCTGTTCAGAGGAACAGACAACCGCAGCAAGACAAGCACTGAGTGAATTAAGATCCATTCCACTAACAGAAATAGATACTCTTTTGGCTAGACTGTTAATGCTATTAACTGCTTCTTCATCAGATGGTAGGCCCCCAAACAGAAATCTCAAATGGCGGAAGATGGCCATGCAAACTATCCGAGCCAGCTCACTACCAGGTACAAGAAGCTGAAGAAACTTCGAAATAAGTTTCCTGCCTTTGGAGAGAGAAACTATGCGTAGGAAGACTATATCATCCTTAGGGGAAAGCCCAACAGAATTTCCACTTTTCCCCAAGGGGTCGACTAGCTGAAGCGATGCGGCTAATCCTTCTAATAGAACATGGCGTTTTCGCCTAAGCTGGCTACCACCATCTTGGGGTTGAGTAAACTGTAGGAGTCGATCAATGTCATCCACCTCGAGAAGAAGGCTCAATCCATCTTCTATAGTTATCCTAGCTGCAAGCATCGGTTCCTCTTCCAAAGGCTTCTCAGATGATTTCAGTTCGGCATTACCATCTCCACAGGCAGAGGGAGGAGGGTCCAATTCGAGAAGAGGACGAGGCCTACGAATTGAAGAAAAACAGACCCTTCCAAGAGCATCAACATGGAGATGCGGCTGTGATTCAGTACTGTTACGAGAACGTGAAGATTGTTCCTTCTGGTGAGATGGGCAAAAACGAAACCTTGATCTTGTTTCAGCAGATTTCTTAGCAAGACTTGCCTGGTGGTAATAGTCATCTACATAGGGATCACTGCCATGGGTAGCAGCAAGTTGCATCTTAAGAATGCTTTCAATCTCTTCAGCAGTCATGTACTTGGACCTAATTTGTGGCAAATTAGTCTCACTCTTATGGCTGCTAGCATCAGACCCTTGGGAAAATCTGACAGAATGTCTGCTCTTTTGTCCTGACTTACCTTTTGCTTCTTTCTTGTCTGTTAATCCATACTTGTTTATATGTGAAGGAGAAGGGAAGGTACTATATATTTGGGACTGTAATGCTGAAAAATGGGCTAATGACGGCTGAAATGAAAGGTGTCCTCTCTGCTGCTGTGAGGACAGCAGATGGGATGGTAATAACCCATTTTGATACTGATGCTGCTGCATTATATTGTTTAAGAGAATAGACTGATCCCCATGAAGAACACCAGCATGACTACTCCATTGATTTTGAAGTTGATTGTGACGTGACATATTAGGTGAGGATAAACGAGACATGTTTGTGTTATAAAGGTATCCACGGGGTAAGCCAGACATTAGGAGAGCAGAATTAGCTAATTGCGAGTTGCCTGAAGAAGAAAACGGCAGCTGAGATCCACCAGAAAGAGACGATAAACTAAGATGGTGAGCATTATTTGGTGAAGCCTGTTGTGATCCTGGTGGAGGGAAAGAAGTGTAAGCTGATTTTGGGACCAAAATAGGCTCACTAGAACAGTGCTGCAGTGGTTGCTGCTGCTCGGGGTATGATGATGTTCTATATAAAGGTGAAGATTCTCGACGGTACAATGAAGAAAGATGCGGCTGTGATGACCATCTCTTGTTATCCTCATAGCATTCCGAGTCCGACATGTGATGGTCAACCCAATCAGGAAAATCTGCTTCTCGTGCCCATTCAGTAGCTGATGAACCTGAAATGATATAATATTGATCACAAGCTAAATCATGAAACACGATGACAGAGGAGAATTATAAAGCAGAATCATCAGAAAAATGGAAGTACATACTTGCAGGTCATTTCAACTTATTCTAGCCCTCATACGTACACAATTATGAGTATCACGCAGAGAGTCAGAGACACCTAGATAGTAAAGAAATGTAATAAAATAAGAACTTTGAGACAAACTTTAATATTCAAACAACAGTATTCTTCCATGACACCTCACTTACCATGGGCCATAATCGCCAGGACAAACCCCAAACATGCCATCGTTTGGCGAAGTTCTAACCACGAGCAAAAACTTACGGCATTGCCTCAATTACAACTAAATACTAGACAAAATTGGCACTGACCACTAATAAATATGTAATTAGTATACCAACTAGCAACAAACCACTTATCCACAATTCTGTATCAGGTTCAAAATAGTTCTTTGCACAAGCATATCCACTAAATGTGCCAAAAACTCATCAGTATCTAGCTGAGTGAGTGAAACACTAATTCAGTATTTGATAAGAGCTGTATAGCATATTGTAAAACTAATATTTCTTGTCCATATGTTTGATACTAATATATCGATACAGCTTCACACATAGCTCGTTGAACTAAGAGAAGAGCAACTTTGTCTGATTTCAACAACCAGTTTCCTGTTACTTCCAAGTTGAAGAATATAGGTGCCAAATTATTTTGTTATAGAAGAGCTAGTTCAGGCTGTCCAGTAGAGAGGCACACACTTCTGCACAACTACAGAAAAGAGAGAGATGGAGTTCAAACAATGTGCTTACCTCTAAGTTAACTGATATCCAGATCAGCTCTAGGAGCTTCTTATACTAGATGGCTTATTAATCTAGTTCAAAGTGGTTAACTGGTGATGGGACAGTCAAGGTACTCTTCAAAGGGAGTCCTGTTTGAAATGCTCATTTTTCCTTAAAATTGGGTAAAGTGCCATTTTTATCCTTAGCCTTTCAGGAAACCATTATGGCTGTTGTAAATTCCAACATAAGGAGATCACAATGGGCATGTCATATGTGGCATATTAAACCAACCCCTCTAGCTGGGGAAAGAAATGGTATGTTATCACCAAACTTACTTCATCATCGCACGCTGCCACAGCAGCAATGCACTAAGATTCTAGTTCACATAATACGAGCAATAAATGAAGTCCTAAGGGATTCAGTCCTTTGCAAAATGATATCATTCAGAAATAGCATAATAAACCATAATGGAATGACGAGAGGCCCTTAGGCAAATAGAGTGTACATGAGTGAGCCTGCAAGGGGGGGAGGGGGACATGCAGACAGTAATTGAAAATTTAATCATAAGTACATACTCTCCCTCGAGAAAGATCCAGATCCTCGATCACCAATTACTCCAGGATGCCTTGGTCCAGAAACAACTTTGTTTAACTGCAAATCAATTAAGTAAAATGATCAATACTTAACGATATATGTACAAGCAAATCAAGAAGCAGAATTGCACTATATACAAGATCTAAGGGTCGAGTGCAACTCACCTTTGCAAATGTGGTAGCCATATCATCTATATCAGATAATGGTCCTAATCCTGATCCCTAGAGAAGAGAACAAAAGATACAATTAATAAGCACTTGATGCTCATAGCCAATTGGTGAATTTAGCAAACAAACAACTTATATCTCCATAAGACTAATAAATTTACAGCAGAAGGTACACTCTCCAAGCATAAAACTAGTTAGTAGTTTCATGCAACAAATAAATGATGACTTCATGTTTATTGAATGCATTTTTAGAAATTCATCAATTAAACTTACATTGGAAAACCCACTGATGATGCTTTCCAATTTCTTTTGCACATTTCTAGCGCTGCTAAGCAATTTCTTTGCAAAAACAAACCATAGCAAGAAGTATCATAATATTCCAACAAAGACTACCGCAAAGGCCAACAACACAATAACAACCATAACCTTATACGGATATACGAGTGATTCACCCCACACTTGAACATGATACTCATGCAACCCTCTGTGGACACCAAGTCCACCTACAATTATAACTTCAGATGAGACTGCAGATATCTAACATTCAAACCACAAAATCAAAAGCTAACTTTTACAAGCACGCAATTCTCTGTAAATTAAATTGCTAAGAAAGCCTGTTTTCGATAGCTCACCTCATCTTTGTCAAACAAATGATACTGATTCAGCTCATCTTCCCCACCCAATCTGCCTTCAATTCCAGGAGCAGCCTCATCTTCATCTTCAAAACCCCCCAATTCCACTTCATCCACCACAGTTTTCCCGAAAAAAGAATATTGGGACGCATCAAACAGCGCCGCATCTGCATCAAGCGATACAAAAAAAAAATATGCAACAAAATAAATTAGCTCCGCGCTCAAATTTCTCCATCAAACAATGAATTACGCAGAGCCAGAAACCACATGGCAAGCAAGGATCAAAATCTAAACATAAACAAATAATAATAATAACATGAATATAAAGAAGTGGGGAAACCGCGAACCTGAAATTGAGCTGCTGGATGTGTCGGTGAAGTCGCTCAGATCCCTCCCTTCAGATCTCTCCATAATTAAGAAATTAACAGAGAAAAAAATGGACGCAAAGATGAAAACCCTAGCTGCAATCGCATAAAAAACACACACCGCCAACCACCACCGCCTCTTCCCTAGAATTAGGGTTTTGAGGCCGACGACGAAAACAGTCACTGTTCCGCACACAGTAATCTACACAGTAATCTGTTACCCGTGCCCATATTTATGTGAGAGAGAGAGAGAAAGAGAGGTGGAGCATTGTATATATATATGTATGTATTTTGTATCTATATCGCTTCCGCGCGAGAGAGCGAAAGAGAGAGAGAGAGGGGTAATTAGTGTGTGTGTGTGTGTATTAATTGGGCAGACGTAGTAAGTAAGAATTTAGCATTGACTTTTCTAATCCATGTTGGGATCTGAGGTGATTATATTACGCTATTCCTTCCTTACTAGCACTACACATTTTGCCTTCCTTTCTTTAATAATTGTAATTTCACTTCCAAACAAAAAAAAATTAAATATATTAGATTTATGTGTTTTATTACAGATTTTTTTTTTTCATTTTTTTTTTTGAATTTTATATTAAAGGGGACTTATGTTGTTTACAGTTCTACTGATTGTGATTTATGTAATTTCTTACTTTCTTTTACTGAATCTGAAAGGGATAGTTTTGTTCATTATTAAATTATATATGCAACACAGCCGACCATTCATTAATGAATGCCATGATCTAGTTCCCATTCCTATAAATTAAATTACATATTCTTTTGGATTTAATTTTTAAAATCGAAATAATTTTATCCATATACGTCAGAGTCTCGTGAATATTCAAATTGGTACGATAATTTTGTATTGACTATATTGCTTATTTGATTCTTAATACAGATTTACTCATATGGAACAAACCATATAATTTTTTAGTTGATTACAAAATAAATACTCATTTTCTTGGTTTTTCTTTTTCTTTTTTTTCTTTTTCATCGTAACGTTTTATATATAGATGACATAATAATCGAGACCCTTTAGATTAATTTCTTTAATCATATTTTTCGTTCATTAATAAATATAAAAGAACAAGATAAAAGAAAATAGAGATGATTAAGGACCCATCCCTTACAAAGTCATACACTATAATCATAAAAGGATAGGAAAATGGAATATCTTTTGAAATATATTCCAATAATTGTGTTTTATGATTTATCCATTCGTTAATGCATAGCATGTAACATGTGCCTATAAAAAATCTGATATATCCATAAAAGCTACACAAATCATATTATGAAAAACAAAAATGCCGACTAATAAATCCCCAACTTATTTGGTCCACATATCCAAAGAAAAATAAAAAGTAAATTAACAATTTTTTTTGTATCATTCATGAGAATATAGGACCACTTAATTTGTTCTTCATAATTTATGGGGCTCTACACTTTGTTGATATAGACATATTAGAGATGCCACATGACATGTTTTTCCACAATACTTTTTTGGAACTAATTAAAAAGAATCATTCCAATTTTACTTCTAATGCTAAGAATTAGGAGAATAAAACTAAAGCTACTTTAAAATCCACAAGCTAGCTCATTAAAATAAATAAATGACTACAATTTGCAGCCAACATCGATTGCGTGAAAAGCAATCGATATTTAATCATATATAGCGCTGATTTTATTTTTTTAATTATTAAGAAGGCAAATAGTTGAATAGGACAACCTTTATCCAAGTTGCCAATTATTTCCATTCTATATTCTGCATTATTTCCTTTCTTTTCCAAATTTTTGGGACCCAACTTGAAGTTTGATCTCAGCAAGACTTTTCCGGCCCCGCCCGTTGAGCCGACTCAACTCGACCCAACCCAACCCAACCCATAAAAGTTCGGTCGACCCCTTTTTCAGAGAGAGAGAGAGACACTTAGGCCAAGAACTTCTCTAATAATCACAAAAGCCTTGGAAGTTGAAACTACAATTTACATACATTCCAAGTAGAAATGTAACTAATCATAATGCATAGGCAAATCTGAGGTGAATATTAGAATAGAAAGAAATTAAAGGAAGAAGTAACTATGTTGTGGTATCTAGTTACAAGGTATATGAAGATGTATAAATAAGTAGAAATAGATGTATTAATGAGGCGACGAGCTTTAAAAGAGCCAATGCTTCTTCCTTGGTGTTCTTGTAGGAACCTCTGTCAAAATTCAGGCAAAATAAGTACTTATAGTAGCAAGAAAGAAAATACAAGAAAGTGGAATGAAGTTCATTACCTCCGGTTTGATACAAGGAATTATAGTGAATTTCACTCCAAAAGCTTAGCCACAACTCTAGAAAAAAGAGCAAGAATAAGTGATCAAATCTCACTCAAATCTATTATTTGTCCATTTATGTTGTGTGAGTTTGAATGTGGTATATTGAATTCTACTTTGGAGTTTATGGCATTCGCAGTTCTTGATTTTCGTCTATATAAAACCTAAGCATAAAATAGAACCCTAGGCTATTCCACGATTGAGTAGAAAATCACACGAAAATGTGAAGAAATGTTGTACCTCTGGATGGATTTCTGTCCTTTGGAAGGATTTCAATGTAGCAAGTGTCGCGAAAGGAGGTGACCAAACAGATTTTGGCTTCAAACTACGGAAATTCCAAAGAAGGTAGTGAATACAACAAATATTACAAGGGCAAATACGCAATCTAAGATGGGAAAAGTTAACACGAATTAGCTGCATTGCTAGAAAATATTGAATATAGTTTGAACTTGCTGCATCTGAAATAGACAAGTGCAATGGCTCTTGAATAATCAAACTGTAACAAATCCATTTCAGCTCAGTTTTAACCCACAACAAGATATTACAAGAAACATAAAAAAGAAGGCAAAAGGAGAAGAAACGTGCCCCCATGGATTATGAAGAGGTAGAATTTTTCAGCTATTATTTGTCATGCAACTTAAATAGTGAAGTACCAGAGATAGTGCAAAGAAGTGATATTGTTTTAAATTACCCAATGATCAAGGTGTAGTTAACTTACTCGATCTGCCGCTGCTTGTAGAGTAACATGATCTCCCCATTCAGCCAACCTATAGTTCGAGGAACCATACGTTAGTAGGCACGACGAATTCCATACTATGGTGACAAAAAAAGAGGTAAGTAAAATGTCGGACCTTTTCATCTTCTTCACATAGTCTTTGTACCTCATCGGAACATAACTTTCATATAGTTTCTTGTGCCTTTTTAGCTGAATATAATATGTAAGAGTGTAAGACAAGAAAATCACAGTTCACAAGAAATATATATATATATATTTTTTAGAAGACCTTGCATATTAAACAAAACAAGAACTTGAAAAAAATAAGGGCAAGTAGACAATATACGTAGTACATGTTTTTGGAAATTTTTGAATTTTTTAACAAAGAAAAAGGGAAAAATTAAGCTGAAAAATACCTGCTTGATAACTTGCTTTCTTATAAACTTATGGTAGTCCGGATTCTGATATAATTGATCTGCCAGGGCTCGAAACTGGAACATAATTACAGATACATCCAGAGAAATGATATACATAAGAAGAAGTATAAATTCTAGAAGATGAAATATTTACAACATTAAAATATCGAATGACTGAGCCTACATAATCCACAGACCATGGATGAAAAGGATAAAAAAAATGATATTATTTAAAACCAACGATGAGCTCCATTTAGGACGATGTGAGAAAGTAAGAAAGGTAGACTGAAAATTTGCAACCAACCTGACAATTACCGTCTCCCTCGATTTGCATTTCAGCTAAGCCATATGTCGACAGCCTGATGACAGCTAAATGTATGAATGACATGCCTATTATAAATAGGAAATGTAAAAAGAAAAGGTAACTAATAATGAAAAGATATCAAGGAAGTCCAAGTAGTTACGCTGCATTTCCGTTTAGAAATCTTTTACATGGGTTCAAGTTATTAGTTATAATAATTTCATTACTGAGAAATGTATACACACAAATACGTAGAAAATGACTGATAGAGATATAACAAATTTGTGAGTGATATGTATAGCTTCAGATTTAATCACACATACGATTAAGTCTAATTACTCCTATCCTCTGAAAGAAATAGCATATATTGCAGTATTCGTTGAGAGAATTAAGAGACTACTGGATGATGTCATATAAATCGTCTATAAGAAGCTAACCAACGCTCAAGTATACACATTTAGAAAAGCAAAGAAAAATAACAAAATACTAATGAAATGTTACTTATATTTGGTCATATCGAACCCCGTAAGATTGACTTCAAGTCTACTTAGGCACCAAAGGAATAAACCACGTGAATACATAAGTGTAAAGATAAAGTAAAACCTTTGAGCTAGCCTCTCATGGTCTAAGGTTGCATCATTCGGATCGGGTATATCACCAATGACTCGAGGAGTGTGCTGCCAATATAATAAACTTGTAAGTCTTCATGATCAAAGAAACTTGAGACATGGTTTATCACCATGATTTTTTTTTTCTTCTCAACATAGCATGAGCTACATAAATATATAATTGTCCAGAGCAATGATTTCAAGAATCTCAGTTTTACAGTATTGAAACATTAGCATTTCCTAAAAACCAGAGAGAGAGAGAGAGAGAGAGAGAGAGTTGCAAGCAAATCATAGTTACCACCGCAAGAAACAAGTTCATATGCAAATTCCTACATTGATATCCTAGGAGTTAAAAATTACTAATTGACAGCAAAAGAAACTACAATTAATCAAAATGCAGATTTAGACAAGTTCTACAAACATTAGGTTCGATAGGAAAAAGAACTTATGCCACTACCAATCATCATAAACAACCAGATCAAAGATTCAAAATTCAATTAACAGCACAATTGAGTAAAACAACAATTCTAAAATACAAAATCAACAGAGAAACTGATGATCATACGCACTGGTATCGAGTCTAAATGAGAAAGCCTTTTGCCAAGCTTGCCATCATATCTTATTTTTTCTTCCTCAGCCAATATCTCAGCAATGGTGTGATCATCCTCTGTGTCCTGAGAACTACTATTCAAACTCGAGCTCGAGCTTGCACTTGCATTTCTATAGTTATCACTCATACTATTCTAACACCTCAATTCTTCCAGCAACGAACTACAACAATAACAAACACCAAAATAAGAGATCAATTGGAACCAATAAATAAGATCACATTCACAACTACCCCTAAATCATGAGAATCGTGTAATTGCAAGAAAATAAATCCCAAAAAGAGAATCTTTCTCCAGCTGAGACCAAAATCCCCCCCCCCCCCAAAAAAAAAAAAAAAACAAAATCGAAAACCCACATGAATTCTTGATGCAAGATACAAGAAAAAGCATAAACAGAAGCTCCCAGAAACAGAATTTGCTGAAATTGAGCCAGAAAGCAACTAAGAAGTGAACTTTGATTCAAAGAAAAGACACAAAAACGGAAATTCAACAAGTTGGCATATTCGAAGAGGAGTCTTTACCCCAAGAAAGCAAGGATTAAAGAAAGGTTAACTTACTTGTTTCAGTTAATTATTTGGAGCGAAGGGGAAGGGCAAGTAAAAGATGGGATTTTTGGGGGTTCCCACCTCAACGCGCGCTTTAGTAAATGAACAACGCGCACAAAGCGTGTTCATCCTTCCTGTCTTGTCCTAAGGAACAAAGTCCCGGTGTCACACACCTAAAATTTAAAGTTTTATCAATGAATGTGTATATGTGAATGTGGGTGTGAAAGAAAAGTCTGGCCATAGTATCACATTATTTTTGTTTTGATTTTTATCCTCTTATTAAAGGATCTTTAATGTTTAAAAAAATGAATACATTTAACTTTCTGTCCATGATCGATCTTGTTTTCGTAAGACAATTAATGCATGTATATAAAGAATTAATGAACACGAAAAAAAATGAGAACCCAAGGGATTTACGTGGTTCGATCTATTAGAATAGATCTACGTCAACGGAGCAAAAAGAGTATGAATATTTATTGCTTGTATGAGTAGTGATTACAAGATTGTTCTTCTTTTCTCAATCTATTCTAAACCTCTATTCTTAGGTGATTACATGGAGTTTGATTATAATACAAAATCTTCTCCTATTTGGACTCTGACTTGATCCTCTTATTAGGGATAGACACCGAGCTTTTATATCTCTCTTGGAGCTTGAGCTGTAGTCGATGTAGGAGTCTTGATTGCCTTGGTGAAGAAGTTTCTCTTAGTTGGGCCGAACTGCGTAGGCCGAGCTTAACTGTCGGGGCCCAATTATATTGAGCTTGATGCTTGGGCCTAGGAGCTAGGCTGTATCCTATCAGTCCCCCAATTTTTTCGATCAAACCGTCACTGAACCGGCCGAAACCAACAATTTTGTCCAACCGTATCAATAATCGGCTCTCGATTCAATATGATTTTGATAAATCTTTAGTTTTAGATCTTTTATAGTCATTCATATTTGAAGTTTAAAAAACAATTTAACTTGATCAATTAGTCATAAATAGGCTACGTCGCCTATAACTAATTGTGGTCAACATTTGCTTTCTTTTACAAATTTAGGTTCCCCTAACCACAGGCTTATCAATAATTTCAACATGATCCTTTGACTTTAAGCACTTTTTGGTTTAGAATAAGGCTCCAAGTTTTGAACTTTTTCATGTTTAGGTCAACGAAATTAAGCTTGACTAATTCATTATTTGGCGAATTAGTCTTACCTTTTGTCGCCACGATATATCAATTTTTAAATGTTGTTAATAATCAAATTTTATCTCCATATCTTATAGTAGTAATTATGTAATCGTATAATAGCTAGTAGGAAGAAATTGAGAGCACTTTTTTACATTAATTTGACCACCGACAACAACGATACAAAATTACATCAAATAAAGTTACATTGAGTAGTAACTAAGCCCTTTCAAATTTACATTATGTATACAATTCAAATACATATATTACATTTCATTTATGTCTTAAGATCTCTAATAAATGCAGACAAATTTGCCATTGCTTTGGAGCACCCTTCCTTCCCAAATAATTTCTCATTTAGCTCCTCAATTCTCCCCCTAAACATCCCTTCTTCCACTTTCCTAATCCCATTATCTATCTCTTCAATTCCAAATCTCTCAATCTTCATTCCAATTTTCCATGAGTTCACAATGTACGCACAATTCAAAAGTTGATCGCCCGCGATCGGGTAGCACAAGAGCGGCTTCTTGCATTGTATGGCCTCCATAGTCGAGTTCCATCCACAGTGACTAAGGTAGCATCCGACAGCCGGATGTCGCAACACCTCGAGCTGTGGGGCCCACTGGACTATCCTCCCGTGGGCAGCCACCCTCCCGGTGTACCCCTCGGGCAATCCCCGACGCCATGCGAGCCCCAACACCCAAACAAACGGCCTCCCCAACGCTTCTAGGGCCAATGCTAAAGCTTCCACCTTCGCCTCTCCGATCGGGCTCACCCAACTCCCGAAAGAAATGTACATGACTGCACCCGCATCCTGCTTGTCGAGCCAGTCCAGACAAGTCGTGTCCTCCTCCCAAAGAGTGGTCGGGCCCGTTGTTGCGGATTGCATGATCAAAGGCCCAATTTCAAGAACTTGGGGTTTAGTCGTTTCATGCGCTATAGGTACAAAGCCTTCTGAAAATGTGTTGATCATAATGTACGGAAGAGTTTTGGATCGTTGTATAGTTCGAGTCCAAAACTTGAATCTTGAAACCCTAGCGGTTGAAGAACCAATAAGCCATGGGAGGTCGCTTGTAGTTAAGACGGGTTCGTTGGAAGACAAGGAAATCGGATCATTTGGATTTCTTGGGCATCCTGCCACATAGTAAAAATAAAACAGTCACATATAATCAACAAAATTCATGCGTATATCAAATATTTTGTGCGAATTACACATTTCCATGACATGGTGTCCATTTTACAAGCTAGTGATAATCTCATTCTTTAGTTACTTGGATAGTTAACAACTATACATCTATTTGTATATGTAGATCGACTTACATATTATCTTGATAATAATGAAACAATACTCGAATATAAAACATTAAAACGTATCTTATTTGGTCAGACACTTTTCTCTAACTAATAAGTTGAGGGGACACACTTGGGTCAGCCAGAGGTACCGTGCGGCCGGCTACAACATTGGCACTTTTATTCGTGTAGATTAGCATTTTTCTGTATAAAGATTGACACTTTTAAAAATTGACATTTTATTCGTAAAATAATTATGTTAAAGATTGACACTTTTATTTGTATAGATTATCACTTTTCTGTATAAAGATTGGCACTTTAACCCGGCCACACTATGTGGCCGACCTCACCCAAGTTTTTGTCTAAGTTGAGAGTCCGAATCTTGTCAGATACGTATGTATATGTGATGTGATGAATAATGCTACAATGTCCACCATGTGCATATTTAATATGTCCACCGTGGGCATACTTAATAATGTGTTCACGGATGACGCGACAATGCAACAAATAAGGAAACTGATTTAAACATATACCATAAGTATTAAACCCTACCAAAAAAATTAAAACCTACTAAAAAAAATTTCAATCCTAAATGGAAATAATTATCAATGTAGCATTATCACATTAGCGGTGGGCACATTAAATGTGCCCATCGTGGATTGGGTTAGCGTTTCTATGTATACGTGAGTGAGTGTTGTACAAAGAATAACGAAAACACTACTTATAATAATCTGCAAGTGCAACTCACTAATAAAGTTAACTAATGAACTTAATTAATTAAATTTATATTAATGAATTCTCATTATAAATTCACATTCGACTGAAAATTAACTATTTAGAGCATATGCTTAAATATTTTCGAAGTCAAAGGCTGAATAAATGCAACAACACGATATCAATACGAACATTTCGGCTGGAATTTTGCTGTTCCATATCTAGCTAGATCTATTTTCTTGAATTATTTTTTTCTAAAATAATTAATTAAATGCGCACTAAGTCTCTACTTCCCACATGAATATAATAAATAAAGTTATTGCATATTCCTTCCGTTTTTTATAAGTGTCCGTCATTATCAAATTATATGTACCAATACCAAGTAATTGTGTAAATATTAAATATATTTTAATTTCATTTATTATTCTTTTTTTAACACCAACTTATATATAACATTAATTATAGAAATAAGAAGCGTGGAAATGCGTGCCGAAAATGCCAAAAAGAAATGGGTCAACAATTTTGAGCCAGAGGAAGTATCAAATTTCAAAATAAAATACTTATAAATAAATAAAAACAAAAACCAAATATAACACTTAAAAAAACGGAGAGTAAGTATATTCACATGCATGATTGGGTGGATCAATGTTTATGACATGTGCAAAGAATCTTTACGATGTAGAAAAATGTCGGCAGAATACATATTCATTTAGATTTTCAATTCAATATAGTATGATATTACTATATTATTACATATTCATGTGTGCGTGCGCTCTCCACTATTTATAAATAAACAAATAATGATACATGTGATTACACCTAGTACTGATTTGTAGATTTTTTATTCAATAGAATTCAAGCGTGTAACGTTGTTTGTATTGTACCCAAAAGTTGATTAGGTTAATTTCCATCATAGGATGTTATTCCACTTATTAAACAATTCTTTAATTCGAGACTAAAGATTAATTTTTATATTTCTTACAAAAATAGAAGATTTCAATTATGTTTCTTGCTTGAGCTATCAAGTTATCCATGATTGATTTTTATTTTAAACACTCATTATCAAAGAAAAAAAAGTTGTTAAGCTGTTTGCATCAAACAAGATTATGAAGTAATTAATCAACAGTGTTCCTATTCTCCTTTATTAAACGACCACTTGCCGCTAGATAATTAGTTGGGTGTAAATACTTAGAACTCATAAAAATCGGATGAAATCCTATATCCCAATCTTGTAATTAAAATGGATTTTTTTACAAAAAAAAAAAATCCTTCAATTTTCATGTAATATAATTTAGATTATTTTTACACTAAATAACTGTGCTATGTATTTATAATTTATTTTCTTAACTAATGAAATTAATGCTAAAAAATAAACCATAAATCATAATTAAATTAATGAACTCATAATCAGTTAATGTAAAATCAAACTAAATCATGATATTTGAAAATTTGAAAAAAAAAGGTAAAAAAAAAAAATCAAGAAAAAAACGATTTTAATCTTGACAGGAAGAGAGAATCCCGTGTGTTTTCCTTAGATTCCTTAAATTCTATTCTTCTTAAACAATTCTTATTTAATTAATGATCTTCTGTGCAAGTTGATAGTTCCACATGTGACAAATGAGGGTATAATAGGGAATTTTTTGCGTTCATGCTAAATTACATCAAATACAGAAATTAAGAATTCATGAGATGTCCAATTTTATTACAAATCATGCTAGTAACACTTTCTCCGTCCCAATTATGAAAAGTTGTTTAAATATTATAATAAATTCGATTTTAATAAATTGAGCTCTATAAGAGTAGGGACGGAGTTTATAAGAGCGAGAGACTAGACGACATGTCACAAATCCTCCCTTCCCCAACTCAAAAAAGACGACCTAATATTTTACTTTTGTTATAATGGATAAATATTTTTATTCCATTTCACACACATGTCATTCCACAATCCACAAGCATGCAACGAGTATGCAGTAATATAAAAATAAAATACAAAACTAAATTTACCATTTTCCGAGATAACGCCTGTCCGGATCAGGTGGGGAATGGCCGCAACGAGGCGGTAAGTGGCGTGCATGGCCGGCCAAAACCCCACCGCCGCCACCCCACACCTCTGCGCCACCTCCACCGCCCACGACGCCAGCAAGTCCGCCACCACGCAGGCGACGGCGCCGCCATCCTCTCCGTCCATATCGCGGAGCAGCCGCTCGAAAACCGGCGGCATGTTCTCCTCCATGGCCCTCTCGATGGCGAAGAAATCGCGCGGAACGCCGCCTCCCAGCCCGTCGGGAATCGGGAGGCAGAGAACGCCGTCGATCTGCGGCGAGATGCGGCGGTGGATGAAGTCCGGCGTCACCACCACCGGCTGGAAACGGCCGAGGTTGGCCAGGACGGCGGCGAGCTTGAGCATGGGGGTGACGTGGCCTTGTGCTGGATATGGAATTAGAATTATTTTCCTCTTCGTCTTCTCTATCATCTTCTCTTTTCTTTTCTTTTCTCTTCTCTCTCTCTGTTTTTTTTTTTTTTTTTTTTTTTTTTTTGGGATTTGAGAGAGAATTCACCTCTTGGAGAAAACTACGAAATTAATTTGTCTTTGAGTTGTGGAGTTATTGCATAAGCAAAGACGTATATATACACATATCTATAGACACATGGAATGTGTGTAACTGTGTTACTTTACTCGACTTTTTTTTTTCCTTAAATTAAATAAAATTGCATTTTAAAATAATGAGGTAGAGAAAGTAATGCACGAAGCCAGAAAAAAAAATATATCGGATATTGTGGGCTCTTATATATACTACCGTATCCGAAAACAATGATATTAATTCTATTTCGGGGCAAATTTTATTTTTTAACATATAGAATCACTATAATAATACGATTTTTATTTTAACGCAATATATTTTAACTACATTCATCATCTAGTGTTCATCACTTAACAATTTTCGCTTACAATAAAGGTGGGATACAGAGTCCGTTTGGTTAAGCTTATTTTCAAGAGCTATAAGAGCTTATAAGATGTTGAAGAGCTTATAAGATATATGATGGTAAGAGTTATAAGTTGTTAATGTGTTTGGATAAAAGAACTTATAAGTTTGAAGAGATAATAAAAAATAAAAAAATCTGAAAATTAAAAAAAATCAAAAAAATAAAATTTTTGAAATACATAATGTTGTAAAATCAAATGGAAGTGTATATAATATAAATATAAAAATAAAATAGAGTTATATTAGTCAAAAAGTAAAATAAAAAAAATAAATAAGTTAGGGTGGAAGAGTTTATTTTTTGAACAACTCATAAGCTGTTGGAGTTTATTTTTGCAACTTATAATAAGCTCTTAAGGGGGTGTTTGGTTAGTGAGACTAAATCTTACATTTATGTTTGGTTTAATGGACAATGTCCAAGACTTAATCTCATGACATTGCCGCATAGGATTAGTCATGGCTTGTCTTCCATTTTAAGTCTTGGCATACCCCCTAAGACTAATTTAGTCTTGGATGATTCAATCTTGGACTATCCTAGATTGAATCTAATCCTATAAACCAAACACCCCCTTAGGGTGTGTCAAACACTTTTAGAGTGCTTATAAGCAGTCAAACATCTTATAAGCTTAGTCAAACACCCCCTCAATCTCCATTCTCCACCCACAATAAACAATACAAGTCAATTACATTCTTTTTTAAAAGACAAAAATTTGTGTCAGCCGGAGTCACCGTGCGGCCGGGCCCAAAGTGTTAATCTTTATACAAAAAAGTGTCAATCTATATGAATAAAAGTGTCAATCTTTAACATAATTATTTTACGAATAAAATGATAATTTTTAAAAGTGTCAATCTTTATACAAATGTCAATCTATATAAATAAAAATGTCATTGTTTTAGTCCGGCCGCACAGTGCCTCCGGCCGACCCAAGTGTGTCCCTTTTTAAAATGCATGCTCATCAAATCGAGATAAGATTTTTCAAGAGTGGAGAAACAAAAAAGAATGATTGGGATTAAGCTAAGTAGCCAACCCAAGATCTACGTGGCTCCGCCAGTGGCCACTCACTTTTTCTGATTTATTAGTTATGAAATTAGATTAAGCCTATGTAGTTTAGAGTTTAGAGCATAATAATAGTATTTATAACAATTGTTCTCTCGACCTTTACAGTATTAAATTGTTTAAAAGATTATGTTTGGGATCTTCGTTTTAACGAGATTCAGTTTGATATACGGGTTGCGTCAAGCCAAATGATCTTTCTTTTCTAGTTTATAAATAAATTGAGATAATAAACAGTAAATTGATGATAACGAAACACAACTCTATAGGTTCGAAGGTTCAAAATTTCAAATCATTTAAACCGTGTATATAATAATAATAATAATAATAATAATAATAATATAGTACCAAAATAACCTAAACTATTCGGTTGTTAGACTAAAAGAAAGGGATTTAAGTCACATTTAATTGATTTATAATTTTGGTCAAAGTTCATACCTATTTATATAGCGAAAAGATTATATCAAAATAATTTATTTCGTATGAAATAAAAAATGATTTTGACTATTGATCACATTATGATTTATGGTCATGATTAATGGGTGCATTATAATATTACTACACACAAGTGCAACACGATGAAATCATTCATTATATTACTATAATAGTACTAACAATGTATTATAGTTATACGTAAAATGCATTTATTTTATTTGTTTATGCTATAATTTTTAAATTTTATGGAATTTCATCCATATGTATATTTACACAGACGTTCCACCGCCCACCGTGAAAAGATTTAATGTGTCCACCACTGATGTGGTAGTGTCGTGTCGATATTTTTTTCATTTAATCTTTTTTTAGTAGGTTTTAGTTTTTTATAGTACTGTATAATTTATTTCTAAGGTATATATTCATAACAATTTTCTGTAAATATATCATTGTTACGTCAATGATGGACAAGATATGACCACAGTGAACGCGTATTAATATAATTGGTCCTAATTTTTTTTATTATTATTATTTTTTTTAATTTTTTTTTTACGATTTATTTTGTGGATGAGCCACGAAATATTGAGATGGGTGATCTGATTTTATACGAGTTCAAAGGGATTTCGGAATCTCAAGCCATGTGAGAAACGAGTACTACTGTATATATTGTGGTTGCAAGCTTGCAATAAATATTTTAATATGTATTATTAACACGTTAATTTGCACGATATATAATTCCAGATTTTTCTTCATTTTAACCACTTGGAATCTTCTGTCCCCATTTTTTCGTGCTTCAATTGTTTAACAAATCTTAAATTATACTAATTTTATGCAGTTTTTTCAATAATTTTAATTTATAATGATTTAATTTAATTTTAGAAGTATTTTTTTAGGGTTCCCCTTCAAATTAGAGTTTATAATTATTTTTAACATTTAATTTCACTTTATTACTTATATTAGGGTTGATAAATTCAAAATTAGAAAATATAATTATTAAAAATTTCAATTTTATTTATAAATGTTTATTATGATTTATCAATATTATAGTAGTAATTTTTATTTTTATAAAAAACAGTATAAAACTAATTTGGGGACACAATTGGTACACCGAATGTGGTGTATAGGATCTCATATATAATTTATCAATATTATAGTAGTAATTTTACGCTCGTGTACAAAATTAGAATTTGACGGAAATTTGTGTATTTCTGGAGAAACGTAAACAAGATTATTACTCCTTAAATCACAAATCAAATAGAGCTCAACACATATTTGAAATCTACAAGAGTTTTGAGAGAAAGCGAGATACATGCATGGCAGGTGAACAACGTACATCAATTGGACTATACGGGAATTTTGAAAGGAAAATGAAAATAAAAAAAAATATTGAATTAGCTAGCTAGTTGATTATAAAGAGAATGTAATGGGATGATGTCAATATATTTTAGGTCCATTCCAACTATAGCATGTGTAATTAAATATGGCAACCACATGATCAATAAAAGGTTAAATATAGTTGCAACTATCTTTTTGACCAATGAGAAGTCGGCTCCATTGAGAAATTTAATCTAATCGTGACATGTCGCAATTTGAGACGACATATATATATATTTATATAGATTTACATGTATATATATATTATATATATATATATATCGATGATGACAAGTGTGAATGAGAAGCAATTTTAAAATCACTTTTAGATATATATACTTTTGTAGATAAGATTGAAATTGGGCCTATTCATATTGCTCAATTTGCAAGTCTTACTCTGCATATCCCTCATATAAGTACATATTTTTTTATATATATTTATGCTCTCTTGCATAACAACCGTAAATTTATTATATAAAAAAAAATCAACAATTTCTATTAATTCCTATTCGCACTAGCTAAGATATGAAAACCAGTCTTTTTATGTAACTGGATGATCTTAAGAATATTTTGTGCCATGTATAAGTCTGCAAAGGTTGGGCAATATTTTATAAATATAATAGGATTACTAATCGTGCATATGATAAAGTTCATGAAATTAATTAATTAGCATTGTAAGTCAATAATAAGTACAGAAAAACCTAAACTGAAGTATTAATATAGTATTAAATTCGCGGATAGCACGAGTATTGAGATATTATGCATGAGCTTCCATGCATCATCACAGAAGCAAGCACAAGAAAATAAATGTGAATAAAAGCTGTGTGAGAGCTCGGAGGGTCGAACACGGGTGCAGCATTTTTCTTATTCCAGCTGGCAGTACATTAGCAATAGATTTCCTTTTGTAATGGACGATGGAGATTAGATCTTAAGTAGCGTATTTCTTAAGTCTCACGACTTTCTTCTTTAGTGTGATAAGAAGTATAAATGTAGAACTGTAACCATTTTTGGGAGTTAAGTTTTTCCAGATCGAAAATTAATGAAATAGTTACTCTTAGCTCAACAATTCTACTTCCAAATTTCCTTTATTTGGGAGTTGAGCCATATATATTATGTACACGTGCATAGACAAATGCATTGAAACGAGGTTACATTGAAATATGGATGCAAGAAGTGTTTTTCTATTTTATTTTTCTAATAATAAAAATATACTACCTCCGTACCAGTTATTAAGGGATAAATTTTTTGTGGCACTGGACAGTTTTAATTAGATGTTTGTTATATGAATTATATTATGAATTATTTAATGAGTTATAATTAAAAGTCTTAATAATTATAATTGCCCCTTTTTTAATTGTAGATGTTGAATCTACCCCTTTTTTAATAGATATGTTAAAAATGCCTCTTTTCTTAAAAAAATATAAAATTGGGGTCCACTTATGTTATTTGTCGGTAAGATATTATTATTTTTTTCTTGCTTTTACTTGAATATGAATTTACTATGCATGCATGCGTCCGTACTGGACTCAGGTCCGGGCCCTCGACTCGACACATGCATGAAAAATTGTCATGCATGCTCTCTATTAAAGTAGGAACTGTATTTGAATTAATATTCGAAGAAGGTATCATATGCTATTGAACAATCTCCACTATATATACTATACATAAACACTACATAAACACGTAAAAATTTCAATTATCCATCAGAGGGAAAAAAAAAAACATTCGCATGTAATTATTTTGAAACTGTGTGTAAGATAAGTGAAGGAAAAAAGGTTCGTTCGGAATAGAAGTGAAGCAAGAATAGTTTGGTCGGAAATTGACTGCAAAAGGAGGCATTCAAGAATTAGTGAGGTAATAATTTATTTTGTAAGCTGCAATTCTTCAATAAATTAAGGTTTAGTACATGATAATTAACATTTTAAACTTCATTACGTGAATTATTCTAGAATAGAAGTGAAGCCAGAAAAGGTTGGCTGGAAACAGACTGCAAAAGAGGTGTTCAACAATTAGTGAGGTGAGAATTTTATTTTACCTATCATTACATGTTTAATTGTCATATTATATATATTTAAATGATTAATTTATGATTTAGTACTTGATTAAATAATAGTTTAAATTTAATTTCCTTAATTAATCTCTTAATTGATGAAATGTTGTTGTTAAATTGAACATAGTACATTAATTGAGTGTAAAAAAATGATTAGATCAATAATACACTATTCACCGCTGGCGAAAATGGTCGGATCTCTCTCACCGCCGGCAGCCTTGTGTCGCCGGCGGTGGGAGATTTCCGGCCACTTTAGCCGGCGGTGAATACTATATTATTGCTTATTGAATTATTTTACCTATGACTACATGTTTAATTGTCATATTATATATATTTAAATGATTAATTTAGGATTTAGTACTTGATTAAATAATAGTTTGAATTTAATTTCTTTAATTAATCTCTTAATTGATGAAATGTTGTTGTTAAATTGAACATAGTACATTAATTGAGTGTAAAAAAATGATTAGATCAATAATACACTATTCACCGCCGGCGAAAATGGTCGGATCTCTCTCACCGCCGGCAGCCTTGTGTCGCCGGCGGTGGGAGATTTCCGGCCACTTTAGCCGGCGGTGAATACTATATTATTGCTTATTGAATTATTTTACCTATGACTACATGTTTAATTGTCATATTATATATATTTAAATGATTAATTTAGGATTTAGTACTTGATTAAATAATAGTTTGAATTTAATTTCTTTAATTAATCTCTTAATTGATGAAATGTTGTTGTTAAATTGAACATAGTACATTAATTGAGTGTAAAAAAATGATTAGATCAATAATACACTATTCACCGCCGGCGAAAATGGTCGGATCTCTCTCACCGCCGGCAGCCTTGTGTCGCCGGCGGTGGGAGATTTCCGGCCACTTTAGCCGGCGGTGAATACTATATTATTGCTTATTGAATTATTTTACCTATGACTACATGTTTAATTGTCATATTATATATATTTAAATGATTAATTTAGGATTTAGTATTGTTTAATTCAATATTTTAAATTGACCTACTTTAATTCTCTTAAGTTAATGATATGTTACAATTTTAAAAAATTATTACTATCTAACATATGCATATTTTTAAATTTTATTTTATTACAGATGACTTTCGAGTACGTTAAGGTCATTTACGGAGGCTATTGGACTGATTGTAACTATAATGGTGGCACATATTTAGATATCCCCCTATCCAGAGATGCAATTTCGATAGACAACCTGCAATATCATATATCTCTCTACTGCAATCCCTCGGGCACTGCTTATGATATTTTCTATCTGACGATGTCGGAGCACAGACGGACTGTTAAATCGCGTCTCAGAACCGATCAACAACTTAATTGGTTGTGCCGTACAGAGTCATTTCCAACAGTGTACGTGTCTTCGAGCGAGGGAGCATCATCTTCATATGTCCCTACAATCAACCATGATGACCCGTACACAGGGTCATTCGGTCAGGATACCGATGGCACCGGAAATTTGGAGGCGGAGCTCGAGCTGATACGGAGATTTGCAACTTCTACAGACTGGACGGAGAACGTCTATCACCCACTGATCAACAGCGGATTTGATTCATTTCAAGATACTATCCCGGACCTCAATCGTACGGTCGACGGTGCTCAGGAGGCTCGAACTGAACCGTCTCTATTTGACGATGACGATGACGAGGAGGATGAAAATTATATTCTTGAAACGGAGGAGAGCTCTGAGAGCGAAGGCGAGTCGAATTTATATGCTGGTGATAGGACCGTGAACAGGGCCTTGTTTGCTGAGTGGACGGCATGGATATAAGAGGAAGGCGGGATGCAAAAACTGTTAGATATGATGTATCCAGAGTCAAACACGGATCAACCGGAGGTAGATACTGATACCGATCACATGAGCAATTGGTTGGTTCCGATGGTCCCACTTGAGCCTGGATCATCAGCAGTTTTCCACGATGAGAACCTTAATATCGAAGATTTGGCCGTAAATGCCGTTTACTATACGAAGGCAGAGATCGGTATTGCAGTCGGTTTGTGGCATTTGGAGAGGAGGAAAGAATACAAGGTGAAGAAATCTAATACTACGCGAGTGGTGTTGAAATGCCGAGAACCCTGCCGTCGGTGTCAAGAAGTCCGGTGTGGAGGTAGAGAACTCCAACATCGAATGCCGCGGCGGCTCATAAGCATAGCTTAAAGGTGGTTCATAGGGGACTCCGTATGACGGAATGTATGATGATGTTGGCGCGGTAGTGACGGGAGCCGTCTGTGCAGATCATAAATATTAAATTCAAAAAGACGAATCTATAGAAAAAGATTAATGCAAAAAATAAAACGTAGTTGCATGTAAGATTCTACCTCTCCGAAGATCGAAGTGAAGATACGCTCGGCTGCAGATGTGGTGGCATCATGTGTATAAATAGGGAGAGATGTGTCCCTACGAAGGCCAACCGTCTCGACATGCCCAGTAGATCGAGGCTCAAGGAGGTCTACCCCCGAATCCCGAGCTGATGAAACGATTGGTGGGCTACGACGACGTGGCTCGTAAACCGGGGGCGAACGACGGGCGGACATGCAGCCGAATAGGTCTTTCATGAACGCCAATAGTCGATTCTCAGTGGCTCTGATATCGGCTTTAACCTCTTTCTTGTCGTTTTTTAGCTTTTCCATGATCTTATCGGTATGTTTCCCCACCACCTCCTCTATGATTTCCTTGAACTGCTCACGCCGAGAAGATGAATCATGATGGTGCCCACCACTGCTGGTAGAAGATGACTCCCACACACGCTTCCCAGTGTCGCGTGCTTCCCGATGCGGTCGGGAGGTGGCCATGCCGGTATCGGGAACATGCTCAGGCACTCTACTGCGTGCGCTCCTTCTGGGTCGGGCTCCGGAGGTTGTCGGATCATCGGGCATAGGAAATTGCAACGGTGAACCATCACGAGCCTCATCAGTAATCTCTGGTGTGTCTTCCACTGCGTTCACCGGCTCGCGAAAGCTTACGGAGTAAGAACCCTCGACATCTACAGAGCGATACCCTCGAGTTTCAACCTCACGTGGCTCGACACTTACATTCTCAAGAAGATACTGAATCTCATCAAACAATGTGTACAACTCCTCATCAGTCGTACATCTGAGCGATACCCTGTAATGCCATCTCAGAACTCGGGGGTACAAATGACCCGCCACTAACATCCCAGCTACATGCCCGAGCCCTCGGATTATCTCAAACCCCCATACAATGAGCGCCCATGCCGGACCACGAAAATGGTATTTCGTATCGGTCCCACCAAACGTTCTCACATAATACCGCAGAGTCTTGTGAGTGTATGCACCCCACGGAAATTCGATAAATGTGTGCATATCATCAGCCAAGAACCACAACCAACTGTACGGTGGTTTTCGCGCATCGTGGCCAAGAAGGAAATTATTTGCTATCAGCATGTGCGCCAGTCGCAAGTGGATATCACCGTCCGGGTCGACAAAGGGGCTAGGATTTTGACTTAGCATCTGAAGCAATGTGTTGGCGCTCTCGTTTGCCCCTCCACAAACAACTTGCCAAACACATGAATGCCTAGGATTACGCCTACGGCAAGGATCAAATGGTGTAGGCCCAAATTTCAATCCTGTAATCAAGGCATGGTCGCGGTGGGAGTACTCTATATTTTGACCACCGATGTGGAACCAAAGTCCATGCTTTGAATGAATTGCCCGAGACAGTATACTGTTTAATACGCCCCCGTAGCTCCACTTTGGATTCCAATCGATAAAATGACCGAAAGGTCCCTCTCTGAATCTGTCCACTAAAGCATTACCCCCGACATTGTCCAATGCTTTCCTGATGCCCTCCAACTGGTCAATGTAATAGCATGTATTGGGCTTTGCTAGCGTGTTGATATAATGTGGACGACGATATCCCGGTGCGGGCTTAGCCTATTTTTTCATTAAAAATAAAAATAAAAATTAGATTATTCATAAATTGCATAAAATACACAAATTACATGCAAAAAAGATACAAATCTAATAACAAATTTGTTATAAGAACTAATCTAATAAATTCACGTACTATTCTCTATTTTTACTCACCTTTACCTTCGCCGGCGGTGGGAGAGATCCGGCCACTTTTGCCGGCGGTGGATAAGTTTTTATGCATTGAATCATTTTTTTAAACTCAAAACATATATTACATGAATAATAACAACAATATTTCATGAATTAAGAGATTAATTAAAGAAATTAAATTTCATCTCTTGAATTTAAAAGTACTAAAATCGAAATTAATCATTTGTATACATACACTATAGAAATTAAACATGTAATTATAGATAAAATAATTCAATTCATAATAATATGGTATCCACCGCCGGCGATCCGGCCACTTTTGCCGGCGGTGGATACCATATTATTATGAATTGAATTATTTTATCTATAATTACATGTTTAATTTCCATAGTGTATATATACAAATGATTAATTAAGGCTTTAGTACTTGTAAATTCAATAGTTTAAGTTGACATACTTTAATTCGTCTCTCTATTTTATGAAATCTTAAGTTAATGATATGTTACGATTTGTTCCTATTTGAATTGTTCCTATTTTAAATTTATATTTTCTATTCCATGAAAAAAAATGAGTGGAGTTTGTTAATTAAATTCGATTGCATTTTTAGTCAATTTAAACCGCTGTTAATTTTCACTAAACTTTGCATCTCATTATTAATCTCATTAGATTCTTCATAAATTGTATAAAATACACGAATTACATGCAAACAAATACGAATCTAATAAGGGCTTTGTTATAAGAAGTAATCTAATGCTAATCTAATCATAAAGAAAGTACTAATCTAATTATTAACTAATTAATTACAAATATTATGAAACATTGCCTAAAATAAAAAAATAAAACTAAACTAATCAATTAATGAATGCGAAAATTTAAGAAATTTAAGTAAAACAAATAAAATAAAAATAAAAAATTCATGAATATCATTGTTTTAAAAACGTGATTTTCCGGCCACATTCACCGCCGGCGGAAGTCGCCAGCATATGCCCACCGCCGGCAATAATATGTCGCCGGCGGTGGGCATATTCCGGCGACTTCCACCGGCGGTGAATGTGGCTGAAAATTCACAACAATTTATATACATTTTATGGGCACCTCCACCGCCCCACCATCATCTCCGGACATTTCCACTGCCGCCGTCGAATTTATTCCGGCTGGCGGTGGGAAGTTTCCGGCCACGTTTGGCGGCGGTGGGGGCGTCCGAAGTGTAAATTATTTTTAACTCATCAATATTTCGTCGGTGAGTTCTTCCTCCGAATCGTATGCCATTGTCAATGATCCGGCGACGGCGAGGGCGGCGTGCTACTCCGGCGGCAGGCAGCAACGGCGAAGGCAGAGATGACGGGAGAACGGTGGGGAGTGGGTCGGAGTAGAGTTGTGGGCTATGGATGTAGGTGGGGAGTGGGTCGCCGAGGAATTGCTCGGCGGTGAGACGGCTCGGCAATGAGTTTATGGAAGTGGATCAACGGGGCGGTGGAAAAGGGGGCGGCTGGCGAGCTGCAATGGGAGGGGGAGGGTTTGAGAGAGAGTGTAGGTGGCGGCACAAACGTCACAAGAGGTGGGGCATGGTTGTCGTCGGCAGGGGATGGTGGCCGGAAATGGAGGAAATAATTTTGGTCGGCGGTGGGAGTGCTCCGAGGTGCTGCGGCGGTGAAGTGAGGAGGAAGAAATGTGGAGGGAGTCGGCGGTGGAATGAGATTATGAGGTGAGGGTGGGCTAGGGTTTAGTTTTGTCGTTTGCCCAAGATTCTCGGTCAAATTATGTTACAGCATGAGCAGAAATAAAGGCAAAACAAGAATCTTTGTCAGCAGCCCAAGTTTCAACACACGCATGATACAAAATGTGGGCCCTACACTCATTATTTAAAAAGAGGGCATTTATCACATTCAAATTAAAAATGGGGCATTTATCACATCTTCATTTTCAAACAGGGCATTTAAAATTTTGACCCCGAATTAGTATAATCGTGACCATTATATCGTCTTGAAATTAATGTATATATTTGTTCGTGTATATAATTAAGTATTTGTATTATTAGAAATGTTACCCTACTCAACTTGGGCACACTTAATGTGTCCAAGACTGATGTTGCAATGAAACGTCAGTAATTTTTTCATTTTGGGTTTAATTTTTTTAGTAGTTTTAGTTTTTTTAGTTTTGTTTTTTTTGTTTTTTTAGAGTTATTGTTATAAGATTGTATGTTAATAATAATTTTCCTTAAATATATCTTCGCCACGTAAACCGTGAACACATAAAGTATGTATATGGTGGATAGATGAACATTATATTAGTGAAAGATTTAATAGTGGACACACTCCCTAAAATATAGTTAGTATTAATAATAGTCAATTTTCAATTTTTCAACAAATTAATATAGCCCTAAAGTTAAATTTACTATTAAAATAAGAAAAGAAAATTGAACCACCACCACAGGACTTTTTGTTAATATAAAATTGTCTAAATTAATTTTACAATAATGTCTTTGGGTTCTTTCAAAATATTCTAAATATTTTGCAATTTAAATCATACACTTTACTATATAATATGATCATATCAATATACTGATGAACAAAATTAAATATGTTATTGGGTAATTACTTAGCATGAGTTGAAGACATTTTACTAACATTTATCAACTAAACATCGCTCAAAGTGCGGGTGTAATACTAGTTGAATATAAAGATACAGTAGTAGGAAAAAAAAAAAGAAAAAAGAAAATAATCAAAGTGCCAATCGAGGTGGCTAGTTGGAGAAAGAGAGCAGCCCGTGTGGAGTCTGCAGGGTGGAGCCGCTTCACATCACATCAAGCAAGTGCAGACTCTTCATCTACCGCCCCCTTCACATCATAAAAAAGCTCAATCAAATCATTCCATTTTTCCATCTCTTCCACTTAATTTAATTAAATTTAATTTCTCCATTGCCATTGACCTCACCACTCTCACTCCGTAATCCTTCTCCTACTTTTCTCATTCTTACCTGCCTCTGAATTGCTTTCGCATGCCGATGAGGAGCACACGATTTCTGCGGGCCTGAGCTTCATGGCCACTCAGCTATAGTCTGTGACCTACTCTTTCTCTCTCTCTCTCTCTCTCTCTCTCTCTCGGGGTATAATTTTGCAACTTTTTAAAAATTCTTTCTGCAGCTTACTGTTAATTGATTCTGGAAATACAGATCAGTTGATTTAAAGGGAAACACTACTTATATTACTTCACTAGAAGAAATTTGCGCAACCCATGGATGCTCATATTTTGTACTGTGTTTATTTTTTCATGTGTAGAAACTAGAAACCCCTTCACATAATAATCATCGATTCATTTGATCTGGGATCAAGAAAATGGGAATTCTGTTGAGTGTTATGCAATCTTTAAGCATCGGTACGGATGAGGAGGAAGAAAATGGCATTTCTTCAAGGAATGCATACGAGTTGAACTCTCATGCGAAATCAGAATACATTCTTATTACATCCCCCTCTCCTCAATGGCAGAAGTTAAACCGCCCAACTCGGTCCCACTCCCACCAGATGGAATATTTAACAGTGACTGTTCCCGAGCTGAGGAGCTCTTCATCACCCGCTTCTTCTGTTAAAGCAAACGCCAGGCGGCGGAGGGCGGAAGTTCCGGTGAGGGCGGCGGCGGCGGAGAGTAAATGGATAAAGCATTACAGTAGCAGGCACTGGATTCTGCTGGTGGGGGAGGGCGATTTTTCTTTCTCTGCTTCTTTGGCCAAAGCTTTTGGTTCCGCCTCTAACATGGTCGCCACTTCTCTCGATTCTCAAGGTATAAGCGTATATGCCTCTCTTCTTCTTTTCTTCTTTTGTGTGTCAATTATTTATAGGGGGTGTCAATTTAATTATGCAGAGTTTCTGCTGAAGAATTATAAAAATGCATTATCCAATCTAGTGGAATTAAGAACAAGGAAATGCATTTTGATGCACGAGATTAATGCTACTGAAATGGCTTCTCACCCTCTCCTCAGCGGAATCAAATTCGACCGCATAATATTCAACTTCCCATTTGCCGGATTTTTCAAGGACTTACCGCGCGAGGCACAGCTCCGGTTAGTAATTGCATCATTCTACATTCTTACAACTGTTGAGAAAATAATAATTAATGATGATCCCTTTTAATTAAATATAAATGTAGAGTTCATAGAAGACTGGTGAGTGGGTTTATGGAGAATGCAAAGAGAATGTTGAGAGAGAATGGTGAAATTCACATAACTCACAAGACTAATGGATTCTTCAAGGAGTGGAAGGTGGAGGCCTTGGCATCTCTCCACAAGCTTAGGGGTGTAGAATTGGTGGAATTCAATTACAAAGATTATCCAGGGTATAACACAAAGTATTGATTTGGGGGAGATAACAATTTCAATTGTAACCCTAGCATGACCTACAAATTTAGATTTTTAATTTCATAAGCTAGCATTTTGTGTGCTCACTGCTTTGCTTATATGTAGTGTAGTAGCTGCTCTATGTATATTTTCATGGGGGCGTAATAGAATTGTGTATACAATCTAGCTATGGAACTTGTTTCTGCAATGTGACTAAGGCTTGAATGCTTACATTTTGCGCTATGTGATTTTTTTTTGTTTTACCTTTGTTGTGTGGCAATCATACAAATCTGGGATGATTCCTGGAAAACAAATTAAAATGGCAAAGACAAATGAAAGGATCGCCTACCCTTATAAATATTTTTGAGGCGTTTGAGTTTGCATGCCATATTGATATTAATTTTTACTCCTCTTCTCACCAATTTCTTTTACAAAATTTAATGGCCTGGTAATAATTTATGATATGCAAAAAATGAGTAGAGGAGAAAGAGATCCATTAAAAATATCATAAATTTTAATGGCAACTAGTTTTAATAATTTATGATGTGCGGAAAATGAGAGGAGAAAGAGATCCATTAAAATAATTATGAGATGTAACATGTGAGAGTTCATCTAAATTTTTTTGTACTAAGTTATGACATTGAATAGTAAAATTAAGGGATTTATTGATTTAATAAGGTTCATACAAAAAAGAGAAAAAAAAAAAAAGGGTAAAAGAACGAACTTGGTGGGCAAACCATAATATTTGTATCATATTGTTGGTCCCGAAAGTGACTAACACACGTAAAGGGGGGTGAATACGTGTGTTGAGAAGTGTTTAACTTTTCTTTCGTTTTCCAGCATTTTTACCAAGTAGATGTTTTGAAGGCTTGTGAGGCTTTCAAAGCTTCTCTCTTGTGTGAGTGTTGTGTGGAATGTGGTGAGACTTATTTTTCTTATGAGTTAAAACCGTACTGAATATTTAAAGCGTGTGTGTGTGAATGTAATAAATCAAAGCAATAAATAAAGTAAATAACACAAACGCTTTATAGTGGTTCGGAGCAACTCTCCTACGTCCACTCTTATCCACAACGGGTGAATACCTTCACTCGGCACTCCTTATTTTATACTTCCAAGGGGAAGCGATTCAAAGCTAGTAAGAAACTTGCTTCGAATCCTCAGAGATTTCGGGTTCTCGAGATGCCTTACAACAAACAACTTTCTAAACAAAAACTTACAACCTTACAACTCAATCTAAGAACAATAGACTTGGATTTTGGTATTTTTGGTTTTCGTAGAGTGAGAATCCTTTACAATGAGGATTAAATATAAAGGGATAAGGATTATCGAAAATTAGGTTATGAATATGTGCGGTTGAACCTAGAAAGAAAGTAGTTGCAATACTCAAGAAAATAAGTTTCTTGAGGACACACTAAAGTTGAAAGCGCTTTGAAGAACTAAAGGAAAGTAAAGATGATTTTGCTTGAGTTCTTGCTTGCGAGTTAATTGCTTTGTTCGTGCGTTGATTTTAGTGTGTGCAACTCCTTCTATTTATAGTAAGAAGAACCCTACTTCCCGTTGAGAGAGAAGAGATTGCGTGTTCCTCATTTTCTGGATAAGTCGGCGTGTGTCAGTCTCTTTACAGACTGCAGAGTTAGGAGGGATGTCCGCCGCACCTAGAGGCATGACGACTTTCACCTAACCTTGACTTTTCGGACTGTAGCCGCGTCCGTTGTGCAATGGGGTGTTGACACGTAAGCTTTATGCGGTGATTTGTCAGACATCCGAACGTTTGAAAAACAAACTTGGATTCTGTGAGTCAAACTTATCATACTAGCATAGATTGACGCTTTAAGTTCAGTTCCATATTAGAGACGCTTTGGTGAGCTGACTTGAGAGCGCTTGCTTCCATAGAACGGTAGCATGCTCTAGCATCAGTATTAAAAATAATACACGAGAGTAGACAAGTCTTTTTTTACAAAAGTAAAAAAGTGGTGTAAAATTATTACTTACATAATTTTTTAAATATAATATTATGAGTATAATATAAGGGACTATCTGAATTTGTATACAGTCTAACTGAATTTCTTATATGTTAAAAATAAAATAGACGAATTATAAAATGGTAAATATAAGAGTATATTCTTTTTTTTTTTTTTTTTGTACATTATATCACACTATAAATCACTAGATCGTACCACAAATCACATTATCTTTGTTCTCTATCATTTAACTTCTTTAACATAATACCAAATCATCTAACATTTTCTTAAAACTCGTACCACAAAAAAGAAGAAGAGAAAAGGATACTTCTATGGGGGACTGAGAGAGTATTTCATTTTACATACTCACTCTGTTTATCAAAAGTTCGATGCGGGTTTCGTTCCGTGGGATGAATTTTTATAAACTCGTTACTTGTTAATTAATTAACACAAACTCATTAACTATAATTAATTATTAATTCTAAGTTAATAATTAACCATAATTCCACAAATTGAATTTTTAAAGAATTAGTATCACGAAGATCTCGTCGGGTTGTAAATTTTATAGACGGAGGACGTTAAAGTAAACAAAGCTTTTAGAGAGAGAGAGAAGTGAAGTGAAGTGCCACTTGAGTACATGGGAAATGAAACGTTCTGTGACTGTGATGAACACATCAAATGTCGAAAAAGAATAATAATATCAAAAAATTAAATATCGGGAATCAACGCATATTTAAGTGTGCATTAGCATTTAGCCATATCGATCTTCCCTTATCCCCGAGAAGTTAAGAGCATCTCCTGCCCACCGTAAGTGAGGGGCTCGCCCGCGTGCGAGCCCGCGGCGCGAGCTCGGGCCGCGCTGGCAAGCCCCTCCTCCGGCAAGCCCGACTCGCAGATGCAAGCTATTATTTATTATTTTTAAAAAATTCATTTTCAAACAAAAAAAATTAAAAAATATATATTTTTTTTCGTTGACCTTCCCCCTTCCTCCCTATAAATACACACCCCCACAAATCATCTTTCATACCTCCACAATTCATCTACACTTCTTCACAATCCCACAATTTCTTTACAAATTCAAATTATTTCCTTCTTTCTCAACCAAATCCAACGATAGATGACGAGTCATTTCTCGAATTGTTGCGATCCCAAGCCGTCGGTGGTTCCTCCTCGCATTCCGACGATAATTCTCCACCCGACGATGATTCTCAAGGCGACTGATGATTCTCCGCCGTCGCCACCGCTCCACCTCGATCGGCCTACGCAAGTCCTCCTACCAACAGAGTGATGGGCTTTTCTCCTACCAGTTATCAAGACGTCTCTCCATCCGTCTTCGATCAATTCAGAACTCCGTAGTTCAGGGGAAGTCAAGGTGCGACGCAAGATCTCGAAGGGCTAAATATGTCGAGTTCGTTCGAGTCAGTTTCGAACATGCGTCCAGCGGCCAAGAAGAAAGCAAGCGCATCGACGGCTGCCCCCCCAAATCCGGAGCCAACCAAGCAGATGAAGGCCGTACCGTACAGTCGGAGGAGCCGATTCATCTCATCAAGGTGTGGTCTAGCATTTTCGAAGACCCAGGAGTTGGTGATCGACAAAAGGAGGTCATTTTCTGGGGCAAGGTTGTAGCTAGGTACAATGCTACTATTCATACTATTGGCTACAAGCCCAGAAATAAGAAGATGCTGAAGGGGCATTATCAGCGGATAATGCCGAAATGCAACAAATTCCATGGCTACTACGCTCAAGCTGTGAGGGAGTGGAAGAGCGGAGAAGACTTAAACGACGTCTTCAACAAAGCATGTGAGCTGTATCAAGCTGAGACGAAACAAGCTTTCCAATATGGGAAGGCCTATGCAGAGCTGCTGAAATTACCCAAATATGATCTTTTTCGCAGTAATAAAAAGCAGAAGGGCATAGACGGGTCGTCTAACTCCAGCAATCCCGGCGCAGAATCTGCTGAAGAGGATGGCTATTTTCCGGAATGCCCTCGCCCGATCGGGAACAAAAAAGCTCTTGCCCAAAGAAGGAATAAAGGAAAAAGCAAACAAGCTGAGGAGACGATTGATTTGGAGGACGTTCCGGAGGGAGCCGAATATGAGTTTTGGCAATCAAGTGCCGAAGTTAATCAGACGTACTTATCGATTGCAAAGAAGAAAGATGACGTCTTGGAGAAGAAGAAGCAAGCCTATACGGGCAAGATCATGATTGCATACAACAAGTTGCTCGCCACTGATACCTCACAAATATCACCGGAGGAGTTGGAACAACATTTTCTCATGAGGACTCGGTTGTGGAGCATGATCGAAAAATAGGCTTGTTTTATTGTATTTTTTTTATTGTTGTATTTCGTTTCAATTTAATAAAAAAATTCAAATATTTTGTTACTTTTTAAATTGAAAATAAAATTAATTAAATAAATAAAATTGAACGAAAAATAAAAGAAAAGTGAATTAAAAAAACATATCGAAAATAAAAATAAAACGAATTAAAAATAGAGAGAGCCCGGGGAGGGCTTGCGGCTGGAGATGAAATCTGAAGAGAGCCCCTCCCCATCGGAATAGTGCCGCAAGCCCCTAAAACGGTAGGGCTTGCGGCTGGAGATGCTCTATACTACCTCTAACCCATAAAAGTAGTCTCATTTACTTTATGAGCGTATTTCTATCGAAACTTAGTACGAGTTTTAAAATATAATTTTGAAGTATTTTTTTTACGGGATACTATGAGTGTCATAATATCTCGTAAAAAAAAACTTCAAAATTATATTTTAAAACTCATACTAGATTTCGGTGGAAAAGCGTGTCAAATAGTAAATGAGACTACTTTTGTGAGTCGGAGGTAGTACTTAATACAGAGAGATGCTACATTCTAGAGTATATACCTACGTCCATCTCTTTTATTAATCCACATTCACTTTTTGAATTTTTCGGCATGCGTTTCCACCGAAATTTAGTACGGGTTTTAAAATATAATTTTGAAGTATTTTTTCTTTTACGAGATACTATGAGTATTATACTATCCCGTAAAAGAAAAAAAAAATTAAAATTATATTTTAAAACTCGTATTAAATTTCGGTGGAAACACGTGCCGAAAAAGTCAAAAAAGTGAATGTAGACTAAAAGGATAATGAAGTAGTATTTTAGGGATAGAATCCGGTGCTGTGCCTCTTTCCACAGCACACCATGCTGTGCACAAAACTATGTCGTTTAAGTATTGCTTTCTTCTTTTTCCACTCTTTTAAAATATACTATAATACATTAACTGTGTAATTCAATGTATAAAATTAGAAAATTTGATATAGATTTAAAAAATAAACATATCTTCAATACTAAATTATAAATAGTTAGCTTCTGAAAAATCAATCTTCTGAAAATGATAGACCGAAATACAATAAATTTAGAAAAATGAATGATATGATAAATAAATAAAACTAAACTATGAAAAAAAAACAACCGAAATAAAAAAAATATTAAAATATATATATCTATATATATATATAATGATAAACTATATGAAAATGAACCTTCATCAAATATGATAATCTTATTTCTTAACTTGTACTTTTTTATTGAATTCTATAGTGTTCTGAATTAGTATTATTTCGAAAGGTATATATACCTGTACACAAAGAGAAGAATAAGAGAAAAGAAAAAAAAGAAAAAAAAAAGAAGCAAACGACATAGTTTTAAGCTCTATATATGCACAACATGGTGTGCTGTGGAAAGAGGCACAGCACCGGATCCTATCCCGTATTTTACAATGCTAATTTTCCATTTAAGTATCGTCATTTACAAATTAAAGAGGACACCATTACTTAATGACAAAAACTTGTGTCAGCCGGAGGCACCGTGCGGCCGGGCCTAAAGTGTCAATCTTTATACAGAAAAATGTCAATTTATATGAATAAAAGTGTCAATCTTTAATATAATTATTTTACGAATAAAATGACAATTTTTAAAAGTGTCAATCTTTATACAGAAAAGTGTCAATCTATATGAATAAAAGTGTTATTGTTTTAGCCCGGTCGCACGGTGCCTCCGGCTGACCCAAGTGTGTCCCTTAATTAATTGGTAAAAATTCCAATGGGTTTCTTGAAAGTTGAAATCACATGCAGTCATGGATTCTGTAAAGTTACAAAAAAAGAAAGGAATTATAATCATTCAAACTCAACAACACTCGATATATGAAAACTCTCGTTTATAGAAGAAAGTAGAATGATAAATTCCTCCAAAAGCAAAAACCCAAAAAAGTTAATATCACCCCCTTCATAATCATGACATGATGGGAAGATGAAGAGAATAATGGGAATCTTCCACAGTACCGTCAACACCAGATTATTGGCCTCTAAATCTCCAGATGAAGAAGAAGGGAAATCCCAGCTTATCCAAAACTGCAGAATCGCCACAAATCATGTGAGGATTCCACATTAATGTTAGTTTGGTGTAGTTCAATCTACAAAGCAACGAAAGGCCTGCTGCAGAAAGTGTGTTCCTTATTATTCAGCTGTTTGAGGCGAAGAAAAACAGCAGATCCATTACTCCCCATTCGAAACCTACCATCAACAACAGTACCTCTACTTTGCAACTCCCACTCTATCTTGGAAAATTCATTTGATTCTGTTGCTGTAACTAATGAAGAAGAAGAAGAAGAAGAAGAAGAAGAAGAAATCTCTTCTGAAAGAAATGAGATTGATGGTAAGTTGCTTGAGTCTGGGACTGAGATGGGATACTCGAATGCAGTGATAAGTGAGGAGATTGTGGAAGAGAGAGAAGAGGAGAGGACAAAGCTTTACTGGATCGATGATGAAGAAGGTCACCCTCATATTCCATGCCGTCAAGAATCGCCGGAAGAAAACTATTCAGCGCTTGAGATCAGAGGCTCGAATGCATTTATAAGTGTGTCCCATCACGAGATTGTGGAAGAAACTGCTCCAGAAAATCCCCCTTGCCTGGAAGAGAGGGAAGAAGAAAGAGAAGAAGGAGTAGTGAAGGTGCAGGTAAAAGTAAAAAGTACTACTAATATTGTTGAGGAAGATGAAGAGAGGAGGATAAAGCATTACAGCAGCCGCCACAAGATACTGCTGGTGGGAGAGGGCGATTTCTCCTTCTCCGCTTCTCTAGCCGCGGCTTTTGGCTCCGCCGCCAACATCGTCGCCACATCTCTCGATTCTGAATGTATTTTCCTATTTTTTTCCTTTCAATTCCTGTCAATTAATTAATCTTTTCGATTCTAAATGTATTTGATTTTCCATATATACTATATGTCAGCATTTTTGAAGAAGAATTACGGCAAAGCTTTATCCAACATCTCGGAATTAAAGAGAAGAGGGGCGAAGGTGATGCATGGGATCGACGCCACTCAAATAGCCAACCATGAATCCCTCTGCCAACTCAAATTCGATCGCATAATATACAATTTCCCTTTCGCCGGATTCTTCACCAACTTGTCAACCGCAGCTCAGCTCCGGTCAGCCGCCGCATATACATTTCTCTATTTTTTTTAAAATTTAATTATTTAAAATTTCGCGAATAATGTAAAATTAAGGTGTTGGTGCAAGCGCAGTCGTCACAGGAGGCTGGTGAGCCTGTTTCTGAGGAACGCCAAGGAGATGATGAGTGAAGATGGGGAGATTCACATCTCGCACAAGACCAACGGCAATTTCCACGCCCAGTTTAAGGTGGAAAGCATTGCTTCTTCGCGCGGGCTTAGGCTGATCGAGGCCGTCCGATTTGAACGTTCTGATTATCCAGGCTACAACACCAAGTACGGCTTTGGGGGTGATGATAACTTCAATTGCGTCCCCAGCAATACCTTCAAATTCGCCCTCTAAACGGTGTCGCTTTGATGGGTTTAGCACTTTAGCTATCTTTTTAGCTACCAAGGTTTAACCCCGCAGTATTGAAGTTGTGAGATGATATATATATATGTATCTTTTTATTAGTTAAATGATTATGGAGTAAATGGTCTAATTGTAGTAATTTTTTGAATTTCATGACATTCATGTCCTTATGCATTTATTTGATTGCATGAATTCACGGTTACTACTCATGTTCGAGTGTACGTCAATCCTCATTTTGCTCGTGTTCATGTGCACGAACACGAGCGAAAACGATCGTGAAGTTCAGTCGTGCACATGAACACGAAGATAAAGAGAGCGTGTTTGTGTACACAAACACGAGCAACCATAAATCGTGCAACCCTCGTGGCATCTTCCTTAGAGCTGAAGGGCTGCTGCCGTATCTCCGCCCACCCCGGCGATATATCTTCAGCGGAGCTTCTCAATTGAGCCTTGATGATCTCGATTTTATCAAGAAAATCCAGAACAAAGCCAATCACAACTTCAAGAAGCTTTGAATTTTTCAAAATGTAAAAGCACACCTGAGAGAAACAGCTGGTGCCATGGAAGACGAGGTGAGGAATCCACAGCTTCAGCGCCATGTCCGTCGCCCATTTAACTCTGTTGAGACGGCAGCGCCGCGCTTTGCCAGAAGCTTGGCTACGTCCACCATGGGAATCAGATAGCCTGGCGCTAGGAACAGGAGGATGACGAAATGAGGCGGTTCTCCATTGACGCCATTGAATTTTTGCGCTAGGAAGAGGATGGGCAGGGAAGAGGGTACGAGAGGTGGAGAAGAGGGCTGGAAAGAAGGGTTAATATATTTTTATTTATTAAATTTCATTAAGGGTATTAAAGTCTTTACATACGAAAAAGATGGGTTAGACATAGACCATTCACTTATTGTTGGTTAAAAAAGACTTTTATCTGAAATGAAGTCCGCAAGAAGTGAATTAAAATCTAGAGAACAATGACTTATAGTTTAAACTATATGGAGATAATTAGATCAGAAGAAGTGTAAAATATAGTCATTTATCTTAGTAAATAATACTCACTCCGTTTTGCCTGAGTATTCTCTTATTTATTACAAATGAGTCTGTTAAAATAATAAAAAGTGAATAATCAGGTGAAATAGAGGTAGTAGTAATAAATTTAAAAGTATATAAATTCTAACCACTTTCGATTAAATTTGACAAAAATTTCCTTAATGAGTCAGTTCACGCCCTGAACCGAGGCTCGATCGAGCTCGAGAGGTTCGTTTGAGCCTATTCGCGCCTGAGACACTTATCTTAATGTCAAACAATTTTTCCAAGAATATTTAAATTAAATTATGTGTTGAAAATATAATTTATAGATAAAATGTACTAGTAATTACTTTTTTTGGGAATATGATAACAAATTGTGTAATTTAAGAATATGTTAAAGGGTGTTTATTATGTATAGAGTGTATTGTTGTTTTTATTTTAGATAATGTGACTAAATTTACTGGTAATATGTCTTTCTACCCAAATATTAAGTGGGTATATATAAATTACCCATTCTGAAATTGCATATGTAGAAAATACCCATTTCAATATATTAATGTTATATTGTTGAAATAAATGCACAAACTTTGCAGAGCCCAGAGTTTGGGCCCCACTTTTTATACTTTTTATCTACCTATGCCCGATCGATTGTAATTTTTATTTTTATTCACCAATTAGAAAATAAAATTTTTGGGGTGAAATTATATCACCGAAACCAAACTATTCTAAATTCAGTCGAATTTAATATTATAGGTGAAACAGTAAAATTATTGAATGAATTCTTTGAAAATTCATATTCACGGACTAAATAGTGAAAATAATAATTGTATTCGGACAAATTTGACTACTTTATCAAATTTATTTTCACAGCAAATAATTCATAATTCATACATGTTTTATCCTATAAAGTGAGTAGAGTGTAGATCATTTCTTCGGTCACAACACCTTAAAAATTATTTTCTTCATTTCTTAAAAGCTTACAATTTGTAGTATTTTTTTAGCGCTAGAAGGCAATCAAAGACAACTTACTGGTGACAAATTGAGGAGGAAGAAAAAGCAAACGAAATTGAAAAAGCTCAGTAAATTATATCTTTTAAGGTAAATTATGAAGTTAATTATTCTATTTTTAAATTTTATTTTTGGAATTTACATGCTTAATGTTATATTGATTTTTAGGTGTTATAGTATGATTTTAGCCGTAAGATATTTAGCTAAATATGAAATTTTACTGTTTAAAATATTTTAATTATGGTATGATTAGGGCAATTTGTAAGTGCTATTTTATTTAAATTATGCTTAAGTTATTAACTCTGAATTTTAATTTTAGTTATTATTATTATTATCATTGTTATTATTATTATTATTAATTAAATCCCATGAGATATTTTTAAACTATGTTAATACTATTTTTTAATAAAATAATTTGTTAATTCAGAAAGGTCTTCCACGGTTAGACTAGCATTTTAACCGTGAATTCACGGTTAAAATGCTAGTCTAACCGTGAGACGTCTTTTTAAACTATATTAATACTATTTTTTTAATAAAATAGTTTGTTAAAGGTATATCACTGTTTGATTAGCATTTTAACCGTGAATTCACGGTTTAAATGCTAGTCTAACCGTGAGACGTCTTTTAAAACTATATTAATACTATTTTTTTAAGAAAATAATTTGTTAATTAGAAAGGTATTTCATGGTTAGATTAACATTTAAAACGTGAATTCACGATTTAAATTCTAGTGTAACCGTGATATCTTTAATCTATATTAATACTATTTTTTAATAAAATAATTTGTTAATTAGAAAGGTATTTCACGGTTAGATTAATATTTAAACCGTAAATTTCACGGTTTAAATGGTAGTCTAACCGTCAGACATCTTTTAAACTATATTGATAATATTTTTTTAAAATAAAATTAGCACTTTTAAGTTACATTCTCAAGTTAATGAGTCTATTTTTACAATTACACATGCTCAAGTTAATTTAGGTATGCATCTATTTATAATTTGCCTTAGTCGAACTCAATATTAGTTTCACAATTTTATTTTACTATTTGTATAATTATTGTTTTTTATAAAATCTTAATTTTAAATTAATGTATTTTTTCATTTATATACATCTAATGTTTTGAATTAAATTCATGCAGATGTCCTACGTTATCGTGAACGTAAACTATGGAGGAAATTGGGAAAGCGTTGAGTACGAGGACGGTAGACAGATGGATATCGTCTTATCAACAGTTGATATCGTTTTATCAACAGATGCTTTCTTGGGTACTGATTTTGAGATCACCTATCTGAGGACGACACCATCTGGACGTCTTGTTAAATCACCATTGGGGACGGACGAAGAACTCGTGCGCTTGTGCAGAACAAAATTGTCCCCAAAGGTATATATATCTTGGAACAACACGGCATCGTCTTCTCACTTTTACGGTGAACGAGCCGGGGCATCCTCTTCACATTTCCCTACGGGCGAGCAGACGTACCAGTATGGTGGCTCATTCGACTTCGGCTACTAGGGCACTGATTGGCACACATACCTCAATGAGATTGGTAGGGTCGCTACTTCATTATTTCCAACTGACGACGTGTATCGTCCAGATCTCAACCTCATAGCGAGTTCATTCCCTCATGCCTCGAGTGCTCGAGAAAATTCAATCCCAGACCTTAATTTTGCGGCCGAGGATGAGCATAATGGGCGTAGAGAGGCGCGGTCTCGAGGCCATGTGTATGAAGTTATAGACGATGAGGACGACCCAGATTACGACGTTGAATCTGATGCTCAGAGCACCAAGAGCGATAGAGCCGGAGATAATTCTGAAAGGCGGCTGAATAGGTCCTTGTTTGCTGAGTACACAGCGTGGTTATTGGAAGAAGGCGGGATGGAAAAATTATTAAGATTGATGTATACAGGTCCGCACGATGACGATGCTGATGAGGATATCGATACAATGCATCCAAGTAATTGGATAGTCCCCATGGTCCCTATCCAACCTGAGAACTCTGCAGTATATGCGGGTGAGGTTAATCTGATTGTTGAAGGGCTTGCTGTTAACGTCATGTACAATACAAAGGACGAACTCACGATTGCAGCTGGTCTGTGGAATTTGGAGAAGAATGCGGAATCAAAGGTAGAGAGGTCGGATAATGGAAGACTATATTTGAAATGCAAATCATCGAAGCAATGCCCCTTCAAGTTACACGCCACCGCCAGCGGAGGTGGCCATTTTTTAGTGATCAAGTTTTGTGGCGATCACACGTGCAATCAGGAAGTAATGGGTCTGAAGAAAAGGAAGCTCCGTTCTACGGTCATTGGGGCGTACTTTGCGAAGCGAATTCTACGTGATCGAGAAATAGTGAAGCCAAAGGTCATAATGAACGAGCTAAAGGAAGTTTTTGGTGTCGACATCAATTACGATGTCGCCTTGAGGGGACGAAACCGCGCAATTCAGATGATTTATGGCGAGTACGAAGATTCGTACAAGATGTTGCCGGGCTACCTCGCAATGCTAAAGAAGACAAATCCGGGTACAATCACAAGGATCGACATCGGCAACGATGGCCGGTTCAAACAAGTTTTTGTTGCTCTAGGCGCTACTCGAGTTGCGTTTTCACTCACTATGAGGCCAGTTATTATAGTGGATGGCACACATATGAAGGGGAAGAACAGGGGAATCATGTTCGTAGCCGTGGCAAAGGACGCTAACGAAGAGTTGTATCCTTTGGCTTATGGAGTAGGGCCTATCGAAAACCACGAGTGCTGGACTTTCTTCATGCGAGGACTCAAAAGTGCATATGGAGCATTGAATGACACATTGATTGTCTCGGATCAACACATATCCATCATACATGCCGTATCTGTTGTATTTCCCCATGCCTACCACGGTTTGTGTTATTACCACCTGAGTAAGAACTTGGCACACTATGGTAAGCATGTCATCGGGTTGTTTGTACGGGCTGCATACACGTATGATGTGGAGGAATGGAATACGAGAATGGATCAAATTCATGATCTGAACGCCAACGCCCATGCAAAATTGATGGAAATCGGCCCTGCCAAGTGGGCTCGCTCAATGTGCCAACATCGGCGTTTCAGCAATACGACATCTAACGCTGCCGAGTCTTTCAATAATACCCTCATATGGACTAGGCGTCTACCAATCTGTGCTTCTCTCGATGCTGTGAGGCTTATCATCGAAGAGTGGTTCGATGAACGATGCATAGCCTGCCAACGGGATAATCATCCAATAACGTTGGAGGCGAGGCGAACAATTGCGGATCAGATAGAGCACGCGCGGAAATACAGGGTCACGCAAACATCTCAATTCCAATTCAATGTTCGTACATCCCAAATGACACTTACTGTGAATCTTCAACAACATGAGTGTCAATGTCTGCGTTGGCAGAGGGACTGTCTACCTTGTGCACATGCGATCGCGGCAATCATGTAAGTCACCTTCAAGGTATCATTTGAATACAATAATCATAGTGTAAGTACTTTCAAATTAATTATGTTTTTTTGTCTGATTTTAGGTACCAAGGGGAGGAAAGTAGTGCATTACGTTTCACTTTACTACCAGCGAGGTACTCATGCAAAGCTTACGAGCTCCCAATTTTAAGTGTACCACATAGATCTACTTGGCCTAAAAAGTTGCGGAGTGCGGAGGTATTGCCCCCAATAAGATTACGTCTACCGGGGAGGCCGAGAGAAAGAAGATGTAGAGGGAGAGGGGAAGCACGCCGACGGGCAAGCCGTGGTTCTCGCAGATCTCCACATTGTGATATGACAGGTCACGTTGGAGCCATGTGTCACTTGTGGATGGAATCATTCAATTAATGTAATTTGTTGTATTACCATGGATTATGTCTGAATTTAATCATATCAATATATCATATAATACGATCACGGTTTGCAACATAATATATAAATCAAGAAAATATTATTCTATTATTAATATTATTTTAATACGATTCACGGTTTTAAAGGTAAATCACGGTTTTAATATGATTCTAACCGTGATATCACGGTTTTAAGTGATAATAAACCGTGTCAAATCACTTTTATAATTCAGTAAAAAATAAAAAATTTATTTACACGGTATCTGGAAGAATGAAACCGTAGTTTACTTAATACCGTGAACCCTAACCGTGGAATCTGGTCAAAATTAGAATCCGGTCAAAACCACTCCTATTTTCACGGTTTGTTGTGATTTTTACCGTGTAAGCACGTTCCAACTCGTGAACCCTAACCGTGAGAAACTCTATTTTGGTTAAAATTAAGGCCAAATTTCATTTTAATCCGATATCTAATGCTTCAAATCACTTATTTTGTTAATTATTTATACATATAATGATAATTAATTACCTATTACAACTCAATTTGGAAGAACACGGTCATTAATTCGACTTTGTAGAATGAATTCATCAAAATATTTCCATAATCCATCTTGTGTACTATACTTGTAACTGATGTATTCTAATGACATTGTGACTTTTCTAATGACATTCTAATTAATTAATTATAGTAGTATTTAAATACAGACATTCTTATATTTAAATCGAATCATTTAAATATTCTAAAATATATATCCGAACCAAAATATAATGTTCACAGCTCGGCACCACGTTGCGAAAGGGAAAATATTCGTTTCGCGACCTCTAAGCGAAACGCGGAGAGGTACCTCACGCCAATCCTCTCAATGCGCGGCTTCTTCAGGACGAAAATCCGATCGATGTACATACAAGCGAACGGTCCGCATGAATACCCGTCCTTCTGTATGTATTGCTGCTCTACGGGGATCCAAACAACATTCAGAAAATCGTGATGCTTCTTCATCCAAACATCGTACGAACCAACGCCGTGAAACCAATTCCCGAGATCAGCTGACAGCTTGTAATCACGATACTTTAGATTCGACTTCGCCATTGCCGTTTGATCTCCACTGTGAAAATCCATCAAGGCCCTCCTCAACTCGTACTGTCAATAAATATCTTGATTTAGAGATTACATAAATATATATATATATATATATATTCATTTAAAAAGTATAAAAAAAACTCACATATACGCCCATTCCAATGAGAACGGTGACTCTCTCAGCTAGAGGCGGACACAAAGAAAGTCCATGTTGGAGTCGACTCCACCAATAAACAGTGTACAGTTCCATGATCTATAATGCACACAAAGTATTGATGAAAAAATAATAATGGACTACGTATCATAAATAATAATAATAATATAAAATAAGGACCGTTCTAACCTCGGCTGAGAACTGAATATGAGGGTGTTCGATCTCATCGAACAAAGACTGGTTCATCTAAAAAGGCGGGTCCTGCAGGTTCCAGACGTAGGAATTCGGTCTACTTAGTTTGCATTCTTGATACATCTGTTTGATTGTCGGGCCGGAATACGGTGTCGGAATAACCGGGACAAAGGGGCTCTGTAAAGCAGCCGATGGCCTCACGGTCCGTCCCCTAACACGACCCGACGCACAGGTGTCACTCCTGCAACATCTGAATCCGCATCACTGTAGTCACCCCCCTGCAGATTGTCGGGGTCTTCACTCACCGGTTGATGGGCAAGCACTGGCTGCAGTACGGGATGTACCCAATCCATCAGGGGCATCTTATCCAGGTCCCTGATAAAAGACGAGTGCGATGACTCCGCATCCTCGACGTCAGCCTCTCGTAATGGAGGCGTCCTTGATCTCTGCCCTACTGGCTCTGTAAAAAGCCCGAACAATGCTCACAACCCGGAGCGGCCTCAGGGCTAGGTGCCCTATGCTCAATGTGGGCACCGACATCGTCGTAACGAGCTACGTGGGCCCTGTCACATGAATGTCGGCCTGCCAAGGGGATGTGGCTAGGTGCCCTCTGCTCAATATGGGTGTCGTCGTCGTCGTAACGAGCTGCGTCGGCCCCGTCACATGAATGTCGGTCTGCCAAGGGATGTGGCTAGGTGCCCTCTGCTCAATGTGGGTGTCGTCGTCGTCGTAACGAGCTGCGTGGCCCCCGTCAACTGAATGTCGGCCTGCCAAGGGGACATGGCTGCCATGTGATGGTGCTCGATGACGAGAATGCATGCCATGGCTCGAGCTAGATGATGACTTCCCGAAGATCCCCTTCAGGTGCCCTACCATGAACTTGGCGATACGAGCCATGACTCCGGTCTCCGACGTATCCCGAGCCAGGCGTTCCATGACCTTGTCGGCCCACGCGTCGTTATCACATCCTTGAGGGTACGGATCCCCGTGTACGCAATAGACGAGGCCCGAGGACCTATCGGGGAGTGAACTATCAACCCTCGGCCTCTTCGACGTACTCGCACGAGCCGTGAAGGCCGGGATAGGTGCTCGACCCTCTGAATTTGCCCGGGTGGCACGAGGATGGCGACGTTGGGGCTGGACTACTTGCCTCGAATCACGGCACCTCAACTTATCAATCACTCGAGCCATATCTCTCGCATCCTTTGTTTGCCTCTGCTCCGGAGGCGCTTTTTTCCACGAATGGCGTGTATTCGGGTTAAACCGAACTTGTAACAGGTCTTGGCACTCGAATAGGACTGAAAGTAATAGGAGGTTCGTTCCTCTTCATCAGGTTCGAGTGTGGGGTTGACTTCGAGCTGCATAAACAAAAAAAAATGCATAACCATTATCAATTTTTCAATCTTCACCTATCTGAAATAGCCATTTTTTTAAACTTAAAGCATGTTACACGGTTTGAACTTAAATTAAACCGTGAATTCACGGTATCAATATAGATCAAACCGTGAAAAAGCACTTTTTCACGGTTGAAACTAAATGTAACCGTGTATTCACGGTTTAATTTAAGTTCAAACCGTGAAAAACTATTTCACCCATTAAATAAAAAAAAAGGAATTTTAAATTAAATTCGAATACAAACAAACAATTATTATAAATTCGAATCCAAACAATTATTATGAAATCAGTATTATTATGAGTAATTAACTAATCATTAATTAATAAAATGTACTAAAAACATTTACTCACTTTAATTATTGATAAACTAAATAATCCATAAATATTATTTTAAATGATTAACATAATTAATTAATGCAGTAAAAAGAGTAAAAATAGAGTATATACCTCTGGATTGTCAAAGAAACCAACAAAGTCGGCATTCGACGACCCAAGTTCCCATCTCCGAAGTCGTGGCATGTGGTGCTCGTTGCGACGAACCCCAATTGCTTGCCCTAAAGTAGGAATGGCCTCGACGGCCCAAATGAACATCGCCCACACGGGCCCGTAGAGATGGTAGGCTCCCCTATTTTTTTGGCCTCCTATTTCTGTGGGGTCCTTCTTGGCCACTCCGAGCTGGTGGCACATGATCTGAAACGACCATGATCCCCACGGAAATTCCGCCCATCGTTGTGGATTCTCTACTAATGTCCATGCCCAATCATCAACATGTCTGTCAGGGTCACGACTTAGTAGCACGTAGTAGTAGACAATGAGGTTGGCGGCGCTCAAGTATTGATCCGGAGTCCCTATGACATTAGAAGCATCTTTGAAATGATTCAAGAGCTCTTTCACTTGCACCTGACGTCCGCTGAAATAAGTATGAAAGAGGCTCGACTGTGGGATGACATGATTGCGACCGTGGGGATTAGAGGTCGTAGGGCCGAAGCATAATCCAGTCACAAGGCAGAATTCTTGAGGCCCAAACCGAATATCCCGTCGACCTACGTGGAACAACCTCTCGAATTCGTGTTCTTCACCCCTCCACAACTCCCTAGCCAATAACTCGTGCAAGGCACGCTGGGCATTCCCGACCTTCCTAAGCGCGAGAACCTTTCCAAATGGAGATTCGTTGGCAAATCGTGCCAAGAGATCCTGTCCACCAATGCGAATTAAATGATACATTATGCCTTGAAGTACATTGATTTTGTTGTAACTATTTATTTCACCGGGGAATCCTTGCATACGAGGCCTGTACCATGTATACCTAGGCTGCAAAATAATAGATCAAAACGATTCATTAATTTAGTGAAGTATCAAATTTTACAATCTTCTCTGCAATTAAACGCAATAGTGTGAAATTAAACAAAACCGTGTTTTTAAGTAATTTCACGGTTTCTGTTGCAAACAAACCGTGACTCACGATTTCATTTACCTTAAACCGTGAATTTTGATGACTCAGCAAATTTCACGGTCGTATTTCTCACGGTTTGATTTAAGTAGAAACCTGTGAAATTTGCTGAGTCATCAAAATTCTCGGTTACATTCACATTCAAACTGTGAGGACACAGTTTCAGTGACCTTCAAACCGTGATACATGTATAATTTAAATCGCAATAAATCCATATATATTTCAGATTTCGAATTCATAAATTACCCAATAAATCCCAATAAATCCAGATTTCTTGCATACCAAAATCGAAATATTAATGCATTTTATACACATTATAATTTATAATTCTATTCAAGATAACATAAAATCATTAGAAATGGATTAAATCATTACATACGAATTGATTGAGGAAACTCAAAAATACTAAAAATTCAAGACTTTTTAAATAACAAATAATAACAAAGAAGAGACGAAGAAAATTAGAAAAATTACTGGAGGATGCGGATGAGGAAGGTTTCGACGTTCTTCCATCGTCGGAACGCGACGCGCTTGAGTCGGGACTCCTTCATCTTCGGAATCCGAATTGTTATTGGTGGCCATACTTTTCTTTTCTTTTCTCTCTATCTCACGGTTGAAAAAAAAATTGGGGGCTAGGGTTCACGGTTTGTTGAATCGTGAGAGTGAGAGAGATTGAGAGAGACCCGTGAGATATCTCACGGTTGAAAAAAAATTGGGGGCTAGGGGTTCCTCAATCGTGAGAGGGGCGAGAGAAGAGAGAAGAAACCGTGAAAGAAGGGGGGCCAAAATGAGTGAATTTTATTTTCTTTCTGTTTGTATTTTTTTAATTCGGTCAAGTCAATCAAAAACAGCAAAAGGACAAAAAAATTCACTCACCGATAAAGAAGTCCAGCCTTTGCAGACTTCCATGTGAAAAAAGTGGGCCCCATACCATTATTTTAATAAATTGGGTATTTTTTATAGATGTAAATTGAGAATGGGTATTTTGTTAATCTGATTTTTCAAAATGGGTTCCGCCCCTAAATTTATGGGACAACCAAAAAAAAAGTGAGACTAAATGTATGGAACAAATTGAGTACTCCCTCTGTCCCACCTAATTAGTCCACCTTTATTATTTTATACCTCACATATGAATATAAAGGTGGACTAATTAGGTAGGACGAAGGAAGTATTTGATTACAAAACAACCCAATGTACATCACTTGAAATCTTGTACCCAATATAAACTAATAAAAATTAATTGGGTGAGATAGAGGATCCTATAAATTGTCAAACATGTTCTCCAACGGTAGAATGACACACACACACACACACAAAACAAAAAACCAAAAAAAAAAAAACGAGAAAATATTGTAGGATATTGGGGGAGCTAAAAAAGTTGGTGGAACAAGGAGTCGCACCTCTCCGAATACATTACCTTTTCTTGAGTAGTTAGCTTCCAGCAAATATCATTAACTAATGACATAAGTAAAAGGAATGTTATATAAATTACTATTGGAATAATGAGCCCAAGTATACAGTGGGGTGAAAGGAGGAAAATAAATTATCTAGATCCACATAGGAATAGCATATTGATAACTTTATACGTAATACTATAAAGTTATTCAATATGTACTACTTTAACATTATAATTTGGAGCGAAGAAAATGATTGGTCTTAATTCGTCAGCATCTTTAATTTCTCACTTTTGGTCATATCAAGCCTTTGCAATGAAGTCTTCTGCACTGTGTCTAAATCCATCCTGAACTCTCTCTCTCTCTGTCTCTCTTTTAAATTTACAGTACATTCGGTGAAAATTAGTGATTTTGCAACTGAAGCTCGAAGCTTGCTCATTATAAGGTAAATTCTTCTTCTTTAACTTAATTTTATGGGGTTTTGCTGATTGGATGAGAAGATCATGGAGGGTTTATCCTTGATTGATAGTTTCCAACTGCTTATAATACATCGAATGATCAATTAACGTGCTAAAATATCGCAGATTTATTTATTTTTTGTTCGAAATTTAGACATGATCAAATTCTTTAAGGATAAATGACTATGGGCGAACTAGATCTGATTCTATTCTTATGATCCATTCTTAAAATAATAAAATATTTATCAAAATATTCTTTCCGGCCCGTTTATTAGGGATTTTCTGGACATAGATTTTTAGGAAAATATTATTAATTAAAGAAAAATTGTAGTACTTAATATTTAATGTAAATTTTATTATTTTAAAGCTAGTGTACCATAGTTGTATAAAAATTTGATGTTTGATCATTAAAAAAGATCGTATCAAAATTTTTAATTTGTTATAAAAATCGTAAAAGTCATAAAAGAACCGAACAAGTTATAATAATTTAAAAATTTTACAATTTAAATTATATGGAGATAATGCAAGAGAGATGAGTTAAAAAATAGTCTATTATAAACTTTCTCATAATAAGAAAAATAGTCTGTTACAAACAGTACGGAGAAAACAGATAGGGCGAGATATAATAATAATAATAATAATAATAATAATAATAACGCTTTTGAAAAAAGTATTACTCCCTCCGTCCCATTTAAACTGGTATGTTTCATTATTTTATACCTTATATATATTCAAGAAACATACCAGTTTAAACGGGACAAATGTAGTAATAATAATAATAATAATAATAATAATAATCCATTTGTCTTCCATTTCCGTGTGGAGAGAGGAGTGACATATAATTTAAGAAAATATATATAAAAAAATAGGAAAGGAACGAGATAGTGGAATAAGGGTAAAAGAAAAGGGGCATATACAAAAGTACTCATTTTTTATAAGGGAGTTACAAAAATACTCACTTGAAGTTGCAAAAATACTCACTTTTATGAGAAAGTTCCTAGAATACTCGTTTTTTTTTGCTGACACAAAGTAAAAGATTTTTTTTTTCAGCTTCAGCCAGGAAGTGTATATTTTAATCGTAATTTGCTATCTTACATTCTTGAATTGCGTCTTTCCCTTCGTAATCGCGAATGGAATTTCAACTCTTATTTATGTATTTACATTATAATTAATATTTAATTTTATGATTTTTTATTCCTAACATCACCTTTATCCCTAATTAACCGACACTCGTTATGATAGGTGTGCACCACATATTGAATTTATTATTATTATATTTCTTAATCCGTGTGCCCAAAATGAATAGGCCATCTGAGAAAAAAAAAAGAGAGTACGAAAATGAGAGAAAAAATTAGTAAATAAACAAAAAGTTGAAGGGTAAATTAATAAGTTATTTAGATGAGGGAAATTTTTCATTTTGGATATACACACTAACATGAAGACGTCCCAAATGAATAATAATCACACAAATATAGAGGAAGAATGGAGTAATAATTACGTAGGTGTTGGAGAGGACTTGGGATTCTTTGTGTCCCAACCATATCCCAAATCGTGATTTCTATTAGTTTTACACATTTTTTTTCAATAAATTTATTTTATGATGATTTATTTTAATTTTGTGATTTTTTTATTTATTTTTATTTTTATTTTTATTTTTGTAAATAAATTTTTATTTCCCAAATGGCTTGACAACCTGCAACTTACAAACTCCAAAACAAAACTACACAAAGCAAGAAACTAAGACTGCAAAAATCTAACAAGTTTAGGATCCTTGCTACACCCACATGCTAGAGCTTCCACAGAGCTTGAAACATTTTGAAACCTACTCTTGTTCCTTTCAATCCATATAGTATAAACAACAACAACATGGATCTATACATCTTTTGTCTTCCTGTCTTTGAGCCACATTGGGTAATCATATATTGCGGTTCATCATCCCATGCTCTGGCTCCCCTTAGAATCATACACCATCCAAATATTGTTTCCTAGAAAGCCTTAGAAAATAGACAATCAAAGAAAAGATAGTTCATAGTTTCATTCTCACCCCCACATAAGCAGCACAACACAGGGACATTAACACCACACTTCATGAGGTTAGCACAGGTTGCTAACCTGTCCAAAATTGCCAGCCAAGAAATGAAAATACATTTTGGGGGAGCTGCAGAACTACAAATCATTTTATACAAAGGCACCTTTTGTACTTCACCCCTCATCTCGATATACAATCTTATAATAGAAAAATCATTGCACTGCATATATCTATCTCTATCAGGAATGGTAGATAAATAATCACGAGCCCCAATGATTTTGCTAACAACCCAAGATGCAGTAGAAGGGATTTTCACAAGTGACAAAGGCTGATTCTTTACATAATACCCATGCACCCATCTCACCCAAATTTTATCTTTCTTTTTTGCTAAATTCCACAATAACTTGCAAAGAGCAGCTTTATTCCATAATTGTAAACACCCTCCTGCACAAGTAGGTAAACATACATGGTCCCATGCAACTAATGCTCTCCTCGAAAATAATCATAATCATAATTTTATGATTATTTTCAAGAGTTCACCCATCGAATTAGGATTTATAATTATTTTTTAGCATTTAATTTCAGTTTTATTAGTTATATTGGGGTTGAAAAATTCAAAATTAAGGTATATAATGTTTAAAAATTTCAATTATTTACTTAAAAATGTCTATTATGATTTAGTATATTATAGTATTTTTATTTTTATAAAACATAATAAAAAATTAATAGGAATTATATTTTAAGACACGATTGGAACAATAAGTTTGGGCAGATCATACCATCCGCTTGGAGAGTAAGTGCAGACTACGTTTACCGCCCCTTCACGTGATAAAGCTGAAACAAATCTTCCATTTTTCTAGCTCTTCCGCTTTGTCCTGCCATTGACCTCACCTCTCTCATTCCATACACTGGGTCTCCTCATTTTCTTTATTTCTCTCTCTCTCTCTCTCTCTCTTGGGGATATAATTATGCAACTTGTTCAACTTACTATTAATTGCTTTAGGAATGAGATATAGCTTCATCCTCCTCAATCGTTTCCACAGTCTAAATTATACAGAGCATGCAGTACTGGATTTAAAGGGAAAATACTCATATACTCCTATATTACTTCAGTGAGAAGAAAATTGCGCAACCCATAATCATATTTTGATTTTTTTTTTCTTTTCTTGTGTAGAAACCCCCTTCTCATGATAATCATCGACTCATTTGATCAGAGATCAAGAAAATGGGAATTCTGCAGAGTGTTATTAAATATTTAAACGATGATTCGGATCTCGATGAAGAAGATGGCATTTCTTCAAGGATTAATGCATACGAGTTGAACTCTCATGCGAAACCAAAATACATTCTTGCTACATCTCCCACTCGTCAATGGCAGAAGACAAACTGCCCAGCTCGGTCCCACCAGAATACATTCTTACTACGTCCCCCTCTCGAAACAGGCGCCGACGAGGAAGAAATTGCCATTTCTAAACCTCTTACTTTCCCTCATCAATGTCAGAGGGGGAACCGCTCAACTGGATCCGACCAGATGAAATATGTAGCAAGTAGGCCGAGGGAGGAAATTCCGGCGAGGATGGCGGCGGAGGATAGATGGATAAAGCATTACAGTAGCCGGCACTGGATTCTGCTGGTGGGGGAGGGAGATTTTTCCTTCTCTGCTTCTTTGGCCAAAGCTTTTGGTTCCGCCTCTAACATGGTCGCCACTTCTCTCGATTCTCAAGGTATAAATATATGCCTCTCTTCTTCTTTTCTTCTTTTGCATGTCGATTTATTCAATTATAGGGGGTGTCAATTTAATTATGCAGAGTTTCTGCTGAAGAATTATAAGAATGCGTTATACAACCTACTGAATTTAAAAATAAGGAAATGCATTTTGATGCACGAGATTAATGCAACTGAAATGGCTTCTCATCCTCTTCTTGGCAAAGTCAAATTCGATCGCATAATATTCAACTTCCCATTTGCCGGATTTTTCAAGGACTTACCTTGCGAGGCTCAGCTCCGGTTAGTTGCATCATTCAATATTCTTACAACTGTACGTTGAGAAAATAATAATTAATGATGATCTCTTTTAATTAATTAAATCATGGTATCAATCTTTTCATTAATTATTTAAAATTTGGCAAATGATATGGAAAAAGTATTGGTACTGCATGATCAGTCGTCACAGGAGGCTGGTGAGCCTGTTTCTGAAGAACGCCAAGGAGTTGATGAGTGAAAATGGCGAAATTCACATCTCGCACAAGACCAACGGCAATTTCCACGCCCAGTTTAAGGTGGAAAGCATCGCTTCTTCGCACGGGCTTAGGCTGATCGAGGCCGTCCAATTTGAACGTTCTGATTATCCAGGCTACAACACCAAGTACGGTTTTGGAGGTGATGACAATTTCAATTGCGTCCCAAGCAATACCTTCAAATTCGCCCTCAAAACGGTGCCGCTTTGATGGGTTTATCTATCTTTAGCTACCAAGGTTTAATCGCGGAGTATATATGTATCTAAAATGTTTATGTTTATGGAGTTGATGGAGATTAAATTAGTTCATGTTTATGGAGTTGATGGAGATTAAATTAGTTCGTAACCGATCGTGCGTGAAAATGGGATTCAAATCCTCTATTGCTTAATGATGTGACATTTTTTATTGTACCGTTAGATGATCGTCATATGCTTACAATATTTTCAAAAATCACTCATTTTTCATTATGGAAAACTTTAATTATTGATAATTTTGAAAATATTATGGACACGTAGCAATCATCTAATGGTACAATAGAAGATGTCACACCGTTAGACAATAGATAATCTGAATCCGTGAAAATGGTTGTAATCGCGTGAAATGAAGTCCACAAGAAGTGAATTAAAATCTAGACAACGATGGCTTATAGGAGTAGTTTAAACTATTTGAAGATAATTAGATGGGGCCGAAGTGTAAAATATAGTCATTTATCTTAATAAATAATATTTCCTCCACCTCATAGATATTGATACTTTTTATATTTGTATATGAGATATAAAATAATAAAAGGTATCGATATCTTTGAACCAGAGAGAGTAGTTATAAACATAAAAGTATATAGATTCTAAACACTTTCGATTAAATTTGATAAAATTTTCCTTCATGAACCTGTTTGCATCCTAAACCGAGGCTCAATTGAGCTTGAGAGGCTCGTTTGAGCCCGCTCGTGCCAGAGACATTTATATTTATGTCAAATAGTTTTCCCAAAGATATTTAAATTAAATTATGTATTGAAAAGAAATTTATGAATAAAATGTAATTATTTTTTGGGACCACATAGGTAATTTCTTTCATTTATGGTTGAGTTTTTTTAGTAGGGTCTAATTTTTTTATAAGGTTTAGTATTTAGGGTTTATAGTTAAATTAATTTTTTATTTATAGTATTGTCACGTCGTACATGAGCACCTTAAGTATCCCATGGTAGACATTATAGCATCACTCTTAGATTACAATACAACCCAATGTAGATCACTTTAGATCTTGTATCCCTATTTTGGTGTTCCAACCATATTTCAAACATTAACCTATTAGTTTTAGAATATTAATTTGTAATGATTAAGTATAGTTTTATAATTATTTTCTCGAGAGTACTAATTCAATTAGGGTTTATAATTAATTTTTAATTTTTAGTTTCATTTTTATTAATTATATCAGGGTCGATAAATTCACAGTTAGGGTATATAATTATTAAAAAAATATTTTTTTATTTATAAATATCTTTTATGATTTGTTGTATAATAATAACTTTTATTTCTATAAAAAATAATACAAACTAATAAAAATTAATATTTGGGTTAGACAGAGGATCCTATAAATTGTCAACCATGTTCTCCAACGGTAGAATGACAAAAGAAAACGAGAAAATAATAAAAATAAATATGAGTGTGTGTGGAATGTGAGAAAACTATATATATAGGGGGTCTCGATTTAATTATGCAGAGTTTTTGGTGACGAATTATAAGAATGCGTTATCCAATCTAGTGGAATTAAGAACAAGGAAATGCATTTTGACGCACGAGATTAATGCTACTGAAATGGCTTCTCATCCTCTTCTTGGCAAAGTCAAATTCGATCGCATAATATTCAACTTCCCATTTGCTGGATTTCTCAAGGACTTACCGCGCGAGGCACAGTTCCGGCTAGTTGCATCATTCTATTTTCTTACAACTGTCGAGAAAACAATAATTAATGGTGATCCCTTTTAATTAAATCAATCCTTTGTTGGTATATAACAATATAAATGTAGTGTTCATAGAAGACTGGTGAGTGGGTTTCTGGAGAATGCCAAGAGAATGTTGAGAGAGAATGTTATGGACTCAATGTCCCACATCGGTTGTGAGAACAACTAGTGTGGGGTATGTACATTAAATGAACTCTCTCTACTGATAGGCTAGTCTTTTGGGCTGAGTTCTTCGGTTTGGTGTGTATCAGAGAATGGTGAAATTCACATAACTCACAAGACTAATGGATTCTTCAGAGTGGAAGGTGGAGGCCTTGCAGGGGCGGAGCTAGACTTTCGGTTCAGGGGGGTCACAAATCGACGATGCAGAACCGGGGCAGCACTACAGGAGAGGAGGCGTCGCCGTCGGCGCTTGGTCTGAGAGCTTCGGAAGGCGCGATGCCGCGCTAGTGGCTCGGTGCCTCAGTGGCGGTGGACTAGTGGCGACAGAAGAGGAATGGCGGCGATATTAAAACCGATGAGAATTTTAGATTGGGATTTGGGAGAATGGGAGCTAAGCAGGTCGCGAGTTCTTCAGATTCAGAAGCCGGAGGGAATTTGGGGAAGGAAATCTTAGAATATTAGTAATTTTAAATATTTTTAATATTTATTTGTGAAATTACTAAAATACCCCTAGGTTTTTGTCAAATTCCAGTGGGGTCACTTGACCCCACTGCCACCATGGTGGCTCCGCCCCTGAGGCCTTGGCATCTCTCCACAAGCTTATGGGTGTAGAAGTGGTGGAAAAATTACAAAGATTATCCAGGGTATAACACAAAGTATTGATTTGGGGGAGATAAAAACTTCAATTGCAACCTTAGCATGTCCTACAAATTCCGACTTTAATATTGTATGAGGCCGTCATGTTCTTGCCTGGAATTTTGCATGTCAACTGCACTACATATGTATATAATCCAAGAAACTTCGTTTTGCACTTTTGAGTACTACTTACTACTCCGTACTATATACAGTAGATTATTGTTATATCATGAACGCTAATTAACACTTGGTACAAAACAAATGGAGCTTTAAAGAGGAATATAAACTAATTTTTGAATAATCGTAGTTTAATTAGGAAATTCAAATTAAATAGAAATAATAATTATGAATTCTTTATGGGTTTACGAACATTAGGTAACAATTATAATAATTATACTATACATCATAAATATATTGAGATTGCAAAAAAAAAAAAAAAAGTTGGTGTGGAACAAGGAGTCGCACCTCTCCGAATACGTAATGATATAATATAAGTATAAGAAAATATTATTTTAATTACTATTGTAATAATTGAACCCAAACATATGGTGGTGGGGTCAAAGGAGGAAAAGAAATTATCTAAATCCGTTTTTCTTAAAGTCATACTCCGTCGTCCCATTTATAAACCCATGAATTAAGTAATCCTTTAAGGACTGGAGGACCATGGCAACTACCAAAAGTGAAGAAAATGATTCGTCTTCGTCAGCGTCTTTTGTCACATTTGATTTAAGTCTTCGGCATGAAGTCTTCTTCTCTTGCACGATGTTTAAATCCATCTGAACACACACACACACACTCTCTCTCTCTCCAGATACGAATAGCGGATTATCTTGTTTACAGTCCATTTGGAGATGATCGGCGGTTGCATCTCCGGCTAAAAGCTTACTCACCAGGTAACTAATTTCTTGCTAATCCGATTATATAGAAATACCATAGTAAATAGTTTTCAACTACTTTAAATTCATTAAATTAATGATCAGCATTTCGTTCGAATTAAATTTGCATCTCAAATTCATTAATTAATGGATAAATGATGATGAGAATTAGATTTGATTTTTCGTCTGCCGCACTACATAATGATTACTCCCTCGTTATCAAATCGGACCGGTTGCTTTGATCGGAAAGTGTGTCACGTACTTAATTTCATTACTTTTATGATGTGTGTGTGGGTTTTTTTTTTTTTTTTTTTAAATTTAAATAAAAACGTATTATGACATTATACATATAATATGTATGTGTGTGCCCTACTTTTAAATAAAACTACTCCATCCGTCCCACTTATATAGGGATAGTTGACTGCTGACAGTCAACTATCCCTATATAAGTGGGACGAAAAGAGTATTAAATTAGTGAAATTAGTATTGTAACCCGGAAGAAGATGGAACATAGACTTCTACAATAGATGATCTCATCCGAAATGAGCATGTGGGGATGCCAAAACTCATGTCCCATAAAGTATTATAATGTGTATTTCATAATTCTAAGCAAAAATTATTTTAAACTACCAATTTCATCATTGTCATCATTTCAAATTCTTTCAATTTTTTCCCTTAAAAAAATTCTTTCACTTTTCCAATTTTCATACTAGGACTAGGGATAAGGATATGCAAGATTTAATGGATTTAGATACTTCTTTGGCAGTAGCCTAGAAGAGGAACATTTATTTGGGATTTTTAGGATTTGGATAACATGACAACAATTTAATGTCGAACTGAAGTTCTTAGCAAGACTACGGTGTTGGCTGCCGAAATTTAGAGATCACATTCACAATCCTCACCAATGAAATGAATCGCAACTATGTTAATTCAATTCAATATTATTCCCTCCGTTTTTTTTCGACTTGGCTCACTTTTATTCAATATGTGAAGTATAAAATATAAGAGTGAGTCAAGTCGGAAAAAAAGAGAGGGAGTATGACTTATATGCACGACTATATAAATTAGTAAATTACGCTCCCTCTATCCATCTAAAACTTGAAACTTGCAACGAATATTTCGATACGCATTTTTCTACACTCTTGGTCCACTGTATTTAGATATAGTTTTCTTATTTGGTGTCTAAAATAAGTAGATACTTTCCATTTTAGGAAATAGACCTCATATAAAAAATTAAATTTATACCCTCAACTTATATAAATAATTACACAAATATCATGTTGGGCCCACATTTAAACTTCACTTTGTAACAAATGACTCCACTCTTAAATTCACTTTATAACACATCATCACAATACATTACCATAATACATTAAAACCGGTGCCACACCATCTATGTCTAAAGATGATCGACGAAAAGAGTATATAAAAAAAATGAATGGTAAATTAAAATTTGAGTCTCAATAATACATCAAGTGAGCTTCAAATTTTACACATAAAAATTTAAATTGATATACTCCGTACTATATTTTTTATCCGTTTTTGTAGATGAAGAGTATATATACTCCTATATATATATGATTATTACCTGTTTGGAACGTCTCTCATATATATGTGCCTATCTTAAATAAAAAAAAATTCTTATCAAAATTACTTATTCACCCTCATTTTATTCTTACTTTTCTCACATTCTCCCTACTTTGTGATAGTAAAAGAAATTATAAATCCAAAGAAATGGCGGGGTAAAAGCAGAAAAAAAATATTCTTGAGATCCATATTAGTTTCTTTACTAGGTGGCAATTGAAATTAAAAAACTGTATGTCATGTACTAGTTTCTTTACTTGGTGGCTTTAAAATCGTACGGAACCTCCAAATTACTAATCCCAGTGGGACAGTGGCAGATACCAAAAGCGAATAAAATGATTCGTCTTTGTCTTCAAGTCTTCTACTCTGCACTGTTTTTAAATTTACTCTCTCTCTCTCTCTCTAGCCGGAATTAATGATCTTGTTTACAGTCGATTTGGTGATGATCGGTGGTTGTATCTCGAGCGTCAACCTTCCCCATCGTCAGGTTATTAATTTCTCCTCTACTTTTTGTTTCTTCTTCTTCTTCTTCTTCTTATTATTATTATTTACTGTGGACTTATTAAAGGTTAATTGTTTTCATCTGCTTAAAATCTACTGAAAGAACAAATCTACGAGAAATTTTTGGTCTTTTAGTAATAGATTATTATCAGTCAGAAATTTGCATCTGATTTTTATTTTTATTTTTTATAAATGGATAAATGACGATGAGAATTTAATTAAGTTTTCCCAGCTGCCACACTATTTAATGATCAGTACTGGGTTAATTGCAAATTAACTATCGTCTTTTGGCTTCTTTTGTGTAAACTTTTGCTTTCTGTAAACATTATATACTCCACTTATCTAACTTTTAAAATATATCCAAATTCAGTTCATCTTCTTTTTTTCTTTTTTCTTTTTTCCTGCTAGTTGCTTTGATGCTTTCATTAATAATGATGTAGAGTAAGTTTTGGTTATATGTATAAATTTAAAACTTCTTGTACTGTATTTAAATACTAAAACCAAGATTATTGAATCTTGAAAATTTTGATATTTATATCACATTTGCAAAGTTAGTAAAGATGGAGTACGTACATACAACAATATTTCAAAAATCATGAATTAACTGGCTAAATTTATAGTGTAAATTCGTAATTAAGACACTTATTTAACAATCTTTGATAAAGTTTTTACAAGTCAAACGGCAGTCAATCATCCAAAACAAAAACTAGCCACCCCAGAAAGAGTAAATTTTGTTTCTCTCTTCTTCAGGACTGTCCGATGTTGTGAAGATCAATAAAAGAAAATGGGATTTTTCACAAGACTCCTGGGCTTGAAACAAGAAGATGAAGAAGAAGGAGGAGCTAGAGGAGGTGAAGGTGAAAGGTCAATTCGTTTAAATTCCCAGAATCATAATAACCATGGAGAAAGAAGATTGCCCAGGCTATTTATGTTGGGCATTTCCATCTACAAAGCTGTGAAGGGGCTTTTGCGAAAAGTCGGTTCCATCTTCCATCATGCAAAGCCAGTTCACCCTTTACTCCCACTTCAAAATCCAGCAACCACCCAACCTTTGCTGCTCCCAGCACCTACCATTTCTTCATCACCTACTTATGCATTTAGTGATGATGATGATTATCGTGCTTTATGGTTTCAAGAAGAAAACTACCCGGCCGAAACGGATCATCACGTGGCGTGCGCTAGCACGAGTGACGAGATGGCGCGTGCAGCCGTTTTTGTTGAAGAATGTGCCTGGCGATATTTCCCTTTAATGGAGGAAACTACTGAAGGCAAAGGCGAAGGCAAAGAAGAAGATGAAGAAGTGAATAGGGTAATAGTGGTGGTTGAAGAGAGGTGGATAAAGCATTACAGCAGCGGGCATAGAATGTTATTAGTGGGAGAGGGGAATTTCTCCTTCTCTGCTTGCCTTGCCAAGGCCTTCCGCTGCGCTTCCAACATCATCGCAACATCTCTCGATTCCCAAGGTATACTTTAATTCATAAATACGTATTAAATTAAATTAATGGCCTTAATTGTTTATTAAATTAAAATTTGGTACGCCATCAGCATTTCTGAAGGAGCATTATAGGAACGCTCTAAGCAACATTAAGGAACTCAGGAGCAGGGGAAGCAAGGTAATGCATGGGATCGACGCCACTACCATGGCCAATCATCACCTGCTCCGCCACCTTAAATTCGACCGCATTGTTTATAACTTCCCCTACGCCGGATTAAATACTCTCAAGAATTTGCCACGCCAAACTCAACTTGAGTAAGCCAATCTATTATTACCTACTCGTATTCATGCTACTGATTAAGGAAAAAAATAAATAAGCGTGCGTGTGTGTGCAGGCATCACCGGAGACTAGTGAGGCAGTTTATGGAGAATGCAAGAGAGATGATAAGCGAAGAGGGAGAGATTCACATCACGCATAAGACCAACGGATTCCACGCAGAGTGGAGGGTGGTGTCGCTCGCCTGCAGGCGGGGGCTGAGGTTGATCGAGGCCGTCGATTTCAACCATCGCGATTATCCAGGATACAATACCAAGTGTGGATTTGGAGGTAATGGAGACTTCGATTGCTATCCTAGCAAAACCTACAAATTCGGACTCAGTTAATTAACACTCCAATCAATTGCCTCTGCTTAGCTACCTTGTTTTTCTTCTATCTCTATGTACTCCGTATGTATGGTATATTCTCCACAGCTACGCCACCATCATCAATTCATCATATATATATATGATGCTTCTACATATATACTGTATGTAAATAAAACTTATATGTAATGCAACCTCATATTTTCTTCTGACCAGGCCAACATTGTTAAATTGTTGGGGTATGCTTCTACATATATATACTTTTTCTTTCTTTTTTTTAAAATAAATTTTGTTGTCATGGATTTTACGGAAATGTGAAATTTGGACGCGCTGCTGTTAATGTCATACACTTGTTGATGCTTTTTTTTCGAGTATGCAGGTGAAATTCAAGTGGTAAACTGTCGATGAGATAATTTGTTCCGGTTTGAGTTTCCTAGTGTTTAAAATTATTTATTTCACTATTTTCTTGTCTCTTTTATATATTTAAGATATAAAATAATAAAAGAGTTTAACTAACACGAGACGGAAGAAGTAATATTTACAGTATTATAAACTTCATTATTATTATTAGTTTAGTGTCCGTCGAAATTCGACGGGAACCATTTGATTTAGTAATTATTAAGTAAAAAATAATAAAAAAATAGTAATATAAGTATTTATTGTGAGATTATAGTATTGTTAGGATACATTCGAAAAAATAGCATTAAACTAAATTAGAAAAAAATAAAAAATAGATCAATAAGGTATGACATTTCTCGTTTCGTTATGTTTTACTCATTTTGAATGTCAAGCAGCCCGTTGATCATAGTATTAGAAAAATAAATATAGGAGATGTTATGTTTCTCGGGTAGTAATACTCATTTGAATGTTAAGCCATCAATTATACGTTGTAATATAGAAATAAATTGACGATTGATTTTTTCAATTGTAGTTGTATTTTTCATATCAAGTTTCCTATTGCTCGAAAAAAATTTGGTCAATGAGAGGTCGGATTCTTTCTCGTGGTTATATTCCTTTCAATGTAAAGTCTCCCGTTGTTCGATAATTGAAGGATAGAATGTCAAGCCACCCATTATTTAGATGATTATTGATGAAAGTTGACAATTGTCGGATAGTTTCACAGGTTTTCAATTCATGTATTCCATTTACTCTTTTAAATATTGATATGAGTTTTTTTATCGATGAAGTCATCTTTTCATCCTCGTTCCTACTCAGCTAACAAACTATAAGTCGTAATAGTACAATTTTCCGTTAACGTGAAGTCTTTTAAATATTTAATTCGGATAAAACTGAAATGACTCCATCATATTTGTTGTAAGAAAATTTTACTAATATTATAAAGGATCAGTTGTTCTACTGTACAATATCATGTCGTTCTTTTAGAAATTTCATTCTTTGAACCACTTGAAAAAAAATCATCTAAAACAAATAAATGAAATTGAAAATATCTTGACAGTCCGCCATTTAGATGATTGTTGAGGAAAGACGGTATTTCTCGGATAGTTTTACAGGTTTTCAATTCAAGTCTTCCATCTACTTTTTTAAATATTGATTAAGGAAAACTCCATCATATTTGAGTTTTCCTATTGATGAAGTCATCTTCTCATCCGCCCGTCCTTACTCAACAAACGAACTATAAGTTGTAATCGTATAATTTTCCCGTAAACCTCAAGTCTTATTTTGGATAAAATTGAAATGACTCCATCACATTTGTTATAAGAAAATTTTACAAATAATATAAATGATGAGTTGTTATATTGCACAATATCATGTCGTTCTTTTTAAAAATTTCAATCTTTGAACCACATGAAAACAAAATAATCTAAAATTGTATAATTTTATCTTCAATAAAATTATATATTTAATTTAGGTTCTAAATTTTAATTTTCCGATCTCTTTCGCAACTTCGTTGTCTATTTTGTTAATTTCTATATTCAATTTTTTAAAGGTTTTATTATATAAATTAAATAAGTATTCATGTGTTAGTGTTCATTGTTTATGTGTTTGCTTCCGCACTTCTTAATCAGTTGCATATAATATGAATTGATAAGTAAGGTAAATAGAACATTATGTGCATATATCTTTTTATTAATATTTTTTTTATTGCAGAACATGAAAATTAATCATTTGATTTTTACTCTTTAAATGTAAAGGTAGATATGAATAATTTTGAATATGTGATGTCTTCTTTTATATGAGTTTTTCATTGATAAAATTTTATAGAAAATCGATGCGGGATAAATTTAAAATGTCTCCATCCCTCTCGATTCAAAGCTATAAAAGAACTTAATTCATCTAATATAACTTGTACAACCTAAATAACAGATTTCGGCCAAGGGAATGAATGGTAAACTTTTTGGGTTCCTCGGATGATCTATTTTTTTAAAAAAAAATTATTTAAAAATAAATATTTCTCAAATTTCAAATTAATATAATTATTTATATTAATAGGAATCTTTTAAAAAATCATAAGATAAGCATAATATTAAATTTTAAAATAAATTATAATATATTGATAAAATTATAACTATCAAATACGGAGTAATATTGGATAAACAATATTATTTTTTATCTTTTTAATATGAGCAATAAATTATCTTAACGAAAAACATGTACATATCTAATCCTATAATATATTGATAATTATTAATTTAGAATAATATATCTTAATAATTAAAATATATTAAAGATATACGGAGTATATTAGTATGAAATAATTAGAGATATATATCAAATTAAAGATACATATTAATTAGATTAAAGTATTGATTAATTAGGCAAAATTATGAGAATTTAGCAAAATAATCAAGAAAATTCAAGATTAATTGACCTTTATATATATATAGATTATTATTATTATTATTAATCATAATTAATATATATAACTAAAATTGAAATATTTGAAAATCATAAACTCAATTTATTGATTCTATTTTAACTAATAAAGCTGAAATTAATAATAATAATAATAATTGTAGATCACATTGAATTGCGGATGAGATCCTCTTCCAACCATATCCCAAACATTAATTTTATAATTTTATTTTTAATGATAATAAAAATTTATGTATTATAATAAATCATAGTACTAACTTTGTCCCATTCCATTTCGTCTAATTGTATATTTTATATCTCACATATTGAATATATATGTAGGCCAAATTCGATCGCATAATATACAATTTCCCTTTCGCCGGATTCTTCACCAACTTGTCAACCCAAGCTTAGCTCCGGTCAGCCGCATGTATTGCCGTTTCATTTTTCTAATTTATTTTTAAATGAATTATTTATAATTTGGCGAATGATGGAAAAAAGTGTTGGTACTGCATGATCAGTCGCCACAGGAGGCTGGTGAGGCTGTTTCTGAAGAACGCCAAGGAGATGATGAGTGAAAATGGTGAAATACACATCTCGCACAAGACCAACGGCAATTTCCACGCCCAGTTTAAGGTGGAAAGCATTGCTTCTTCGCGCGGCTTAGGCTGATCGAGGCCGTCCAATTTGAACGCTCTGATTATCCAGGTTACAGCACCAAGTATGGATTTGGGGGTGATGATAACTTCAATTGCGTCCCAAGCAATACCTTCAAATTCGCCCTCTAAACGGTGCCGCTTTGATGGGTTTATCTATCTTTAGCTACCAATGTACGTTTAATCACGCCGTATTGAAGTTGTGAGATGATATATTTATCTTTTTATTAGTCGAATGTTTATGAGGTTGATGGGGATTCAATTAGTTCGTAACCGAAATAATCGTGCGTGAAAAATGGTTGTAATTTATGAGTGTAGTGTATTGTTATTTTTGTTTTAGATAATACGACTAAATTTATGGGATAACCCAGAAAAAGTGAGAATAAATTTACAGAACAAATTGAATATTTGATTACAAAACAACTTAATGTAAATCACTTGCACTGTGTTCTTAATTTCAAATTGGGATCATTTGTTCAAATTTTGGTATCCCAATGAACTGTGTTCTTAATCTCAAATTCTATTAGTTTTATACATTTTTCTTCAATAATACTACCCCCATCCCATTACATTAGTCACATTCACTATTTGGCACGCTTTTCCACCAAAACCTAGTACGGGTTTTAAAATATAATTTTGTAGTATTGTTTTTTTTACGGGATACTATGAGTGTCATAGTATCCCGTAAAAAAAACGATACTACAAAATTATATTTTAAAACTCGTACTAGGTTTCGGTAGAAATACGTGCAAAAAGTAAATATGACTAATGTAATGGGATGGAGGTAGTATTAATTTATAATGATTTAGTTTAATTTTATAATTATTTCCTAGAGTTCACTAATCCAATTAAGGTTATAATTAATTTTTACCATTTGATTTTACTTTTGTTAGTTATATTAGGGTTGGCAAATTCAAAGCTAGATATATAATTATTAAAAAAATTATTTTGTATTTATAAATATCTATTATGATTTGTTATATAATAGTACTTCGTAACTTTTATTTTTAATAAAATAATATAAAATTAATATAAATTAAAATTCAGGAAACAGTTGAGATATCAAAATCAAGAGAGAAGATCATAGCTGAATGCAGTCAACCATGTTTTCCAACATTTGAACGACGAACAACACAAGAAAATAATAAGAGGGGTATTTATTTTGAGTGATTAGGCCAGATTGGCTAATTTTATCCGACTTAATCCTATATTTACTTTGTAAGATTAAAAATGGAGGATATGTCAAAATCCGGTATTGGCCTTCCAAACGCATGAGATTAGAATAATAGTATTACATTCCATGTTTTACCCCAAAATCAGCCAATCTTTTAATTAATCATATCTCTCAAACTAAATGCACGTAAGAGAAAGAGGAGGACAAGGTATGAAATATTCACTTTTCAACTTGCTACCTGGTCATATAAGAATCATTATTACGAAACTATATATGAGATGCATTTATGTTACCGGGGTCTATCCATTTTATTATCATATAAATTACTATTGGAATAATGAAGCCAAGTATATTGATAACTTAATAACTTTAGATCCACATAGATAGCAGATTGATAACTTTATATTCTAAAGTTATGCAATATGTACTACTTTTTAACTTTATAAGTTGGCCCGATGGCTTTGCAATAGTACGGAAGCCATGAATTTAGTAACCCAGAAGCGAAGAAAATGATTCGTCTCAATTCGCCAGCACCTTTAATTTCACTTTTGATCATATTAAGTCTTTGCCATGAAGTCTTCTTTGCCATGAAGTCTTCTGCACTGTGTTAAAATCCATCTGAACTCTCTCTCTCTCTCTCTCTCTCTCTCTCAGTACATTTGGGGAAAATAAAGTGATTTTGCAACTCGAGCTCGAAGCTTGCTCATTGTAAGGTAAATTCTTCTTCTTTAACTTTTATGGGTTTTGCCGATCCGATGAGAAGAAGATCATGGAGGCTTGATCACTGATTGATAGTTTTCTTTTCTTTATTATTATTATTATTAGTATTATTATTATTAATATAGTTTTCAACTGCTTATAATACATCGAATGATTAATTAACGTGCTAAAATATTTAACTAGCTTGTTTAATTTTTTTATTTTTTGTTCGAAATTTACATATGATCAGATTCTTTGAAAGGATAAATGACTAAGGGAGAATTGGATTGATTTTATTCACCTTAGCTTTAAAAATTTTCATTAAATTACTCCGTCCCGTTTATAACATATTCCGATATACCAATTTTTTGGGTACAAGTTTTTAGGAAAATATTCCATCTACGATTTGTTGGCCTAAAATTTTGGACACAATTTAATGTGATTTAATGATGTGTTAATAAATTAAAATATTAAAATGTTAAAGTAAAATAATTGTGGGTCAATTAATATTTTTAATTGTATTAAAGTGTCAAAATGTTAAAGTTAAAGTGTTAAAGTGTGTAGGTGTGGAGGGTGTAGCCCCTTCACATCACGTCAAGCGAGTGCAGACTCTTCGTCTACCGCCCCTTCATATCATACTAATAAAGCTGAATCAAATCATTCCATTTTTCTAGCCTCCATTGCCACATGACCTCACGTCCTCAACTCTAATTTGATTAATTAATATATTAACTGAAACAAGAATCCATTGCCTTTGACCTCACCAGGCCACTCTCATTAGTCATTCCGTAATGTTTTCTCAATCTTGCCTATGAATTAAGTTTTCACATGCCGATGAGGAGCATATATAGGATTTCTGCTGGCCTGAGCTTCATTCTCACTCAGCTACTAGTCTGTGAATCTGTGACTGTGAGCTACTTTATTCTTCTCTCTCTCTCTCTCTCTCTCTGTCTCTTGGGGTATAATTATGCAACTTATTTAATTTTTTTCTGCAACTTACTACTCCGTATTAATTGCTTCTGGAACGAGAAATTGTCCTCCTCCTCCTCCTCCTCCTCCTCAATCATTTCTACAAGTCAAAATTATACAGAGCAATGCATGCAGTTGATTTAAAGTCATATTTTGACTATGTTTTTTTTTTCGTGTGTAGAAACCCATCATCGACTCGTTTGATCTGAGATCAAGAAAATGGGAATTCTGCAGAGTGTTATGCAATCTTTTTGCATCGGTACGGATGAGGAGGAAGAAAATGGCATTTCTTCAAGGAATGCATACGAGTTGAACTCTCATGCGAAATCAGAATACGTTCTTATTACATCCTCCTCACGTCAGTGGCAGAAGATAAACGAGATTAATGGTGAGTTGCTTGTATCTAGGACAGAGATCGGACACTCGAATGCAGTGATAAGTGAGGAGATTGTGGAAGAAGAAGAAGAAGAAGAAGAAGAAGAAGAAGAAGAAGAAGAAGATGCGGAGGTGCATGTAAAGAATATAGTTATGGTGAATGAAAAAGAGAGGAAGATAAAGCATTACAGAAGCAGCCATAAAATACTGCTGGTGGGAGAGGGCGATTTCTCCTTCTCCGCCTGTCTAGCGCTGGCTTTTGGCTCCGCCACCAACATCATCGCAACTTCCCTCAACTCACTAGGTTCTTTTCTCGATCCTCAACATATATATATCGATCTCTGTGTTTATATTATACTATATATTCATCGCTAATTAATTAATTAGGTGTGTGATTAATTCATCTATTTGTTAGCATTTCTGAAGAAGAATTATGGGAATGCTGTATCCAACATCTTGGAATTAAGGAGCAGGGGCGGCACGGTGATGCATGGGATCGACGCCACTCAGATAGCCAATCATGAATTGCTCCGACAAACTAAATATGATCGCATAATCTTCAACTTCCCTTTCGCTGGATTTTTTCGGAAATTGCCGACCGAATGTCAGCTCCGGTAAGCCTAGCTAGAAAAATTATCTTAGCTCGACTTATAGGGGATACTAAACAAGCCCTAAGTGTGTTAATATACATGATGATGATCAGTCGTCATAGGAGGCTGGTAAGTCTGTTTCTGAAGAATGCCAAGGAGATGGTTAGTGAAAATGGTGAGATTCACATCTCGCACAAGACCAATGGTATCCATGCCGAGTTCAAGTTGGAAAGCATCGCGTCTTCGCACGGGCTTAGGCTGATCCAGGCTGTCAAATTCAAATGCTATGATTATCCGGGCTACAACACTAAATTCGGATTTGGGGGTGACGGAAATTTCAATTGCTACCCTAGCAAGACCTTCAAATTCGCCCTTAAAACGCCCCCACTTTTGTGATTAATTTTAGTGTTGTACTACACAACAGACTAAATGGGATGAGACGGAGATAGTACCTTTGGGGAGTTGTGTGTTTTGTATGACATTTTGGAACTATCTATCCTTGCTTGATGTATTTGATATAATATTAGCTATCTTGGTGGCTCCTTGTTAATTTCATTATTTTACATACTAGCTATTTATCTTAACATGATAGATTATTGTTATCTTGGTGGCTCCAGGCTACAACAGTAGCAACACCAAGTACGGATTTGGTGGTGATGATAACTTCAATTGCGTCCCTAGCAATACCTTCAAAATTCGCCCTCTAAACGGGTCGTATTGAAGTTATGAGATGATATATCATATATGTATCTCTTTATTAGTTGAATGTTTATGGGGTTGATAGGGATTACATTGTAGTATTTCGTAATCAAATTAAATAAGGAAATCCATTACTCACTCCGTCTCGTTACAAATGTCTTGTTTCTAAAACATGACATTTGTAATGGGATAGAGTATATATTAGTTTTCAGTTGACAATCAATTGCAAATCAATTTAAAAATGATAACTTTGTGTATTAAGTTAAATTTAAGGTCAAAGTTTTTGCAAAATTTGAATTATGTCAAAACTTCCGAAACTTCAGAATAATTGATTTACGTAGAGGTGATTAAATGTGGGTTCGGATATTGGTATTATTGATGTATAAAATTTGAGTCTCAATTAATGTATTATTATATTTGCATTATATCGAGTGTGTTTCAAACTTTATCATATTCACTTTTCGACACATAAAAATATATAGATGGAAAATATTTTTTAATAAGTTTCTTTGTGGATGATAGTAGTATATGGTATACTAGTAAAAGAAATGGCAAAAATGCAATTAAATACGCGAACTTTGTCTGTAATTCCGTTTTGCACATGAACTTTCATTTTTTTTTGTAAATACACAAATTTTCGCTCGTGTTCAATTTTTTCACAAATTGAAATTTCCGCCAAATCGAAACCGACATGGCGCTTATGTGATAGTCAGGAGTGTGCCTTAAAATTATCTGGCCAGCAAATTAAATGACGTCATTTCATTCCCCATTAAACGACATCGTTTTGTTTACCTTCTCCCTCTTTTCTCCCTTCCTCTCGCTGACATTCTCTGGCGGTATCAACCGGTGGTATAAATAGAGGTGTTCGCAGAGCGCAACTTTGTGAGTGCAACTTTGAACACAAACGCAGCGGAAAATAATGAAAAACACTGAAAAATAAAGAAGACGCAGAGATGGTTTTCGCAAGATGCAGATTTATATCTTGATATGGCTCAAGGCGAAACAAACACTATAATTCACGAAGAATTACAAACCAAGATTGAGGAAACAGATTATTAAAAGCTACCAACATAAACAATCTAACTATCCACTAAGCTAGTTGTATAATGATAGTATTACTCAACCTAAAAACTCTTTGGATGTCTCTCAAAGAACTCTCTCGTCAATCTCTCCAAAAAACGTTACTATCTCCAATGCATCTTCCTCCTTATATACAACTTGATACTTGTCCACCAAGTTAGGTTTATGGTTTGCATGAGTAGAGTTTCACTCTTCCATGCCTCCTTTAAGCCTATCTCCACGCAGCCACCATCTTCTAGAAACCCTAGCTGGTATTGGGCTTCTTTATATGCGAAAGGCCCAAACATAACTTGGTCTTCAACCATCGCTCGGACACACATCGGCCACCACATCAGCTGACTCATTAGCCATCTCAGCAGCTGACTCATCACTCCCCCTTAGTCCAGCTTATCTCTTGGATTATACTTGCACAAAACAAACAAGAAACACAAGCGAAAAAAAAACAAAAACTAAGAGATGGAACCTATGAATCTACTTCTAGATTCCAACATTCTCTCTTTCCTCTCAAAATGCCGGCGACCGGCTTCGACACCCTAAAAACCCCCCATGTCAAAAATTGGTTTCTTTCACTTGTTTTCCAGCACCACCGCCGTTTTCCCCCTGATCATTCCGATGCTGGTGGTTTGCTTCCGCGGAAGGCATCTACTCCGAAGCAGTAATGCCGCCGCGCTCGTCTTCTGCTCTTGTCTTTTTCTCACTCTCACGGGTCTGGGCCAAGGGAATCGGGCCGAGAGATAGGGCTGAACCGCTCATTGGGCCGGATTTGACTCGGTGGGTTGAATCAGTTGTTAATTATCTACGAGCCAAATTCCTAATTAATTATAGACCGAGACACCACGATTAAATCGTACCATACCGAAAGTAGATTGCGATAATTCGTAAAGAATTATTCCACGAATAAAAGAATTAACTTAAGACAAGTTAATTAACCATATTTTATTAACTAATAGTTAATAATTAATCGTAATTGATTAAGCTAATTAATTACACAGTTATAATTAATTAGCTTAGTTTTATAATAAATCAAAGATTGATTTATTATAAATCTTATGAACCGCTCACATAACGGGATCTATAACTCGAGCTTAGATAACAGTAACCACATTACTAGATTAGAATAACCTCCGATCAGATTAAAAACTATAATCTTAGATAATATTTTTATTCGTTAGAACACGAATCTTACCTCGATTTTAATCGAAGGTTACGCGAAGGAGGGACAGTAGTCGAGGCAGAGATCAAGTCTCGTAGCAGTCAAGGAAACAACGAGGTGGGCTTTCTTTAAAACAAAAGCATGTTTTATTAGATGTTAGCTCTTTTACTATTGTCATGCCATAAATGTTTTCAGTTTTTGTATGATACCTATCTAAGTTGGTTGTGCCAATTATTAATCGAATTCGGGTCCGAGTAAGATGTCTATCTTACAAGGGCTAGTGTACACTGTGCGACTATGCTCAACGGCAGTTGGCTAGTCAGGTGCCGTGGAAGGTGGCCACCTTCTCGGTACTCATGTTTCCAGATATGGTAAGGTACAGATAAATTAGCCTGCGCAGACATCTTTAAAATCATAAACAGTTTTGGTAGGCGTAGGAGGCTCTTTAAAGAAAAACCCTATGCTTTACCGTTTATATGGCTGACAATAAGATAAAATGATTTTGGGCACGTGTCCACTGAGTACTTTGTACTCATGCCCTGTACATATTTCTCATGTGCAGGTTGAGCAAGGTGACGTGGAGTGGCCAGACGGTGTTTTGTCAAAGAAGAAGTAGTCATAGTAGTAGTGTTGAGAAGTCTCTTGGTAATGCATGTCTCCATACATGTATTTCATTATTCACCCTTCCGCTGCAAACACTCAAACTTGTCATACCCTTTGTGTTTTGGTTGTAATTCGAGTCAGGCTGACAACATGTATGTTTGTACCTTGATCGGTTCCTAAATATAAATTTGTCTTCCTTATACAACACGATTCAACATGATGAACGAGCCAATTCCCCACCAAATACCTTTCCTTTATCATTTATTCATAATTAATATCCATAGTCACGAATTACCGAGCTTAGCTATCCATTAGCAAAGTGCGGTTGTGACAACGATCAAGTTCTTGACATTTGATGATATGAAGATGAGACAGGATGATGAAATTAAAGAACGTGGTTTTGGACATGGATACCCAACAGAACCACTGGAAATGCCTAACGAAATACTGCATCTTACTTCAACAACTGTTTCAGATGTCAGCCATGTTGATTCAGGTGATGAGCTGAAGCAGTTTGCCAGAACTTTCATGGTAAAGGTTAAAAATGTTGCCAAAACGATGACTGGACTCATGGGTATGGTTGAAGATGCACCTCAAACATCATCAAAAGCAATAGTTACTTGCAAATGTTGGATGCAGCTCAGAAGCTACTAGCATTTAAACCTGATGCATCATCTTCACATACAAATCCTCAACAATCATAAATCTGTTACTCGGACACGGAAGCTGAATTTTGAAGACTAGCCGAAAGAGCAGCTGTCACTGCAGAGATTGATAAAGCCATTATTCGACGCCATGATTTTGTCAAGTGTTGTGATTTTCCGAGCTTCAGTCTAGGACTTACCCAATAATTTGGAGAACTTGGTGATCGACTTCACAATGGCCATGAGCAAAATAATGGAGATTTTGGGAAAGATGTTCAGGTAATCATTTCCTTAAATTATGGAGGTAAAGGCATGCTTATTATTATGTGAATATCTGCTTAAATCATTCAGTTTTAATGCTTACACTTTAGTTTTTACTATTTAAGTTCCATAAATCTCACATGTTATCAGGTAGAAAATGAGCATGAACTAAACATATCTGTTGTTGATAAGGGAGGTGTGGTAAGTATAATTATTTTTTTCATAAAAATTAAGCTTAAAGCTTACAGCTGATGTGTGAAACTAATCATTTGATATTATTTTATTAAGGACCAATATTTTGAAGATCGCAATACTGGGTATGTTAGTCATGGGAATGAAAAGGTATTTATTACAGTTTCTATGGAATACTTTTAAATACTTTGTATAAATTGCTTCCTGAACAAGTGTGAACTAAATGTTTTCAGCATATTCGGAGCGAAGTGTTGAACATTGGAGCGGATTTCCATGATACCGAGCATATGGTACAACCGGTATCCATATTATTCCACTGAAAAAATATTTTGGGCTTTTATTAGATATTTATTAAATTATTTCGTTTCTTCATTATTTTTTTTTTGGTTTAATTTGTCATTGTATTTTAGGGTGTTGGCAATGAAACAGAAAGCATTGATGTAAGTTTGAACATAATTGGCAAGGAAAAAGAAAAGGTAACAAACAACTACTCGATCAATGTATTTTTATTTTATTTGGAATTTTTAAATCACTTTTTGTTGTATGAGTTATAAATATGAATGGTTTCAAGAATGACTATAAGAGTTATATAGAATATATTAATTTTTATAAAAACTCTGCTTAAGGTTGTTGGTGATGGAGTCGAGGGCGTTCAAACCATAGTTGGATCATGTGCACAAGAAGCTCATAAAGTTAAGGTAAGTACATATTTGACAATTTTTTTATTTAAATATTTTTTTATGAACAGGTATCTAAATGTGCAAGAATGTGTTGAAAAAATAACACATAAAATGGCAACGAGAGATAAAAAAAAGTCTTAAGAAAACTACAGCACTCTTGTCTCCTTTTCAAACAAGAATAGTTGATTCAAGTGACAAGATAGTTAAGGAGGATATAGTTATTTGATTTTTGGTGATGCACAATACTGATGTCATTAAGTAAGAACTTATTTAGTCAATATATTTATTTGCTAATAATTATACATTTTGAAGTATTTATTTGATTTGAATACTTGTTTTCTGTATGAGTATCAGAGATGAAATATTGTACAAGAACAAGGATACGAAGCTAACAAGGATTGAATTGATGACACTCGGTCCTGATAAGTTTATAAGCAGGGGAGTTATAGATGTTTGGAGTATAATATTGAATAAAAAAGAGGAATATCGAGCTGCCAGCTCTCCCCTCAGATTTTTTTCAACAACAAAAGTTTGTGTAAGTATTGTTATACATGGTTATGTGAACTTAATATATTGCCAAAATATATAAGCATAAAAATATATAGCATTAAGCATGATTCTTTATTATAATAAGCATATGTATGGCTATGTCAACTTAATATACTACAATTATCATGATGTTCCATTTGATTTTATTATATTTTCCCATTATAGTTGCACACAATTGTTGATGCACCTAGAGAACTTGAGTTGGATGAGAGAATGTCAGTTTTTAATGAGAAGCTTCAGATTGGAGATTGGTATGGTTCCGGGACTGGATGTTAAGAAAATTGATGTGGTAATGTTTCGTTAATTTTAAGCACGTAGTTCATATGTTTGTTATAGTTTAATTGTTAATAATTATTTTTCTGCATTTTCCAGTTTATTTTTCCGATTCTAGAAACAGAAAATTGCTATCTCATGTGTATAGATGTGAAAAACTTCACATTTGACATTTTGGACCATACACAAAAAGATGGTGTGAAGAATAAAGACATGAAAAGATATGAGAAAAACCCAGTTCTTTTGGTGAGTATCATAAATATTTTATTTTAATTTGTAATACTTGTGTAGTGCTTAAATATCAATTTTAATGCAAACTTTTTTGTGTCTTGTAGAAATCCTTCTTCGCATTTTTTCTGAAGCTAAATGGACTAGCAAAAAAGGCAAAGAAAGTGGAAGAGGCATTTATATACATTGAAGATATTACATTGAAGAGGCATTTATATTACACATTATCTGAGGATAAAATATTGTGCAGCTATAATTGCATCAAAGACTAATGAACTGGCTCAAGAAAGCAATGAAAAGGCGAAGTCGTTATATGCTGATAACAACATTCAAGGAACAACAAGCATCGACAAGTTACTAATAGGAAAATAATCCTTTAGTTTACTCTCTTTTTTTTTTTTTTTTTTTTTTTTTTTTTGTGTGTGGGAACAAATACATTTTGTAAAAGAAATTTGGTTCATTCTGTATTGTTGCTGCTATGTTTGGTACTTAGCATCTATAGTAGACATTGCTTAAGACTCTATATTTTTATGCTTATTGTGAGGATGAAAGTGGTATGCTTTGCACTTTGAATTTTATCTTTGAAACTTGTCCTACATTGTCTCAAATCTTTCAGTTTGCTCTGCTTTGCCCATGTAGCCAAATTCTCGACTTAGCGAAGTAACTCTTGCTTTATTCTGTAGAGTTTTTGATTAATTATTTCTTCTGGTGTCTACCTTAGTGTCTACCTTTTCTTTTGGTGATTGCTTATGATAGACGAGGGAGGTCGCTTCTTACATGTATATATTTTGTTCATGTGGATATGTTATGTTAAGTTTCTAAATCCTTATTCTTCTTTATGCCTTCTACAAAAACATAATTAACTTGTAAATTTATAATGTATCTCATTTGTTACTTCAAAATTAGATTTGCTTATATTTCCTCTTATATGAGCAACCGTGGAAATTAGTTAATCTAGTAGTTATCTCATCAATCTAGTTCCATTAGAATTCGATTTCATCCTCATGAATTACTATACATTTATTATGATTTTCTTTTTATACTTAGCGTGAGGATGAATTATGCTTAAGACTCTATATTTTTATGCTTATTGTGAGGATAAATTATGCTTAAAACTATATATTTATAATATACGATTAATTCTGAATTTGATCACTGTTAAATTCAGAATGGTGCTCGAGCTTATGTAATTTCTTGATCCTAGATTTTGAGGGCTGATCCAGTTCCTCTTCAATATCATTTCACTATCCTAGGATTGATCTCAATTTTGGAAAATTGCTCTTAAAAATCACAATGAGAGCAAAGGTCATATATATATATATATATTCCTGAATTTTGAAACATAAACAGAAGATTTTATTTATAATAATTAAACTGCAAAAGAATGAGATAAAAAGATTATCAATTTCAAGCTTCAACTTCAGCTCTTTTTAATATGCTCAACACTTGATATTCTTTTGCTTATTGTGATGATGAATTATGCTTAAGACTCTATATTTTTATGCTTATCGTGTGGATTAATTATGCTTAAGAGTCCATATTTTTATGCTTATTGTTTGGATGAATTATGCTTATTGTGAGAATAACAGTTCTAGCCCTGCGAATATCCATGCTGCAGCTATCAGCCTGCATTTCCAATTCCTCAACCACAAATTTCTTTCTTATCTCCTCCACAGAAACCTTCACAATATCTTCATCTAACATTTTCAGGAGTGATTCAATATCAATCTCATACCGATCAACCGGCACTCGAATATTATCCAAATCCTTAATAGCAATACAATTGCCCACATTCATGCAACTACTGTAATAATCTCCTTCTGTCCTCTCACAGCATTCTCGTAGTTCTTCACAAGTGAATCGATCATCTTCCCATCAGTCCCAAGGGGATGGAGGAGGCTGCCGCCACAAGTGGTGCAACCATAGCAGCAACCACCACTGAGCAAATCAGCACAGCAGCAAAAGTAGCTGCAAAAATGACTATGTACACCTTCCTCCATACACATTCAGTACTGTCCAACTCATATATATCTGAAGCAAAAATCTCCTAAGCAAAAAATCATAATAATTATGTATTAATACTACTACAGAAACAGATTAAACAAAAAAACATACATTCTTTAGCAATAGAATACTAATTTAGTAAATGAAATCTGTCTAACGTTCCAAGAATCAATAAAAGAAATCCCAACATTTCTTACAGTAAGAACTAAATGTAAGAGAATATGTGTTTGAAAGAAGTCACGTGTCTAATGAAAATATCCTAAAAATATGATAACTCTAGGTAACAAAAATCTGCTCAATATATTTATTTCCCTTTCTCCTTATCGCAATTCCTTGCATCATGGCGTGCCAATTGCTTACACTTGCTGCACCTACGTGGTTGTTTGTTCAAATTACGAATGGCCTTATCCCTTCTTGATAAAATCCTGCTTCCACTTCCTTTGGTTTTAACTAGTTCCGGTGGCAAGACTGAAACTTGATTCAGGACAAAAATTTCGTAATAGTCTTGAAATACTTGTTCTTTATTACAGGATGCATTCGGATCTGCTTCATCGAGTAGCAACTCATCTTTAAAATTTATCAAGTGACGCATAAATGCATATATCCTGCTTTGTTTGCCTTGCACCAATCCAGCTATACTATGTACTTCAGAATAGACATGATTCATAAATATCTGGTTGCTCTCCATAACTGTTGCATCATGCAATATATCGGCTCTAAAAGTTTGATCAGATACCACAAATGCATTCTTTGACCACCTACTAAGAATGTAATGATCAAGAATCTGTTGGATATTCCATTTATGGAAAACCACAAACATATGTGAATAAACAAAACCAGTTCTTACAAACTTCTTTCAACTGCACACAACAGACTTATCTGAATCATATATGACAGTAAATCCATGAATAGTAAAAACCGTTTTATTCTCTTCCACCATCATGCTTGAAATCTGAGCTCTATAACAAGCTTTATCAATAGACATCTGCACTTCCTTGAAGATACTTGCGGTGAAGACAGTAGCAACATGTTTCTCAATTGGAAGCTTTGTCACCATTTCTGGAAAGCTACACTAATCTGCAATGCTCAACCAATCATGCGTATGCTGTTTAGTGTGTTTTTGTATGGTTTTTATAGTTTGGTGTGAGTTTTTTTTTGTATGTTTTGTTTATTTTTATGTATTTATTTGTGTGTTTTAGTCAAAGTCGAGTTTCATGAGAAGTTTTGGAAGAGAAGAGAGAAAATGAGCAAAAGAATGAAAAAATGAGTGAAATATGGAGATGAAGTTAGGATGAAATAAAAGCATAACATCGAAGAGGGGTTTGATAGGAGCGTGTAAGAAAAAACGGAGGTCGATTCCGAGTTCGGACGAGGGAGATACGGCCGAAACAAAAAAGTCGCGCGTAGTGGACCGCAGGCCACACTTGGCGGCCGCCAAGTCCTACCTGGCGACCGCCAGCTACTGTTCCCGAAAACTTCCGCAGGCCATACCTAGCGGCCGGCAAGGATGCTGGGCGACTGCCAGGCTGACGGGATTTCCATATTTTATTCCTTATTTAAGTAGGTTTTTAAGACTCTATATATATGTAATCAATGGGGAACGAAAAAACTACTTTTTCTCTCTTATTTTTCAGCCTTTAAAACTCTAGATTAGTTTAGATTAGCTTTTAAAATATTGTTTTGAAGATTATAGCTTTCGGATTCAAGTTTAATTCAAGTTCTTCATTTTTTCTTTCGTAAAAGTTCGTAAGTTTAATTTGTGCTCTTAGATTAATTTTATTTGCTTTCTTTACTTGCTTTGGTTAATTACTTTCATTAGTTTAGATTAATTTGCTAAGATTAGATTTAATTGCTTTCAAGTTATTTAGATTTATTTTTAATCCAAGCATGTTAAGATTTATTTGCTCTAGCTTAGATTTTATTGCTTTCTTTATTGCTTTCCTTTCAATTCATGCCTAGATAGATTTATTGCTTTTCTCTTAGTTTAATTCTTTCTCCCGTGTGACAAACGGGAGTTCTTTTATTTGCTCCTAACTGCTTTCTTTAATTTCAAGTCTAGGTTAGATTTATTTGCTTTCTTTTAATTAAGTCTAGGATTTAATAATTAAACCAAAAACCCTTAATTCTTTTACTTGCTTTCGTAGAGTGTTTAGAGAGTGCGTACCATCGATTAATTACCCTGTTAAGTTGTCCTTGAGATTCGACATTGGGTTTAGCTTACTAGTCTACGTTAGACCTCATTCTATTGCGAGCACTTTTAGGTGAAACAAATTTTTTATTCCTTATTTGGTATTGCGAGTTTTTTTTTAATATATTAAATTAAAAACAAAAATAAACAAAATTAGAAACTCAATCACACAATTAATTACCTAAAGTTATCCCCGGCAACGGCGCCAAAATTTGTTTCACCTAAAAGTGCTCGCAATAGAACGAGGTCTATCGTAGACTAGTAAGCTAAACTCAATGTCGAATCTCAAGGACAACTTAACAGGGTAATTAATCGTATGATACGCACTCTCTAAACACTCTACGAAAGCAAGTAAAAGAATTAAGGGTTTTTGGTTTAATTATTAAATCCTAGACTTAATTAAAAGAAAGCAAATAAATCTAACCTAGACTTGAAATTAAAGAAACCAATTAGGAGCAAATAAAAGAACTCCCGTCTGTCACACGGGAGAAAGAATTAAACTAAGAGAAAAGCAATAAATCTATTTAGGCATGAATTGAAAGGAAAGCAATAAAGAAAGCAATAAAATCTAAGCTAGAGCAAATAAATCTTAACATGCTTGGATTAAAAACAAATCTAAATAACTTGAAAGCAATTAAATCTAATCTTAGCAAATTAATCTAAACTAATGAAAGCAATTAACCAAAGCAAGTAAAGAAAGCAAATAAAATTAATCTAAGAGCACAAATTAAACTTACGAACTTTTACGAAAGAAAGAACGAAGAACTTGAATTAAACTTGAATCCGAAAGCTATAATCTTCAAAATAATATTTTAAAAGCTAATCTAAACTAATCTAGAGTTTTAAAGGCTGAAATATAAGAGAGAAAAAGTGTTTTTTCGTTCCCCATTGATTACATATATATAGAGTCTTAAAAACCTACTCAAATAAGAATAAAATATGGAAATCCCGTCAGCCTGGCGGTCGCCCAACATCCTTGGCGGCCGCCAGGTATGGCCTGCGGAAGTTTTCAGGAACAGTAGCTGGCGGTCGCCAGGTAGGACTTGGAGGCCACCAAGTGTGGCCTGCGGTCCACTGCGCGTGACTTTTTTGTTTCGGCCGTATCTCCCTCGTCCGAACTCGGAATTGACTTCCGTTTATTCTTACGCGCTCCTATCAAACCTCTCTTTGATGTTATGCTTTTATTTCATCCTAACTTCATCTCCATATTTCACTCATTTCTTCATTCTTTTGCTCATTTTCTCGATTCTCTTCCAAAACTTCTCACGAACTCGACTTTGACTAAAACACACAAATGAACACATAAAAACGAACAAAACATACAAAAACAAACTCACACCAAACTATAAAAAACATACAAAAACACACTAAACATATGCCTTTGACTGTCCATTGCACTTTCAAAGTGCATGAAAAACTCTACAAGATTATCATTCTTGTCAAAGTACTTCCCAAAGAAGCTGTTTTCACTTTCACAAATTGAAGTTGTTCTCAAAATTCCACTCAAAGGAAAATCACGAAAATATGCAGGTATCCATGAGTGTCTAATTCCGTACATGGAGGAGAACCACATATTATTGAACAAACCAAAAGAGTTTATGAAATTGGACCATCTGTTCTCAAACTCTTCAGGTTCGATCATTGGTGACCATACGTTAGTATTCAACGGATCCCTGAAGACTTCATCATTTTTCAAATGTTTAGGAACCTTCTCCTTCACTTTCTTCATAATATGCCACATGCACAAACAATGTCTAGTTCCTATATTGTAATAGTGCTTATTAGGAAATCATGAATACCAAAATAAGCAAAAAAAATAAATATTATACTTAATTTAAACATAACTTGGAACAGTAATAAACGAGATTTATAGATCATTACAACAAGCAAATACTCGTATATATAAGGGAAAACCGAATATAAATTATATTTTCATATAAACCTGGAAAACCGAATATGCTCTATATTTTATGCTTATTGTGAGGATGAATTATGCTTAACACTCCATATTTTTATGCAAAAATCAGTAGTTTATATTTACAAATGAATAGCAAATTATTACATAATGAAGTGGCAGCAACTAGGTGATAGAAAGGCACACAAAATTATGTGTTTTAGAGTCACGTATATAGGAATTGTGACTAGTACCAGCTGCTATTAATCACAATATATATCACTTGAACAACTAAGACTAGTGCAACAAAATAATTTACAGCGAAACTGAGCAGAATGGGTGGAAAAATAGAAAATTGATACACAAAAATCTGTCAAAATAGAGGAATTTATAACAACTCAGTAGCAGTTCAAGCACATAACAACACCAAGTAGTCAAAGGATAGCAAACTAAGAGCAACTATTGCAAGAATAAAGCACACAGAGGTGATAAAGATCCAGCAGGTAGACTGCCCAAATTACACAAGCAATTACTCGTATATATAAGGAAAAACTGAATATAAATCATATTTTCATATAAACTTGGAAAACTTTTTTCAATAGCAATCTTCATTGCTGGATCCTGGTCAGTAATCAACATCTTACGAGCTCTTCCCATACATGATAAGAAGTTATAAAATACCCAAGTGTATGATTCCACGTCTTCGTTCGAAATAAGGCCAGCACCAAAAGTCACGCATTTTCCATGGTTATATTTGCCGGCGAAAGGGGCGAATATCATGTTGTACCTGTAGGAAAGAATGGAAAATATCAAATACAAATGATGAAAACAGTAGTTTAAACGTAAATGAATTACACAATCAATTAAGTTCTTACTTGTTCATCTCATAAGTTGCATCAAATGCAACGACATCACCAAAGAAATGATAATTTCGTATTGAAATAGGATCGGCCCAGAATAAGCGCTTCAACTTTTCATTCTCGTCCACATAATATTCAAAAAAGAAAGCTTGACACAATTTTCGCCTCCTACACAGTTTGTCAAGTATCATCTGTGCATCTTTTCCAAGAGCAAATGCATGCAAATCACGAGAGAAATATTTAAATTCAGTGACATCGCATCCACTCTTGAATAACCACCAACAACCTCCTTGAAAAGCCTAAATTATTTGACAGGGCCTATGTATGCTCCAGCACAATTCAAAATGAATTGTTGCTGGCCAGGATCCATATTTCTATTCACCTTCATGAAATGCTTGTAGGCATCAGGAACTAAAGTATGACTATGTTCCTCAGTGAATAGGTTCACAACATATCCATCAACTCCCATGTACTTTAACACTATACGGGCTATACAATTAAACCTGTGATGTAACCTGTGCAACATTCTTCTCTCCCTCACGATTGCATAAGATGTACTTCGACACAATTGTACCATCATTAGCTTTTGAGGAGGATCCTAACCGTACATCGAAGCCACTCGCTAATGCATAATTCATATAAAATTTAATACCATCTTCCAAATACTTAAATGATTGACCAATTTGTGGTTTCAATTCATCATCACACTATGGCAAATATTTCTTCACAGAGTCATCAGACATATCAATTCCAACTCCAACATCTTGTGTATGGCAATTAACATCTGAAATACCATAAAAAAATTTAAACACTAAATTTAGAGCACATTGATTCGCAACTAATCCACTGCTCTTAAAACTTGATCATGATAAGAAAACTAAATACAATGAAACAAGTTTGAAAATAATCAAAGTAATCCAACATATCAATCCCAACTCCATCGGTAGTGCATGACAATCAACATCTGAAATTAAATCTAGAGCACAATACCTATTTGCAGGGTAATCATACTGATCCACTACTCTTAAACTTAATCATGATATCGAATACTACTAATTAAATCGTGATTGGAAACCCTGCATTCATAAAAATTGATTCTGAATATATACTGGTTGAATTTGTTCAAAGCTTCTGCTGCGTAATTTGAATTCTACATTAAAAAGTTATACCTGAGTAATCTGTCTCTCATAAACTGATGAAGGCCGACGATGCACAAGCCGTAATCTAGAGATGAGATTGACTTGCAACTCAGAAGAATTTGTGCTCCGATTCGGCTTCAAGTAGAATGAAATCGCAGAATTGAAAAAACCCGTATTTATAGTAGATGAAATAAGAGAAATACAAATAGACAAAATTACCCCTGAAGCACCTAAATATGTGATGTGGATTATGTTTGAGCATCATATTAATCATTTATTTACAGCCATTGATCTAATTAAAACGGGTGGATGAGATATCTTCTCATTTCTCACATGGGGGCTTCTTTATATATGTAATATCCCTGATTTTCTTATTAAATATAATTAATTAAAATAAGTCTTATATATGAATTTATGAATTTTTCCAATTTTCTAGGGAGTTTAAAATAAGATAATGTACTCTATAAGAATAATTCTTCTAATTTTTAGTAATTTTATTTGAAGATAAATGAATTCATTATTCCTAGATATATTAAGAATATAGAATTAGTATAAATATTTGCACGTATAGTATATATCTATTATTATGTTAATAATTGTTAAGCATTATTAATGTTTAACTATACAAAAATATGCATATAGTTAAATATATATATATACACGTATATAGTTGAATAATATTGTATATATATATGTATATATATATTAAATGCTTAGAGTTATTCAACAGTATGTACAATATGATAAGCACTATATATGAATTTATAAAAATCTGATGGTTGCCACTTGTAATGTGTTTATACGTGGCACTCTACAAATACTATAGCTTTGATGAATAAGGTTATAGACCTATAGACGTGTTAATTCTAGGTTGGTAACTAACTTAGTTTCTTGGCCTATAAATACCTCATGTGAGGTCTTCATTGGTGCACATCTTTCGATCAAACCAAGAGTCTTACTCATATATTAGTAGCAACTAATATTTCACGTATCAAGGAGGATAATATTAGATCAAGGATCAGAGCTTCGAGTTATTTGGGTATTTTAAGTTATCAGGTGAGGCTCTCTATACTTACAAAGTATTATTTGAGTTATTAAGCTCTGATAAAATGAGATTATCCATGAAAATGTTTTAATGTGTTATTACATGTTTAAGGCTCTTATAATGTATGCGATCGGGTCTTTCGGTTGGTCTAACACACTAATCGAGAGGTTGTGCGCACAGTTAGAAATCGTTGGGTTGATCACCAATTAATTCTAGCTTGAGGGGAGAACCTCTGGATGAAATATTTCATTGTCTCCAAATCATGGCTCCATTTGAAAAGGGAAAAGGGATCCGACGGTGGTAATGTCCCGGGATCAATATAAGAGTAACATGGTAATACACATGCGCGCGCAATCATGAAAAATGAGGTTTTGTGTGCATGGAAGTAAATGATTTCAAAACCCTTCTATGTATACTTTATTATCATGGATATTCTTTTTATGAAAAATGTTTTTGGCACAAGCCCACTGGGTACATTAGTACTCAGCCTGCAATTCCTTTCCAAATGTTTTGCAGATTAAGGAGCTGGTGGAACAGGCGAAGCTGAAGAGGACTGTTGTTGTTGCTAATGTATAATAAAAGCTTCCGCTACGCCTATAAATAAAATCCCTATGTTTTCGTACACAACGAGTTATATATAATATTATGGGTACTCAGACAAATCGGCCAGCATGGGTTGTTCGGCTTAGCCAAACCCATAGTTTGAGCTGTATGTCCCGATCCCGTATTTAAATATTATATTATTTTATGTCTACGGGTATTCAGACATAGACGGCCGGTACGGGCAGTATGATTTTTCTACCCCGTAGTTCGTGCTGTGGGTCCCGATCCCGTATTTAATTTCTTAATAATAAGGTTAAATATCCCCAAGCCATGAGCCCCTTTCTATCCCCGCTTCTTAATTCCAACCCCTTGCCACGTCCCAGCATACGTGCCTTCCCTCGGGAACTGGGGCGTGACAATATATGATCCATCATATATATATATATATGAAACGGTTCGTGTGTTAATAAATCCTGGCGTGTTAAAATGTTAAAAATGCTTAAAGGAATACAAAACTATGCTTAAATGTGCATAAAATTATGCTTATTATATAATTGTGCTTTTAAATATACCAATTCATGTTTAAATGAAATTATGCTTATTATACATTGAAACCATGCTTAAATCAATGATAGCCATAAATTTGATTAAGATCAATAGTCCAGATTCATTCCTATTTAACACACCAGGATTTATTAACATATGAACCAAACTCTCTCTCTCTCTCTCTCTATATATATATATATATATATATATATGAAAGAGATCATATGAGAACCATTCTTATTGTGAGAACGTGAGATCCCGCTTATTTAGATATGTTTTCATGCTTTTTTATATATACGATTATGTTTTTTTGCAAATGATGTTTTTTTTTTTCAAATAATGCTTCTTAGCAAAAAGCATAATTGCATATATAAAAAGCATGAAAGCATATCTAAATAAGCGGGTTCTCACGGTTCTCACAATAAGAATGGTTATAAATAAGAATTGTATATATATTGTGTAATTTATGAGTATAGTGTATTGTTGTTTTTGTTTTAGATAATATGACTAAATTTATGGGATAACCCAGAAAAAATGAGAATGAATTTATGGAACAAATTGAATATTTGATTACAAAACAACTTAATGTAAATCACTTGCACTGTGTTCTTGAATTGGGATCATCTGTTCTGTTTTGGTATCCCAATGAATTGTGTTCTTAATCTCAAATTCTATTAGTTTTATACTCTCTACATCCTGTCGAAATAGTTTTGTTTTTCTTTTTGAGACGTTCCAACGAAATGACCTTGTTTCCCATTAAAGAAATAATTAACAAAAAATAAGGGGACCATTAGTATTTTTTTATTCACTTAATTCGGCCTAATTAACTTAACCACTACCCACCTATCCCAATAATGTTTGCCCAAAAAATGAAAAAAATAAAATAAAAACTTGCTTTAATTCTACGATCTTTCAATTTCTTCCTCTGTCTTCTCGATTATTCACAATTCTTTCTCTATATCGGCTCCGCCTACCCCAAGAACCCTAATCTCCATTGTTGTGTTTTCGAGCTCCCTTGGTCCCTCTCTTCTCCTTTCTGTCGCAGGTGGCCGGCGTGCATTGACGCCGTCACCGCGACGCCGCAAAACCCCATCTTCTCCTCCTTCGATTTCCGGCGGAAACCGCTGTGTTCGTAGCCGCGCTCTCCGGCCGAACCCAAACGCAGCCGGGCTCTTCCACTTTTCCAGGTAAGTTTCTGACACCCCTCTGCTTCTTCTTTCCGATTTTATTTTCCAAAATCCTACCCTAATTTCTTCCCCTTCCTCTCGATTACATCCCTCTAATTTCTAGGATTTTCCGGCGACCATCGCCGCCCCAACGCCGCGACGCCGCCGCTCTGCTCTCTTCTCTCTCGAACTCGCCGGTGCCGTGACCAGAAACCCCCGAGGGCAGAAACGGCCCCCCGCCCCTGCTCTCATCTCCCATTTTGCAAAAATTGAAATATCTAATTTATTAATCAATAAAAAATAAAATATTAAATATATTCCTAAACAATTTCTTACTTAATTAACAAACACACTCTACATCCTAAACACTCCCTCCTTAAATCCCGTACCGAAAAGAAATCAGGTCATTTCGGCGGGACGTAGGGAGTACATTTTTCTTCAATAATATTAATTTTTAATGATTTAGTTTAATTTTATAATTATTTCCTATAGTTCACTAATCCAATTAGAGTTATAATTAATTTTTAGCATTTGATTTTACTTTTATTAGTTATATACTACCTCCATCCCATTATATTAGTCACATTTACTTTTTGCACGTATTTCTACCTGAAATCTAATACGGGTTTTAAAATATAATTTTATAGTATTGTTTTTTTTACGGGATACTATGACACTTATAGTATCCTGTAAAAAAAATGATACTACAAAATTATATTTTAAAACCCGTACTAAGGTTTTGGTGGAAAAACATGCCAAATAATGAATATGACTAATGTAGTGGGATTGATGTAGTACTTATATTAGTGTCGACAAATTCAAAGCTAGATATATAATTATTAAAAAAATTAATTTTTATTTATAAATGTCTATTATGATTTGTTATATGATAGTACTTCGTAACTTTTATTTTTAAATAAAATAATATAAATTAAAATTTAGGAAACGGTTGAGACATCAAAATCAAGAGATAAGATCATATCTGAATGCAGCCAGCCATGTTTTCTATCAGTTGAACGATGAACAACACAAGAAAATAATAAGAGGGGCATTTATTTTGAGTAATTAGGCCAAATTGACTAATTTTATCCGGCTTAATCCTATATTTACTTTGTATGATTAAAAATAGAGGATATCCAAAAATCCGATATTAGCATGCTAAACACATGAGATTAGAATAATACTATAGTATCACATCCCATGTGTTTATCCCAAAATTAGTCAATCTTTTTTTTTTTTTTATCGGGAAAAAGAGAATTTTATTTGAAAATGGGAGAGAAAAGGTACAAGGAGTACCAAAGCTTACAATAATTCATTTGACCAAAGATCGCATAAGTTTGTTCTACTCCACATCTCGAATCTCTAATTTGCCTCCACCTCTCCCCAAACCATGCACCAATTCTAAAAGCGGCATTTTAGTTCATCTTCGATTCTACGGAGATTCCATTCTTTATTGTCAAACCTCACCGCGTTACGCCATTTCCACCACACCCAAACAATGCAAATCCACAATCCTCCCATAATATCTTTCGCCTTACCTCCCCCTAGCAGATTAGAGAATTGCACAAAATGCTCTTCGAACGTATTCGGGGCTGCCCAACAAGTACCACACCACTGTAGCATTTTGTCCCAGAGCTTCTGAATCTCTGTACAAGCGAGAAAAAGGTGGCAGCTTGTTTCCTCTTCATTTTTGCAGCAGCAACAGGTGTCGACGTCAACCGAAATTCCAAGAATCATATCCCTTTAATTAATCATATCCCACAAACTAAACGCACGTAAGAGAAGAGGAAAAGGTAAGAAATGTTCACTTTTCAACTTGCTACTTGGTCATATCAGAATCATTATTACGAAACTATATACTACCTCCATCCCATTAAGTTAGTTATATTTGCTTTATGCACGTATTTCCACCGAAACTTAGTACGAGTTTTAAAATATAATTTTATAATATCGTTTTTTTTACAGAATACTATGAGTGTCATAGTATCCCGTAAAAAAAATGATACTATAAAATTATATTTTAAAACTCGTACTAGGTTTCAGGTGAAAATACGTGCCAAATAGTAAATAGGACTAACTTAATGGGATGAAGGTAGTATGAGATGCATTTATGTTACCGGGGTCTATCCATTTTATTATCATATAAATTACTATTGGAATAATGAAGCCAAGTATATGGTAGGGTGAAAGGATGAAAATTAATTATCTAGATCCACATAGGATTAGCATATTGATAACTTTACATTCTAATGTTATGCAATAGAGATGTACTACTTTTTAACTTTATAATTTGGCCCGATGGCTTTGCAATTGTACGGAAGCCATGAATTTAGTAACCCAAAAGCGAAGAATATGATTCGTCTTAATTCGTCAGCACCTTTAATTTCACTTTTGATCATATTAAATCTTTGCCATGAAGTCTTCTGCACTGTGTTAAAATCCATCTGAACACACTCTCTCTCTCTCTCTCAGTACATTTGGGGAAAATAAAGTGATTTTGCAAATCGAGCTCGAAGCTTGCTCATTATAAGGTAAATTCTTCTTCTTTAACTTTTATGGGTTTTGCCGATCCGATGAGAAGAAGATCATGGAGGCTTTATCATTGATTGATAGTTTTCAACTGCTTATAATACATCGAATGATCAATTAACGTGCTAAAATATTTAGCTAGCTCGTATAATTTTTTATTTTTTGTTCGTAATTTACATATGATCAAATTCTTTGAAAGGATAAATGACTATGGGAGAATTGGATTTGATTTTATTCTCCTTAGCTTTAAAAATTTTCATTAAAATGTTCTCTCCGTCACGTTTATAACATATTCCGGTACCATTTTTTTTGGTACAAGTTTTTAGGAAAATACTCCGTTTACGATTTGTTGGCCTAAAATTTTGGGCACAAAGTTTAATGTGATTTGATTATGTGTTAATAAATTAAAATGTTAAAGTGTTAAAGTGGAATAATTTTGGGTCATCTAATATTTTTTATTGTATTAAAGTGTCAAAGTGTTAAGTATCGCTATATATTTTTGTTTTCACACTGCAAGTGCACAGGTGTAATAGTATAGAAACAAGGTCGAATCTACACAGACTGAATTTTTCTAGTGATTATGTAACTTATAAACTCGACTCTATTTAGACTAATTCTAACGAAAACCAATAAAATAAAAACGTAAATAAATCAAAGCAGAGAACACAAACCAAACTCCAATAAACACAAATATTCCAGGATTCGATTTAATGAACAATTCTACACTCAATTCTTATTTATCTAATTACTCTTTATTCTCTCTTGAAGCAATCACTCAATTAGCCTAATTAACCTTTTGGTGTAATTAAACCATAAGCTATCATGCAATCAAAATTATCTCTAAGTATCAATTAAACACGCAGCCTGCAATAGAACAAAAGATTAAATACTCCCGCGTTAAGTTCAAACCTTTTGGGTGTTGATTCTTAACGTGTCTTATGTTCTTTATTCTAATTCTAATTCTCCTCTCTCGGATCTCGAATTAAAACCAAAGAATAATAAATAGGTGGTCAATCAATTTATTATGAAAAATCACAAGAACACAAGAAGAAGATGAATACAGATGCAATTAAATAAATAATAATCGATTTCACAAATCGTTCATTTACTCTCTATCCCAGAATAACCAAATTAGCCACAGATGTTCATGGCATAAAAATCTGGAAAATAAAACATAAAGCAATAAAAACCATTAGAAGTTCGATGTTGCTCTCTTTTCAAACCCTTGCTCTTGTTTGCTACTAAAAAAATGATACATTTTCATTCTAAGGGTTTAATATATATAGGGGAGGAAGTTTAGTGTTAAAATGGGCAAAAAATCCTAAAAACCCGAGAAATAACGGGCTGAGACGTGCCCGGGACGCGGTGGCGCCCAGGTCGCATTGATCGCCGAATGTTGAGGCACTATCGGGACGTGCCCGCGTCCTACTAGCGTCGGGTTTCAGGAGTTGGGGCGCCACCTAGACGCAGTGGCGCCCTAGTAGCGTCGAGCTACTGGCCGATTCAGTGTATAAGAGCGTGACCTAGACGCGGTGGTGCCCAGGTGACGTCGGTTGACGTATGTTGAAGCGCGGCCGTGCCTTGATGGCGTTCGGGTGGCGTCTAAAAGCTGCTCCGGTGCTCGAACCTTCTTCGACTCGTTCTCGCTCTTTCATCATCCAATTCTTGCACCGTTTTATTCATTTTTCTCCCGATCGAATGCTCTTTTCAATCCAACTTGTAAGTCCACACATTTCACCAACTTTAAATAAGTTTCTGACTTATATAAAATATATAAAAATCAATAGGAAACATATTCTTTAAACATATTTTTCACATCAAATTAACACCCAAAAGTGTTATAAAATCATAGAAAAACCATGTTTATCATAAAGTTAAAGTGTTAAAGTGTATTTTGAGGTCTACGTCCCAAAATAAAAAGGGTGAACAAATCGTGGACGTCCCTATATAGTATTAGTGTCAACAAATCAAGGACAGATGGAGTATTAGTTAGAGAAAAATTGTAGCGTTTAATATTTTAATGTAAATTTTATTATTTTAAAAACAAAAGCAACATAGATGCATAAAAATATATTAATATTTATTCTTAAATAAAATATCGTAACGAAACCTTTAATTTAGTACTCCCTCCATTCCACCTAAATTATCCCTAAGGGAAACGATGTAACAACCCGATTTTCAATTTACTTGCAAACTAATTTTAAACGTGTTTCTTGACTTGTAAGTGTGTGAAGATTTAAATTTACTTTTATTTTCATAGTCGAAGTCGCGCCCCTAGACATATAATAATTTATTTTAATTATTTGTGCTTAGCATTATTTAATTATATACTAAGAGGGTGCTTATTTTATTTAAATTTTTATTATTCAAGCATGAGAATAATTTGTGATATATATATTATTATTATACATTACATGTATACATGGAAGTTATATGTATTGACATGTGTAGAATATACTACTAGTACTACTATTAATAAATAAAATACTTTATAAGTTTTTTTTTTTATGGTGCTAAGTTGGCGGATGAGTAAGGATAGGTAGAAAGGTTAGATATTTATTTTCACCTAGTCTAGGTAATGAGGTGGCCTTTTATTTTTACCACTCATTTTTGTTTGGATTTTTTTTTAAGCCGCATCTCCTATATTTTTACCATACCTTGAGGAATAGTTATCAACTTAAATTGAGAATTTCTCTCACTTTCATTCGACAACAACATAAGATTTAGGATAGAGAGAGATAACTAGCGATGGAAAGAAGTGGAGAAGCCCTCTAGTACAACAAGAAGATTTCACCAATTTCCTAAGTTCTTTTCAAAATCTCTTTGCTTAGGAGTATTTCTTTTCCAAGGTAATTTTCTAATCTATGATTAGTTAACTTTCATTTATACGTATACATATATAATTAGGTTTTGAAGTTTTTGCAACTAGACATATATGCATTTATATATATACGGCATAATTAAGATGATGTTTGAGTTTAGGATCTGTTTTCAAAAAGGAAGAATTTGGATTTGCATGTAGATTAATAATTATTATTTATATACTTATTTTTATTATCTATATAAATCGAATTGGTATGTTGGGATGTTGATGTGATCCGAGTTTTTAGAAGGGGGAATTTGATTTCTATTTTAAATTTGTTTATTTATACTTCTTGATTTTTTTGTTTGATATGAAAATTTATACGTGATTACTATAAACCATAAGGTGTCTATTTTATATTTTTACAGATTTAGTTAAGGCTCTGTAAATATTTTTAGAATTTTTTTTTAGAAATATATATATGAATGTACCAGATTATCATATTCACTTTCATTTGCATCTAGAGATCATACTTATATATATTTATCTATTTTATAGATTTCAGTATATAAATCTCTAGGTGCGGCGCGACTAAGACAATGAGTTTATTTTAAGTTGCTTGATTCACTTTCAAGTTCAAGTTCAAGTTTAAGGTGTGAGATTCTTACTAAACTTTATGCGTTGATTTGAGTTTGTCCCTTTATATATGACTCGTATGTTATTTGACATTCGTGATGAGCAGGACCGTTATATTCAAGTTGTCCATTGACTTTGCTCACACTCATTGGCGCATATTATGTTGACTTTAATATTCATATGTTGACATTCATACGTGTGCACTCGCATATTGCCCACACTGAGTATATTCATGTATGCTCATCCCTCATCCCACACTGAGTTTGGAGGCGCGTAGAAGGTCGAATGACGAGTCAAGTTATTTTAGGATTTCCTATTTTTGTATTTTATTTCTAAAAATACGTTACGACTTGGAGACTTTTATGGTCAACTTAGAATTTTCTATTTCTTGCTTTTACTTTTAAAGACTATGGGTTTTGCTTATGGTTTATTATAGTTGCACTTAGTTGGTTAAAGAGTATTTTGTGGATATTTTATAAATTCTTAGGTTTTATTATTTTCAAGAATCTTTTGCTTTTAGTTAGAAAAGAAAAATTACTTCAGATTTCCGCTGCAAATGTTATTAAATTTGAGTTTAGTATTTTTATTAGATTAGGGTGTTATAAACGACACAGATACCAATGGTGAAAGCGATAAAGGAATTTTAAGGGTCCTTATTGTGTGTATAATATTTACCATATTAGATAAGGAGACAATTATATGAGACGTCCAAATAAGGATAGAGAGATAATTAGAATGAGACATAGGGAGTATAAAAATCATAAAAGTCAGAGTACAAACGAGCAAATTATGATAATTTGAAATTTTACAATTTAAATTATATTATTATAATACGAAATATAATTAAGGACCATAAATTTTTTTTTGTCCTCTTCATATCACATTTATCAATATTATATATATATATATATATATATATTGTAATTTATTCCTATATGGAGGAATAAATCCTTAAGACGGAACGGAAAAAAAAATGATGTATTACAATATAGAGGTTATTCCTAAATATAACTAGTCTCGAGTCGGGATCATAATTTTTTATTACTATAGGGAGGTTATTCCTATACGAAGTATTCCTATAAGGAGGTTTTACTGTATTAAGGATAAATAAGGTAATATTAACTCATTTCTTAATGTGTGCATTGGTAACTTGAAACATTTAATTGGGACTGGAGAATGATGAGTAATAATAATAATCATAACAACAACGTAGGTGTGAAGGGTGTAGCCCCTTCACATCACGTCCAGCGAATGCAGACTCTTCGTCTACCGCCCTTTCATATCATACTAATAAAGCTGAATCAAACCATTCCATTTTTCTAGCCACCATTGACATTGACCTTAATCCTCAACACTAATTTGATTTATTAATATATTAACCGAAACAAGACTCCATTGCCTTTGACCTCACCACTCTCATTAGGGCACTCACATTGTCGATCTCATTTTGTGGGATCTCTCCCACTTTTCAGTGAGAGAGACCCCACACTCAAAACGAGCCACAATGCAATAGGATTTCTCCAATTTTTTTATTATATTTTATTTCTATTTTTTATTTTTAAATATTTTTTTATTTCTATTTTCTATTTAACTCAAAAATATTTGAAACTAATTTTATTTATTGAATTCAAATACTAGACATTACATAAAATTTAAAAACATCTAACTTATAAAAAATATCTAAATTAAAAAAAACATCTAATTTGAAATCAAGCTTTTCAATTCGTTCAAGAGCTCAAGATGTTCCTCCAATTACTCCGGCGTCATTGTGCTCGTATCTGTCGCCATCGCCTTGTGATAATTCCTTATTGCTTTTGAACGCGCCGCTTTAGCTTTAGCCTTTGCCCACTCGACGAACTGTTGATTTACTTCGGTCGTTGTTTGGACTAGATTGACATTCATTTCCTCGGGGACTCCTTCAAGTGTGCCACTTCCCGTCGCTTTCCCCTTGTTGCGAGCTTGGTTCCTTGCTTGCTTTTGCCCGATCGGCCGCTCATGACTGTAGAAACCGCTATCATCCTCCGATCGACTTGAGTTGGACGACCCGTCAAGGCCCTTTTGTCGCTTATCAGAGCCACTCGTGTCATCATTCGATCCCACATCTTGAAATTTGGGAAGCACGTGTAAGATCTTCCAAGCATCCTTCAGAATGAAGTATTGCTTGTTGTTTCTTATTTGCAGTGTCGTATATGTCCTCGCTGGACGACCCGCTTGGCCATTCCCTCTTCATTTGAAGGTAGTAGCCGTTGAATAGTGCAACTGTTGAATAGTCGTTGGCCTTCCCCTTCGCCTTAGATTTCACCTTCATCTTCCCCTTTCTTTTCGACGGTGACGGGGTGGGCTCATTGGAGACACTCTCGAAGGAGGCGGCGAGATTGATGGACTCTAAGCCTTGCGCTGCAAAGCGAGCTTCGCCGGAATTGGTGGGAGGGGTTCCGAATCGACCAAAACGTTGACTATCCGGTCTAGAGTATGGTTGATACCTTTCGCTGGAGTATCCCATGAATGGTGCCGGAGAGTTGGCAAATGCGCCAAAACCGAGCCCCGGAGTTGGAGTCGGAGGATCCTCCAGATTTGTTGGAGGCGGTGGCGGCGGGCCGTAGTTGGCGGCGTAATTTCCGAGCCACGCGTTGAATTTGTTCTCCATGGGATCCGCCATTTTTTTTTTTTGCTTGAATTTGATTTGGAAATTAAAATGTAATTGAGAAAAAGAAGAGAGGAAGAAAGAGATTTGAGGTGTGAAGAAGAAGAAATTGGATGATGAATTTATAGGTGAGAATTTTGGGAAGTAGCCGTTGCTAACGGCCAACTCTGATTTTATTTATTTTATTTTATTTTTTTTGCTAGAAAAGTCGATTTAAAAAAAAAATAAAAAAAATTAACCGGTCAGCACGGGGATCGGTCGCTGTGCACTAAAGCGCACCCGAGCTTGAGCTCTCGCCGGCGACAACGCAGCACCGGGATCGATCCCGGGAGCGCTCCAACCGGAGACCCGAGCGATCCCGGTGCGTTGGACATGCCCTTAGTCATTCCGTAATGTTTTCTCAATCTTGCCTATGAATTAAGTTTTCACATGCCGATGAGGAGCATATATAGGATTTCTGCTGGCCTGAGCTTCATTCTCACTCAACTACTAGTCTGTGAGTCTGTGACTGTGAGCTACTTTATTCTTCTCTCTCTCTCTCTTGGGGTATAATTATGCAACTTATTTAATTTTGTTCTGCAACTTACTACTCCGTATTAATTGCTTTTGGAATGAGAAATTGTCCTCCTCCTCAATCATTTCTACAGTCAAAATTATACAGAGCAATGCATGCAGTTGATTTAAAGTCATATTTTGACTACGTTTTTTTTTTTTTTTTTTTTTTTCTTGTGTAGAAACCCATCATCGACTCGTTTGATCTGAGATCAAGAAAATGGATACTTTGCAGAGTGTTATGCAATCTTTAAGCATCGGTACGGATGAGGAGGAAGAAAATGGCATTTCTTCAAGGAATGCATATCTCATGCGAAATCAGAATACATTCTTAATACATCCTCCTCACGTCAATGGCAGAAGAGAAACTGCCCAACTCAGTCCCACCAGCCACCAGAACACATTCTCATTATATCCCCCTCTCGAAACAGGCGACGAGGAAGAGATTGCCATTTCTCATCAATGGCAGAGGGGAAACCGCCCAACTGGATCCGACCAGATGAAATATGTAGCAAGTAGTACTGTCGTTTCTGACTTGAGGAGCTCTTGTTCATCACTTTTTAATATGAGCTCTTGTTCATCACTTTTTGATATCTCTTGTTCATCACTTTTTAATATCTCTTCTTCATCACTTTTTGATATCTCTTCTTCATCACTTTTTAATATGAGCTCTTCTTCATCACTTTTTAATAAAAGAGTGAATGACAACAAGGTCAAAAGTCCAGATTCTTCTGTCAAAGAAAATGTGAGGCGGCCGAGGGAGGAAATTCCGGCGAGGATGGCAACGGAGGATAGATGGATAAAGCATTACAGTAGCCGGCACTGGATTCTGCTGGTGGGGGAGGGAGATTTTTCCTTCTCTGCTTCTTTGGCCAAAGCTTTTGGTTCCGCCTCTAACATGGTCGCCACTTCTCTCGATTCTCAAGGTATAAATATACAGATGTCTCTCTTCTTTCCCTTTTTCTTCTTCTTTAGTGTGTGTGGAATTAATGTGAGAAAATTATTTAGAGGGGGTGTCAATTTAATTATGCATGCAGAGTTTTTGGTGAAGAATTATGGGAGTGCTTTATCCAATCTAGTGGAATTAAGAACAAGGAAATGCATCGTAATGCACAACATTAACGCAACTGAAATGGCTAATCATCCTCTCCTCGGCGGAATCAAATTCGATCGAATAATATTCAACTTCCCATTTGCTGGGTTTTTCAAGGAGTTGCCTCGCGAGGCTCAGCTCCGGTTAGTTAATTGCATCATTTGATCATTATCCTCTTCCCTTCTAATTGTTCAAGCATTATTTAAATATTTATTATGTATGTAGACTTCATAGAAGACTGGTGAGTGGGTTTCTAGAGAATGCCCAGAGAATGTTGAGAGAGAATGGTGAAATTCACATAACTCACAAGACTAATGGTTTCCACAAAGAGTGGAAGTTGGAGGCTTTGGCTTCACTTCACAAGCTTAGGGTTGAAGAAGTGGTGGAATTCAATAACCTGGAGTATGAAGGGTACAACTCCAAGTATGGATTTGGGGGAGATAACAACTTCAATTGCAACCCTAGCATGACCTACAAACTCCGACTTTAATGTATGAGGCCGTCATGTTCTTGCCTAGGATTTTGCATGCTCACTGCACTATATAATATATGTATATAATCTATGAAACTTTGTTTTACACTGTGAGTACTATGTATTATGTATGGCTTCATTATCCTTAGCTGCAGAAACTAATGTCAGTTGTAGTCGATGTGCAAAACAATGAACATAATAGGCATATTGACAATCTCTAAGAAATAATGCCTGAAGTCCATTCCATGAACCACGTATATTGCTAGCACCATCGTACCCTTGGCCTCTCATTTTCTCAACTAGAAGATTGTGTTGAGAAAGAATGCCACATATCTCTTTTTTCAAAGTTAGTGAAGTGGTATCACTAACACTTTTTATTGCAAAAAGCATTCGGTCAAAATTCCATGATCATTCACAAATTTTAATATAATAGTCATTTGCTCTTGCCTGGAGATATCTTGTGCTTCATCAACAAGAATGCAAAAATATTTACCTCGTGCTTTTTCACAGATCTTTTGACACACTCTATTGGTCATGATATTCGAAATTTCTTTTTGAATATCTGGAGCAATGTATTTAGCATTTCCAGGAGCATTCGCAAGAACAACTTCACCAACTTCCTTGTTCATATTTGCAAAAGCCTTTACCAATTCAATAAAATTTCCACAGTTTGATGAGATAAAGACTCGTCATGTCCTCTGAAAGCACAACCTTGAACTGCAAGACAATGGAGGCTTGTGATTGATAGCGTAGGCGATTTTTCTTCTTCTCACTATCTATCTGAGCATTCAAAACTTTGTCTATATGCCCAACTGGTCTCATCAAATCTTCTGCACGTCTTAAGGACATAGTGTGTGGTGATGTAGCTACAGAACCAACATGAGTAAGAAACTCACATTTACTACATTGGTTTATTCTCTTCCAATTGTTGAATCCTTCTTTAACTAATGTGTTAGAACCAGTCATATCAGCATCACTCATGAAAATGAAGCAATAAAAACAATATGCCCTCTCTGTCAAAAGTGAATACTCTAACCAATGAAACTTTTCAAACCATCTTTTTTGAAAACTATGATTTTGAGCTCCAAACTTTGTAACAAGATACACTTCCATTTTCGGTTTATCCCAAGGTTCAAATAGGCAAGTCTTATATCATCTCGTGCATTAACTGAATAATCGCACAATTACTTTCTTTTTCGGGGATCACGCTCAATATATGAATCTGATTGATCAGAAATTGGAGGATTCTTACATTGATTCGTTTGATTATGATGAGTAGCTGTGGATAAAGGTTCTAAGCTACCTTGAATATCTTGACGATCACGCTTCTTAAAGAAAGACGATATAAGTCATTTTTCTTTCTTTCTTTCTTTGCTTGGTGCTCCATTTAAATTTCTAAAATAGAGCACATAAACAATAAAATAAATCAACTCTGTATTAATAAACAAATACAAAACTAAAATTATATTAAATTACTTAATGTTCATTGTACAGTACTCCAAAATTGAATAGTCAAAAGCTGTATATACCAAAGCAACTAGAATTCTATGCTTACATTATGCCGAAATTAAGAAGTCAATCCAATTCAATTTTGTTAATTCGATCTATATTAATAATTTAAAGAAGCATATTGAATTGTCATTCAAAATCTTTTCAATTCAAAGCAAAAACTTCAGTAAAAACACATTTTAGATCATAATTTAAGTAACTTTTATTATTTTAATATCACATGATTCACATCAGTAAAAACTAAAAATATATATTTTCTAATGATTCAAATTGCAGATCATTAATAATTCAAATTGTGGCAGATTGGCAGCAGGGAGTCGAGTTGAAAGAGTGCTGAAGAAGAATTTGTGCTCCACTTTAACCAATGAAGAGATTAATTTTTTTTTCTTCTGAGAGGCGCAGAGGGGGAAGGGTTTTATCAATGTAAAAGGGGAAAGCTGAAATTAAGATTCATCCGCATAGATTAAAAGTGGAGAGAGAAATGTATGATGAAGCTATTTTGTGAAATATAATTAAACAATTAGTTGGGCCTTTACATTTTCTTATTTATTTGGGCTGGGCTACATGTTTTATTAATAATGGAAAGCTATACCCTACCCCATGAGGCATTGCCTCATCCCCTCACATGGACATTAAAAAAAAAAATATAATTTATTTCTCATGTGAGAGTAAAATCCAATACCCTTGGGGTAGAGTAAAATCCAATACCCTTGTGATTTTTCTTAATTACCTCAACTTACCTTTGTTGTGTGGTAATGATACAAATCTGATATGGTATAAAATTAAATATTGACTAAATAAAAAAAAATCAACTATTGTATAAGATCATCTAAAAAATAAACACGTATACATTAAAATGCTTCTCTTCCAACCAGCAAGTTTGGTGTTCGAATTATCCAAGTATAAGCGAGTCAATATTTTAAAATCAAAATTGGATCGACCTATTCAACCGGTTGAATTGGGAACTGGAGATAGTTCTTGCTTCAGGTCATACTAGGAATTTGGAAGAGTTTCGCTCCTAGTAAAGCTATTGTGACAACATGGCATTCGTTGTAGGATAGACTTCCTACTCGAGATAAACTTCTTCGTAGAAAGGTGATCGAGTCGGAAGATGGAGCGAAATATTTAGCTTGTGGAATATAGAAGGAATCAACCTCTCATTTCCTCAATTTGGGCAGAGATATAAAGTCTCATGGTTGCTCACAAATTCACAATCGATTCCGGGATCATTTTATACAAAACTTAGGTATCATCAGGAAAATTGGTGGGAAAAATTTTGCTAATACTATTTGGATTTGTGTAATTTGGGTGATGTGGAAATAGAGAAACAATGTGTGTTTTGAAAAACAAGATTGGAATAAGAAGATTATTGAGGAAATCAAAGGGAGAGTATAGAGTTAAAGAAAGTGTGACAAAAACATGTTCAAGATTGATGTCATTTAGAGAATAAATGTTAGATTCCACATTTGACTGTTATATATTACTATTATATTCTCGTACCATTACTTTTCTTTTAATAGTACAATTTTTTTTTCCCGATTAGAAAAAAAAAGGTCATACTAACCGGAGGTCACGTAACAGTGTCAAAAGTGAAATTTGGGTATTAATCGCTTGGAACTGGCCGGTATAAAGAAACCGGGGCGGATTCCAAAATTTGTTGCGGAAAAGGTACATATGAAGTCATATTTTTCTTTTCCTTTTTTATGAGAGTGTTATTCCGCTATCTATTTACTAATTTTAAATATGAGATAGGTAGAAATCAAATTTTCTTTCTTCTCTTTATGAAAAGTGCTATTCCACCATATATCTACTAACCTTTGGACGTGGGATTATGTAGTTCATCTTTTCCTTTTCTCTTTCATTTCCTAAATTTTAATGTCATTTGTAAAATTAAGAATATAATGCACTCTAATATACCATCCCCCCGCCAAACATTTAATCTTATTTACCTATTATTATTCTTGCACACAATTTTAAATATTACTTCCTCCGTCCCCCGTTTTTTTACACGTTTTTTCAATTGTTGTGTTTGAGTTGATTGTTTGGACTAGAATGGATTAAGAAGGTTACAGACTCAAACAACTCTGGAACAACGACCGATTAAGTGGTTGCGAAATTTAGTTAAGAAAAATAAAAAATAATGACGAAATTACATTTGGTCGTCGTTCTGCAACCGAATTTTCGTCGGTGTTTTCTCTGGTCAACTGTTGACTGATACTAAAACAACTATACAAATTTTCAGTCGTTGAAAAAAACTACAAAGAGCAAGATGACAACATCAACTTTCGGTCATTATTCGGCCGCCGTTCATAAACAACGACGGAAAATTTAATTTTAAGACGGAATATTCTGTCGCCATTTTCCGTATTTCTTGTAGTGATTGGACCTTTAAGAAGGAATACAGACTAATTTTTGAATGATAAATTTAGCTAAGAAATTACAAATTAAATAAAAACGTACGGAGTAATTATTAATTATTAATGGATTTAGGAATGTTAGGTAACAATTTTATACTCCCTCCATTTCATATAAAATGACACTTTTCTTTTTTGCCTTTTTTGGCACGTTTTTCCACGCTTCTCGTTGATGGGTTTTAAGATGGATTTTTGAAGAATTCTTTCTTTTACGAGATACTACGACTGTCGTAGTATCCCGTAAAAGAAAGAATTCTTCAAAAATCCATCTTAAAACTCATCATCAAGAAGCGTGGAAAAGCATGCCAGAAAAGCCACTATTGAAATGTGTCATTTTAAGTAAAATGGAGGGAGTAGTAACCAACATGAGTAACGTGCATTCACATGTTAAAAGAATAATTTTAATATTTAAATTTGATGAATAGTTTTATAATTTATTACTATTATACAATATATTTTATTAAAAACTTTATAATTTTTAAAATTTTGTTGAAAGAATAATTTTAATATCTAAATTTGATGAATAGTTTTATACTTCCTCCGGCTCAGAGATATAGACACAATTTTCTTATTGGGCCGTCCCAGAGATATAGACACATTTTCTTTTTGGGAAATAATTAGTGAAATGAAGGTACCATTAGTATTCCCTTATCACACTTAACATTCTCTAATCTCATCGTCCCACTCACTTCTCAGCACGACCCCAATATAATTTGAATTTTAAAAGTTTAAATTATCATAACTTGCTCGTTTGTTCTTTGATTTTTATTATTTTTATACCAAATTAAAGGTCTTAATACGATCTTTCATTTATGATCAGACATCAATATGTTTTTATGCATCTATTATGCTCTAGTTTTAAAATATGGCTAAATACATAAATCACATTACATCCCTAAACATAATACACTTTACACACTAAACACACTTGTCTTAAATCCTGTGCCGAAAAGAAATGTGTCTTTATCTCTGAACCGGAGGGAGTATTACTTCGCCATCAGTCCTATTCAAAGCTTCCGTGTTTCTTTTTTGAGTCATCGTCTCACTCAAAGTTTCACTTTCTCTTTTTGAAAATAATTAACTTTTTTAAAAGTGTGGACCCTATTACTTTTCAACTATTTAAACCTTTCCTTAATGAACGTGCCGAAAAGAAAATAGACGCTTTGAACCAGACGAATAGAGTAATATTTATAATTTATTACAAAATTTGTAATCTTTTAAAATTTTATGTATGCTAGTTTATTAAAAGATAGACAAACTATTTCATTGAGAAGAGTGCTCTCAAAAACAAAATCGTATTATTCATTTTTCGAAAATTATAAAAACTATAGTATCTAAAACCATAGATTTCCAAATTTGGTAATTAAAGTAAACATTTCCTTCAACTTTTTTGTGTATATGATTATAAAAGTGTAGTCTATCTTTTCACTTTAATTTGGTTGTCCCACTACAGAAGTCTTATTTTCTAAAATAAAAATGTTTATTCACTCATCACTAATTTAACCATAACTCAGCACATACTTTAATATAATTTAAATTGTCTAGACTTGTTGTTCTTTGATTTGTACGATTTTTATGTCAAATTAAAGGTCTTGATATGTTTAGGATCAATCATCAAAATATTTTTTTATCGATATGAGATATTCTACTTTGAAAAAAAAATAATGGTCTTAATATGTTCTTTTATTTAAGATCGATCATCATCAATAGATTTTTATAGATATATGATATTCTACTTTGAAAAAAAATAATATATACATTAAAATGTTAAACACTGTACATTATTTTTAAATAAATTATTCTAAAATTTCATGCCGAAAAGTTTTGGAACTACTTATGTCAACATAAAGATTTTGTACTTCAAGTAGTTGTACTCACTAAAATAGGACTTGACACTCTAATAATTTATGATATTAGTTTTCTTACAAGTACTTATGAATTAGTCACAATTTATTTTGTTTTATTGACCTTCCAATAATTACGATAAGTGTATGTGAAAATGTATTACATTAGCAAATCATTAACAAGGTAATATTAAATTGTTATAAATTAAGTGTTGGTCCCGAAAGTGACTAACACACGTAGAGGGGGGGGGGGTGAATACGTGTGTTGAGAAGTGTTTAACTTCTCTTTCGTTTTTCGTTCTTTTTACCGAGTAGACACTTCAAATGCTAGTGAGGCTTTCGAAGCTTCTCGCTCGTGTGAGATGTGCGGAATGTGGTGTGCAATTAAAATCAATCTTGATATTTAAAGCGTGTGTGTGTGTATGCAAATAAACAAAGTAATAAATAACTTAAATGTAAAGAGACAAACAATTTATAGTGGTTCGGAGCACCTATCCTATATCGACTCTATCCACAACGGGATGAATACCTTCACTTGGTATCTCTTGTTTTATACTTCCAAGGGGAAGTGATTCAAGGCTAGTAACAAACTTACACTTGAATCCTCAGAGATTCCACGGGCTCTCGGGAAGCCTTACGACAACAAATCTTTACTACAAAAACTTTACAACCTTACAACTCAATCTAACACGATAGACTTGGTTTTGAGGTTTTTAGGTTTACGTAAATGAGAATCCTTTACAATAAAGATTACAAGTAAAGGGATAAGGATTCTCGAAGCTAGGTTATGGATATATGCGGTTGAACCTAGAAAGAAAGTAGTTGCAATACTCAAGAAAACAAATTTCTTGACGACACACTAATGTGAAGCGCTTCGAAAGAACTAAAGAAATATAACGGATGATTTGCTTGAGTTCTTGCGAGTAATATACTTGAATTGTTTGTACGTGCGTTATTTTTAGTGTGTGCAACTCCTTCTATTTATAGTAAGGAACTCTACTTCCCGTTGAGAGAGAAGAGGTTGCGTGTTCCTTAATTTCTGGATAATTTGGCGTGTCAGTCGCTTTTCAGACTGTAGAATTAGAAATGGATGTCCGCCGCACCTAGGGGTATGGCAGTCTTCACCTAACCTTGAGTTTTCCAACTGCAGCCGCATCCATTGTGCAATAGTGTGTTGACACGTAAGGAACAAGTCAGTCCATATGTCAGAAATTTAAACTTGAGTTCTGGGTCAACTTATCACTTGCACTGATTGACGCTTCTAAGTACAGCTCTGTATCAGAGACGCTTTGGGTGAGCTGACTTGAGAGCGCTTCGCTTCTACTGAATGGAAGCTCGCTCTAAGCATCTTCATTTGAAGTGACTCCATGACGCTTTGTCAAACTTTACTGCTGACCCTTTTACTGCTGGAGCCGCTTCGCTTCCTGACGCTTCGCGAACTCTGACTGCTTCATCCTTAGCGCTTCTAGACTAAAACAAAAGCTTCCTAACATGCAAGCTTTGCTAAGTTGATCTTGTCTATTTCATCAAAGAATAATAAGGGAAATATTCTAAAGAGGGTTTTGGAATCGAATCAAAATAAATTGTTTATTAACTTGATTCAAGTTCACCCTTAACATAATATCCCAACAATTTCCCCCTTTTTGATGATGCCAAAACCCGACGTCAAGTACTTACACAAATCTAGACAATTCTAGGCTAAGTATAAGAAGAAAAGTGGGTTAGGCAAAGCGCAATATCAATGCAGTTATAGCAGTTAATATGAAAGCGTAAGAATAAAATAAAGACAATGAGAAGTTGTCTTATAGTAGTGAAAGATATCATTGTATTAGTGAGATGGAGAAAATGACACATATACAATGAATATCTATTTGAAGCGTCTTCGAGGGGCAGGAGGGATCATCCATAGGCTTTGTAGACTCTATCCTTGATGGCAGCTAGAGAGCGGTTAGGACGATCGTTCTTTTCAAGCCATTCAGCACATTCCTCGATCTCCTTTCTGATTGCTTCCTCATCAAGGATAGCGCCTCCAATGAGTGGAAGTTTGTAGCTCTCTTGCTTCGGCGGTTTAAGAGTCACTCCGTCTGTCAACTCCAAAATTTTGTTGAAGAGAGAGGCTTCGCAATGATCCATGTATGCAACGAAGCAATCCATGGCGTATTCAGTGCGAAAGCCTTGCCAGTAGTAGAAGCGTTTGACGGACTTTACCTTGGCATCATTCCACTCCTCCTTGAGGCCAGCTGGAATGATCTCATCAGCAAACTTGGCATTAGGAGCCTCATCCCTCAGCCTCTTCCTATCGGATTCGTCCCTGGCAAACAGCTGATTCCTACATTTCTCGAAATCGGCTGTCCGCAAGCCCTCGACGAAGACTCTTTTCCCTTCAAGCGCTTCCATCTTCAAAAGATAAAGCGCCTTCTGCGAGTCCATCACCACCTCTTCATTGAAAACTTCCTCCCTGCACTCCGACACCGCTTTATACTTTGCCATCACTTCCAGGCATTCTCTTTCAGCGGCGTTAGTCGGAGTGTACTTCAACAGATACCTTCAGAGGTGGACGTTCATTTTGTGCAGCAAAATCGCATCCAACTCCTCCTGGAATTCGCGTTGTGCTCCAGCCTTCTTGGTCATCGTTGTGGGAGTCAGTTTCATCTTCTTCTTGGGGTTGGTGTCAGCAGGCACTTTGTTCGTGCGCTTCTCTTTTTGTGGCACTGCTGACACTGCTTGAAGTGGAGCGGCATTAATCGGCTCATCTAAAATGATTACCTGCCGCTCTGCTTCCCCCACCTTCTTTGGTGCTTCCACCTTCTTGGAAGCGTCCTCTTTTGCCTTGGCCGATGTGGGTTGACCACTTGGTATCCCAGTCGCTTTCCCCTTTTTGGCAGCATAAAAAATGGGTTTGGAGGGAGCGGACTGTATGGTGGCGCTTTGGCTGGCGGCTCCTGGCAAGGTGATATTCGGTTGATTCGGCTTCAATAAGTTATGTGCCAGGAGAGCGCCGAGGACTTGTGCGGAAAGGATTAGAGTTGGAGAGCGCGCATTGGTCAGAATGATCGACCGTTCGAAGCTTGCGCGGAACACACAGAACTCAGATTGGACAAAAGCTGAGAGTGCCTCCATTTTGTTGGAGATGCCCTCCAACGCGGTGTGTGGCCCAACCTGGCCCGATTTGCTTTGCATGCCAGCTGCGGCTTGGCCCACCATGGCCACAGCCTACTTCCTTTGCTTTTCGGAGTCCGCGAGTTTCCTCTCCACAGACTCCAGCTTGTCATTGAGCTGTCAGGCGGCAGAAGCGGCTTCGAATTTTTCTACTCTTACCGCTTTCAGCTCTTTCTCCAGTTGAGCGACCTTGTCATTGGTCGTGGAGAGTTCAGCTTCAGCAGCTTCGAGCTCCCTATGGACACGCTCCCTGTTGTCCAACTCGGTAGAAAGCTTCAGCACTTCCGAACATAAGGCTGGAATTTCTTGAAGTTGTGCCTTAATGCTCGAAAGTTCATCATGAGCCAATTCTACGTGCTCTTTCTCTTCAGCCAACTGTATCTCCACAGCCGCCAATTTCACCTTCAACTCTTCCAACTCTTTGGTAGCAGTGGAGAGCTCCTCTTCTTTCTTCAGCTTCTCCTCCTTCAACGCTTTCAACTCTGTGGTAGCAGTTGAAAGCTCTTCACCGACCGTCTTCTTCTTCTCCTCAGCTTTAGAAAGTTGGCTCTCTCTTTCCTTTATTTATGTCTTCAGCTGGGCACACTCACGCTCCACTACGTCATGAGCGGTTTAAAGAACCGAGAGCCGTTCTTCAAATGCTGTGATAGTGGTGCCAGTTGGTGTTGATGGAGCGGGTGTGTAGGAGAGAACAAGCTCCTTGACCTTTCTTTCAATGCGCTTCCACACCTCTGGCTCATCGATCAGGTCGTCAAAGCATTCCAGTCCAAAGTGGCTGAGGATCGAGGCTTCCTCCTCGATCAACGCTTTGGGATCGTTAGCCCGCACCAACTGGCAAACTTTGTACATGTTGGTGCCGTGGCTTTGGACAGTACTTCAGAAAACGTGAAGTAACCTCCATCACGGGTGGAGGTAGTGAGAATTCGCCAAAGAATTCACGAATCTCCTCTTCAGCCTAAGAGAGATCCCTGTCAACAGCCTTCACTACTGGGCTTGACGCTTTGGGAGTGGGAGGAGTGTCGGCTTCCAGCTCCTCATCTACTGATGGACTTGACGCTCCATTATTAAAATTGAGAGCGCCAATGCGAACAACATCCTCTCCAGGCGCATCAACTTCCTCTCCTTCTTCATCCTATGTGGCTGGGCACCGGCTTCCAGATCCTGACTTAATGTCTTGTCAGAGTCTGAAGCGTTGGAAGAGGAAGCGGCGCTTTCCTCATCATCTTCATCTATCAATCCACGCTTTTCAGCCGTGGAAGGGACTGATTTCTCTGACATCGGACGGCGCTTTGGGTTCTTTGGACCTTTTCCACCCTTTTTCTTCCTCTTCTTCTCATCTTCCTTCTTGAGTATAAGCGCTTTGGCTTCTATATATTCGATGTCTGAAGCGGGAGGGGCGACAACTCCAAACTCATCGCCTAGAAGTACCTTACTGAAAAGTACACGAGTGTACTTGCTTTCCATGGGCCATTCTTGAGCCGGCCATGAATACTCAAGAAACATGAAAATTTTCATTCCATATTTCAACTTCCCAAGGAAGGAAAGCTGCCCCTTATTCTTGCCTTCCGTCACCTCCTTGACGGCTTTGCTTGCCTCCACAAGCTGCTTCACAAACCAAGCCCTCCAGTTATAAAGCGTCCTGTTGATAGCGGCATCACAGAGCGCCGAAAGAAGACAAATCTTCTATTCTGTGATGGTGGACCAGCTACCGGTGTGACAAAGGAGGCACTTTGTCACAATTTTTATCATGTTGTCGAAGGGCGGGCGAAGTGACGTCGCCTTCGACTGTTTTTTAGATGAAGATGGCGCGCGGATCTGATGTGAAGCACCTGAACTCTTTTTGGATGTCCGGATCACCAGCAGACTCTGGATCCTCCCCACAGTTCGGAATATAGACTGAATCTTCGAATAGAGCGTCGAGCTCTAAAATTTGGTCGCCACCGAGCGAACCAGGCCAGATTCATCGGTCTGTCACAGTGACATTTTGGTGACTAGGGTTTCCGAGTTCAAGTTGGAGAGGAACTCGACAACTCCTACCGGATTGACGTATTTGGGATGCTTGAAGAGAAGATTCTCCAAGCTGGAATTCAGTATTGCTCTTTTAATGATTCCGCCGTCGGTGAGTAGGTCACGATCGACGTGAGCTTCTGTAAAAACGAACTCTCCATAGCGGCTTCTAGGAGCGGGTTGCCATTTTGCATTAACCATTTTGAAGATTTCTGTAAAAAAATAAGAAGATTTAGTAGAGAGAGAAGTTCTGTGAGTTTTAGAACTTGAAAATTTGCAGAAATGGCGAGAATGATGAATAATGAAGGTGATGGAATGAAATAGTATTAATATATATACATAAAAATGTCGAAGTGTTAATGGGGTTGTGGGGTGACGTGTCTTAGTGAGTGGCTAAGATCACATTCCGAAAATAGGGTGAGTGATTAAGATCGTGCTCTGCGGTTACTTTAATCGTGCGGTCAGGGAAAATATAATTCGAACCGTCCGACAGTCAAGATTAAAAGTTTTTGGCGGTTTGGTAGCGCGTGTGAGATACACGCGCGAGTGAGTCTCGAGTACTGTAACTGCAGCAGTCTTTGCATTAAATGCAAAGATATCACACGCAAACCATACTTGATTGATATCCTACATTATAGATATATAGTATATATTTAGCTATAGATATAAGTAAATTAATGAGAGATTAATTTCTAGAAATATTCAAAATTTGGCTGATTGTCACGCTTTGGAATTTAGACGAGAGTGTCTAGTTCTGAAAGCGTCTGTATCAGCATTTTAATATTTTCGGTAAGTCACACACATGGTTCTTGAAGACGCTTTGCGTTGTCCCACTTACTTAAATTGAAAGACGCGAAAGGAAGACTTACCAGTCAGTCAATATTGTAATTGACTGATACCACGCTTTGACGATCCACATGCTCAAATGTTAAAGCGTTAGTTGAGAAACAAGAACGTTCACGCTTTGGAAGTGTGAGAGCGTCTGTTTTCATCTAGGCACTTTCTCTCTAAGTTAGTGTGCTTTCCCCTTAAACAGAGCTTCAAACTATCATTAAAGAGAGCGCCCACTCTGGAGGGGAGGCGCTTCACTTATGATGAGAGATGAAATAATGTAAGTCCTTTTTTCTTACTGGGGTAGGTCTATCTCGTGAATTCGATAACATGAGAGAGAGTGAGATTGCAAAGTCCACAAGGGACCCGGTTAGGGATGAGTGTCTTTATAGATTTCAATGAAGTGATATGAGTTACCTCATACTTTACTAGGGATGTACCGTTTGGGCATGAGATTCACATCATCCATGAAAGATCTATGAATTCACTTCCTTATGAGGGCATGCTATCTCATATTTTCATGAAGCGAGATTCTCGAGAGTAGACACTAACCTTTGTAGAGTTGGTGCTTCACATTATTCAAAACATGAGGCTTTCACAATAAGCAGTGGTGAGAGTCTTCAGCACGCTTCACTTCTGGTTCCTTATCCACCATGAAAGCTTGTGATTGTTAAGTGATCATGCATCAAGAGTGACTCCACGCAAACGCCCCATCTTACGAATGCGCATTGTTACTTTGATAATGACCATAACTCAACGCTGTCATGTTTCTTCAGCATCGTAGAAGGAGGTAGAAGGGTTGGGAATGGAATCGTGGTTGTGCAAACTTCCAAGCTTATAAGTTTGACTTCCTTGAATATCCACAAAATGTATCCACTTGTGCACCGCTCTGACAAGACGGCATAAAGTTTTACGAGCATCGTGGTACGAACATTCAACCTTTACCAAGCTAATTCGATTAGCTTGAGAAAATGAGGAACACTCAACCGTGCTTTCATATAAAAGTAAAAGCTTGTAGAGGTTGGTGCTCCGAAGGGAACTTCATCCCTCGGTCTTGATCTTCGTCTTCATCTTTCACAACTCTTTGTAAAGACTGGTTCCCTCTTAACCGATTATCCCAACAATCTCTCATATAGCTAGGAAAGCGTGATGATAGGTAGGGAACACGCTTTACCTTCTCTACCTTACTCCACCTTCTCCTCACCAGGGTCTAGCAACCCTAGTTCCAAACACAACTGATTGAAGCGAGATTGTGGAAGCGGCTTTGTGAGTATATCCGCTTTTGATGATCAGTGTGTATCTTTTCCATCACTATATCCTTATTTTCCACATAATCCCGTATAAAATGATGGTGAATTTCAATATGCTTGCATTTTGAATGAAGCACGGGATTGTGGGTGATGGAAATTGTGCTTGTGTTGTCACAATAAATTGGAACCTCCGAGCATTCCACTTTATAATCCTTCAACTGCTGCTTTAGCCAAAGGATTTGTGAACAATAGTTTCCCGCAGCCATGTATTCCGCTTCGGTGGTAGAGGTGGCAACACTTTTTTGTTTCTTGGAAAACCATGAAACCAACTTGTTGCCAATGAATTGACATGTTCCAGTTGTTGATTTCCTATCAACTTTGCATCCACCGAAATCGGCATCGGAATAGCCACTAAGCGTGAGATCATCTTCCGCTGGATACCAAAGACCTAAGTTGATGGTCCCTTTAAGGTATCGAAGAATGAACTTAGCTCCCTCCAAATGACTTTGCGTTGGATTGCTTTGAAATCTAGCACATACGCCTACAGCAAAAGTGATGTCGGGTCGGCTAGTTGTAAGATAGAGCAGAGAGCCAATCAATATATGATAATCTGTAGCGTTGACTGACTTGCCATCCAAGTCTGGATCTATCTTGAAGTTTTTGTTCATTGGAATCTTGACGCTTTTGCAATTTTGTCCAAACTTAATGAGCATATCACGAGTATACTTGGCTTGATTGATGAAGATTCCTCGACTCGTTTGCTTCACTTGCAATCCCAAAAAGCACGTCATTAGCCCCATCATAGACATCTTGTATTTTCTCTTCATCAAACCCGCAAACTTGTCACTCAATGATTTGGAGAGCCAAAGATGATGTCGTCGACGTAGATTTATACCCAAAGCATGTCTTCACCGTCGTTGATAGTGAAGAGGGTTTGATCTACCTTCCCTTTTTGAAAGCCCCTTTCAACTAGGAAGTTTGAAAGAGTCTCGTACCACGCTCTAGGAGCCTGCTTGAGGCCATAAACCGCTTTGACGAGCCGGTACACTTGATCACTCTTTTCAAAGTCTGGGGGCTGTTCAACGTACACTTCCTCCTTCAAATCACCATTGAGGAAGGCACTCTTCACATCCATTTGATATACTTTGAACTTCTTGGATGCGGCATATGCAAGGAACATCCTGATGGCTTCGAGATGAGCTACGGGAGCGAAGGTCTCATCAAAATCGATACCTTTCTCCTGGCAATATCCTTTCACGACCAAGCAAGCTTTGTTGTGAATGACGTTGCCGCTCTCCTCGGTCTTATTCTTGAAGATCTATTTGGTACCGATGACGCTCTGATGAGAAGGTCGATCAACTAGGTACTAAACGTCATTCCTTGCAAATTCATTCAGCTCATCTTCCATGGCAGTTACCCAATTTGAATTATTTAGAGCGTCTTCCACCGATAAGGGCTCGGTGTTTGCAAGGAAGCAGCAAAGTAAGCAACTCTCACCATGGAATAAGGTGCTCCTAGTCTTGACACCTTGACTAAGGTCACCTAGAATACCTTCTTGGGGATGATATCTCAACCAAATCTTCTTTTGATTGAGAGCTTCCGCATCATCCACTTCGGAGCGTGGTGTGTGATCGTCACCATTCCCTTGATCACAAACCACTAGATTGGATGGAGCTTCCTCACTGTTTGGAACCAATAAGGTCAGAGGATCAGCTATTCTCGAGTTTGGTTTGCCCTTATCGAGAGAGAGCTTATTAAGATCATGCTCCATTGCTTCAACTCCGTCTTCAAGCTCTTCTTCTACTGAAGCATCCACCAGATCTACTTGCTTCGACATGGAGCGCGTTATTGGTCTGGAAGAAGCTTCAGGAGTTTCGATTACGCTTCCAGGTCCAGCGTTCATGCTTTCAGCATTTACCTGTACTTGCGGAGTCTTGAAAGCAGCTTCATCAAAAACAACATGTGATGTTTCTTCCATAACAATAGTTTGACAATTGTAGATGTGATAAGCTTTGCTTGTAGGGGTATCCAAGAAATATCCTCGTATCAGCTTTGCTATCAAACGCTCTCAATTGTGTTTTACCGTTGTTGTGAATGAAACACTTGCAACCAAAAATATGTAAATGGGAGAGAGTAGGAATTATCCCTTTCCATAATTCATATGGGGTTTTGTCGTGGTGTGTGTTGATTAGAGTGCGATTCTGAGTGTAGCAAGCGGTGAAAGTTGCTTATCCCCAGAATTTCTTTAGTAGTTGGGCATCCACAAGCATGGAATGTGCAACTTCTTTGATAGTTATGTTCCGGCGCTCTGGAACGTCATTTTGTTGTGGAGTGCGAGTTGTAGAAGTCTGATGTAGAATCCCTTTCTCTGTGCTATGCTTCGATGAATTGATTGAGAAATTCTGTTCCTTTATCTGAGCGTATCTTTACCACATTCAGTCATTTTTCCACCGTCGGCTGCTTTAGGAGCTTTGGAAGCTCCCGAAGCGTATCTTTCTTTTTGAGTAGAATTAGTACCCAAGTGTAGCGTGAATAATCGTCCACGACTACAAGAACATACTTTCTCCCACTCAAGGTGACAGGTGAAATAGGACCGAAGAGATCCATGTGAAGGAGCTCTAGAATTCGGGATGAGCCATGTCCCTCGACGCTTTGAAAGGACTTCTTGATTTGCTTGCCTTCTTGGAAGGTTTGGCACACTATATCCTTGTTGAAGACTTCATTAGGAATGCCTCGAATGAGACTCTTTCGAGAGATCTTATTCATTATTTTGAAGTTCAGGTGGTTAAGGCGACGATGCCATAACCATCCAACTTCTGAAGTGCTTCTAGCGACGAGACACGCTCTTACTTGGCAGCTACTCCAGTTAGCTACATACACGTTCTGCTTACGGATTCCTGTAAGAACAACCTGCATAGACGCTTTGTGCTTGACAACACACTGGTTAGAGATAAACTCTACCACGTACCCGTTATCATAAAATTGAGAAATAGAAAGTAAATTATGTTTGAGGCCTTGGACATATGAGACGTTAGGGAGTCTCATATTTCCAATGTAAAAAGTACCGTATCCGATGGTAATGCCTTTTGCATCATCACCGAAAATTACATCTGGACCAGGCTTCTCAACGAACTCGTCGAGGAAAGATCGTTCACCCGTCATGTGATGTGAACATCCGCTATCTAGGTACCAAATAGCTTCTTCCTTCCTCTGGGCTGCACTTTTCGAGTTCGCCGCCTTGATCTATAAGATCAATAATTTTTAGGTACCCAATTTGCATTGGGTTCCTTAATGTTAGTGGACTTAGAAACTCGAGTTGGATTCACTGAGGAAGTGATTCCCATCTCGAGATCCTGAACGAAACAAATAGGGCTTTGTTTAATGGGAAAACCCTGAGTGTAATCGTGTGTGTAATAGTGAAAGCGCTTACGGTTCCTTCTTCTCTGAGAGCGTGAAGGAACGCTTTCACCTTATGTAAAATGATTGATGAGACTTCGATCATGAAAGTTATGTGAAGCGTCGGGGATAAAGTGTACTTGAGTTCCTCTATGAGATGTGAAGTTATTCAAGTCAGCTTTACGCTCTTGTTGACGCTTAGGGTTTGTCGTACACTGGACACGCTTTGAATTGTTAGCGTTTAGGCTTTCTAGTCTTTGACTTTCTCAAAGCGTCGGGTTGAACCTTCGAAGGCGCTTTGGAAGCTTATCTTGAAGTTTCAGCCACAAACCCGACTAACCCTTTTCCTTTGCTAGTAGCATGTTGATCGGCTTTGAGGCTTTTCAACGACGCTTCGATACTAGCATCGGATGAAGCTGTGAGGGTAGAATCAAAGCCGATTCCTTTCAAACTTTTTAAGGGTTTGAAAGAACTTTCAATCGTTTCAATAGCTACAGAGACACTATTGAGAATATCGAGAGTGGCTTTGCGTTCCTTGGAAGTGGATATGGTACGTTGGTGGCGTTCATGAAAATCATTGAACTTAGCTGTCAACTCGAATATGTCATTTTCCTTGGACTCGAGTGTATTGGCTAATCTGTCGTTCTCCTTTCTAAACCAAACGAGAACTTCCTACAAGGATTCGTGATTCTTGAGCAACTCTAAATAGTCGTCAAAGAGATCACCTTCCAAGCTGAAAGCCTCATCCTCACCGTCACCACATTCACTACCTAGTGATAATGGAAGAGTATTAGGTTCAGAAATCTTTACCTCCTCTATTTCAGCTTCTATGGCCATGCAACCATAATCATAATCATATTCATCATCTGTGAACTGATCTTCATCATGGTCGATGGGCTTTTTGGATTCAACGGGAGTGTCGGCTACTAGAGCGCGACGGCTATCTTCACGACGAGCTTTGACCTCGTCCTTTTCCTTGGTTGAGAGCTTTGGGCAATCACTTCTGTAGTGCCCCATTTTGTGGCACTCGAAGCACTCAATGTTGGCTTTATCTCTAGGGATGGCTGCAGATTTGTCATCCTTCTTCCCATCACGTGGGGTGAAGCGCGAGCTCTGGCCTTGGGATTTGTAGAATCTTTTATACTTGGCCGCTCTAGCATTGGAGTTGTTAAACCCTCTAACCAGATAGAGAGCGTAATCTTCCAGTTTTTCTCTCGACATTTGTGCAACATTGCTGTTGGAAACGTCGGCTTTGATGGTGGTGGTCTCTACTGCGGCTTTGAAAGCCAGACTCTTTGGTTTTGCTAGAATCTCCTCCTCATCCTCATGAAGCGCTTTCTTGACTAGGTCAAACTCGATAGTTTTGAATTCGGAGAACATCATTTCAGGAGACATGTCTCCCAATTCTTTTTGTGAGAGGAAGAGTTCCTTCATTGTCTGCCATTTTCCAGACAGAGCGCGAACCACCTTTTGATTGATCTCTTTGAAGGTGAGTTCCTTTCCAAGGGAAGCCACAGTTGTGGTGATTCCCAGAACTCGAGTCTCGAAAGACTCCATGCTCTCATTGCTCTTCATCGTGAGAGCGTTAAACTCCTGCATCAGTACAGAGAGTTTGTTTTCCTTTATTTTCTCCGTGCCCTGTGAGATTAGGGCAAGAGTTTCCCACATCTCCTTAGCTGTTTTGCATTTCATGATTCTTGGGAGATAGGCGTCGGGGATGGTTGACTGGATCACGTTGCGTGCCACACAATCTAGATTATTAGCTTTGAAGTCATTGGCAGTATATTCCTCTCTGGGCTTCACGATATAGACATCGTTGGAAGCACTTTCTTCCTCATCAACTGGGTTGCCGTTTATATCTTCGGCTCTTTCCTTTTCACAGTTCCTCATTAGGCATTTCATGATTACGATGGGTCCTTTCTTGATAACTTCATGCATGCGGTCATGAAGTGAAGCGAGATGGGACTCCATGCGGAAGCTCCACATAGTGTAGCCCTCTATCGAGAACTGAGAAAGTTGTGCTGATCGAGGAAGACATCTTGAAAAAGAGATTAGAAAAATGCAATATGCAGTGTGTGGGGTTTTAATGCAAGATTTTAAAAAGATCAGTTCAGGTAGACCTACTATAACGCTTTCGCGTTATTAGTATTTAGAAACAGAGGTCAGTTAGAACCCCTGCTCTGATACCACTTGTTGGTCCCGAAAATGACTAACACACGTAGAGCGGGGGGGGGGGGGGTGAATACGTGTGTTGAGAAGTGCTTAACTTCTCTTTTATTTTTCGTCCTTTTTACCGAGTAGACGCTTCAAATGCTAGTGAGGCTTTCGAAGCTTCTCGCTCGTGTGAGATGTGCGGAATGTGGTGAGTCTTTAAAGCTTTTTCTTGCAATTAAAACCAATCTTGATATTTAAAGCGTGTGTGTGTGTATGCAAATAAACAAAGCTATAAATAACTTAAATGTAAAGAGACAAATAATTTATAGTGGTTCGTAGCACCTCTCCTACGTCCACTCTATCCACGACGGGATGAATACCTTTACTTGGTATCCCTTGTTTTATACTTCCAATGGGAAGTGATTCAAGGCTAGTAACAAACTTGCACTTGAATCCTCAGAGATTTCACGGGCTCTCGAGAAGCCTTACAACAACAAATCTTTACTACAAAAACTTTACAACCTTACAACTCAATCTAACACGATAGACTTGGTTTTGGGGTTTTTGAGTTTTCGTAAATGAGAATCCTTTACAATGAAGATCACAAGTAAAGGGATAAGGACTCTCGAAGCTAGGTTATGAATATATGCGGTTGAACCTAGAAAGAAAGTAGTTGCAATACTCAAGAAAACAAATTTCTTGAGGACACACTAATGTGAAGCGCTTCGAAAGAACTAAAGAAATGTAACGGATAATTTGCTTGAGTTCTTGCGAGTAGTATGCTTGAATTGTTTGTACGTACGTTATCTTTAGTGTGTGCGACTCCTTCTATTTATAGTAAGGAACCATACTTCCCGTTGGGATAGAAGAGATTGCGTGTTCCTTAATTTCCGGATAATTCAGCGTGTCAGTCGCTTTTCAGACTGTAGAATTAGGAAGGATGTCCGCCGCACCTAGGGGTACCTAACCTTGATTTTTCCAACTGCAGCCGCATCCATTGTGCAATAGTGTGTTGACACGTAAGGAACAAGTCAGTCCATATGTCAGAAATTCAAACTTGAGTTCTGGGTCAACTTATCACTTGCACTGATTGACGCTTCTAAGTACAGCTCTGTATCAGAGACGCTTTGGGTGAGCTGACTTGAGAGCGCTTCGCTTCTACTGAATGGAAGCTCGCTCTAAGCATCTTCATTTGAAGTGACTCCATGACGCTTTGTCAAACTTTACTGCTGACCCTTTTACTGCTGGAGCCGCTTCGCTTCCTGACGCTTCGCGAACTCTGACTGTTTTATCCTTAGTGCTTCTAGACTAACACAAAAGCTTCCTAACATGCAAGCTTTGCTAAGTTGATCTTCAATAGTTCATCAAAGAATAATAAGGGAAATATTCTAAAGAGAGTTTTAGAATCGAATCAAAACAAATTGTTTATTAACTTGATTCAAGTTCCCCCTTAATATAATATCCCAACATTAAGTAAAATAAATCAATACAATTCTAAACATTTCCTTAATATTTAAAATATATAAGGGGAGAGAGAAAATGAAACTCTTAACAAATTGAATTATAAGGAAAACTTAAATACAAGAATTAAACTAAATCAACACCTAATGCACGAATTGTCAAAAACTAAATTACATATATGGTAAATTTATTTTTAATGAATTATTATACTCCCTTCGTCTTTGATTTAATGAACAAAAAATCTGGGCACATGATTTTGTATAGTTTGATGATTTATTGTAAAATTAAAGTGTAAGTGTTAAAATGAAATAATTGTTTGCTCATCTAATATTTTTAATTGTATTAAAGTGTTAAAGTGTTAAAAAAAATAGATTGATAAAGTGTTAAAGTAATTGTGAGGTCTACGTCCCAAAATAGAAAGGTTCAGTAAATAAGGGACGTCCCAATATAGTAATAATGTCAGTAAATGGAGGACGAGATGAGTATTCTTCATAATTTATTCTTATATCAGAGTATATAATAAGGACATAATAGGAAGTCTACATTTTGTAAAACAAGGTCGTATAAATTATAGTAGTTCATAATATATTGAAATTGGGGGAAAAAAAAAAAAGAAGTCGGTGGAACAAGATAGTCGCACCACTCCGAATACGTGACCTTTTATTGAGTATAGTTAGCTTCCAAATATCAATAGCTAATGATATAAGTAAAAGAAAATATTACTGTATATAAATTACTATTGGAATAATGAAGCCAAGTATATGGTGGGGTGAAAGGAGGAAAAGAAATTATCTAGATCAACAGAGGATTAGCTTATTGATAATTTTATATTCTAAAGTTATGCAATATGTACTACTTTAACATTATAATTTGGGCCGATGGCTTTGCAATTGTACGGAAGCCATGAATTTAGTAACCCAAAAGCGAAGAAAATGATTCGTCTTAATTCGTCAGCATCTTTAATTTCTCACTTTTGATCATATCAAGTCTTTGCCATGAAGTTTTCTGCATTGTGTTAAAATCCATCTGAACTCTCTCTCTCTCTCTCTGGGTGTGTTCTCTTTGAGTGATAGAGAAAATGAGGGAAATGAAAAGGATGGAAAATATAATCACAAAATGTGGTCCCCTACTTAGTTTATCACATGTTCTCTAAGGTGGAAAATGTATGAAAATGTGGGAAAATATTTTCACTCCAAGTGGGGATGAAAATATTATCCCAATTTGGTGTGAAAAGGAAGGAAAAGGGCTGTCCGGAGAAAATTTTCCCTCCAGCCCAGGAAAAATTATCATTCATACAGAATATGGAAAAATATGAGAAAAAGGAAGAATATTTTTCTTTTCCCTCATTTTCCTCCATAGAGAACGCCCCCCCCAGTGTACATTTGGGGAAAATAAAGTGATTTTGCAACTCGAGCTCGAAGCTTGCTCATTGTAAGGTAAATTCTTTTTTCTTTAACTTTTATGGGTTTTGCCGATCCGATGAGAAGAAGATCATGGAGGCTTTATCATTGATTGATAGTTTTCAGCTGCTTATTATAATACATCGAATGATCAATTAACGTGCTAAAATATTTAACTAGCTCGTATAATTTTTTTATTTTTTGTTCGAAATTTACATACGATCAAATTCTTTGAAAGGATAAATGACTACGGGAGAATTGGGTTTGATTTCATTCTGCTGCTCTATATAATTAATGATTAGTTATTTAGTTTCATTTTTGATAAGACGCGTTTTAAAAAAAAAAAGTTTGTGGATAAGATGACAACAATTTATGTATTTATTTTTTGTAATACAATATATATGAAAATTAAATATCGTGTCATTAAGGACCGGAACTTGTGACTTATGGTCCCCGCGTATTAACCTCTATTCCAAAAGTGAGACATGGTTAACGAGACAGAGAGAATACTAAACAAATAGACCCAATGTAATGAGACAAATGTAATTATTAATTTCTCATTAATAATTTATACAAGATATTTTATTACTTAAAATAATTATTAACGCTTATTTTTCATAATAGTTGTAATTACTTTATTCAAAATAATTGTCACTCATGAGACCGGCCACCTTGTCGGCCTCTAGGAGTCTACCTCTTATTAAAAAGAGAAGGGAAAAGTAGCAAAAACACCCCTAATATTGCTATTGTGAAGCAAAAATACCATTAACGAAACGTTCGGAGAAAATACACCCTCAGGCCTCAACGTCCCATAAATGGTGCAAAAACACCCTCTCCTCTAACAGACGTTAAACCGCCGTCTATAATTATCTGTGTATATTTTTTTTTAATTTCTTGTGGGAATCAATCTAACCAAATGGCTACGAACGAGATTGCAGATTGAAGATCTCAAATACATAGGAAAAAGAAGAACCCAAGTGAGAGGACCACAAATTAGATTTGATGATCTGATATCAAAATGTAGCACAAATCAAAGAATTCATGAATTTATACATCCCTCCTTGATCGATTATTAATTAAAGCTGCATGCTTTTAATTTCACTAAATGACTACATACGTTAAATCATTTAATCATTTAATTAAAGATCCGATTGTTAATTAGGATCGATACCATCTACTAAAATTTTCTATCCCTATAATTATAAGCTATTCAACTAGCTAGCTTTTTAAAAGCTTAAATTAATTTTTAAAAGCAGTTAATTAATTTTCTCCCTCGGTCCCATTCTAATAAGGTTAATTTTCTTTTTGAACTACCACACTCTAATAGGGCTATTACTTAAAATAGAAAGTTTAAATTGAAGATAAATTTGATTTTTTTAATTAATTATATTCTTATATTTTAATTGTTTTTTGAAAAAAATTATAATAAAATTGGATAGTAAAATCAAATATTAAATTTAATTCAAAATTCAATATTTAATACATCCAATCGCCTTCCATCAATACTAATCTATATTGTCTAAATTTTCGTGTGCAAAAGAAAAAAGTTAATTAAAATGGGATAGATGGAGTATTAATTTCTATAGGATAAGCTGGTCTTATTCTTATAATCATAATAGTAATTCTTAAGATTAAAATAGTGACAAATGTATGCTTGAAACGAAAAATAGATAGTCCCTCCGTCCTCCATTTATTGACCCTGTTGACTTTTTAGATAATTTTAAATCTTTGTGATGATGGATTTAAAATTGAATTTTTGGAGTTTAGTTTTTTTTACAAGGTACTACGAGTGTTGTAGTATCGTATAAAAAAAACTAATCATGAAAAATTAATTTAAAATCCATCATCACGAAGTTTCAAAATCATCTAAAAAGACAGCAGAGTCAGTAAATGGATGACATGGGAGTATTAAAGTTGTATTTTGAAGCAATATCAATCTAAGAAAGACTAAATCACCCCACTTTCTCTAATATTCATCAGATCCACAAAGAATAGAGGCTACCTATTGGCTATTGATGTCACAAATTATATATTTTAAAAAAAAAAGAAAAAAAAAGAGAAGAGCCTAGATAACACATATACTAGGGTAAATTACTAATCCGAGTGGGACAGTGGCACCTACCAAAAGGGAAGAAAATGTTTGTCTTTGTCACCTGACTCACCTTGTAGTTTTTTAGTCTTCGTCTTCAAGTCTTCTACTGCTCTGTGTTTAAATCTACCTGAACTCTCTCTCTCTAGCCACGAACAACGGTTGATCTTGTTAGGTGATGATGGGTGTTTGCATATCGAGCTCTAACTGTGCTTGCTTATCGATCAGGTTAATCTCTTGTACTACTCTTTGTTGTTCTTGGCGATTCATTTCGGTTGAATACTCCCTCCGTCCCGCCGAAATAGCTTTGTTTATTTATTTCATTCCTCACATATATTTAAGAAACGGATCATTTCGGCGGGACAGAGAAAGTAATATTTAGTTTTTAACCACTCTCAACTCTTATTATTCAGATTTTCTTTATCTTTTACATACCTCGCTTCTCAAAGAGCACAATATATTTCAAGATCCGGTACACATAATTTAGTTGAACTTGAAAGTTCTTAAAACGTACTCCGAACAATACATAGAATATCGCAGAGCAAAATTGAAATAATGCAACTCGCATATATCGTGATCTGATCACACATAAATTTGTAACTATTTTATCTTTAAATCACTATAATATTTGAAGTCAAAATGCATGAAATAAAAATTAGTAAAGTAAAAAATTATTTGGATGCTTTAAATTAAACTTACATTGTATCGACAAATATGGTTATATACAACTAACTAATTAAAGAAATTGAGTTGTAATTAAATTATCCCATTTGTGATATTTTTCCCATAGCCGGCATGTGGTTTGTAGTTGTTTTCCCACTTTTATGTTGAGTAAGAGTATCACTTATGTGTGGAATAGATTACCACATTTTAAGATTGGTACACTAAAATGGGTATAGAGGATCACATTTGACATGCATCCTCTATCTCCATATTAGAGTATATCAACCGTGTACCAAAATTATTATTTGTTTTTCTTGATTTTTATTCATTTCTTTTTCTTTTATTTTCTGATATTATGATTTTATCAAACTTTATACTAATTGGCTAGAGTTTATCAATCCAATTGGAGTTTATTTATTTTTAGTATTTAATTTGAATTTTATTCGTTAAAAATGAAGAAAGATGCTAAAAAATAATTGTATATCCAAATTGAATTCAATGAATCATTATTAGACTAAATCGTATTAAAAATTAATAAAAATTGATTTTGGTACACGATTGGTACACTATAATGGGAACAAATGATCTCATATGGGTAAACAGTGGATGTGATCATCATTTGTTCCGGTTTGAGTTTCCTGGTGTTTAAATAGTGGAGTATTTATTCCACTAGTTTTACATTTCCCCTACTTATTGTACTTGTCTCTTTTATTAAATATATTTGAGATATAAAATATAGTACTAATAAACATTGGTAGGAAGAAGTAATATTTATCATAAAATTTATTATTATTATTATTATTATTATTATTATTATTATGATGATGAAATGAAACATAACTACGTAGTAATATTTATAACTAAAATTGAAAATCGTAAACTCTAGTCTAGGGTTTATTGATTCTATTTTAACTAATAAAGTTGAAATTAAATGTTACGGAGTAGAAAATAAATGATATTCTATGTCTCAATTTCTGTGTGCCAATCTTATCTCAAATAAGAATTTTTATTTTTATTAAAAACATTATAAATTAACCCTATTTAGGTAAAATTGAAATTAAATGCTAAAATATTAATTATAAACTCTAATTGAATGAGTGGAGCCTAGAAAATAATTATAAAATTAAATTAAATCATAGTAATAAATTAAATTTATTGAAAAAATACATAAATTTAAAAGAAATTGATGTTTAGGACAAATGACCCCCCTATAATTGAATCGTTGAATCATAGTAGTTAATAATTTGAGATGGGTCAATAATTTGATTAGACTGAAAGTTGAATGAAAAAAAATATGCTTAAAGATAAATTTGAGATGGGTCAATAATTTGATTAGACTGAAAGTTGAGTGAAAAAAATTGCTTAAAGATAAAATTGAGATGGGTCAATAATTTTCATTTTGAAAAAATATTTTCTATTTAACTGAGAAGAATAATTGACGATAATATATACTACTGAAATGTACTACAGTACATCATTTTGAACGAAAAATATTCTATTAATTTCAGAATTAATATATCTAGCTATTTATATTTCGAGATAAGGTAAGAAAGTAAATACCGAATAAGTTCGATCAATCTCATTTTTATTTTTTTTTAAATCAAAATTCTAACAAATTCAGAAATCTGTAATCTCAAAGGTTAGGTTCGGAAACGATGTAGGGGCAAAATTCAAAAATATGCAGGCGCCACTTTAATTCTCATCCCCAATTCCCGGAGTTGCCCTTCCAATTTCCTCAAAGCAAACATTTAATCGAAGAAATCATGTAAATGAAGTTGAAGATTCCACCACTTTTTTCCCTTTTCAGGCCGTAAACAGTGAATCCGATGATGAGGAGCGAAGGTGAGGAGGGAATGATAAAGTATTACTCGTCATCCCACAGTATACTCTTAGTTGGCGAAGGCGATTTCTCCTTCTCTCTGTGCCTGGGCAGGACTTTTGGTTGTGCTACTAACATTATCGCCACTTCTCTCGATTCTTATGGTATATTTCTTCCTCACTTTCATTTTTTCTTTTCTTGATTGCTGTTTCATCTTCTTGTTCTTTAATTTCCTCATGATTTTATGCGTTTGTCTTGCTTATGATTTCGATGGTTCCTTTTTGCCTGCGCATTTTGCGGCGGATTTGTTTCTTTTCTTGTTGCGGGCTTGATTGTTGTGCTTATTATCAATCTACTCATGATCAAACATGATGTTTTTGGTGTTGTTTGGGGGTAATGTTTGCAGGAAAGAAGGTAAGGTAGATGAAATGAAACGACTCTTCCTCTGTTTATAGGCGGACTAATTATTTCTGAGATTTCTTGCATTTGAATTTCGCCAGTGTAACCCTTTTCCTTTTTTGATTGAAAATCATGTCATTTATGACATTGGAATTAAGATTGAATAACAAATATACTTTCTGGAAATTCAAACTGAGATATGATACTAATGATTAATTTAAAATATTTGGTGTCAATGAGAATCTGTTCTACCATTGTAGAACTATGAGGTCTATGTTCATGTATGATCTCAGGATGGATAGTATAATGTTTCTGCAGAATCCTCTCATCTTTTTATTTCTGCTTTTCTCTACTACAGTTAAAAATGCGGTTTTTTTGCTTAAAATCAGCTTCATTTGGTTGTTATGCATCATGCTATGCCATGTGGTTATACAATATTTTCTCCTTGGTTGTTTCCGATCCGTGTAATGCTTGTTCTAAAAGCAGATGAATTAATCAAGAAATACAAGGATGCAAATGCCAATTTGGTGAAGTTGAGTATTCTAGGGGCGTCTGTGTTGCATGGAGTGGATGCTACCAAAATGATGAATCTTCCTGAACTCTGGTGCAAGAAATTTCACCGCATTATTTATAACTTCCCTCATCCTGGTTTTTACGGCAAGGAAGATAATCCTGAAATGATGATGTGAGCCTCCATTCTTGCATAAACGGATGCTGGCATTTATAATATGCCTTGTGTTTTAGTTTATGACTTCATGTCTTACTTTGTTAACTGGGGAAGCAAATTGTAGAAGATCTTTTCGTTCTTTTGTTTTTCTCCTTTCCCCTCCTTATAAGCTACTATCAGAGTTTCTGTTGGTGGAAACTGAGAATTGTTGGAAAAAGTAGTTGCATTATCTATCTATGATACTGTCAACTTTTGTGATAGGATGCATAGGGAGCTTGTGCGTGGATTCTTACACAACGCAAGCAGCATGCTGCATTTAGATGGCGAAATCCACGTCACTCACAAAACAAAAGCACCTTTCGACAGCTGGAAAATCGAGGATCTGGGATCTGAGTTTTCATTAGTTTGCATCGCTCAAGATGAATTCAGAATAGAGGAGTACCAGGGCTATAACAACAAACGGGGATCTGGTTCCAGAGCTGACGAGCCATTTCCACTTGGAGCTTGCAAAACCTATAGGTTCAGACTCAGCCCTTTTGCTGTTAATAATCTAATAATGAGGAAGCTGAATTTGTTGCAGACTCCAGTGTCTTACACAAATGGAGCTGCATCGCAAAACTATGGAAGTGAGTGCCGTAGAATATTCTGGAGATATTTAAAGCACGTGGATGAAACGTTTGGAGATACGAGTTATGATGTGCGTGCTTCAGTTGAGGAAGCATTGAGGGTTGGTTATGAAATGTACATAGGTAATGGGAGACATTCGAGTGGTTTTATCAGCATTTTGGAAGAGCTTCATAATTTGAGTATTTTGAGATCCGAACGACTGAGGCAGCTGCTGTTATAGCCATGATTTGAGCTATAAATTGCTGGGGGAGTCATTTCTCAAGTGTAAATTATTTTTTTCTCTGTGTTTGGGTGGAAATTTCTCAAGAAACTTGCTGGTATGTCCACTATTGTGGGGTTGAGTTTTTTTTGGTAAAGTTCGTTTCACAGTAAATTTTGTATGCCTAGAACTCCGAAAGTCTTCGAACGTTGCTTCCATTTCACGACTCGTGTAGGTACATGCGACCCTTTTCTTTCTTTTATATTCTAACTTTTGCATTTATTTTGGATGTAATTATGTTATGATATGTACAATTTTTCTTACCTCTTTTATTTTTGCTTCAAACTTGTTAGGCCCCATATGTGTGTAAACCGTGCGATCTAGTTGTAGTTGAATCGATTATCTTGATTTGAATATTTCGACCGATAGAAAGAGTGTTTCTTAGAGCATCCCCAATGGGGCTAGACGTGCTTGGCTTTAGGCTCGGCGGGTTGGCCCTAGCCCGGTCCTAAGTCAACGGGCTTAGCCCTAGCCCGCCGGTCAACGGGCCCGGACTGGAATCGGGACCGTAGACGAGGGGCCGGGCTCGGGTCGAGTAATGGCGGACCGTGAAACTGACGGGTTTCGGGCTCAGTCCCTAACCGCGACAACCACTAAGGGCCGGGCTAGAGCCTAGCTTCGGAGGACCGCGGCCTGACGGTTTGAGGCCCTAAACCGCCGGGCCCGGACCTTGGGCACGTCTAAATGGGGATCTCTAAAAAGTGGGATCTCTCCACTTTTCCGGCGGAGAGATCCCACTACCCCAGTGCATCGAGTGTCTCTCCAGATCTTTTCGGGATTTCTCCGATTTTTTTTTTGTTTTTTAATTTAAAAATTGATTTTCACGTTTATTTATATTTCGAAATCTAATTCGATTTTTATTTTTGATATTTTAAATTCGATATTTTTTGAGTATTTAAATTGATTTAATTAATTTATTCAATTATTTTAAAATTAATAGTTTATTGAATTTAAAAACATTACATGAAATAAAATTACATAATTAAAACACTAATTAAAAACTACGAAATTAATCAATAAGCTCTTCATCGTTGCCAAGAGGATTTCGTGTTGCTCAAGCTGCTCCGGTGTCATTCGGCTAGTATTCGACTATCCGTCATGAGCACCTTGTGATAATTCTTGAGCTGCTTCATGCGCTCCGAGTTGGCCCTCGAACGAGACTCCTCCGCCTTCACCTTTGTGTATTCTGGAAAGGATTCTGTCGCTGCGGACATTTTTTCGTAAGCTTGGACCGATGCCTCCTCCGGGACGTCGTCCAAATTAATCGTTGGTTGTTTGCCTTTGTTGCGGGCTTGTTGCTTTGCTTGCTTTCCACCTATCGGACGGATGTGAGCGCGAAAGCCGTCAGAATCTTCTCGGCTAGAGTGGGATGAGCCATCGACACCCTTATGGCGCTTATCGGAGTCGTCCTCGTCGTCGTCTTTGTCCATGATATGTTGAAATTTTGGAACAAGAATCAACACTTTCCACGCCTCAGTGTACTTGAAAGGATTTCTGTTGTTGGCAGCGTAGAACAATGTTTCCGCCTTTTGGAGTACGTCAGCATCGTTGTTTCCGCTAGGCCAATCTCTCTTTGCTTGATAGTAATACCCGTTGAATTCCTTGCAAGCTCCTTGAACTCTTCTGAAATGCGACTTGAGCATTCCATCATCCCTTTTGGGCGCCCAGTCAGGAATCCGTTGGTTGTACGCTTCCTCAATTCGGTCCCAAAAATGTTGCCCCGTTTGCTCATTCCCGGTTGACGGGTCTTGAGACACTGCCGCCCAACATTTCGCCAGTATTCTCGTCTCCTCTTGAGAATACTTTGTGGGTGCCCTATGTCGGGCGGCCGTCACAGTTTGCGGCTTCATTTGCTTCCCCTTCCCTTTGCTCAGCGTCGAGGCGGGCATGTTGGAGACGCTTTCAAACGAGGATGAGAGATTCATCAACTCGAGCCCTTGGGTTGCAAAACGAAGTCGATCTTGATTTTCCGGCGGAGTAGAAAATCGGCCAAAGCCGATTGGGTCCTTCGGAGAGTAAGGCTGTCACGACCGCACTTTGTTAAGGATAGCTAAGACGAGAAACCGTGACTAGGGGTTAGATATAAGAAGTGGGAAAGAAAGGAAAAACGACTTGTAACTCAGTAATTAGCAAAATAAACAATTGAATAGACTCGATCAAAAGAAACTAGCAAGACAAACAAGTTACGAAGAAGCCCGATGTTCAAGTGTTACATGATTATCTCATAGAAATAACCATATAAAGTCAAACATAATTCTAGTTCGTGAAGGAATACGAGTAGAGTAGTTCTCGATTTACTGGTTCATGAAGCCAGTTAAACATAATTATCTAAATAAGATAATAGAAGTGTACAGCGGAAGTCTTTAACAAAATAGATACATATATGAAGATATGTATCTCTTTCTGAACCAAATTCAAAAGATGAACGAATCTCCTCTCAACACTACCGCCCTTGCCACCTCGCTCAACCTGCAAGTTTTTAAAAATACGAGCAGGGCTGAGTACTTGATGTACTCCGTGAGGTTATGCCCAAAAATAATTTTCAGTAAAAAATCACCAATCATGCATTTCACCGTTAACACAAGGTTTTATCAAAAATACTTGTGTAACAAAATACTTTATTTCCATAAACAATTGGAGTGCACTCCCCATTTTCTTCCACATCTGTATTATCCATATCTGTAAGTACGCCGGCAAGGTGGCCACCTCACCGGACGTTTCCATGCATAACCGGCCCACCTTTGGAGCACACAGTCACGACTTCGTGCACACATAACCTGGCTAGCGACCTTTGTCTAACTCAGGCTCGATCGGTATAACGTTGGCAATCCAACACAGATAGGCATCACACATAAAACCAAAAACATTTTATGCATGAAAGGGTTTTGAGTCAACTTGCTTTATTTTCAAAACATGTTTCATTATAGCAACAATATAATTTTCTTTGTTAGAACGCCCACCTGATTGCAAAGTGATAGATCGGTTCCTGGTTTCTTCTTCACGTTCCTCGACTCTCTTCCCTTGCTTGACCTTTAGGGAAAAGTCTCGTTTCAGAAGATATTCTAATTTTAGAGAAATATATTATTTCTAGCTCAATGTAATTATCTTCTAAATTTTATTTCGTTAGAGTTTTATCAACTCGTATCTAACTCGTCACATGATTCAGGGCCCACACATTAATTAAACTCTAAGGTTTAATTCTCAATATCCTTCCTAAACATTTCTAATTGTAAATTCAATTAATCTCCGGAACTTGATTTGGCTAGAAGATCTAAAAATTTAATGCGATGGATTAATAATTTCTTATCTAATCCCACGTCCAGCTTTCTATTACGGCTCAAGTAGGAAATAAATCTAGTTACTACACAATTATTAATCTATGTCATCTTCCAATTGAAAACTCAAATCTACACTATTCTACTACTGTTCCAAATCCCGAAACAAAATCAACATAAGAGGAAAAATTATAATAAGCTTAGGATTAATTATTAATAACTCAATCTGCATCTAGAAGGTCCAAGTCTCCCATTATTTATTAGTAGCCCAAGTAATTTAATCTATGGCCTAACTATCACTATTATTTCGGCCCATGAAAATTAATCACCATGGCCCATCTTTTCAAAAACCCACATACAAGAAATCCATCTCTCTCTCTCTTCGCAACACACAAACACACACGACACCACCCTCCCTCTCTCTTCCCCATGTCTTCTTCTTCCTCACCAATCTGTCCGCGATTCTCCTCCCCCAACGCCGCCTTTGCGACGGTCAGATTGCAGCCGGCCCATCACCACCGCGACATCCTCCTACTTCTCTCGGAACACTCTCTAATTCATCAACAATCGAAGCCCTAACTCTGAAATCAACAGTCCTAATTTCAGATTTTCTCCCTCTCGAAAATCCTCTCTTCTCTCTCTACGAAATCAGCTCTCACTCTCTCTACCAATGTAAAATCGTCGACGGTGAGGCAGCCCCAATTTCGCATCATCGATTTCGGCACCGATTTCGCAGCATCGCCGCCAACTCCGTCGTCAACCCCGTCACGGCAGCAGTAGCAAGTGTAGGAGCAGGGAAAACCGCCCCTCTCCAGCTTCAGATTCCGGCAGCTCGCCACTGCATCTCGTCGGCGTCGCGTTCTCCTAGACTGCACCGGCTACCCTCGATAATCTGCACGCCGGCGCCACCGACATCGTCGCCCATCGCCGTCGCGGTCGCAGCAGCAGCAGGGGTATGGACTGCCGCCGTTCCGCAGCCGACGCCATCTTCATCGTCATCTCACCGCAGCAGCCAACACCGTCGAGCAGCAGCAGTAGCAGCATCAGCAGCAGCAGGGGCTGCCCCTCCTCTGTTCTAGTATCACTCTCTCGACTCCGCCGCTCGAGTTCTCGATGCTGCCACCTCCATCGATAACTCGCCACCAGTAGAAGATGTTGCCCAGTTTAAGAAATTCGAATCGAGGCTCCTCACTATCTTAATTCATTTAATCTCTAGAAGTTTTAGTGTAGGATTCCTTTCATTAACAAGTTATTGAAGCAATTCGTATTTCTAGTTTTCTTGGTTTATCAAGATCGACAATGGTATTGGAACATGAACAGTAATAGTTTGATTGGAATATTAAGGTTTTCCATTGCAGTGAGGGTTAAGAAATTGGGTAGAAGAAGTACTTACTGATTTAGGATTGAAATTGGATTTGATGAAGATGGACAGGTATGAAAAATGTGGGTGAGCTTGTAGTTGTTTTCCTCCTCTGCGTTCTTTCCTTTTCTTGATTTCTTTGTTCCTCTTTGCTTATGATTTTCCTTAATCTCCTTCCTTCTTCTTCTTAACCCTTCCTTTAACTAGATAATGATGAATGGAACAACAACAAAACTACTGCATTTGATTTTCATGTTTCTCTTCTGTTGCTAAAATCTTTCTTTTCTCTCGATTGTTGCTCTGTGAAAATGGGATAGATGAATTTTGAATGGTGAAAAGAAGGTGTAGATGGTGAAAAAGATGATAGGGACGTGGCTACATTTGGACCAATATTGGTGGCTTCTAAGTCTTGGGTTTGCAATTGGACTAACAATTGGGCTCAAGAGATGAATTAGTAAAACAAGTTTGATAAGGCCTAATAGTTAGACGAAAATTAAGCCTAATAATTTAAATAAGAGGGTCCATTAATAAATTCTCCACCACTAACAATCAAAAATTAATAATACTAGACCTCAACTTTTAAAACGGAACTTATTCGCACGAGACAAAAATTATCGACATCTATCGATGTGTGTAATCGTACACAGAAATAATCCACCAATTAATTAAAAGTCCAAAAAGACTTAAACGAAAACTATTTCGTTTCATTTCTATCTTACCAAAAATTATTTACATGAACTTACAAATTCTAACGAATTTTCTCGACCTTACAACGAGTCCGTAAAATAAATTACGATGGACAATAGAAACCTTTCATATAAATAAAATTAATATATATTTATTTTTACGCTTTTGGAAAATCGGGATATTACAAAGGCCGATAGCCTTGTGCGGAAAATCCCATAAATGGGGCGGGAGAGTTAACGTATTGGCCCTCGGCGTGCTCGGTGGAGCCTCCGAATTTGTGGCATCATCACAGCCGTAGTTGGAGTAGCCAAAATAATTATCGACGAATTTCTCAATAAGGATCTCCCATTTTTTTGTGGAATTTTTTGTGAGTGAAATTCAAAGATTAGAGAAGAAATGAAGCTAAAATGAATGTTGTTGGTGTGGATGATTTGGAATGGGGATGTAATTTTATAGGTGGAGATCGATGAGGTAGCCATTGTCTTCAACGGCTCATTCCTGATTTTTTTTTAAATTAAAAAAAAAAAAAACTTGACCCTGCTATTGTCATTATGACGTCAGCAGGGGGTGTCGACAAGGGGGCGCTAGAGCGCTCCCCTCCGCTGTGATATCGATGCCGCCAATGGGAGCGGTATCGCTCTGGGATCTCTCCGCGGCGGAAGAGACGAGCGACACCGCCCCATTAGGGGTGCTCTTAATGAAACCGAAACCAAATTTGGGATTTGGAATCCATCTCTGTTTTCTCCTTATTCTTTTCTTGGTTTCTCACTAAACGCGATGAATTTAGAAAATTTTAGATATTTAAGAAGACAAAAACTTTGGTGAGGTCGGTCATATAGTGTGGTCGGGTCAAAGTATCAATCTTTATACAGAAAAGTGCTAATTTATACGAATAAAAGTGTCAATCTTTAACATAATTATTTTACGAATAAAATGCCAATTTTTAAAGTGTCAATCTTTATACAGAAAAGTGTTAATCTACACAAATAAAAGTGCCAATATTTTAGCCGTCCGCACGGTGCCTCTGGCTGACCCAAGTGTATCCCATTTAAGAAATATCACTTCTCGAAGTAGTAGTATTTCCTCTTTTTTTTCTTTTTTTGGCTAGTCTCCAATGGGTTGGTTTGTTCTCATTGATAGAAAGAGAATTTGAGGGATTAGAAAATGATGTAAAATGTTATTCCATAATATGGTTCCTATTTGTGTTATTTTATGTTACTAGCAGTGATTACGTGCATTGCACGTATAACCTCTATTGTATATGAGTAGTTTATTTAAAATATTAATACAATGTGAAATAATTTTTAAAAAATTATAATATTATTAATCATGAATTATTAATTTAACAAAATTTTGACAATTAGTTGTGAAGAGTAGACAATTATTAGACAAAATATATTCTCCAATCTTGTTTAATTTTTTTTGAAAATCATACAATATTGATAATCATCATTTACATATTATATGATATAATCAACGCATAAGCACATATTATAGATGGTTTTTATTATCATACTTTTCATTTAAAAAGATAATTTTCTATATATTACTTACGAGAATGCTCTCTTATCCATCGATTTCCGGCTGACGTGACAATGTTTGTCAATAACTTTCTCATTTAAGGTTTTTTTTTTCGTAAGCTTTATTTATTTATTTATTTTTTTGTCAGGGTTCATTTTTAAGATATTTAGTTATAATAATTTTCTTAAAAATATCATCGTCATGTCAAATGTGAGTACATTAAATTTTTCTATGGTGGATAGATGAGCATTCCTCGTATTACATACACTTAGAATTGAATGAGAGTAGTACTTCTAGAAAATACATTTTCACTATTTGTTTCTTGTTTTTTATGTGGGATCACCTATTCCTTTATGCTCAAACTACCATAAAGATATAGATACATGCCTATTTTTCTAAGTTAACAAAAATCAAGAAGGGCCAAATTATAAAATATAGAAAGTAATTACGAAGTGTTTTACTTTCAATGATGAGTACAAATATAAGTATACTTTTAAAATAAAAAAATAAAAAGTGCAAAATATAAATTGAGATGTCTTTCACATATAATTTTTTTTACTGTATTAGATACTCTTGTTCTGTAACTCTCACTACTTGAGCTCTAATGCAAAACAAAAGCAAGGTTCAAAATCTAACATGTCATGTAGTTTTGTTAATTAAACTGATTTAATCAGAAGTAATTCTTATTTCAAATTGCATTGAAAAAGACACAAAAATCAATTTCTAATAAATTTAACATGGGAATTTGAAAATATCTAATATTATAAGTTCACATAACTTATAATTTTATAATTAAATTAATTGAACTTTAATTATTCTGAGGCAATATTCAATATTGTAAATTATATCATCATAGTTGTGTCTTCCTAGTGATATATATAGAGATATGTATAAGTAAGAAATAAAAATGATTATATTTATTAAAGAATAAAAAAATATGAAAATATTTTAAAATATAGAATAATCTATTGAATAAATAAGAATATGATAAATTATAAATAATTCACTTATTCCTCGAAGATATTATGTCTGCTATAATTTAATTGTTAATGTACTTCGCACACTCATAATGAACAGACCAAAATGACTAAAATGTCACACTTTTAGCGGACGGATGAAGTACTATTTTACTGGTATGAAATTGGAATTTAATTTTTACATTTTATTTTCCAATTTCTTTTTATCTTACTTCTTCATCATATTTATCAATGTTGTTTGGCTAAGAACATTGTAATGTTAACATATTTGTATTTTTTTTTTTTTTGTCTTAGTTAGCAAATTTTTTGAATGTGTAAGAACTTATATAATAAATTTTTTGAGATACATGTCATAAACCATGAAGAGTCCTAATATTGTATTATAGTAAAATTTAATTTTCTTCTTACTCGTAGATGAATATCAATTCGTGTGGATGAGAATTGTAATGGAAATATAACACTATCAAATTTGTAATATTAATGATTTTTTAACTCCTTATAATTATCGTAAACTACATCATTGCCCTTAAATTGAAGACATAATAGCCAAGGAGAAGAAAAATTATATTTGAAATTCAAATAGGAAATATAAGAAAAAATAGAATTTAAGTTCTAATATTTCTTTTTTACTGATAAGATGATAAGATGGATATTTATTATCACATTAATATCAAAATAAAAAATTTAATAGTGGCAAGAGAAAAGTTTTGATGACTTTAACAATCCTTTTATTTTGTGTTTAACTATATTTTTTATACCCTACATACATATTTGTAGAGGCTATGCATTTTTATTTAAAAATTACATTGGATCTTTTAATTTTTGCGGCGAGAAGTCTAAAAACACTGAAATATCAAAACCATTATGTCCAAATTATTGAAATAACAACTCCATTTGGTTTTTTTATAAGTGCCCGCATTATCAAATTATAAATACCGAGGAAGTGTGTAAATTTACATTTTAACCTCATTTATTATTTATTTATTTTTTTGAGCACCAACTTATACCTAGCATTAACTAAAATATGAAGAATTTAGCTATTTTATCATCAAATTACGAAATGGGGCACTTAAAAAAAATAGGACATTTGAAAAAAAAAGAAAGAAAGAAAAACGGATGGAGTAAATCATTGTGTCTAAACGTACGTAAGATGATTTACTTATTATCAAGAATTTAATTTTTTATATAATGATTATAATATGCATGATTATTAATTAAGTAATAATTAAGTTGATTAAGTAATACGGAGTATGATTATTTTTTTTTTGAAGAGAATATATATTTAAAGTAATAATTAAGTTGATTATTAATAGTTAATACGATATTAAACTACACAATTTTACTCTATATTACATGCATGCATTTAATGTAAAAATCGTTATAATTTATTATAATTAAACTCAAGATTCTTTGTCCGAAAACTTCATCAAATATTCAAATCCATACAAGGTCAGTTCTTCTACCTCTGCAATTTCGAATGTTTGATGTGAGTTTTGTTTCTGTTAGTTTGAAAATTTTGAGAGTTTTTTTTTTTTCTTTTTGTGACTTTTTTTTTTTGTTATTCATATTTTTGTCCTTGATTCTTTAATATTCTAATTGGAAAGATCAGATATATGGAGAGTTTTCGGTAATTTTTTTTCTCACATCTCAACGATTGAAGGATTAAATAATATGCTACTTTATCTGTCTCAGATATATTGATCACTTTCATTATTTTATACCTCACATATTAATATGAAATGAGCTCAATATCTCTGAGCCGGAGGAAGTATCATAATTTGGATAGAGTTTTATTCCTATTAAACTACTTAAGATAATAATAATTATTATTTATAATGCTATATTAAAATATTGCCCTTAAAATTAAATATATTATAAGGATATAATAGGTAAACTAAATTTTATAAACAAAACACTTTTTATAATAGTATAGATTTAAATTGGAAAAAAGTGGGAAATATTATCAATATAAATGAGTGATAAAATATTATCTTGAGTGAAAAGGGTTGCCAAAAAATAAAAACTTCTCACTGATTCTGGGAAAATTTTCTATCACAGGGAATAACAGAAAAATGAGAAAATTAAATTGGTGATTTTTTTCCATCCTAAATAATCTGGGTATGGAATTTTCCCCTCAACTTTTAGCAATATATTTAAATTCTTCCGGGAGTCTAGCGGTCAACGAAGCAAAAAAAAAAAAAAAAAGACATTTATTAGTGACAGTTTTCCACAATCAATTGTCAAATTATGCATGCATGCATGCATGGTAACGTATGATTAGTTGAAAACTACACATGCATAGTCCGACTCCTCATTCAGTCAGCCGGTGAAAAGTCAAAGTGGGGCCAACACGCCACGCGTCAATGACGGCTGAATTTACTTGTTCGACCCCAATAATTTTAAAATTTAAAAAATTAACACTTTTGTTAAGAATAATAATATGAGGGGTTAATCCCTAAAAGTAGTCACTTTGATTTACAAAACCCGAATACTAACCACTTATATAAAAAATACAAATACTAGCTATTCATATAAAAAACACAAATAATAGACTATTTTTTTACGAATACACAAATACATGAGTTGTGTATTCATGTATTCAAAGTTAATTTTCACGAATACACGAGTCGTGTATTCTTATATTCAAGATTAATTTTCACGAATACACGAATCATGTATTCTGTTGTATTCAAGGTTAATTTTCACGAATACACGAGTCGTGTATTCATGTATTTATGTATTCAAGGTTAATTTGCATGAATACATGAGTCGTATATTCATATATTCGTGTATTCAGGGGTAATTTGGTAAGAGTGGCTAGTTTTTGAGTTTTTTATATAAGTGACTAGTATTTGAGTTTGCTATATCAAAGTGGCTATTTTAAGAGGTTGCCCCTGATATGAGAGTAATAATATTTAATGTCGTACAAGATAGATGACAAAAGTCATTCATAGTATAAATAATTATAAGATTTAACAATTAATATATGTGATCAACACGAAAAAAAATTGAATGTTTTGAGCATCATAAATATTGACACTTTTGATAAGGATAATTGCGGATGTGTAGCAATTTATGTGTCTCAATCGTAAATATTAATTTTTATTAATTTATATTATAATAAATCATACGTAGTAATAAACATTTATAACCAAAAATTAATTTTAAAAAAAATAATATTCCCAAATTTTGGATTCATCAACCCTATTATAGTTAATAAAATTAAATTTAAATGTTAAAAAATAATTATAAACCATAATTGGGTGAGTGAACCCTAAAAAATAATCCTTCCGTCTCAGTTCAATTGTTTCACTTTTCATTTAGTTTGTCTCACTTCAATTGTCGCATCTCAAATAAGGAAATAATTGGAGCACCCTAAATATAGTACTAATGTCCCATTTGAAACTAATCCGGCCACTAATTAAAAAGTCCACTAATATAATCCAAACTAATATCGATATTATATCGTTGTATGAAAAAAAAAATTAATAAAATTATATTAATCTATGCGGTTAAAAAAATAAATGAAAAGAAAATGAAAAAGAAAGGAGTGCAATAGACTACAAACTAAGCATTCTGTAATGAAGTAATTAAAAGCATTGACCCACCTATATTTATTACACAAATATCACTCCCTAATTCTTGTGTCCATAAGCAAATGCGATGTTTGAACTAAAACGGATGAAATACTAATTATAAAATCAAACTAAATTATATTAAAATTAAAATTATTGAAAAGAATATATACAATTAATAGAAATTGATGTTTGGGACACGGTTCATGCACAAAATTTGAGACTCGATTTTTTTGATTTGAATATTTCGTCTGACCGCAAGTGTATGTACGACGCAAAGGCGATGACATTATCATTGCGTCTTTCCGGGTGGGGTGTAACTCTCGGCATCTTTCCCCTCAGTTCCTAGTGATCTACTTAAATTCTTGGGGGCCATGAAGACGATAGGTTGTTGATAGGAGGAATCTGTTCCTGTTTTTATATTTATTCCCAAGGATATATGGCTAATAATTAACATCTAGAATACTTGGGCAACCAGGAACCTACCTGTGAATGAAGCAAACACAAATTTAACATTTATTTAATTTTCGTAACATGTCAATTTCCGTACAACGTTATTTATGATTATAGTTGGAAACTCTAAATCATGGATGACTCGGACCGAGTAAAAGTCTTGATAATGTTTGAAGTTTCCACTGAGCACACCACACCACCCCACCCCACTCATCGTCTATGTATTTCCAACCCTTCATCACATTTTCCTCCCATACAAATTAAACCAAAACAAAGAGAGAGATATACAGAGTGAGATCAAACCTCAGGTCATCAATGGCAGCAGAAGTGGCGGTTACGGCGTTGGGTGTACTCCAGTTCATCACACCTCTCCTCATCGAGAAACTGATTCTCCAAATGGACGTGAAGGGAGAGATCAAAACCATGCAAAGCTGGCTTACTTTCATGCAGGCTTACAAGGAAGACAACGGCGGCCATCAACATAGCAAGGCGCTGGTAGATGTAGACGTCCTCCGCAAAGTCGGCGAAATCACATTCGATATAGAGGACGTGTTCGACGAGTTCAACCGTCTCTCGCTGCTCCATAAATTTCATGACAAGATAGTCTTACGCGACATCTACCAGCGTAGACTGAAGGAGAAAATAAGGAGCATAAAAGAAGGCATCAAAACTATCACGAAACAGAAGGCTTTCGCTGCTAATTCCTCGTCAAGCTCAACGTCGTCCGTGCCAATCAACTCATCTCTGCTTCGTAGCTATATGGATCTGCCGCCCAGACTCAAGTGTTGTTTCTTATACATGAGCATTTTCCCAGAGGATCACCCCGTGGAGCGTGGAAGGCTGACTCGTCTCTGGGTGGCCGAAGGCTTTGCGGTGGCGACCGGCTCTCACACGGCTGAGGAGGTTGCAGAGAACTATCTGAATCAGCTCGTTGGGAGGAACTTGATTCTTGTTTCCAACTCCGATTTTTGTAGCCTCTCAAACCTTACCCTCAACTTTGCCGTCCAAAAATCTAAGGATGAAAATTTTGCATCAGTTTTTGCCCAAACCCTGAAGACGATAGAGGATCAGAGACGACGTCGTCGTCTGTCTTTCCACGATCATTGCCAGCTGCTTTATCCACGATCAGAGGGCGACTTTGATACTGTCCGTTCCATGTTTCTATTCAGGTATATATATTAATTTATCAACCAATATATCATTCTTTTCTTTTCTTTTCTTTCTTTTTTTCGTACTTAAATACTCCATTGTTTTTCCAGATCAAAAGAAGAAACAGATCCCTCATATTCAGATTTTCAGAAAATCCTGCGCATGCTGAAATTGATCAAAGTCCTAGACGTGCAAGGTGCGAAGAATCTCACAAAAATTCCCGACAAAATAACCCCTCTCGTCCTTCTGAGGTATCTAAGCTTCAGAGACACCAAAATAGAGTCGATTCCCAGTTCCATACACAAACTCTCTCACCTCGAAACCTTAGACCTAAGCCGAACCCAAGTCGCAGAGCTTCCTCGACAAATATCCAATCTCCACAACCTCCGACACCTCCTTGCCTCCAAATACGACGTATCAGCTTTCGATTCTGTGCAAGGCGTTGAGTTGCCGGAGGGAATCAGAAGATTAACAAATCTGCAGACGCTGTCCCTGGTGAAGGTCGACCCAAATGGTAGAGTCCTCAAGGAACTGAAAGCACTCACCCAACTCAAGAAGCTAGGGCTGACTCATCTGAGGAGGGAGCACGGCAAAGATCTGTGCGCAGCTCTCGAATCGATGAAGACTCTTAGAACTCTCGATATAACTTCGGCCTCAAAGGAAGAGTTGATCGAGCTAGGTGAAATCGAGAACCAACCCAAGAGTCTTCAACGTCTCTACTTGAAAGGCCGCCTGGAAAAGATTCCGGCACGGATCTCGAAACTGGATGGTGTGGTGAGAATCGATTTGAAGTGGTCTGGATTGAGGAACAGCCCCTTGGAAGCTCTCAAAAGCCTTCGAAATCTTAGGGAGCTGCAGCTGGTAGACTGCTTTTCTGGGGAAGAGCTGAAATTTGAGGGGGAGGGTTTCGAGAAGCTCGAGACTATAGTTATGGAGGATTTCGCCAACCTTAAGAGGCTCAAGGTTGGAGGAGGAGCAGCGCCTGGGCTGAAGAAGATATCAGTGCGTAGATGCTCTCAATTGAGGATGCCGTGTCGAGTAAGCCGTCTCGTTGAGGTTGAGACTGAGGAGGACATCGACGGTAGAGATTACTCTTATTGCATGGGCTGCATGCAATTTATTATTTTTAGAGTTTGGAAATTTATGTAGCCAAGTGGATCCGCTGCTTAGTTTGTTGCATGAAGATAATCTCCTATATTGAAGATATATTTTCTTTTGAAATATATCTCTTGAAGACCAAGTTAGATTTAGGTCATCTCATAGCAGGCACATATAAATATTCTTTTAGAGAATCAGCCGCGGGGGTTTTTTAGCTTGAGTGTAGGCTGATTTCTGTTCTCTTGCAATTGGTGAGCGTCTGCATATTTTTGACTAGGGTTCTTATTCCTAGTATTTGTGTTCTTGAATCTGCTGTTCAAGAGTGAAATTGTATTTTGCCTAAGATGGATATTAAAAACAGAGAACACAGCAGTGGAGACGTGCTCAGGGGAGACCTCCATTCACAGTAGATAAAAACGTAAATTAGAAAGATGATTGAAACTAAAACGAATCAAGAAGACCAAAAACTTGAACTAAAAGCTTGATTTTATAAACTGGAATTAAAGATTGGGCTAGGAGTGAGCAGGGTAAAGATCTGTGCGCAGCTGTTGAAGCGATGCAGAGTATAAAAACTCAAAGATACAACAAAGGATGAGTGGATAGAAGTGGAAGAGATGAGAATTAATCCTCCAAGGACTCTTCGACGTCTATACTTAAAAGGCCGTTTCGGAAAGATTCCGACATGGATTTCTCTCAATTGGATTATCAGGTAAGGATTGGTTTGAAGTGGTCTAAATTGAGCGATTCCCCTCTGCCGATTCTCAAACCCCTCCCCATTCCAACGGAGCAAGTTTGTCCTTAGCCAATTTTTGCATTTTGGGAACAACATGCTCTTATTAATGTTTACTTTGACTGGTTTTGTTATTAAAGTATTTTAATTTTTTTGAACTTATTTTATTTATTTATTTCTTTCTTTTTTTTTTTTCCCTATTTTTTCATCATTGACTTTTTTTTTTCGTCCACAGAATAGCACTAATTCTGCCAATAGTTCCAACCATTCAACAGTTTTCCAAAAAACATTTCAAAAATTAAGTAGAAAACTATCATTTCATAAATCGAACATAAATCGCAAAATTCGCCCAATATGGCACAAAGTAGAACTAATTGGCACTATTTCCAAAAATAGTTCCAATCATTCAACAATTTTTTCAAATAATTTTACAACAAAATCAAGAAAAATCCAACAATACATGAAACTATTGGCACTATTTTGCAAAATAAAAAATAGTGTCAATTGTTCAATTGTTTTTTCAGAATAATTTTTCGACAAAATCAAGCACAAATCGTACAATAAATAGCATCATTGGTACTATTTTGCAAAATAGTTCCAATAGTGTCAATCATCCAACAATTCTTTCAGAATAATTTTCAACAAAATCTAGCACAAATCCAACAAATACACAAATAAAGTGGAAATAATCGACCATAAATAGCAAAATTCGTCCAAAAATCTTATTTCTAGCATGAGAAAAAATCAAGACACCTAACAAATAATTATCAAATCCGCATAGCAATCAATCGAAACCAACAAAAATAAATCCATCAAACATACCTCCAACATTTTATTCTTCAACAAGTCTTAACAAATCCTATAAATTACTTTTTCAGATAAAAAAAAAAAAAATGAAGTCTTAACCAATCCCAAACAACTCAGTACCTAATCCAAGCTAGTGCTGGATGGAGCCGAGCATACTGTACTTGAGAGGTTATTTTGGAGCGGACCCCGACCTCTGAAATTCATTTAAGATTCTACTTTACAGCCCATATCTGTCCAATAGCCAATAGGGCCACTCCGTCTAGCGGGCCCGGCGGGATCTAATTCAAAGAATTAATGTTGGTGCCCTTAAAATCCAGGACAAATATTAACTTTCCTCAACGAAGTTGAAGCAAGTTGGGAGGGAGTAGATCAACACATTATTGTTTTCCTGTCTCACATCCCAATCTGAATATGACGACTTTTTTTATTTTTATTATTATTTTTATTTTATTGAAGATTTATTTTGTAGGGTGGTTAAAAGTAGGATCAACTTTGGATCCTGTTTGCGTGTTTCTAGATTCTATATGGTATGTAGATACTAGCCACTTAAGATAAAAAAAGATAAATATTAGCCATCAATTTAAAAATATAGAAAATCTAATCACTTTCATTATATTGAGACAAAATTACCATTTCTACCTAAAATATAAAACCTAATAGAAACCTAATAGAATTACAGAACAAGTTAAAAAATCACAGATGCCGCAGAACCGCTGCCGATTGATTTGCCGCAGATCCACAATCTCCGTAGATCGAGCAGTCAATCGACTCACTGGCGTTGTAACCAGTCTCCGGCGGCGCCGTTTCGCAATATTCTGGGCAAACAACCGTCGATCGAGCCCGTTCACGCCCTATAAGCAGGGGCTCGATCTAGCTCGAGAGGCTCGTTCGAGCCTGAAAAGCTCGATCGAGCCCATTCGAACCCTGTTTGCACCCGACATAAAGGGTCTAGATCGAGCTCAAGAGGTTCGTTCGAGCCCGGATGGCTCGATCGAGCCATTCGAGCCTTATTCGCATCCAACACTAAGATGCTCGATCAAGTTCAAGAGGCTCGTTCTAGTCCGTTCGTGATTGGCGATAATGATAGTGTCAATGGAGGTTGGCAGAAGGAGGGTGGGGGGAAGAGAAGAGAATGCCAAGAGAGAGAGAGAGAGAGAGAAGCAGCAGTGGCGCCCATGAAGAAGGGGAAAAACAGAGAGGGAGAAAAGAGGTGGCCGGGGATGGGAGTGCAGAAGAACGGGTAACGTAAATCAAGAGGAAAGAAAAAATATAAAATTAGGAGCAATGTACATGTGAAGAAGGTGGGGAAGGATTAGAGAAATGAGGAAGAAAGGATAAAAAAAAAAAAAAAGCAGCATGCGTCGTATATGTGAAGAAAGGTTGAGAAGAGAGAAGAGGAGGGTGGGGGAACGGGGTTGGTCGGCTAGTTACTAGGTTTTCTTTTATTTAGTCTCAACATATTGAAAGTAGTTAGAATTTATATATTTTTATGTTAGTGGCTAGAATTTATCTTTTGTTAACATAAGTGCCTATTTTACACCATTATCACTAGATACTATGCTTGAGATTAAATCAAATGGAAATGAGTAGTTTTCCAATTCGAAAGAAAATCAGATCAAGCTATTAATCCTTAGTGTGTCCTTAATAAAATCTAGTTTTTCTAAAGAATTAGCAACCTCTTTCTACATTTAGGTTCAATCGATTTCATCCAAAACCTAGTTTCGAGAATTATTATTCTTTACTCGTGATTTTCACTGTAAAGGATTCTAATTTTAAATGAAAATAAACCCCAAAACCAAGTCTATTGTATTTAGATTGAGTTGTAAGGTTGTAAGTTTTTGTTTAGTTGAAATCTTGATTGTGAAGCTTAAGTTTGCATACTTAAGTGGAATGTCTTCGATTTCTTAGAAAGTTGTAGTTGTTTGTAGGCCTCTCGAGAGAGGATTTACATGGAGTTTGTTGCTAGTTCTAAATTACTTTCTCTTGGAAGTATAAAATAAGGAATACCGAGTGAAGGTATTCGTTCCATCGAGGATAAGAGTGGAAGTAGGAGAGTTACTCCGAACCACTATAAAACTGTTGGTGTGCTTTATTTTCTTTACTAGCTTTCGATTTATCATATCGCACACAAACACGCTCTAAACAAACAACACGGTTTTAACTTGCAAGAAACCTTATAGTCTCACCACATTTCCGTACAACACTCACACAAGCGAGAAACTCTGAAAGCTTTACTAGCCTTCAAAGCGTCTACTTATAAAAAGGACGAAAAAATGCAACAAAAGTTAAACACTTCTCTACACACGTATTCACCCCCCCCCTACGTGTGTGAGTCACTTTGGGACCAACATAAACTCTTAGAATTTAAATTATATTGAAGTACATGCATAATTAGGACTAAATGATGAGTGAATAAATATTTTCATTTTAAGAAATAAGACTACTATAGTGGGTCAACCCAAAGTGAAAAAATGGATTACTATAGTGAAACAGAGACATCTAAAAAAATAGTGAAACGGGGGAGTAGTACTTATAATTACACACACACAAAAATTGAGATAAAATCTTAACTTTAATTACCGAATTTGAAAAATTGTGGTTTTCGTTACTATAGTTTCTATAATTTTTCAAAAAGGAATAACACATTTTTTCTGAAAGCATATATGAAATTTTGGCCAATTTTTATTTTTTAAAAACGAACATATATACAATTTTAAAAGATCATAATTTTTTTAATAAATAGTTATAATACTCCCTTTTTCCCATTCAAAACATCTACTTTCATTTCGGCTTGATAATTGAGGATAAGGTGTAAAGTGTTGAAAAATGGTAGGGTCCATACTTTTGAAAAATTAATTATTTCCAAAAAGGAAAAATTGAGCTTTGAATGAGACGGCTCAAAAAAGAAACGCGGACACTTTAAACGAAAAAGATGAAGTAGTAAATATAAAACTATTCATCAAATTTAGATATTAAAATTATTCTTTTAACGTGCGAATGCATATTACTCATACTACTAATCATAAATTACGTATGTACGTAATCATGCATCCATTTTGTGTTTTTCCAAAATGGCTATTTTCACTTTTTTCTCATTTGAACATTGACCTATTATGAATTGGTTGTATACAAGTAAATGTTTTGTGTTTCCGTCATTCACAGGTAGGTTCAATTCATGGAAATTGAGGGGAAAGTTGTCAAAGTAATTTAGATGTTAAATATTAGCCATGTGAATGAAACAAACAGGAAAAGATTCCTCCAGCAACCTATCGTCTTCATGGCCCCGAAGAATTAAATATATAGATCACTGAAAACTGAAGGGAAAGATGCCAGACTGATGTATTTTTTGGTCATCACATATTCACATTCACATAATAAAAATAGTTTATAATATAAAGCAAGTTATCATTTTATAAGCCCAATCATTCAAACACATTAACTTATAAGCTCTTAAAAATTACTACTACATTTTAAAAGCTCTTGGAGCTTATAAACATTTGAAAATAATCTTAGCCAAACACACCCTTACTCACAGCAAACTAAAAAGAAAATATTGATTAAAAACTAAAAAGAAAATATTTTCTTATACATTAACCCGGATAAATGAATTTTAAACTCAATCAAACTCTTAAGATAACTATTATAATTAAATATAAATTGAATTCAGTTTAATTATTAATTTATTCATAATTATGCAATATTATTTTAGTACTCTTAAATTAACCATATTAAATAGATATTTTAGGCAAAACATACTCCCTCCGTTCCAATTATAATAGCTCAATTTTTATTTTCGGATTTTCATTGATAATGGATCATTCTCGAAATAGCAAATATTAAAAAAAAAAAAATCTTCATCTACACTTATCCCAATATAATTTGAATTGTAAAATTTTAACTTACTATAATTTGATTGTTTCTTCTTCGACTTTTACAATTATTATATCAAATTAAAAGTTTCGATACAGCTTTTCATTTAAGATACATCATCAATATGCTTTTAAAGATCTATGATGTTCTAATATTAAAAAAGAATGGAATTTGCATATATATCAAATACTACATTTTACTAACTAAGTAAACTCTTCTAAAATACCGTGCTAAAAAAAACTTGGTCATTATAAATGAGACGGATGGACTATTCTATAAGAACATACTCATTTTTAATACTTCTTCATCTGTCCATGATAAAATGGATTTTGAGTCTCAATTAAAGTAAAGGATATCATCATAAAATAGATATTATAATCTACGCCCAAAAATAGATTTTGGCTTATGATTCCTAAATGGTATTGGTTGCACACTTGCACTTTTTGCCTAGTCAAAGAGCCGGATCTGGACCCGATCGGCTATTTTTGGAGAGGACCCCGACGTGAAATTCATTTAAGATTCTACTTTACAGCCCATATTCTGTCCAAATAGATTAGGACCAGTCCGTCAAGTGGGATAAAAATTGACCTCTCTAATTCAAAGATTCTAATTTAATGTTGGCGCCCTTAAAATCAAGGACAAATATTAACTTTCCTCAAGCAAGTTGGGAAGGGTAGACCAACACATTATTGTTCACCGCTCTCCCATCGCAATCCGAGGATGACGACCTTCTTCTTATATATATATATATATATATTGAAGATTTATTTTGTAGGGTGGTTAAAATCAGGATGAACTTTGGATCCTGTTTGCCCTTAAAGTTGACCTTCTCTAATTCAGAGAATTAATGTTGGTGCCCTTAAAATCCAGGACAAATATTAACTTTCCTCAATCAAGTTGAAGCAAGTTGGGAGAGAGTAGATCAACACATTATTGTTTTCCTGTCTCCCATCGCAATCTGAATATGAATGACTTTTTTATTTTTATTTTTTTATTTTTTATTTTTTATTTTTTTTATTGAAGATTTATTTTGTATTCTGTTTTGGAACAGCTTTGGATCCTGTTTGCGTGTTTCTAGATTCTATATGGTATGTAGATACTAGCCACTTAAGATAAAAAAAGATAAATATTAGCCACTAACTTAAAAATATAGAAAATCTAGCCACTTTCATTATATTGAGACAAAATTACCCTTTCTGCCTAAAATATAAAACCTAATAGAAACCTAATAGAATTACAGAACAAGTTAAAAAAATCACAGATGCCGCAGAACCGCTGCCGATCGATTTGCCGCAGATCCACAATCTCCGTAGATCGAGCGGTCAATCAACTCGCTGGCGTTGTAACCAGTCTCCGGCGGCCAATCGGAGGAGAAATAAATTGAGCAGCGCACTGTTTCGCAATATTCTGGGCAAACAACCATCGATCGAGCCCATTTACGCCCAATATGCAGGGGCTCGATCTAGCTCGAGAGGCTCGTTCGAGCCTGAAAAGCTCGATTGAGCCCATTCGAACCCGTTTGCACCCGACATAAATGGCCTAGATCGAGCTCAAGAGGCTCGTTCGAGTCCGGATGGCTCGATCGAGCCATTCGAGCCTCATTCGCGTCCAACACTACGATGCTCGATTGAGTTCAAGAGGCTCATTCTAGTCCGTTCGTGATTGGCGATAATGACAACGTCAATGGAGGGTGGCAGAAGAAGGGTGGGGGGGAGAGAAGAAAATGCCAAAAAAAGAGAGAGAGAGAGAGAAAGAAGCAGCAGTGGCGCCCATGAAGAAGGGGAAAAATAGAGAGGGAGAAAAGAGGTGGCCGGGGATTGGAGTGCAGAAGAACGGGTAACGTAAATCAAGAGGAAAGAAAAGAAAATATAAAAATAGTAGCAGTGTATATGTGAAGAAGATGGGGAAGGGTTAGAGAAATGAGGAGGAAAGGATCAAAAAAAAATAAATTGCAGCATGCGTCGTATATGAAGAAAGGTTGAGAAGAGAGAAGAGGAGGGTGGGGGAACGGGGTTGGTCGGCTAGTTACTAGGTTTCTTTTATTTAGTCTCAACAGTGGTTAGAATTTATATATTTTTATATTAGTAGCTAGAATTTATCTTTTGTTAACATAAGTGGCTATTTTACACCATTATCACTAGATATTATGCTTGAGGTTAAATCAAATGGAAATGAGTAGTTTTCAAATTCGAAAAAAAATAAGATCAAACTAGCTATCACGTAGGGATACAGTCGAATAGAGTCGAGCAGAGTATTGTTGCGCTCAAACAAACAAACTTCACTAAATGAGCTCCAACAAGTTCTAACCTAGCAAAAGTGGCGGTAGAAGAGTATATACCATACCCAACGAAAGAGCGTAAAAGTAAAAAGCATATAGTATAGTTAATTAGTAATTAACCAACATAACTAATTCAAACGGTTCTCATCAGATCAACGTTGTCGTCGGTTTATTCTCCTCAACTTCATATCAATACTGGCATTTATTCGATCAGGAACGAAGGAACGAGCGCGATTAACCAACTTGTCAACGTAATCTCCACCGTAGATGTCCTCCTCACTCTCAACCTCCACGAGACGGCGTACTCGAAACGGCATCCTCAATTGAGAGCATCTACGTACTGATATCTTCTTCAGCCCAGGCGCTGCTCCTCCTCCAACCTTGAGCCTCCTAAGATTGGCGAAATCCTCCATAACTATAGTCTCGAGCTTCTCGAAACCCTCTCCCTCAAATCTCAGCTCCTCCCCAGAAAAGCAGTCGACCAGCTGCACCTCCCTCAGATTTCGAAGGCTTTTGAGAGTTTCCAAGGGGCTGTTCCTCAATCCAGACCACTTCAAATCGATTCTCACCACACCATCCAGTATCGAGATCCATGCCGGAATCTTTTCCAGGCGGCCTTTCAAGTAGAGACGTTGAAGACTCTTGGGTTGATTCTCCATCTCTTGTAGCTCGGTCAACTCTTCCTTTGAGGCCGAAGTTATATCGAGAGTTCTAAGAGTCTTCATCGATTCGAGAGCTGCGCACAGATCTTTGCCGTGCTCCCTCCTCAGATGAGTCAGCCCTAGCTTCTTGAGTTGGGTGAGTGCTTTCAGTTCCTTGAGGACTCTACCATTTGGGTCGACCTTCACCAGGGACAGCGTCTGCAGATTTGTTAATCTTCTGATTCCCTCCGGCAACTCAACGCCTTGCACAGAATCGAAAGCTGATACGTCGTATTGGAGGCAAGGAAGTGTCGGAGGTCGTGCAGATTGGATATCTCTTGAGGAAGGTGTGCGACTTGGGTTCGGCTTAGGTCTAAGGTTTCGAGGTGAGAGAGTTTGTGTATGGAACTGGGAATCGACTCTATTTTGGTGTCTCTGAAGCTTAGATACCTCAGAAGGACGCGACGGATTATTTTGTCGGGAAATTTTGTGAGACTCTTCGCACCTTGCACGTCTAGGACTTTGATCAACTTCAGCATGCGCAGCTTTTTCTCAAAATCTGAATCTGAAGGAACTGTTTCTTCTTTTGATCTGGAAAAAAATATATATATTTAATTAAGTGAGCAAAAAAGTAAAGAAAAGAATGATTGGTTGATAAATATAAATATACCTGAATAGAAACATGGAACGGACAGTATCAAAGTCGCCTTTCTCCGGCAAAATCAGGTGGCAGTGATCGTGAAAAGACAGACGCCGACGTCGTCTCTGATCCTCTATTGAATGAATTTGGGAAAAAACTGATGCAAAATTTTCTTCCTTAGATTTTCGTACGACGAAGTTGAGGATGAGGTTTGAGAGGCAAAGAAGATCGGAGTTGGAAACAAGAATCAAGTTCCTCTGAATCAGCTGATTCAGATAGTCCTCTGCAACCTCCTCCGCCGTGTGCGTGTGAGAGTCAGTCGCCACCGCAAAGCGTTCGGCCACCCAGAGACGAATGAGCCTTCCCCGCTCCACGGGGCGATCCTCTGGGAAAATGCTCGTGTACAAGAAACAACACTTGAGTCTGCTCGAGAGATCCATATAGCTACGAAGCAGAGAATCGTTGATCACACAAAGATCGGAGTTGGTCCAGATTTCACTTCCGAGGTTGTCGTGAAATTTCTCCCACTCGTACAGATTCTGTTGTCTCTTTGCGAGCGCACCGGCTACTGTAACAATCGCGAGGGGCAGTCCTCTGCACCTCTTCGCAATATTCATGGAAACTCCATGCAACTCCGAAGGGTATTCGTTTTCCTCCCAGCCGGGGAAGGCCCTTCGGCAGAAGAGCTTCCCTGCGTCTGATGGCTCCAGACCTTGCAAGGTGATTACATGGTCACAAATGGCGGAGACATCTGAGGACCTAGTCGTCACGATTATTCTGCTCCTCCAACGAGATGAATCGGAGGAAAAGAAAGAATCCTTCAAATTCTTCCACTCAGCATGCCCCCAAACATCATCAACAACAATCAGGTACCTCTTCCCGTTAAGAAATCCCCGCAGATCATCTTCAGCTACCACCTTCATCGATTCACATACCTTCTGAAGCAGACTCTTCCCATCAACAAAATGGGCGGAGACGAAAGCACAGGCATCGAATTTCTTCTTAATCCTTGCTTCATAGAAATACTTGCCACGAACGTAGTCATCCCGGAGCCAGGAGGGCCATCAACGGCTAGCGTCACCGGCCTCTTCTCTCCACGTACCAACCTTGTTATGAATTCTTTCTTCAGGTCTTCATCTCCGACCATCTCATCCTTTGGGAGAAAAGGAGTGATTGGCTTGGACGTTGAGCTTGACGAGGAATTTGCAGCGAAAGCCTTCTGTATCGTTATAAATTTTCTCTTGTGATCTTCATAGCCGACCATCTCATTCTTTGGGAGAAGAAGAAGAGGAGTACTGACTGGCATGGAGGTTGAGCTCGACAAGGAATTAGCAGCGAAAGCCTTCTGTATCGTGATAGTTTTGATGCCATCTTTTATGCTCCTTATTTTCTCCTTCAGTCCACGCTGGTAGATATCGCGTAAGACTATCTTGTCATGAAATTTATGGAGCAGCAAGAGACGGTTGAACTCGTCGAACACGTCCTCTATATCGAATGTGATTTCGCCGACTTTGCGGAGGACGTCTACATCTACCAGCGTCTTGCTATGTTGATGGCCGTAGTTGTCTTCCTTGTAAGCCTGCATTATAGTAAGCCAGCTTTGCAAGCTTTCCATTTCTAAGTCCGCGTCCATTTGGCGATTCAGTTTCTCGATGAGGAGAGGTGTGATGAACTGGAGTACACCCAACGCCATAACCGCCACTTCTGCTGCCATTGATGACCTGAGGTTTGTTCTCTCTCTCTCTCTTTCTTTTGGTTTGTATCGATTGGAGGAAAATGTCATGAAGAGTGAGGCGAGCTGGGGTCAGAAATATATAGAATGAGTGGTGTGGTATGCGTGTGTTTGCCTAGCAGTAGATGTTAAAGCCTGAGGCCAAAGGTTCCGGGTTCGAGTCCCCCGTGGCGCGACCTAAAAATTTGACTGATAAAAAAAAAAATAGAATGAGTGGTGTGGTGTGCTGTGCTCAGTGGAAACTTCAAAGATCATAAAAAATTTTACTCGGTCCGAGTCATCTATAATTTTTATGCAGTTTTCAACTATCAATACTTGTATAAATAGAGTTTTGTGTACTTAATATAGATTGTCTATTATACCCTTATATAAAAATAAATTATAAGGAATATAATAATTTATCATAAATAAATTACCTTATATATTAATTTAGTTTGTTACAAGTCGTATAAGAGTCGTACATAGGTGCTAATTTAGTTTCCAATTAATAATGTTATAAAAAATTAACTTATATATTTAACTATGAAGGAAATTTTATTTTAAGAGAATTATATTGACTTATTTTACTTTAAACAATTAATATTATCTTGTTATATGTTTGGTTATTAGGTTTTAACTTTCTCGTAATTGTTGGAAGGTCAATGAAACAAAATAAATTGTGTTAAATAATTTTGACTATTTCATAAGTACTTGTAAGATTTTTTTTTGTATGATGAGTACTTGTAAGAAAATTGATATTATAAATTATTAGAGTGTCAAGTCTAGTAAGTACAAATACTTTATATCGACATAATCTATCTAATGTCAATCTAATTCCAAAAAAAATATCCATGATATATTAAGAGAGCTTATTTAAAGATAGAGTATAATGTTTAATATATTTTATTTTTTTTCAAAATAGAACATCATAGATCCTTAAAAATATATTGATAATTGATCTTAAATAAAAGAACATATAGAGATTTTTAATTTGACATAAAAATCGTAGAAGTCAGATAACAAACGAGCAATTTATGATAATTTAAACTGTTGGGATATTATGTTAAGGGGGAACCTTGAATCAAAGTTATAAACAATTTATTTTGATTCGATTCCAAAACCCTCATTATTATTTCCCTTATTATTTTTTTATGATATAGTAATAGCGCTTTAGATTCACTTTCATAAAGCCTATTTGTTAGGAAGCTTTCAATTCTAGAGCGCATGTTTTGGAGCAGTTCGAGTTTGAAACGCGTCAGAGTTGAAAGCCGCAGAATGAAGTCTCGCAGAGCGAAGACGAGACGCTTTCAACTTAGGGAATGTAACGCCCCGACTTTAAGAAGATTAGGGTGCTACCAAACACAAACGAAGAAAGAAAAAATACGAAAAGGGACACCAAGAATAAGTTGTTCGATAATTATAAATCCTGCTCGAAAATTGAAAATCAAAGAAACTTCGTCTCAAAGGAATTTACTAGTCAATCTCCAAATAAGATGAGAATTGAATAGTCGAATTAAAACTTCAAAACTACGACAAAGTCAAGCGTTTAATATATAACGAAATAATCTTACATAATTATACAATCATTCAACGAAAGCATTAAAGTAGTAGTATCTTGACCAAAATATACATAGTTTGACCCGAATATACAAAAGAACAAAAGTTGGGTCAACTAAACACAGTCCGTGGGTCCACGTCGCCCACCTTCCTTCACTCCATACCTATCAAATAGTTTGAAAATATTTTGGGGGTGAGTGCCAAAGACACTCAGTAGGCAATACATACCTATATGCTTTCGTCATGAATATTGTATCATAGAAATGTAGTTGTTTTCATATAACATGGGCTCATATATAACATTGTGTTGAGACAGACTCTATGTGGCCACATAAACATAGTGTGTCTTGAACATTGTAGGAATTCCATATGCAAGTCATGTCAATCCACGTATGAGCATAGTAAAATAGTTTGGATCATAAACGTAAAACTTTTGTAAAAATAGTTGTAGGCTTTGAAAATAACCCACCTTGTAGTTGTAGTCAACAGTAACGAGCTTTTGTAGTTCCTCTAGATCGGTTTCCTTGCAGCTGGATCTACATTGAGAGGATTCTAAGTTTATACCAAGTATACTGTCTCATGAAGAAAGTAAATATTCTGTTTATCCTTGAATTCTCCGTTTAAACTAGTGTGCTTAGAGATTAATGCTGTAGGTGCTCTATTGTTTCTAATTAAATTAAGGAGCCGAATCTATAGTTTTAATAATTAAAAGTAGAATTTTATTATTACTTGACTAGTTATGAAGAAATCGGCTACAAAAATTCTAGAAATTAATTTATTAAGTTATGTCCTAATATTAAAATTAAATCTATTACCCAACATTTGAATAACTAAACGTCCAAACCACAACTTCTTGTCCAAGTCAATTAAAGGCCTTAATTAATTCTTATGATTCAAAACTCATTCTGCTAGTTTCTATTTCAAATGTAACAGTTAGGGGCCCATCAAATTTTAAATATTCGAGTACTAGATTACTGACTCAACAATATATTCCCACTTTATTTCTACAAAGCCATAGTTCTCAATATATTTTCCCATTAATTAGAATAAGCTCAAAATCCTGTATTTATAAACTCGCGCCTGCACACATTAGTTTCCCCCTTGGAACGCCGTTAACCGCCGCTGTCCGCCGGTACCGCCGAGGCACCGTCTGTCGTCAACGACAGTAGCCCTGGAGAGCTTCTACCTCATCGTTGGCCGCCGATAATTCTACTTTCAACTGCAGCTATCTAGTTTTCTCAACCCTCAAGCTAGCTTTTCCTCTGTTGTTCTTCCCTCCCTTTAATCATATTTTTCCTTAAATTCTTATTTCTTTTTCCTTGATTAACTTCAAGCTTGTAAAAGAATGAGACATTAGTCTAATTTAATTATGTAATATGTGTTTACGGAGTGCTTTTGGAGTAACTTTGGAGATGGAAGCTCTGGAACTTGTATTTTATTCTTTTAATAGATTGAACAAAAACTAATGAAGAATCGAAAGAATTGAAGGAGATGAATAATACATGAACAATACTTACTTGAAAAGAATATGCTGAAATCTGAAGGAAGGTGAAAGAAAATTGAGAGAATTATTTGAAAGAGAGTTGTGGCTTTGAAATGAATTCTCGATTATCATTACTGAGGAGAGATTGATAACTCATAGTTTGAGAAGATGACAACAAGGTAGAGCGATTAATATGGGCTTCCCATGGTTCTAACTTGAGGCTTCTTGACCGCACTTCTAGGGGATTCTTAGAAGGTGAATCTTCAAGTTCGGCTGATCCTAAGCCTAGGATTGTCGAACACCACTCTTCAGAATTTTATGGTCAAGAGCGGGGGTCGGCGCCTGGACGAGGTCGAGGTCAAGTAAGCCAGAGTACCCGAGGCCGGGGAATTCAGGGTGGCTGAGGTAGAGGTCGAAGCTCAGCTCAGGGGCGAGGTAGAGGTCGGCTTAGTTTAGATGATATCTTGAACTTTAAGTCTGGTAGAGATTTTGCCAGAGATTGACATAGCTTTAGTCGGCCTCCAGGCTCCTCGTCTTCGTAATGTAATATTGTACTTTTTCCCTTTTTACATGAAATAAAATGGAAATTTTGTACTTTTATTCAGGCGTTTATCTTCGTTTTTAACTAAGGTAATGTCCCTTGTTTTAAACGAAGACAGACCTTATATTGCTTATTTTGTTTTAGATAGCTCTCTCCGTAATTCGGCTTTGGATAGCCTTCATCTTCACAAAACGGAGTTCGGCTTTTGATAGCACTACCTCGTTACAAGACGAGGTTTAGGCTTTTAGGAGCACTACCTCATTATAAGACGGGGTTTAGGCTTTAAATAGCACTACCTCGTCACAAGACGAGGTTTAGGCTTTAGATAGGACTACCTCGTCATAAGACGAGGTTCAGGCTCGTATTCGTTTTAAACAACGGTAATTTATCCTTGCTTTTAACGAAGGTAGTGCCTCCTTGTTTTAAACAAAGGTAGTTCGTCCTTATTTTTAACTAAGGTAGGCTTAAAGTTCCTTATTTGTCGAATTTATCGATAGAGGTGGTCCCCTTACGCGCGTTTAGGTATTACTCTATCATTGGAGCTTATTTATCCTTGAAAGGATATTAAATTACCCTCGTCAGGGCATTAAATAAAAAGGACGAGATAATATGCATACGTGGATGAGTAATATTCATAAATGCAAAACGAAGTATGCAAGACTAAAACGAATCAAAGAAAAAAAAACAGACTTTATTAATAGAAAAAACTAAAGTTCAAAAATCAAAAATCACAAAACGACCTGACTCGTAACCTAGACGGACTAAATGGACTTTAAACATTACTCTCAACCACTTATGTAAAATATTTCTTTAAATGAGTAATGTGCCATGTACGGGGTATTGGCTCACCAGATAAGTGGGCGAGCTTATACGACCCTTTGCCGATGACTTCTTCAACTCGGTAAGGTCCTTCCCATGTGGCATCGAGCTTGCCGAGCCTTTTAACTTTACTGACCTCATTATTTCAAAGTACGAGGTCTCATACTTGGAATTGCTGATACTTCACTCTTTGGTTGTAATACCGAGCTACTTGCTGCTTGTACTTAGCTTCCCTTATGTAGGCTAGCTCTCGCTTTTCTTCCAGCAGATCCAGATTTGTTCGAAGTCCTTCCTCATTGGCTTCGGCTGAGAAGTTAAGTGTGCGATGGCTCGGCAGACCGATCTCTACCGGGATCATTGTTTCGGTTCCATACACCAAACTGTAAGGTGTTTCACCGTTCGAGGTCCGGGGAGTTGTTTGGTACGACCATAGGACTTGGGGAAGATTTGCTACCCAATCTCCTTTGGCTTTGTCGATGCGAGTTTTAAGTCCCTTGACGATTGTTCGGTTCGTAACTTCGGTCTGGCCATTCGCTTGAGGATGAGCTACCGAAGTGAACTTTTGCTGAATATGAAGCCCTTCACACCATTCTCTGAATGTCCTGTCTGTGAACTGTGTTCCGTTATCCGAGACAAGGATGTGAGGTACACCGAAGCGGCAAACTACATTCTTCTAGACGAAGTTCAGGGCATTCTTGCTCGTGATCTTTGCCAAGGGTTCGGCCTTGACCCATTTAGTAAAATAGTTGATGGCTACGATGAGGAATTGGAGCTGTCCAGGAGCTTTGTCGAATGGTCCGACTATGTCTATCCCCCATTGCACGAACGGCCATGGACTCTGCATGCTTACGAGGTCAGTCTGAGGTAACCTCGGCACCTTCGCATGTATTTGGCACTTCGGGCACTTCTTGACGATGTCGACTGCATCTTGGAGCATTGTGGGCCAATAGTATCCCCATCTCATCACTTTCTTTGACAATGCTCGAGCTCCGATGTGGCTTCCGCACGATCCTTCATGTACTTCTCACAGTGCGTAGTCCGCCTAGGTTCGGCCCTACGCATCTTAGGAGAGGCTGAAGATACGATCTTCTGTACAACACTCCTTGCTCTAGAGTGTACTTCGGAGACTTGCTTAAGATCTTTCTAGTTTCGAGCTTATCACCGGGTAGTTCGCCCCTCTCCAAATAAGCTCGAAAGGGAGTCATCCAGTTTGGCTCGTCCTCAGCCACTTGGCAGATCTCGGCTTCGTCTATACTTCGGCACTTGATTTCTTCTACTGGTGAGCTTGTAGATGACGATGCTAATTTGCTTAAAGCATCAGCTCGATTATTTTCTCCCATCGAGATTCTCACTAACTCGAAGTAGGTGAAGCCTTCTTGCAAGCTTTTAGCCTTATGGAGATACTTTTTCATCATGTCGCCGTTAGCCTCGTATTTGCCGAGCATGTGGCTCACTATGACTTGGGAGTCACTGTGAACTTGTACAGCTTGTACTTGGATAGCTTGAGCTAGACGAAATCCGGCGATCAATGCTTCGTACTCCACTTCATTATTTGTCGTCGGGAAGGTAAACCGAAATACGTATGTTGTTTCTATGCCATCTGGACTGAGTAGTATGACACCGGCACCGCTTCCCGCGTGTCCTGAAGCTCCATCCACATAGACTTTCCAACAATCTTTCGGTGGTTCTTTTGGTGCTTCGGCCTCGGCTTTGGCTGGAGAGAGTTCACTCGGCTTTGGCACTTCTATAAACTTTGCTTCCACTAGAAAATCTGCTAAGGTTTGACCTTTGATAGCTTGACGTGGGCAAAAAGAGATGGTGTGCTCGCCGAGCTCGACTGCCCACTTTGCAATCCTTCCCGATGCTTCTGGTTTGGTCAGCACTTGTCAAAGTGGTAGGTAGCGCCACTTTCTCAAGTGGTTGGTACCTCGTCTCCGGCCCTTTCAGTGCTCGGCTGATGAAGTAGACCGGCAGCTGACGGCGTCCTTCCTCCCGAACTAGCACCGCGCTTATGGCCTCGTCTGAGGCTGTGAGGTATAGGGAAAGGACTTCCCCCTCCTTTGGAACAGATAAGGTCGGGAGGTTATCTAGGTACTTCTTGAGCTCCTCGAATGCCGACCTATGTTCATCTTTCCATTCGAAATCCGGCGCCTTTTTCAAAATCTTGAAGAAAGGGAGCTGTTTTTCGGCAGCTTTAGACAAGAAACAACTTAGCGCGGCCAAGCAGCCTGTCAGTTTGTGCACATCGTGAATGGTTTTTGGCACCGTCATCTCTTGGATGGCCCGGACTTTGGATGGATTGGCTTTTAACCCTTCTTGAGAAACCCAGCACCCCAGAAATTTTCCTGATCGGACTATGAAGGTACACTTCTCGGGGTTTAGCTTAAGGTTTACCTTGCGAAGGAGGCCAAAGACGAGCTTGAGGTCGTCAACACAAGTGGTCGGCTCTTTACTTTTGACGATGATGTCGTCGACTTACACCTCTACAATCTTGCCGATGTGAGGTTTGAATATTTTGTCGACCATCCTTTGATAGGTTGCTCCCGCATTCTTGAGTCCGAAGGGCATCTTCTTGTATGCGTAAACACCGAAGTCTGTGATGAAAGCTGTTTTTGACGCGTCCTCGTCACTCATTAAGACTTGGTGGTACCCTTTGTACAGATCTAGGAAACTGAAGACTTTATGGCCGACGAGGGCTTCGACTTTCTTGTCGATGTTGGGGAGGGGATAACAGTCCTTGGGACAATATTTGTTCAGATCGGTGTAGTCAATACACATCCGCCACCCTCCTCCTTGCTTCTTGACCATCACCGGATTTGCTATCCACGTCGGATATTTGACCTCGAAGAGTATCTGCGCCTTCAAGAGTTGACGCACTTCGTCATAGATGACCTGGTTCCGCTCTGCTGTGAAAACTCGCTGCTTTTGCTGAACTGGTTTTACTCCTGGGTCGATATTCAGCCGGTGTGTGATGATACTTGGTGCCACCCCGGCCATATCAAGGGGTGACCAAGCAAAGACATCTCTATATTCCCGAAGAAGTTGGACGATCTGCTTTCGGAGTTCGGCTCCACTCGCAAAACCTACTTTGACGACCTTAGACAGGTCGTCTTCGTAGAGTGTAACGTCTTCTACTGGCTCGTCAGATACAGATGCTTTCTCCAGTTCCAACTCATCGGGTTTCTATGGTTGCTATGCTTGCGGATGCTGAGGTGTTCCAATACCTCATAGGGCGATCTGCATGCACTCTTTGGCTCGCTTCTGATCACCTCGAACTATAATCACCCCGTGCCTCGACGGGATTTTGATCGTCAAATGGTATGCCGAGCAGATTGCTTTCACCGCCACCAACCAATCTCTTCATAGAATGATGTTGTAGGGAGAGTTGGCCTTCACAACGAAGAAGTTGATTACTTTGGTGGACGACAATGGATGCTTTCCCACGGTGACGGGGAGTTGAATGATTCCCTCTGTTTGCGTCTCTTGCTAGATGAAGCTTTTTAGGGGGATTGGCGCTGGCGTGAGGCGTGCCTCTTCGATCCCTAGCTTCTCGAAGCAATCCTTGAAGAGTATGCTCACCGAGGCTCCACTGTCAATGAACACTCGTTGAACGAGCTTATTGGCCACCCCGGCCTCGATCACGATGGCGTCTTGGTGAGGCATGATTGACGGCACCGGATCTTTCTCAGAAAATGTAATGGCCTTGTCCTTTTTGAACCTCTTTTGTGAAGGTTCATCAGTCTGGGGACTTCGGGCCTCGGCCTTAAGTGATGACTTCGTGGCTCCTTGGGGAAGCCCGGTGATGGCTGTGACGATTCCGTCGAATTGAGGTTGGTCCTCGTCTTCGTCTTCATCTCGCGCTTCGGCTTCTTATCCACATGGGGGCCGCAGTTATTTCCCCCTTTGTTCTTGCGTTTTCCCTTGCCCTGAGGTCGGACTTCGTATTGGCCGCGACTTTGGTATTTTTTAAAGGTACCGTCGCGCACCAAGTACTCGATATCTTTAGCTTGGTTCCTGCAATGCTCCGTGTCATGGCCGTAATCCTCATGAAATTAGTAATATTTATCCTTGGATCGGCGTTTCGACCCTCTTTGCAACATGGGATGAGGCTTCTCGAACATGTTAGTGTGGGGCTCATAGATTTTTGTCCTCGGCTTCGTCAGTGGGGTAAACTGGCTCTTTTCCTGGCTCTGCCGAGGTCCGAGCCTGGATTCGATCGGTCCCCGTTGGAGTCTGTCGAGAGCGCTTCGCCGACCTTGGCCTCGGTCATTGCGATCTTCCTTCTTCCGATCTGACGGCTCGGCCCTGTCAGTTTCGTGCTTGCGCCTGTCGGCCTCGTCGGCTCTGGCGAACTGATCGGCTATGCTCCACAATTGCCTCGCAGTACGAGACTCATTTCTTACGAGCTCCTTGTACAGGGCGCCTGACTGGATAGCATTCTGGAAGGCCGAGATAAGTACCTCATCAGTTAGGCGATCTACTTTCACACTTTCTTCATTGAATCTTGTCATAAAGTCACTGATGGACTCGCCTCGCCTCTGCCTCATAGTGAGTAGATGCGCCACAGTGGTTTTAGCCTCAGCTTTTTAGAAAAATCTTCGCTCGAAGGCATCCATTAGCTCGTCATACGACCTAATACTGCGAGATGGCAGGCTATCGAACCACATGCGGGCATTATCAACTAGCAGCTCTGGGAACACCTTGCACATGTAGACATCATTGCTGAGTCCCTAGTTGACCATGTTATACTGGTAATGTGAAAGAAAATTATGCGGGTCACACGATCCGTTGTACGGCTTTACTGGCGAAACTTTATACGAGGATGGGAGAGACGTGTAGAGGATTCGGTTGGTGAAAGGTGTAGAGATTCTCCCATATACGCCGAACCTTCCTCCTCAGTAGTTATCCTCATCTCGCCGAGGTGAATCAGCGTAACGACGAGGTGAATCAGCGTAGCGACGAGGTGGGATATCGTCGCGCCGAGGTGAGGCGTGGTTAGGATTTCCTTGACGATCATCAGTAAATCGCCTGGGATGGATCCTGGCGTCCTGTACGTCTAGAATCCTGACGCTTGGGGACTTTTGCCAGTGTTTTGATCCGGATGTGGCATTGTGCTCTCGATCATCGCCGTGCGAAAGTTGGCCACGTTCACAATTGCGATCTTTTTGTTATTTAGCAAACTCTAGGAAATCTTGTCGATTTTTCGCCAGATATGCTTTTATAGCGTCGTCAAATTCTTGCTGGAAGTTTGAAAGGTCATCCTCCTTGCTGCTGCCGCGACCTTCTTTTTCACGGCCGAACTTGTCCAACGGAACATGCTCGACATGGCCCTCTGGGATTAGGTCTTTCACAGGCTCCTTCCTGGGTCGTCTGTTCGCCGCGGGATTCTGATCTTGTACTTGGCTTGCTTCAGCCTCGTTGATCGGTGGATTTGTTGCCGGATCTTGCCTGGTTTGCTGAATTTCTTTGTCCTTGGCAGCAGCGGCAGCGGCAAATAGTGTAGGTCTCCCTGTCATCGTGATTTGTTTATCTTGAAAACTCTTGAGTGGAATTCACAAATTTTGGGTTCCCACAGACGGCGCCCGTGATCGATCTTATTTTCGTAAGGTAATTAATGCACGTAAACAAGGAATTAATGAACACGGAAGTAAACAGAGCACAAAGGGATTTACGTGGTTCGGTCTATTGGAATAGATCTACGTCCACGGGTGGAAAGAGTATGGATCTTTATTGCTTGTATGAGTAGTGATTACATGATTGTTCTCCCCCTTCAATCTATTCTAAGCCCCTATTTATAGGTAATTACATGGAGTTTGATTATAGTACGAATCCTTCTCCTATTTGGACTCTTTGACTTGATCCCCTCCTTTATGGATGAACGCCGAGCTTCTATATCTCCCTTAGAGCTTGAGTTGTAGTCGATGTAGGACTCTTGGTTGCCTTGGTAATGAAGTCTCTTGTACTTGAGTGGACCGAGCTACACAGGCCGAGCTGATAATCGGGGCCAAATTATATTGGGCCTAATACTTTGGGCCTTAGAGCTAGGTCATATCCTATCAAGTAATGCCCGTGTTTTTTTTTGAATAGTTGCGGTTTCCCGACGGAATTGTTACAGTTATTTTACCGATGGATTTATTTCCGTAGGCAAAATGCAATTTTAATTTTTAAAATTTGTATTTTCTTTTGAGCAAAATATTTAAAAATTGATTTTAAGAGTGCGAGAAAACTTGGACCCAATTCTATCATTCCTTGACAGCAGGAAAAGCCCCAAGACTGCAGTTGAAGGCAGTCCTTTGCCGGAACCCTGCCGAAAAGTAGCCGCCGTCGCCAATTCACCGGCCGCCGTCGACTCAGGTATTTGTCGCTTTCCCCGTCTCCTTCTCTCTTCCATTCGATTTCTCTCTCTTGATGTCTACTTCTTCAAGGAATGATGCCTTGGTGTTTTAGGATTGGCCGCCCGGATTCTGCCACTTCTCGTCGGCGGAAACACCTCAGAAGCTTCAAAAATAATTGTGACCTTCCCCGTCACCCTCTCTTTCCCCCGCTCTTGCTCTCTGTCTCTCCTCCTCATTATGTGATTTTTATTTATTCGTTTTTTTTTTTTTTTTTTTTTCAGTCTTCAAGCTCTGTTACTAGCTATAACGGGCTCTCTGACACCACTGCTCACTCCTTCCGGCAGGTGAGTCTTCTACCATTTTAGATTTTTGATTGCTATCAAAAGTTTGATTGCCTATCCTTGTTTGCATTTCTGAGTCTTCAAAGTCAGTGAAATATTTCTAGTAATGTTAGAATGTGCTTATAGTTCTTGCTTTTTTCCCTTGGTTGATGAGGTCTGGTAATCTTAGATGGGATATAATGGTGCAATATTGTAATAGTAATAGTTTCAGTTCATAATTTGTTATTTATGTTGTTAATTTGTTCATGACTTATACTATGGAATTGACTAATGTTTGTGATGTCAGTTTTTTTGTTCTGATTATGGATCTAGAACCAATCTATGAATGTCCTCCTACAATATTTCAGCGGAAGTTAGATAGTATACACTATACAAACAGAGTTTTAGTCTGTTTTCTGGAGTGTGATGTAAACCATGAACATTATTAGTTGTTTTTTATTGTTTGAAATAGCACCATCATTATCCTATGAGTCTATGACTATGAGGCTATGAAACTAGCACATTATTGTGATATTTGAAGCTAAAGAGTGGTATAATTAAAGAAAAGGAGTGAATATTTTTTTAATACATAGTTCAATTTTAATAGAAGTGTAAGAACTATCCATTTGTTGCCATCTCTGCAGGCTTTGAATTCATCCTAAACTATCAATTATGTACTACTTTTAAATGAGTGATATATGTTTCATCACTTTATGTACGCAATTATTCATCATTATGTTAAGTTTAAGTAAAGTAAATTAGTTCACTAACACATAATTAGTTCACGTGATTGATCGAAGGAAAAAGTGATAGAACCACTACTTTTATAATTCCATAACATAAAAATTGTGTTTATTATTATTAAAAATGTATAAATATATATGTCGGGAAAGAGGGCCTGATTGTGCAGAAGTCATTCAAGTATTGTAGCGTCGTCTCTATGTCAGTTGCTATTATATTCACATAATTGCTGTTATGTGATAAATAAGCATTTTATTCAGTGGTCCTTTTGTAGATTTTCACTATTAAATCATGAACATTATTAGTTGCTTCCCCCCCCCCCCCCTAAAGCAGAGATGTTAGTTATGTGCTGGGGATGATACAGTACTTTGGCTCCTCAATTTCTTTACTTTCTTCTAGATTCTGATTTGCTAGAGGCAGATTTTTGGGACACAAGCGCTGGAATAACTATTATATTTCTTCGAAGAATTTATAAGGTAATTTTATATCACTATATCAAATAAATGTAGAGTACTTTAGTCTCTTGAGAGAGATATATCAATCTAAGAGTGATGACTAGAGTAGATATCAATCTAAAGGAATAACACCAAAATAAAAAAATAAAAAACTTCATCAAGAAGCTGTGATGTAATCAAACGCATACCCTATTATGAATTTGTTTAACATGCCTCGTTATTTATTCCCCATAGAAGAAAATGAGCTTAGATCGTGGGTGGATGTATAGAAGATACCAAAATGGTAGTTTGACAACAGAATTCTTAGAGGGACTTGAGTCGTTCTTGGACTTTGCTCTAAGTAAACCAATTTTGATGGAAGGAGAGAATATACGATGTCCTTGTCTAAAGTGTAAACACAAACACTTTCACCCTCCTTCCACAGTTCGTGTCCACCTTGCAAAGAAAGGTTTCTTACCTAATTATCATACATGAGTTTCCACGGTGAAGAGCGAGTGTCCAAATTAACCCCACCTTAATTCAGAATCCGAATCAAGCTCGAGTCGGTTTGAGGAAATAATTTATGATGCTGGTACCAGCTTTCATTTCAGAATGAACGAGCCTCAAGAAGAGGCTCCTAATCCAGAAGCTCAACAGTTGTATGATATGTTAAGTGCGGCCGATACACCACTATGGCCCGGCTGCAAAAGTCATTCACAGTTGTCACTTGTAGCATGCTTAATGAATTTGAAATCAGAAGATGGTCTATCAGAGAGAACCTTTGACAAAATTGTTGATTTGATTAGGGAAGTAGTTCCGGAGAATAACTTTGACAAAAAATGACTTTTCTCGACGGAATTGCTACGCCTTGAATTCCGTAGGCAAATTCCATAGGCAATCCGTCTCTAAATAGTTGGAAAATCATGTGGCACGTTGCAGCTAAGTCATACTTTACCGATGGAAGCCTTCCGATGTTATTCCGTCAGCAAAGTTGCCGAGGGAACTGCAACGGGCGAGCATTTCCCGCGAGCGTTTTACCTACGGATCTGTTCCGGGACTATTCCATCGGGAAATAAGGTTTCCGTCGGCAAATACAGTAGGCATTCCGTCGGGAATTGATCTATTTTTTGTAGTGCTTGTTCGACCCCCAATAATTTTAAAATTTAAAAAGATTAACACTTTTGTTAAGGATAATAATATTAGTAATATTTTATGTCGTGAAAGATAAGAAGATCCTAAAAATCATTCATAAGATGTAGTATAAATAATCGATTAAACAATTAATATTATGTGATCAACATGAAAAAATTGAATATTTCGAGCATCATGAACATTGACACTTTTATTAAGGAGAATTGAAGATGTGTCCCAATTTTTGTGTCTCAATCGTAAACATTAATTTTGATTAGTTTTTATAATATTTTTAATAAAAATAAAATTTACTATATTATAATAAATCATAAGGAGTAATAAACATTTATAACCACATTGAAATTTTTAAAAAATATTATACATTAGTTTTGGATTCATCAACCCTATTTTAGTCAATAAAATTGAAATTAAAAGCTAAAAAATAATTATAAATTCTAATTGGATGAGTAAACCCTAAAAAATAATTATAAAATCAAATTAAATCATATTGAATTAAAATTATGTAAAATAATGAATAAAATTAATAAAAATTGATGTTTGGGACACGGTTGAGACACAAAATTTGGGACATATAATCTCATGTGGGATAATTGACACTTTTATATATAACAATTATCACTTTTTCTGGACTTGGGATCCTACGTCCCAATTTCGGTGTCTCAATCGTGTCCCAAAATTCAAATTATATTCTACTAGTTTTATGTATTGTTTTTCAATAAATTTATTTTATAATGATTTAGTTTAATTTTATGATTATTTTCAAGGGTTCACCCATCTCTATTAGGGTTTATAATTATTTTTTAGCATTTAATTTCACTTTTATTAGTTTTATTAGTCAATTTGTGCTTATGATGCTCTATATCCCTTGATTACTTACTAATCCATTTCATTGGTGTCTAATCGGCGGATAATTAGTGAAACGGGAAGGGTATTGTTCTAGAAACTGACCCGGATCAGTCAATTAGTGCTAACGACATTCATTTTTGCTCAATTACTCACTAATCCACTTGTTCAGTGTTTTTTCCGGCTAATAATTAGTGAAATGGGAAGGAAACTATTTGAGGAACCGACCCTGATTGGTCAATTAGTGCTAACAATATTCATTTTTGCTCGATTATTCACTAATCCACTTGTTTAGTAACAAAGATATTAAACGAAAATTTATTTTGTATTTATTTTTCAATAATAATAATAATAATAATAATAATAATAATAATAATAATAATAATGATAAGGAATAATAATAAATACAATTATAATCATAATAATAACTAATAATAATAAAGTAGAGTGAATGGGATGTAATATAGGCTCAGCGGCCGTTCGTAGTTAAGCGGTCACTGAAATATAAGTTCATTTGCCTTATTATTTGGATGGCGTTAGTTTAGATGCGATTTAGTATTTTATTACGGAGTATTAACATTAATATTAATGATAATAATAATTATTATTATTATTTTGTTAGTAATATTATTAATGGCGGTGGCTTTAAGTGCGACTTTCTTTTGATTTCAATTGTGAAAAAATATGTTGTATTGATAAAAATAAAATTTTATATTTAGTTATTTTTATATAATTAATTAAAGCTATTCTATACGATACGTATATATCAAATTCAGGTCAACAACTTTTATATTATCTTTTTCTGGTTATTATATTTTGTTATATAAATGATTAAATCAAATGATATTATAAATTAAGCCACAGTTCAATTGCAACAAATTGAACATTCATAATTTTTTATACAAAACAATTTTATATTTTAACATAATTATATCAAATTGACTATTTTTAAAGTAAAGTTTTCAATAATAATACTCTCTGCCTCAATCTCCCTTTATCCATTGACCATACGTATTAAAACTTGAATTAATAAGCTTCTCATTTCACTTAACAATAAGTTTACAAATGCATGATAAATAAATAAATAAATTGACGATATGCACTTCCCCATGAAAGTAGACGACTAACGTGTTTAGCTATTTACTAATTAGAATTCAGGCTCAAATAGCTATCGCGTGCTAACAACGGTCGCTATTACACTATGTTTATGGCCAATTATTACACGTAGTTTTCATAAAGCAAAATATTAGTCACTAATCGAATTGAATTGGTAAAAATCTTCGGATAATAAGTGAAACGAGATGTAAATTAGTGGGAGGGTCGATCCTAGATTAATATATTAGTGATAATAAAATGAAATATAATACGATTAGTCACTAATCAAATTGAATCAGTTGAAATATAATTATCATTGGATTATAAAATTATTATTATTATTATTATTATTATTATTATTATTATTATTATTATTATTATTATTATTATTATTATTATTATTATTATTATTATTATGTGTCTATAAAGAGACAATATCATCATTTATTGTTTACAATAAGAGAAAATAGATAATGAGGGTAGGATTTTTTCATAAAAGCATACGCATTGATGAATTTTACTAACAACGGTCGCTCAACCTCCGCGACTACTGTCAAAAAGGAGAATTACAAGTTCATTCTTATCTTTATAAAGCATGTCGATTTTTGAAGAAAAGTATTAGCATTAAATGTGTTGTACCTGTGAATTAATCATTTCATTAAAGTTGAGCAAATACAAAATATTACGTAATTACATAATGAACGTCCTAATAAACTTAATGGACTATTAAGGTTGAAAATTATTAATGGACATTATTTATTTATTGATAGGATTAGTATCTAAATTCTTTTATATCTTGGGGAGACTTTAGGATCTTGTGACATTTGTTTAGGAAAATTAGTGTGGTTCTGGCAGTATTGACCGCATCTTTTGGCGTAACTGGTTATTCCTTACCTCGGGACCAAATTGGTTATTGGGCGGTGAAAATTGTAACAGGTGTATCTGAGGTTATTCCTGTAATAGGATCTACTTTCATTTCTAATTTAAATATATATATTTTGTACTTTAATTTTATTTTGTAATAATATTTACTAAAATTTTCATGATAAAATCTTTTTCTACTATATTATTTTATTTCCATTTGTTGCATGTTTAAAAAAAAATTACTATGAAATATTAAAAATATTATATTATAGGATAATAATGAATATATTTTATTTATATATATAAAATAAAATTAATTGTGCAGTATTTTGCTCGGTTTTTACCTTAATAAGTCATCAAAGATGAATAAGTAGAATTGAAAGAATAAGACATTTAAACTTCTTGTAGATTATCAATACTAATTTGTAATTAATTAGAAAGCAAACTTAACTAATATTATAAGCAAATGTATTCAAATTAAAAAGTACACATAATATCAATCCAAGGGAAAATATTTAGGCAAGATAAAAATTAAAAAATTACTTCATCTAAAGAAGAATTGCAACGTATACTACTCTAACTAATTAGACCGTGCTAATTTGCTTCAGTTGTTAATCATGTAAGTATTTCTTATTTATTGCTTTTAAATTGCTTATATACTTTTTCTTAGATGTTTTTTCAAATTTTATGTTGTTGCATATCGTTGTTTAATACTCCCTCCCTCTTAAGCATTCCGACACTTTTCTTTTCGGCACGGAACTTAAGACGAGAGTGTTTAGTGTGTAAAGTGTAATGTATGTAGGGATGTGATATGATTTATGTATTTAGAAATATTTTTAAACTAGAGCATCATAGATGCATAAAAACATATCCATGTTTGATCTTAAATGAAAGATCGTATCAAGACCTTTAATTTGGTATAAAAATTATAAAAATCGAATAACAAACGAGAAAGTTATGATAGTTTAAACTTCTAAGATTTAAATTATATTGGGATACGTGCTGAAAGATGAGTGGATAGTGAGATTTAATTAGATAATGTTAAGTGTAATAAGGGAGTATTAGTTAGCTAATTATTTTCCAAAAAGGAAAGGTGTCAGAATACTTGAGACGACCCAATAAGGAAATGGTGTTGGAATACTTGAGACGGAGAGAGTAGTATTATTTATATTTTGATTATGTTTCACTAACTAAAATTTCATGTTACTGTTATTGTTTGTTTACATTTTGTTTGCATTTTTGTCATCGAATTATGGAAATACAATGTATTGCAAGGAAATAAATATTCAGTGCTTAATTATTGTTATTCTATTGTCACAAATATAAGTAGTTAAAAAAAACCTAAATTCTTAGAAAAAAAAAACTTAAAATTACTATAAAGGATGTCTATGACTCTATACATATATGACGTGTATGTATATGTAATTTGGTTGGCAAAGTCCAGATGATTATAACTAATTCATTTTAAATTAATTTTTAACATATAATATATCGATTTAAAGATCTTTTCGTGCTCTTTAATTGAAATCCATGTTAGGTATGCTTTTTTGTACTGAAATTTGCAATTAAAATTGGAAAAAGAAAAAGCTGAATTCAAAAAAGATAAATACAAAGAGAGAGAAAATAAGCGAGTGAGAGAAATGTACTATGATGAATATTAAATACAAAACAACCATGTGAAAATTCAATACCACTCTTCACACATCTTTTAAACATTAAATGGAAAATGGATTGATTTCCACGTGGTCGGCTAGGATTAGCCGGCTGTTATACTACCGGCTCTATAATCGAATTTTTCAAATTATATTCTACTAGTTTTATTATGTATTTTTTTTCAATAAATTTATTTTATAATTATTTAGTTTAATTTTATGATTATTTTCAAGGGTTCACCCATTCCTATTAGGGTTTATAATAATTTTTTAGTATTTAATTTCACTTTTATTAGTTTTTTTTTTATCAGGCAAACACAACACACTCACACACACGCACCCGAGGTGACTCGAACCCTCAACCTCTTAGATTGTTGGAGGGAAATCGTCTTATCAACTGAGCTACGTTTCGTTGTCACTTTTATTAGTATATTAAAGTTGATAAATTCAAAATTAAAGTATATAATGTCAAAAAAAATTCATTTTTTTTTTCCTTATAAATGTCTATTATGATTTACTATAATATACATTATTTTTACTTTTATAAAAAATAATATAAAAATAGTAGAAATTAAATATTAGGACACTATTTTGGGGTTAGAAGATACTATTCCATTTTTTTTTTTTTTTTGTTTTAGCAATTTATCTTCTAAAATGCGCGAGTCGTGTAAAGTAAGACGCGACCCGAATTAACGAATTAAATCTGAGACGCAGGGTAAGTCTAGACCAACAACAATTTGTCTCCTTTTTATTTGGATTCATGTGAAATAGAGGCCCATATATTGGGAGAAGTACTTACAACTTCAATGCTAGTTGTGTGAAAGTGAAAACCGTGTGATCTAGTTGATCATTCGATTTTCTTGATTTGAATATTTCCTCTGACAGCAAGCGTATGACGCAAAGGCGATGACATTATTTTTGCGTTTTTGGGGTGGGGTGGGGTGGAGGTGGAGGTGTAACAGTCTGGCATCTTTCCCCTCAGTTTCTAGTGATCTACTAATATTTAAATTCTGGGGGGCCATGAAGAAGATAGGTTGTTGGAGGAATCTTTTCCTATTTTTGTTTTTATTCACATGGATGGCTAATAATTAACATCTAGAATACTTGGGCAACTTTCGATTAGTTTCCGGGAACCTACCTGTGAATGAAGCAATTACACAAATTGAACATTTATTTAATTTGTGAGAGACTTTTCATGATATGTCAAATTTCGTAAAACGAGTAAAAGTCTTCACGTTTGAAGTTTCCACTGAACACAATACAACACTCATCGTCTTGTATGCTAATAATTACTCGTTCTATATATATTTCCAACCCTAGCCTCACCCTTCATCACATTTTCCTCCGATACAAACCAAAAGAAAGAGAGAGAGAGAGAGCGAGATCAAACCTTAGTTCATCACAATGGCAGAAGTGGCGGTAATGGCGTTGGGTGTACTCCAGTTAATCACTCCTCTGCTCATCGAGAAACTGAATCTCCAAATTATGGACGTGGACGAAGAGATCAAAAGCATGCAAAGCTGGCTTACTTTGATGCAGTCATTCATGGAAGACAACTACGGCCATCAACATAGCAAGACGCTGGCAGACATCCTCCACAAAATCGGCCAAACCACATTCGCTATAGAGGACGTTGTCGACGAGTTCAACCGTCTCTCCCTGCTCCATAAATTCCATGACAACATAATCCTACGCCAGATCCACCACCGTGGACTGCCGGAGAAAATAGAGAGCATCAAAAAAGGCATCGAGACTATCACAGCACAGATTGCTTTCACTTCAAATAGTTATTCCTCTTCAAGCTCATCAACGTCCATGGCAGTCACTCCTCTTCACCTGAAGGATGAGATGGTCGGCTATGAAGATCTCAAGAGAAAATTTATAACAAGCTTGGTGCATGGAGAGAAGAGGCCAGTCACGCTAGCCGTTGATGGCCCTCCCGGCTCCGGGAAGACTACGTTCGTGGCGAATGTTTTCTATCAAGCAAGAATTCAGAAGAAATTCGATGCATGTGCTTTCGTCTCCTCCGCCCGTTTCGATGATGGGAAGAGTCTGCTAGAGAAGGTATGTGAATCGATGAAGGTACATGATGAAGACAAGCTGCGGGGATTTCTCAAAGGGAAGAGGTACCTGATTGTTGTTGATGATGTATGGGGGCTTGATGAGTGGAAGAATTTGAAGGACTCAATCTTTTCAGGCTCCGATTCATCGTCTCGTCGGAGAAGCAGAATAATCGTGACAACGAGGTCCTCAAATGTCTCCGCCATTTGTGACCATGTAATTAGCTTGCAAGGTCTGGGAACATCAGACGCGGAGAAGCTTTTCTTCCAAAGGGCCTTCCCCGGCAACAATGAGGAATGCCCTCCGGAGTTGCGTCGCCTTTCCCCGAACATAGCGGCCAGGTGCGGAGGACTTCCTCTTGCCATTGTTACGGTAGCAGGTGCACTAATGAAACAAAAGAATCTGTACGAGTGGGAGAGATTTCAGGAGAGCCTCGGAAGTGAAATCTGGAACAACTCCGATCTCGGCGCAATCAACGATTCTTTGCTTCGTAGCTATATGGATCTCTCGAGCAGACTCAAGTGTTGTTTCTTGTACATGAGCATTTTCCCAGAGGGTCGCCCCGTGGAGCGGGGAAGGCTGATTCGTCTCTGGGTGGCGGAACGCTTTGCGGTGGCGAGTGACGCTCACTTTCACACGGCGGAGGAGGTTGCAGAGGACTATCTCAATCAGCTGATTCAGAGGAACTTGATTCTTGTTTCCAACTCCGATCTTCTTTGCCTCTCAAACCTCATCCTCAACTTCGTCTTACGAAAATCTAAGGAAGAAAATTTTGCATCAGTTTTTTCCCAAATTCATTCAATAGAGGATCAGAGACGACGTCGGCGTCTATCTTTCCACGATCATTGCCAGCTGCTTTCGCCGGAGGAGGGCGACTTTGATACTGTCCGTTCCATGTTTCTATTCAGATCAAAAGAAGAAGAAACAAATTCAGATTTGAAGGAAAACCTACACATGCTGAAGTTGATAAAAATTCTAGACGTGCAAGGTGGGAATCTCACAAAATTTTACAAGAAACTAACCCGTCTCGTCCTTCTCAGGTATCTCAGCTTCAGAGACACCAAAATAGAATCGATTCCCAGTTCCATACACAAACTCTCCCACCTCGAAACCTTAGACCTAAGGCAAACCCAAGTCACAGAGCTTCCTCGAGAAATAATCGATCTTAACAACCTACGACACCTCCTTGCCTCCAAATACGGCGTAGCTTCCGACTATGTTGAAGGCGTTGAGTTGCCAGCTGGAATCAGCAGACTAACAAATCTGCAGACTTTGTCCCTGGTGAAGGTTGACCCAAGCGGTGGAGTCCTGAAAGAACTGAAAGCACTAACCCAGCTCAAGAACCTAGGGCTGACTCATCTGAGAAGGAAGCACGGCAAAGATCTGTGCGCAGCTCTTGAGTTGATGAAGAGTCTGACAACTCTCGATATAACTTCGTCTTCGAAGGAGGAGTTCATTGAGATAGAAGAGATGGAGAGCCACCCCAAGAGCCTTCAACGTCTCTACTTGAACGGCCGTCTGAAAAGATTCCGGCATGGATCTCGGAACTGGATCGTGCGGTCAGAATCGATTTGAAGGGGTCTGGATTGATGAACAGTCCCTTGGAAGCTCTCAAAGGCCTTCGAAATCTAAGGGAGCTGCGGCTGCTCGGCTGCTTTTCTGGGGAAGATCTAGAGCTGAGATTTGAGGGACAGGGTTTCGAGAAGCTCGAGGTTATAGTTATGGAGGATTTGGGCAATCTTACGAGGCTCAAGGTTGGAGGAGGAGCAGCGCCTTTTCTGAAGAAGATATCAGTGCGTAGATGCCCTCGATTGAAGATGCCGTTTCGAGTAGGCAATCTCGTCGAGTTTGAGACGGCGGAGGACATCGACGGTGGAGATAATTGCGTTAATAAGTGGGTTAATCGCGCCCGTTCATTCGTTCCTGATCGAATTAATGTCAGTATTGATATGAAGTTGAGGGGAATAAACCGACGACGTTGATCGATCGCTGAGCTGGAAATTAGGATCGACGGCTGCAGATGCGATATGAGAAACGTTTGAATTGGTTATGTTGGTTAATTACTGAACAACGTAACTATGTACAGTATATGCTTTCTTTATACTCTTGTACCAGCACTTTTCATTTTAGTTTTCATGAATAATGCATATGTGATTAAAATAAATATTAAATTAAGACAACTAATTATATATTGTGGGTTAAGGAACACAATTTCTTTATTGAAAATGTGATTTCCTTTCATTTTTAGCATATGTTTCTGAAAAATGTGAAAATGATTCCATTTTTTACGTCATTTGTATGAATGGAAATCAGTTGATGTAACTTTGCTCATAAATCGAAGAAAGGAATTTAAATTAACAGACCCAAAACTTGAACTAAAAGCTTGATTTTATAAACTCTGGAATTAAAAACTGAAATTTATTATTGGACTAATAAAAATCCAAAAATTTCGAAAATGTAAATTCTGGAATTAAAAAAGAAAAAGAAAAGAAAAAACAGCACAAATTCAAAAAAATTAAAAAATGTAAAATCTGGAGTAATATGCAAAACTCAAAAATTTAAGAGAGGGAGAGAAAGAGGGAGGAAAATGGTGCTTCTTATGGACGGAAATTAGGTTCTAAAAATACAAAGTACAATATAAGGATCGGAGGAAATTTAAATTTAATTTATACGGACATAATCTTCACTTCGACTTGGGATCCTCTATCTTCTAATTAGTGTTCCACCATGTCCCAAATTTTAATTTCTACTAGTTTTATGTATTTTTTTTTACAATACATTAATTTATTTTATAATGGTTTAGTCTAATTTTATAATTATTTTCAAGAGTTCACCCATTCCCATTTGGGTTTATAATGATTTTTTAGCATTTAATTTCTCTTTTATTAATATATTAAAGTTGATAAATTCAAAACTAAAGTATATAAATTTTAAAAAATTCAATTTTTTTTCTTATAAATGTCTATATATTATGATTTACTACATTATACTATTTTTATTTTATAAAAAATAATATAAAACTACTAAAAATTAAATTTTGGAACACCACTAGGACACTATTAAATTTTAGAGCATCCCCAATGGGGAGCCCAAAAAGTAGGCTCACTCCCAAATCGAGCCCCAATGGTCGGGCTCTCTTCCATTTTTTTTTAAATTCAAAAATCTAATTTTAATGTTTTTTTTAAAAAATTTAATTTCAATTTCGATTTTATGTATTTTGATCTTGTTATTTTATTTTTTTTAGAAGTATAAAAAATTGATAAAATATTTTTTATTGAATTAAAATTGCAAGATTACATAAAAACAACCTAATTCGATTACAATTAAACCTGATTTATTTCAAATCATGCTCTTCAGAGTGGCTACAAGGATGTTGTGTTCTTCCAAATCCTCCGGAGAATAGTTGCTCGTATCGATCGCCTTTGCTTTCAGATAATTCTTTATTTTCTTCGCTCGTATTAATTCTTTTTTCTCGTCTACGTATGCTGCGAATTTTTCAGCGGCAGTGTTTTGCCTTTCGTAGACTTTCTCCGGCATTTCGTCCACATCAATCGGCCCCTCTAAAGTCGTCGGTGCTTTGCCTTTGTTGCGCTCTTGTCGGTTGGCTTGCTTTTGCCCGATCGGCCAGCTTCGATCATAAAAACTGAAGGAATCCTCAGGAGCTGAATGGCTTGAGTTGGATGAGCCGTCGATGCCCTTTTGGCGTTTCTCGGAGCCGCTGTCGGTGTTCAAGATATGAACGAATTTTGGAATATCAATAAGCTTCATCTAAGTTTTTTTGTACTTGAAATGTGCTTTCCTCTTGGTAGTTTCATAAAACAGATGATCCGCCTTGTCGTAGATGTCCTCATTATTGCATCCGCTATCCCAAACTCTCTTTGCCTGAATAAAGTAGCCATTGAATGCCTTGCATTTCACTTGGACTCGACCGAAATGCGACTTGAGTTGTTTGTCGTCTCTTGGGTCCGCCCAACTTGGCTTCCTCTTATTGTAAGCTGCTTCGATTCGTTTCCAAAAATGCTGCGATGTTTGATCATCTCCGGTCCTCGGGTCTTGAGATATAGCCGTCCAAATATAGGCAAGACATTCCGTTTCATCTTCAGTATATTTCACGGGTGGCTTCGCTAGGCTCCGCGTTGTCGGCGGACCGTCTGACTTCTTTTTCGCCTTGCCTTTACCCCGACCTGCACCCTTCTTCGGAGCTTCTTCTCGAACGTTGGACACACTGTCAAATGACAAAGCGATTTTCATGGACTCGAGCCCTTGAGTTGGGAAGCGGAAGCTGCGATCAATCGTCAGGACATTGCGGTGGATGACAGGGAGCGTGTCCATCGGGAGCTTGAATCCGCTGAAGCAGAGCTCTCCAAGACCAATGAAAAGGTTGCCCAACTGGAGAAAGAGCTAAAAGCAAGGTGGAAGCTGATTCCGTCGCTCGCCAGCTAAAGGAGAAGTTGTTTTCTGTTGAACAGAAGTTCGGCGCTTTAGAGCAGCAAAGAAAGCAAGCTGTGGCCATGGTGGGCCAAGCCGCTGTTGGAGAACAAAGCGGATCTGGCCAGGTAGGGTCAATCCGACATGAGGAGGTTGAGCGCATCTCTAACAAAATCGGGGCGCTCTCGGATTTAGTGCAATCTGAGTTCCGCATTTTCCGAAAGAGCTTTGAAAGGTCAATCATTTTAACCAACGCGCGCTCTCCCGCTCCAATTCTATCAGCGCAAGTCCTTGGCACTCTCTTAGCACAAGATCTCTTGAAGCCAAATCAGCCCAACATCACTCTGCCAAGTGCCGCCAACCTAAGCGCCAACGTACAGTCCTCTCCCGCCAAAGAAGTTTTTGATGCTGCCAAAAAGGGGGAAGGTACTGGGACGTCAAGTGATCCAATCATTTTGGCCAAGGCAAAGGAGGACACTCCCAAGAAGGGGGAAGCAAACTTTGACGTTGTTGGGCTCGGTTGATTGCTACCACTAATTCCTAAATGTATAATAGGCCTAGGTCTTGTACGTCCAGAACCTCAAATACGCCCTTATACTTCTCCACGAAGTCATCAAACATGTACCTTAAAGATTGGTCTAAGCTTGACTTAACAAGATTCATAGTACGCAATTTGATAGGATGTGGCTCAGAAGAAATAGAAGTGAAGCCCAATATCAAGCCCAATATCAAGCCCAAGAGAAATTAGGGTTAGGGTTATTTAAATCCTCTATAAATAGAGGAAAGAAACCTTGTAAAAAGGGGACGGAAAGTATTCGAATAAAATTCATACTCTTGCTCCGTGGACGTAGATCTCACAAAAGATCGAACCACGTAATTTTCTGGTGTTCTTTTACATTCTCTCTATGCCATTTAATTTCCCCAAGAAAATCAAGATCCGCCACTGGCGCCGTCTGTGGGAAACGATTATTTTGTGTTTGAGATCGAAAATTTTCTGGGAAGAATTAAGCAAATGGGGGAGTGGGGCGAAAAGGACGGACATCCTAACCGCAGCACCAGCCGCGCCGCCACCGCTCCATCCTCCGCCAAACTGCACCTCCACCCGCCAAGCTGCATCACCACTATCGAAGGGACTAGCGGAAACTCAAGTCACAGCAGACCCCCAGATCTGCGACCCCCATACGCCGGCAATGCGCTGCAGACACAGTAGCAGACGCTGAAGCAGCAGTGGCGGACGGAGTTGCTGTACGCAGCCCAGCAGCACCCACCCCGCCGAGCTCCTCCGTCGGGCTCCTTGCTGAGCTGCACTCGATGAAACTGCACCAGCAACACCTCTATGCCGCACTGCAGCCACCAGCAGCAAAGCGCGCAGCGGATCCTCCACGAGTTCGCACGGCGGTGCAGGACGCCGTCGTCGAGGCTGTGGCAGGTGGCGAACGAGCTGCAGCACTTCCCCGAGCTGCCGCACCTACCCCGCCGAGCTGCACTAGCAGCACCTCCTTGCCGAGCTTCACTCGACAAGCTGCAGCCAAGCTCTCCGCCAAGCAGCAGACCGAGCTCCCGCCGACGTTGCCGCAGCCCCGATGCCGAGCTGCTCTGACGAGCTGCAGCACCTGCAGCTCTCCGCCAAGCAGCAGGCCGTGGACACCCGCCCCCGTCGAACCGCACCTGCAGCTCTCCTCCGAGCCGCCGAGCTGCCGAGCTGCAGCACCAACGTTGATCTTCGGCGCAGCACCACCAAGCTGCACCTGCGTGGGCCGACGTCGCCGTAGCAGCATCCGGCCGAACTGAAGCTCTCCTCCGAGCCGCCGAGCTGCGTCACCTCCAGGCCGAGCTGCGAACCGACATCGCAGCTGCCCCGCCGAGCTCGACGCCGAGCTCCAGGCTGAGCTGCGAGCTGATGTCGCCGCAGCACCGCCGAGCTGCAAGACGAGCTCCGAGCTGAGCTCCTCCGCCAAGCTCCCCGCCGAGCCCCCACCGGCGAGCTGCAGCACCTCCTTGCCGAGTTGCACTCGACGAGCACGACGCTGCACCTCCGCCAAGCAGCAGACCGACGTCGCACCTGCAGCCCCGACGTCGCCGCAGCAGCATCCGGCCGAACTGAAGCTCTCCTCCGAGCCTCCGAGCTGCCGAGCTGCGTCACCTCCAGGCCGAGCTGCGAACCGACATCGCAGCAGCCCCGCCGAGCTCGCCGCCGAGCTCCAGGCTGAGCTGCAAGCTGATGTCGCCGCAGCACCGCCGAGCTGCAAGCCGACGTCGCAGCAGCACTGCCGAGCTCCCCATCGAACTCCCCTGATGAGCTGCACCGCGACACCTCCGACGAGCACCTCCGCTAAGCAGCAGGCCGAACTCACCCGCGCCATGCGCGACGCCACACCCGCAGCTGCATGCAGAGCTCGCCCACGCCGAGTTGCCGACTCCGAGCTGCCGAGTACGCCGAGTCAGCAGCACCACCGATCTGCACTCAACGAGCTACAGCCACCTCCAGGCCTGGCTGCGAGCCGACGTCGCTACGCCGCGCCAGGCTGTAGCCGGGAAGCAGCACCTCCATGCCGAGCTTCACTCACGAAGTCGAAGGCGACGACGTCATGAACGCCGGGCTGTAGCCGAGAAGCAACACCTTCATGCCGAGCTTCACTCACGAAGTCGAAGGCGACGACGTCATGAACGTCGAGCTGTCGTGATGAAGGGCAGCCGAGCTGCACCGATGTCGAGCTCGTGCTTCGACCGACTCCGTCGTATAAGTGCCGAGCTGCACTCGACGAGCCGCAGCCAAGTGCTCTCAAAAGCCAATCCTCGTCTCACGACGAGCTGCAAGCCGACGTCGCCGAAGCACCGCCGAACTCCCCATCGAGCTGCAAGCCGACGTCGCCGAAGCATCGCCAATCTGCGCTTTGCAACCTTTCGACCCCAGCCAGGGGCTCTGCCCCTTGGACCCCGCCAGGGGCTGCCGCCCCTTGGACCCCGCTATCGGGGGCGCTGCCCCCGAACCCCCGCCATGCCGACGTCGTCGCTGAGGCACCACCGAGCACCGAGCCAACATTGCCACGAAGCTTCTACATCGAAGCATGACGCCGACCTCTCAACGCCGACTCATCAAGAAAAGCCCCGAGAATGTCTTCTCGCGAAAGGTCAATTCTTAATTCTATTTTCTTTTATTAGTTATATATATATATATATATATATATATATATATATATATGTATATATATACTAAAGCCAATCCTCATCTCACGACGAGGAAGAGCTACCTAAAATTTAAACGCGCGTAGGGAGACCACTCCTATCGATAAATTCGACAAAAAAGGAACACGAAAGCCGAAACTTCTTCTTTAGATGAAGTGGCTACGAAGGCCAAAACTTCGTCTCTAGACGAAGTGGCTAATCGAAAGCCGAAACTTCATCTCTAGATGAAGTGGCTAATCAAAAGCCGAAACTTCGTCTTTAGATGAAGTGGCTAATCGAAAGCCGGAACTTCGTCTCTAGACGAAGTGGCTAATCAAAAGCCAAAACTTCATCTCTAGATGAAGTGGCTAATCGAAAGCCGAAACTTCGTCTTTAGATGAAATGGCTAATCGAAAGCCGGAACTTCATCTCTAGACGAAGTGGCTAATCAAAAGCCGAAACTTCATCTCTAGATGAAGTGGCTAATCGAAAGCCGAAACTTCATCTCTAGATGAAGTGGCTAATCGAAAGCCGAAACTTCGTCTTTAGATGAAGTGGCTAATCGAAAGCCAAAACCTCGTCTTTAGATGAGGTGGCTATTTTAAAGCCAAAACTTCATCTTTAGACGAAGTGGCTATTTGAAAATCGAAACTTCGTCTTCGAACGAAGTGGTTAACTTAAAGCCAAAACTTCGTCATCAAACGAAGTGGCTATTTCAAAACCGAAACTTCGTCTTCGAACGAAGTGGTTAACTTAAAGCCAAAACTTCGTCATCAAACGAAGTGGCTATTTCAAAACCGAAACTTCGTCTTCGAACGAAGTGGTTAACTTAAAGCCAAAACTTCATCATCAAACGAAGTGGCTATTTCAAAACCGAAACTTCATCTTCGAACGAAGTGGTTAACTTAAAGCCAAAACTTCGTCATCAAACGAAGTGGCTATTTCAAAACCGAAACTTCGTCTTCGAACGAAGTGGTTAACTTTAAGCCAAAACTTCGCCTTACAACGGAGTAGAGCTATTTAAAAGCCTAAACTCGTCTAAGACGAGTACGAGCTAGCATTTCGACTTCATCGAAATTCCAATTTCGATGGGGCAAGGCAATTCAAGTTCGACCTCAAATCACACCCTCACTTCTATGTCTTTTTGGGGAGGGATGTGATAGGATGTGGCTCAGAAGAAATAGAAGTGAAGCCCAATATCAAGCCCAATATCAAGCCCAAGAGAAATTAGGGTTAGGGTTATTTAAATCCTCTATAAATAGAGGAAAGAAACCTTGTAAAAAGGGGACGGAAAGTATTCGAATAAAATTCATACTCTTGCTCCGTGGACGTAGATCTCACAAAAGATCGAACCACGTAATTTTCTGGTGTTCTTTTACATTCTCTCTATGCTATTTAATTTCCCCAAGAAAATCAAGATCCGCCACAATTCTAACCCTTCCATAGTAGGCGATATTTTTATATGAATTACTCTATAAAATGACAGAGAAAACAAACCTTATTTCAGAATCTTGACCGAGATACTCCTGTCCAATCACGTGTCTCAGTGTCTAGTACCTACATATATGCATTTTGACTTGAGCAAAAAAATGTAATGGTCGTCGAGTTATAATTTTATACCAAATACAACTTGCTGGAAGAATCTTCTTATAATAACATCCAAAAATAATTTGGCATCTTTAATCTCAACTTAGTTTCCTGGAATCTACCACTCGTTTCAATGACTCAAAAACAAAATTAATTAATTATGATTGTCGGAAAGTCTGAATTTGGCTGAGAGCACGAAGACGACTATAGGGATCGAACAAATTAACTTCTACAGCCAAATTCACAACTAACTTAAATTATGCACGAATATAAGTTGTAATGTTTTTTTTTTTGTTTTTTCGTTTTTTAATTGTAATGTTAGTTCCTCATTGAGTTATAGCCATGGGATCTATTATTGTCAATGAATGTGACATCTTCTATTACCTTAATAGATTAACGACATGTAGCAAATTGTAGGGGTTTAGAAATTTCAAATGTTAGGGTATATATTTTCCTTATATAAATCTTAAATTCTAAATCATTGATTTTGTCACGTGTCGTTAATCTATTAAGACAATAGAAGATGTCACATGTTTTGATAATAAAAGATCCGAACTATGAGTTATAAGGGTGTTCAATTCGCTTAACTAGACTAAACTTGTCTCATTTACTATGCTTGGTTGGATGAACTTCCGTCTCGTGATATTGCCAACTGGAATTAGCCTTTCTCTCTTGACAAATTTAATTTTGAAAATCGTAATTTTCATTAAGAATGCTCTCCTATTTATTGTGGACAAAAACTTGTGTCAGCCGGAGGCACCGTGCGGCCGGACCCAAAGTGTCAATCTTTATACAGAAAAGTGTCAATCTATATGAATAAAAGTGTCAATCTTTAACATAATTATTTTATGAATAAAATGATAATTTTTAAAAGTGTCAATCTTTATACAGAAAAGTGTCAATCTATATGAATGAAAGTGCCATTATTTTAGCCCGGCCGCACGGTGCCTCCGGCTGACCCAAGTGTGTCCCTTTATTGTGGGCATACTTAATGTGCTCATGCCACATCAATAGTTTTTATATTTAAGGTATATATTTTTTTAATAAGTTGATTTTTTCTTGATAAAATATATTTTTATAAGATGGTAGTAGTAGTATATTAATAATAATTTTCATTAGTCTTTGTTTATCCATATCATTTGTAAGTCTTTGTAACCGAACAATCATAGCTGAGTCGTTATTCTATGATTAGTTGATCATAAAATACGAAAGAATGTATCGAATTACGATGGCCGAGGAATATATATTCCCAGTTGTTTCTTCTCGTAATATACCTTGATTATGAAATACAACTAGGACATGATTTGAAATGATCCAAACTTAAATACTCATTAGTTTGAAGAGGCAAGTGAACACACAACATCTATAATTTACAGCTTATGGCATCATGACGTTTTCTCCATTGTATATACTCCCAAACTCTTAGCTCAAAAAAAAAAAAAAAAAGAAAAGAAAGAAAGAAGAGGAATTGAAACAACAATGGCAGAATTAGCCGTTGCTACGGCGTTGGGTTTAGTCCAGATCATCATACCTCTACTCAGCAAACTCAACCTCCATGCAGATGTAGAGTTGAAGGAAGACATCCAAACCATGATGAGCTGGCTTAGCTTCATCCATGCCCACATGGAAGACAACTACGGCCTTCAAAAGGACCGGAGGCAGCTACTTCTCATCGACAGAGTCGGCAGAATCGCCTACGACATCGAAGACGTCGTCGACGAGTTCTTCCTCCACTCCCCGCCCTACACCTTCCACCACCACAACATCAGCCGCACCATCCACACCATGGCCCACAAAGTCTACCATCGCTTCCCGCTGCGTGGAGTCTCTGAGAAAATCGCAAGATCAAAAAAGACATCGAAGAAATCAAGTCGCAGAATGCATTTTCCATCAACAGATCTTCTTCTTCCGATTCTAGCCGCCCCTCATCATCAAGCAGGGCGACGACGGTGAGCCCTCCCCTCGATGATGAGATGGTCGGATACGAAATTCCGAAAACAGAAATTACGAAGAAATTATTAGATTTTCGGGAGAAGAGGCTAGTGAGAATTGGTGTGGATGGTCCTCCTGGATCGGGGAAGACATCTCTGGTGAAGAACATTTTCTGGAAAAAAGGAATTCAAGCGCAATTTGATTGCCATGCTTGGATCTGCATCTCACACAATCCAGATGTTGAGAAGATTATTCAAAATCTGCTAAAACAGTTGTGCCATTCGAGGAAGGATCCTTACCCAGTTGACGACGGAAGGGATCTGCAAACGAGGCTACGAACATACCTTACTGGTAAGAAGTTCCTAATCGTTGTCGATGATATTTGGAGAAAGGAAGATTGGATCTACTTGAAGGATTCTCTCCCCGATTCGCTTAGCGGGAGCAGAATAATCGCGACGACTAGGCAATCAAATCTGTTTTCAGTTTCTTCATCATCATTTTCACATGATCATGTGATTAGCTTGCAAGGTCTGGAATCATTGGATGCTTGGATGCTCTTCTGCAGAAGGGCATTTCCGGAACTGAAAGATATTTCCATCTATATTATGAAAAGATGCGAAGGACTGCCGCTTGCGATTGTGGCGTTAGCCGGTGCACTGGCGCAGAAACCACAGAATCCGTATGAATGGGAGAGATTCCACAACAACATCGGAAATGAAATCCGGGGCAGCTCCGATCTTTCTCCCATCAACTCATCTCTGCTTCGTAGCTACACGGATCTCTCGAGCAGCCTCAAATGCTGTTTCCTGTACATGAGCATTTTTCATGAGGATCACTCCGTGGAGCTCGGAAGGCTGATTCGTCTGTGGGTGGCCGAACGCTTCGCGGTGGGGACGGAGGATCAGACGGCGGAGGAGGTGGCCCAGGATTATCTCAACCAACTCATCCACAGGAACTTGATTCATGTCTCCATCCGGGATTTCGATGGCCGCCCTAGAAATTGCAGGGTACTAAACATTGTACTCAAGTTCATCATCCAAAAATCCAAGGATGAAAATTTTGCATCAATTTTTCCCCAAGAGACTACATCTCAAACCCAAATGAATCAAAATCAAAGCAAGATGATCCGACGTCTCTCTGTCCACGATCACTGCAACCATCTTCCTCAAGACGGCGACTTAGCGAGCGTTCGTTCCATGTTTCTCTTGAGGTTGCTTGAAGTAAATCCAGAATTGGAGAGAAATCTGCGGAGGCTGAAGCTGATAAAAGTGGTGGATGTGCAAGGTGCGCCTCTAAGAGAATTCCCAAAGGAAATGAGCCGTTTCATACTCATGAGGTATCTGAGTTTTAGAGATACCAAAATAATCGATTCCCAGTTCCATAGAAAAGCTTTTTTACCTCGAAACCTTGGATCTAAAACAAACCCATGTCACAGAGCTTCCCCAAGAAATATCCAATCTCGAAAACCTTCGTCACCTCTTTGCCTACAAATACAACACTACAAGAATACTGTTCATCGCCGGCGGATTCGCGACGGACAAAAAAAAAAGGAACGCCACGGATCTCCGGCGGATCCTAGACTAGACGGATTCGCGACGGATTCCGTCGCCATTCCGTAACCAAAATTTGCCGGCGGAAAAATCTGTCGGCGTTTGCATTTCCCGACGCCCGTTTTGCCGACGGACTTCCCGGCAAATCCGTCGGCAAAACGGGCGTCGAGAAATGCAAACGCCGACGGATTTTTCCGCCGCCAAATTTTGGCTACGGAATGGCGACGGAATCCATCGCGGATCCGCCGGAGATCCGTGGCGTTCCTTTTTTTTTTTGTCCGTCGCGAATCCGCCTGTGATGAACAGTATTCTTATAGTGCAACGTCACCAACTACGTAGATTTCGATTCTGTTCAAGGTGTTAAGTTGCAGGAGGGAATCGGCAAATTAACAAATCTGCAGAATTTGTCCCTCGTGAAGGTAGGACAAAAGGGTAGAATCCTTAAAGATTTGAAAGCACTCACCCAGCTTAGGAAGCTTGGAGTGACTGGGATAAGAAGGGAGCACGGTAAGGATCTGTGCGCATCTGTTGAAGCGATGCAGAGTATAAAAACTCTGGATATAACCTCAGTTAAAAAGGAGGAGTTCATAGAAGTGGAAGAGATGAGAAGTAATCCTCCGAGGACTCTTCAACGTCTATACTTGAAAGGCCGTTTGGAAAAGATTCCGACATGGATTTCTCAGCTGGATTATCTGGTGAGGATTGGTTTGATTTGGTCTAAATTGAGCGATAGTCCTTTGGAAATTCTCAAACGCCTCCCGAAACTAACGGAGCTTCAGATGGTTGATTGCTTCACTGGGGATAGTTTGATATTCGAAGCTTCGGGTTTCAAGAAGCTCGAGATTCTACTGATCGAGGATTTGAATAACGTGAACACGATAGTGATTCAAGAAGGAGCGATGCCGAAGATGAAGAAGATATCACTTCGTAAATGCCATAAATTGACGATGGTATTGGGAATGAACAAACTGGCTAAAGTTGAGGAGCTAACTCTGTATGATATGGGAGAAGAACTGGTAGCTCGACTTAGCATCAACGGGGACGATCGCGAATATGTTGAGAACATTCCTCTCATTCATTCCTTCACTATCAGGAACCAGAATTGGTCGTTTCGGAATCTTTCTGGTCCTGTTTCTTTATCGAATTCATCAACACCTAATTTACTCAATGGTAGGAGATAAGTTTGTGCAGTTTCATTAAAATGTTGCAGGAATTCCAGTTGTGGTTTACATTTGTGTTTAAACACTACAGTCTACATAGTAGCGGCGCCTTTAGCATTTAGAGATTCTTGATCTATATAGCATATTCCAAATTGTCTCTGAAAATCTTCTTCACAATTCGACTTTAAATGAAATGAAGTACCTAGCTATATATTCCTTAGCTATTCAGATTTTGCTCACTCAAAACACGTTTGAGCTCATCTTAATGAAGCTTGTTTGTTTGGATTTGAATCCTCTAGCTGCCAAGGTGTTGTCTGGTCGCCGGAGTATGTTATACCTCCAACTTGAAATTCGAAATCGAGATCCATGTATACAATTCTTGTCTGATTTTTTATTTCATTGAGAGAAAGAGAGAGAAGGGGGGTGCAATCATAAAACCCCAAAATCGAAGGTAAAACTCAAGTCCTTTTCCCCCAAAAATCAATTTTTCATTTTCCTCTTCCAATAAGTTCAAGCCCAGATGATTAATCGAATATTGAAGAAACACCCATAAATAAAAAAGCGAAATTACACGGGTAAACTGCAAGATACTACCCTGTGTTTTGGGAAATCTACACGAAATCCCCTTGTGTTTTCTAATTTGCATAAAATACCCACGTGTTATAAAAAACCCTGCACGATTAACCTAAACCGTGAGCACCTATCGCCGTTTGCTCACTTTAGCATTATTTTGTTCAATTTTTTCGATTGTTTTATATTCTAATACCTTAAAAATTAATATTTCAATAATTAAACTTTCAAAATTTATAAAAATCGACATTCGATTTGCAATTTTTCCATTAAACTTAAAAAAATGAATAATATGACAAATCGAGTGCCGATTTTTTTTTAATTTTGAAGTTTAATGATTGCAATATTAATTTCTAAGGTATTAGAATATAAAACAATCGAAAAAATCTAACAAAATAATGCTAAAGTGAGCAAACGGCAATAGGTGCTCACGGTTTGGGTTAATCGTGCAGGGTTTTTTAAAACACGTGGGTGTTTTATGCAAATTAGAAAACACAAGGGGATTTCGTATAGGTTTCCCAAAACACAGGGTAGTATCTTGCAGTTTACCCGAAATTACACCTTCGAGAAAAATACCCAAACACAATTGAGTTTCCTTCTTCTTCTTCTTCTTCTTCTTCTCTCTCTCTCTCTCTCTTCAGAGGCTTGAGGCGAGCGCGGCGCTCGACCAAAATTGACCGCTGCCAGAAGAAGAAAGCTCGGATCTCACCTAGTTCGGCGGACGCGGAGGATCATCTGCAGTTGAATCACACCGCTAATTACAGGAAGAAGAATTTTGTGAGAGATGATGATAGCGACGGCAACGGCAAGCTGGTTGATGCCGGCGGTGTTGCGTAATGAAGCTCCGGTGAATTTTCGGGTTCAAGAGATAGAGAAAGACGATGGAGTGGGTTGGGTAGGTGAGACCACTAATTAGGGTAGGTTTAGGGTGTTAATTAAAAAAAATAAGGGCCCAATTAGTGGCCCTAATTTTTACTAATTATGTGTTTTATTTGCTAATTTTTGCCAAATAAGGAAACGTATCAACTTAAAAGGACCGGCCCAAAAAGGAAAGTGTATCAAATTGAAAAGACCGGAATGAGTATAATTCAATTATACATTTTGTACAGTAAAGGACGTAAGCTAGAAACAAAAGCATAGATGAGGACATTTTTGTAATTTTATGGCTACTTGTGAAAATAAACAACAACAAAAAAAAAAGTTGGGGTAGAAGATTTTTTTTTTTTTTTTTTTTTTGTGCTCATAAGCTCTTGCTGCTTATTTTTTCAGCTTATAAACTATAAATCATCTTATTTTGCCAAACACACTAGAGTTGCTTATAAGCACTTCAAAAGCTTATAAACTACTTAAGTTGCTTATAAGCTTAGCCAAACACCCCTAATAATTTGTTGTTCCTGACTTTTAGCTACTTTTGTTAGTCGAACTGCTCATGTATGTGTTTAATTCCTAGAATGATAAAAAACCGTATAATAGCAGCCAAAACGTCCAATAAAAATAACTAATAATAATAATAAAAAGTTGTTTCTATTCATTTGAGACTTTAATTTGAGTCTACATCGTTGTAAGAAGGCACGACTCCTATTCAAAGTCGCTATTGGTCTGTGAATTCAAAAGGGCAAATAAATACTCTCTCCGTCCCATTTCAATAGGTCTGTTTTCTTAATCGGGTCGTCCCACACCAATTGGTTTATTTCCTAAAAGGAAAAGAATTATCCATTATTAATCACTCCATCATCTACTCATCTCTTAGCACGTATCACAATATAATTTAAATTCTAAAAGTTTAAACTATCATAACTTGCTCGTTCGTTTTCCGATTTTTATATCAAATTAAAGGTTTTGATATGATCTTTCATTTAAGATCAGACATCAATATGTTTTTTATGCATTTATGATGATTTAATTTTAAAACAATAAAATTTGCATTAAAATATTAAATATTACACTTTATCTCTACACACACTCTTCTAAAATCTCGTGCCGAAAATAAACAAGCATGTTTAAATGAGACGGAGGGAGTAAATAAATATCAGCTAGTCTTAGTTATCGAGATACTGATTATATAGATATATTTGAAATTTTAAATTTATGTACTCTCTTTCGCTCATTTAAAAAATTCTTATATCTCACATATATTTACAAAATATAAACTAGCTGAAATGGGACGAAATTATATTTTTTTATATATATAAATATATAATTTTAAATTGACCATTTGTCAAAGGCCAGTCAATAATATACGTATTATTTAAATTGTACAAAATGCAAATGCGAACGTGTGTGCAATCCTATTTCACGTATTTGTGTAATTTTGAGCACCCACTTAACTTATGAGTATATAATTTGCAAATACTTTTAGGAGGCAATCCTCAAAATAGCCCTTTTTGATAAGTACTAAAAACCAATTTTAGCCATTCATAAGTAAAAGACTCAATTTTAGCCATTTTTTTTTTCAGGGGCGGTTCTACGGCATGTGCAAGGTGATCGACCGCACAGGGCCCCCAAAAAATGGGGCCCCAAATTTTTGAGTCACGGTGTATATGTAGTTATATATAAAATTTACTCCCTCTCTATCGGTATGTTGGAAGTATCGCAGATGGTAAGAATTTTGGTAACTGAAAATTTACTTAATAAAAATGGCGAGGGTTCGAAACCTCCTTGGCACACATTTACGTTTTTTTTTTTTTAGTTATTCTTTTTTAATTTCTATTATTAAGGGGCCCGTAAATTAATATTTTCTTTGGCACATATGTAATACGTAGTACTCCCTCCGGTTTTTTGAAGTTGCAACATTTCTTTTCGGCACGGGATTTAACGCTGAAGTGTTTAGTGTTTTAAGTATTGTTTATGTATTTAGGTGTATTTTAAAATTAGAGCATCATATATGCATAAAAACATATTCATGTCTGATCTTAAATGAAAGATCATATCAAGACCTTTAATTTGATATAAAAATCATAAAAAATGAAGAACAAACGAACAAGTTATGATGGTTTAAACTTTTAGAATTTAAATTATATTGGAATACGTGCAGAGAGTTGGGTGGATGATGATATTTAATTAAAGATAGTTAATTGTAATAAGTATGTGCTTTATTGGATAATTATCGCCAAATAAGGAAATGTTGCAACTTGAAAAGACCGACCCAAAAAGGAAAGTGTTGCAACTTGAAAAAACCGGAGGGAGTATGTATGTATTTTTTTTTTCTTTTGTTTTAGTTATTCTTTTTTATTTATATTATTAAGGGGCCCACCAATTAATAGCTTTTTCCACAATATTACATTAACTTACAGCATATCAAACTGTGCTTTCCTATGATATTCTTGTTTTTGTTTTCATTTTTTTCTTGCTTCGACGTTTTTATCTTTAGATATCTCTCTCCAAATTTGATCTTTCATCTTTCTCCGAATTTCATATTCGGACATTATTTAATGAGTTTTTGTTTAATCACTGAAAGTTTTAAAAAAATGAATAATTTGAAAAATTGTAAAAAATCTTAAAGATAATATTTTTAAAAAAAATCATAACTACTCTGTTTTAAGAGAATGTTTTAACCTTTTATGTTAGCGACATAAAGTTTATGTATCAAGTCTTTTTTTGCATAATATATATTATTATGAGAAAAGACTCGATTTCAGGAATTTGCACAGGCCCCTTTTATCCTTGCCCCGCCCCTGTTTTTTTTTATAAATTAGGAGTTAGGACAATTATACCCTTATCAATTTTCAGCGACTCACGACCCCTTCAAACACACAACCACACATGACGAGGTTTATGTGATTTAATCGGTATTTGTATTTGAGAACGAACTATTAATACAAATTTGATAATCATGATTAGAGTAGTGATTTAATCGGTATTTGGACTTGCCCCACTTCAAATAATGTGGATCAGAATGATCAAGAATTTATATTAGAAAAAAAATAGATGAATGAAAATTAAAATTCGTAATATTTTTTTACTTATTTTATACATTATTCAACTCATTGCAAAGGTAGTTGTAGTAGGAAAAAAGGTCAGTAAGGGTTGAAATCTCTTAAAAACTTGTATTTGATTAAATATCAAGCTGCCCGTTAATCATTGAAATACAACGTAAGTCAAGACTCGTAATATTTATGAAGTCATCCATTTTTTACATTATCAAAAAATTAGGTTATGATAAAATGTCATATCGCGAGTAGTTTAATTCAATTTAAATGTTAAACCGTCGGTTGTTTGATGTAATAGAAAATAGGTCAATGAGATTTTTGGGGTAATTGTATTCATTTTGATTATCAATTTATCATTTGTTTGGGTGTCTGTTGTAGGACACAAAAAGGTCATTAGGTTAAGTAGTTTTATCATTTATTAAGTATTCATTAGTCTTTGTTTTTTTGACTTTTGAGTATGAAGTTATTTATTGTTCATTGAAATAGAAAAGTAGCTGAAAATTTTCCTTAAATTTTTTAAATAAAAAAAAAAAAAAACCATGATTATTTTACTGAAAATCCCATAATTTTGCTTCACCAATTAATAATTTAATCTAAATAAATAAAGAAAGTAATTTAAATATATACCCTTAAATCCTTAATGCTTAAATCTACCAAAAAATACTAAACTCTATTAAAAAAAACTCAACCCTAAATGGTAAAAAGCAAGTTAAGGAAAAAAAAGCAAGCTCGTCGGAAGAAATGGTGAAGAAAAAATCAGAAAAATAATGAGGGAGACGGAAGGGAAGGCCCTCCTATATATAGGGGAGAGAGATAACATTTTTAACGGCTAGGATTTACATGCAGAAGATTGAATCAAGGGCGTAGATTATGACGACTTTTCGCCTTCCACCTTGATAATGAGAAGAAATGATTACAGGAAAAGAAAAGACAGCAAAAAAGCTGATTAGACATGCCTTGGTTTTACCGAAAATTTGAATGCTCCACGCAGATGACTCCCAAGGAGTCATCTGCCAGAGTAGGGGGGAATAGCTGATAGGGAGTAATATCCTCCCATATAGCCACATGGCATAACAGTGCCACATAGATAGTATCACAAATAAAATATTAACAGACGGATCTGCATAAAGTCGGATGATGTGGCTACGCGCCCTCAAGGATTTACATTACCAGATCCTACAAGCTCGGGATCGGATCTGCATTAGCCGGGTTCGGAGCATGCCTTAAGAGATCTTTCCATATCTTACGTAGAACCAAAGGCATCTGCATGATTTGTATTTAGTACTCCCTCCGTCCCCCATATTAGTGTGCTGAGAGAAACGGCACGCAGTTTAAGATAAAAATTGGTGTAAAGTGGGAAAAGTAAGATAAAGTAGGGAGAAAGTGGGAAAAGTAGGTAGAAAGTGAGAAAAATAAGAATAAAGTGAGGGTGGATATATCTTTTTGCTTAGGGAATCTTTCCATATTTGGAATGCACACTAATATGGGGGACGTCCCAAACGGGAAATATGCACACTAATCAATTTTATGAAATAGATAATCGCCTTATACCCCTACTCCCACCCAACTGAATTATAAGAAAATGAAAGAATTATAATTCATAAACTCAATGGTCTATTTTGGAAGAAACAAAGTACTTCAAATTGTTAACGTTTTGGGGTCTTGGCAGAACCCTTGGGTCTTAGCAAAACCCTTCCTTCCATGTCTTTAAGCTTATACGCTCCTACTTTCTATACTTTAGTGACCACATATGATTCTTCATAATCTGGGTCCAACTTTACAAACGGATTTAAGGGCATTTGCCCTTCTAAACAATAGGTCTGACCATGGAAATGCAGGTGCAGATCCGGCTGTAGGAGCGCAGTTGCACTGCAGAAGTACAATGTAGATCTGATCGCAGGATCACTGATGCAAATTTGACTGCAGAAATGCAAATATATATATGACCGCAGTAGCGCACTGCAGATGTGACTGTGTGAGTGCAGATGCAGATCTGAATCTGTCTGCTGAAGTGTAGGTACAGATTTGAATCTGTTTGTAGAAGCGCAGATGTGAATCTGTCTGTAGAAGCACACATCTGCATCTGTCTGCAGAAGTGTAGATGCAGATCTGAATCTGCCTGCAGAAGTGCAGATCTTGCTGTCGCTAGTTGTACCATTTGCTTCTGGATCAAATAATTAATTTCGGGTTCGCAGGCTGATACCTTCTTCTAAATGGCATCTTCTATGAGATTTGCGTGTGCTTCATCCAAGTTGGCGACATGGGTACTTCATTGCTACTTTTTGTTTGTGCTGCTGGAGATGAGCAAACTCTTCCACCCTATGGAGAGAAGTATATCCTGTATGGAAAGATGATGCAGACCCATAACATGGGCAATTTCTGAATCTTTATCCATCATTCTTCTACAAGATATGAGATAGATTGGTCAATTAGTTTATTAATTTTTAGGAGATACTTTTAGTTCTACCTAGATTGGGGCATTTGGAACTTTGTTCCTTTTTTATTTACCCGAGCATTTATTTAATAGGATAGTTTATGTTTGGGTAGGTACTTGAGACTTTGTCTCCTATTTCCCTCAAAGATGCCTACATGGTAAGGCTTTCTTATTTCATCACAGTCACAACCCAGAAGTTCTAGGGCTTATCTGGATTTTTTTATTTCATCGGGGCCTAGGAATTCTGGGACTTATCCAGGCTTTTTATTTCATCAGGTCCCAAAAATTCTGAGGCTTATACGGGCTTTTTAATTCTTCGGGGCCCAATAATTATGGGGCTTATCCGGGCTTTTAATTTCATCAGGGCCCAGGAATTCTATTTTGACAGGTGTAGGGGAAGAACATGTATAGGGCTTAGGTAAGACAAATTGGTAGATGGGAGATAGCTTGTTTTGCTCGACGGGAGTCGGAGTATGTGTGGGGGAAGTCGAAGGAGAATCTATTTTTTTTTCAGAAAAGAAATGTGTATCAAGAAAATCAATACTCTCTCTGAAGGTAATGAAGATGAATTTTGTCTCTTAAGGGTGTGTTCTCTATGATGAAAACTTATCGTGGGAAAATAGAAGAATCACCCTTTAAATTTCTCATATTTTTCCACATTCTACTCTTTTTTCCCCTTACTTTTCACTCTAATGGAAGGAAAATATTTTCACTCCATATTAGTGGGACAATATTTTTCATCAAAGAAAGAGTAAAATTCTTCATCATAGATAAGGAAGTGAAAAATTTAAAGGGTGATTGTTATTTTTTTTCTCATTTTCCCATGATAATTTTCCATCATAGAGAACATACCCTAAATAAACTTATAAGCGAAGGAGATGGGAAAGCATAGATGAAAATAAGATTAAATAAAATAAAGCAGCTTTTAAATGTTAGTGGTGGCATATGTTGTTATATGGAAAAAGGGAATAGTGGCTGAATGTGGGACCTAGAGTTGATACACTCAAATATGGTTTGAATTATGTTGCTGCTTTTGGTGATGCAGCAAGAAAACGCCAAAGAAAATTTGCTGGTGCTCTTTCAACTTTTCTTGAAATTATCATTGTTGAGGAATTGAGAGGTTCATCTGGGCCGTCGGTCGACGAGATCAACGGTCGGATGGTGACCTTGTCACTTTAGCTGAGGGGGGCCTTGTTGCCACCAACTTTTTGATAGTTAGGCGATATGTTGGTATCTTGAATTTAGCTTTATTGGATTGGATGGATGTTACTCCTCCGTCCCCCAATAAGTGTCTCAATCTTTTGAAATTTTTATCCTTAAATAAGTGTCTCATCATATATTTCTTGATAAAAATTAGCTCAAACTACCAAATATACCCCCATAATTTTTACACATTTTTTACTTTTTCAGTTTTCTATGTAATGATTATGAGTAAACTAAGTAATTTTATATGGTCTATTAATTTATGTGAAATAGTAGCTTGTGACACTTATTAGGAGAAGGAGGGAGTACATTTTTCTCTAAGTGCAGACTATTCGTCTATTGCCCCTTCACATCAAAAAGCTGAAACATATCATCCCATTTTTCTAGCTCTTCCCCTTTCTCCTGCTAATTTAATTTAATATTACTACTTATTGAAACAAGACTACATTGCCATTGACCTCACCATTCTCATTCCGTACTGTTTTTCTCCTCCTTTTCTCAATCTTGTCTGTGTATTAAGCTTTCACATGCCGATGAGGAGCATAGGATTTCTGCTGGCCTGAGCTTCAGGGCCACTGATCAGCTACAGTCCGTGAGCTACTTTATTCCTCTCTCTGTCTGGGTATAATTATGCAACTTATTTAAATTCTTTCTGCAAGTTATTAATTGCCCTTGGAATGAGAAACTGTCATCAACTGCCATATATCCTCCTCCTTAATCATTTCGACAGTCAAAATTATACAGAGCAGTTGATTTAAAGGGAATTATATGAGAAATGATATGCTACTCACCCATTCGTGGGCACTTTCTTCGTATTTTCACTTGGACATTAATTTTTTCAATTTTTGTTGTTGTATTATATTCTAATACCTTAAAAATTAATATAAAAATTATAAAATCTTATAAATAAATAACAAAACTCGATTTGTCTTATTACTCATTTTTTGAAGTTAGAAGGAAAAAACAGAACAAATTGAGCTTTGATTTTTATTATTTTTGTAGATTTTATGTTTTCTATATTAATTTATAGGGTACTACAATATAAAACAACAACAAAATTGAAAAAAGTAATGTCAAAATGAAAATACGACTAACGGTCCACGAATGAATGAGTAGCTTATCATTTCTCATTACTCATATTACTTCACTGAGAAGAATATTTACGCAACACGTGCTCATATTTTGACTATGCTATTTTTCTTGTGTAGACCCCTTCATATAATCAATCATCTAAACAAGAGACGACTCATTTGATCTGAGATCAAGAAAATGGGAACTCTGCAGAGTGTTATGCAATCTTTAAGCATTGGTACAGATGACGAGGAAGAAAATGCCATTTCTTCATGGAATGCATACGAGTTGAACTCTCCTGAGAAATCAGAATACATTCTTACATCCCCCTCTCGTCAATGGCAGAAGTTAAACCGCCCAACTCGGTCCCACTCCCACCAGATGGAATATTTAACAGTGACTGTTCCTGAGCTGAGGAGCTCTTCTTCATCACCTGCTTATACAAGTTTGGACGCCAACAAGGTCAAAAACCCAGCTTCTCCTGTTAAAAAAAATGCCAGTCGGCGGCGGAGGGTGAAAGTACCGGTGAGGGTGGCGACGGCCGAGGATAGATGGATAACGCATTACAGTAGCCGGCACCGGATTCTGCTGGTGGGGGAGGGAGATTTTTCCTTCTCTACTTGTTTGGCCAAAGCTTTTGGTTTCGCCTCTAACATGGTCGCCACGTCTCTCGATTCTCAAGGTATATATTATACTACCGCTTTTCTCTTCTTGTGAGGATTTGAATTTACACGAGTCCCAGTTTTGCAGGTTTTTTGGTGAATAATTATGGGAGTGCGTTATCCAATCTGGTGGAATTATACATAAGAAAATGCAGTGTGATGCACGAGATTAACGCAACTGAAATGGCTAATCACCCTCTCCTCGGCGGAATCAAATTCGACCGCATAATATTCAATTTCCCATTTGCCGGATTTTTCAAGGACTTACCGCGCGAGGCACAGCTCCGGTTAGTAATTGCATCATTCTATATATATTCTTACTACTGTTGAGAAAATGATGATCCCTTTTAATTAAATCAATCTTTTGTTGGTAATGGTATAAATAAATATAACTATAAATGTAGAGTTCATAGAACACTGGTGAGTGGGTTTCTGGGGAATGCCAAGAGAATGTTGAGCGAAAATGGTGAAATTCACATAACTCACAAGACTAATGGATTCCACAAAGAGTGGAAGTTGGAGGCTTTGGCTTCTCTCCACAAGCTTACGGCTGTAGAAGTGGTGGAATTCAATAACATGGAGTATGAAGGGTACAACACCAAGTGTGGATTTGGGGGAGATAACAACTTCAATTGCAACCCTAGCATGACCTACAAATTTAGACTTTTAATTTAATAAGCTAGGCTTAATGTGGCTGTGTTGTTTTTTTGGCTTGCATTTTGTATGATCATACTGCTAATATGTAGTAGCTGCTCTATGTATATTTTCATGGGGGCGTAATAGAACTATGTATATAATCAATCTACGGAACTTGGTTCTGCACTGTCACTAAGGTTTGAATACTCACATTTTGCGCTGTGTGATTTTTCTTTACCTCAAATTAGCTTTGTTGTGTGGCAATCATACAACTCTGTGATGATTCCCAGAAAAACAAATTAAAATGGCAAAGATAAATGAAATGATCGCCTACCCTTGTAAATATTGAGGCGTTTGAGTTCTGGTTCACCAATGTTTTTTTAAAAATTTTAATGGCACTAGTTTTAATATTATGATACGCAAAAAATAAGCAGAGGAGAAAGAGATCCATTAAATAGATCATGAATTTAATAATTTATGATATTTTTAACGGCACGTGTGATATGCAAAAAAGGATCGCGAGAAAGTGATCCATTAAAAAATTACAGGTGAGTTTATCCAAATTTTTTAGGGACACACTTAGGTCAGCCAGAGGCACCATGCGGACGGCTAAAACACTGACACTTTTATTCGTGTAGATTAGTACTTTTCTGTATAAAGATTGACACTTTTAAAATTTGACATTTTATTCATAAAATAATTATGTTAAAGATTGACACTTTTATTCGTATAGATTAACACTTTTCTGTATAAAGATTGACACTTTGATCCGGCCACACAATGTGGCCGACCTCACCCAAGTTTTTGCCAATTTTTTATCAATTAAGTTATGACATTGAGAGTAAAATTAAAGGGACCTAACAAGAGGTCCATACACAAAAATAAATAAATAAATAAATAAAGAACGAACTTGGTGGGGAAACCACAATTTTTTTTATCATGTTTATTTTAAATGATAATATATTTATATAAGTAATTGTTTCTATTGTAAAAAGGACACCATTAATTAATTGGTCAAAACTGGTTAAAATTCCAATGGGTTTCTTGAAATCATATGCAGTCGTGGATTGGATTCTGTAGTCACAAAAAAAAAAAAGTTTCTCGTTATTCAACAACACTCGATAGTCGATATATAAAAAACCCTCGTTTAATAAAATAAAGTAGAACGATAGATTCCTCCAAAAGCAAAAAACCCAAACGTTAATATCACCCCCTTCATGAGGATTTCACATTACTCAAAATGTTACTAACATATATAGGGATGGCAATGGGCCGGATCTTATTTGGTCCAGATCCAGATCCGGAATTTTAACCCGGGGTCCAAATCCGACCCAGATCCATCGGGTCTAAAAAAATCGAATCCAAATCCAGATCCATTGGATCTGGCGGATCTCGGGTCTAGACCTAGATCCGTAGTTATCACCTAAAAAATATCTTAGAAAAAGAACAAAAAAAATAAAAATATAAAATTCAATCATAAATGAATTGATTTGCACCAAAATAAATAATTTTTCACACACTACCTGTCAAGAATTTTCCACACCAATAATCCACTTGCCAATAAAAAGTGTCATTCAATTAAACATATTGAAAAAAACATGAAATGTATCCATATTTTAGGCATCGAACTTTCAAATTAAAAATAGATTTATTAGGGTTTGAGATTTAATTAGAATAACTAAGTAGATATAGATATTTATTAGTAGAATATTATAAAATAATATATATAATAAATTTTCCGGGTCCTTGGGCCGGATCTGGATCTCAAAAATAAAATTCCAAATCCAGATCCGGATCCAGTCCGGATCCATCGGGTCCAAAATTTCAGCACTCCAGATCCTAAAAAATGGATCTGGACTCCCGGATCTGGACCGGGTCCAGGATCCACTGCCATCCCTAAACATATAGCTGAAGAAATTTAGGAATAGTTCGCTGCTAAGAAAGATGTAGCGCGGACGAGAAATATCATTTCATAAAATTATTGTGAACGCTTGATATTGTGAATTACTATTGACTTATTATACAGCTATACCCTATTATAAAAGTGTATTGTTTTACAAAATTTGATTTGCCTATTATATCCCTATTATATAATTTAATTTAAGATCAATCATGTAATTTGAATAGAATTAATATATTATTAGCTATTATATTTATTTCTTGTAAGTTATAACATATATGCTTGAAAATAATAATTTGTTACTATTACCTTTAAGAGGAAGAGTTATACATCAATTAGATTTATTTGCTAATTACTATTATATTTTATTGATTGATGATGTCGCATAAATATAAATATTACATAGATTCTTCAAACTTTATTATATATTTTAATATTTTAGATCATAAGTTAATTAATAGACGAAGGTCAAAGTGATATAGATAAGTCATCAAATAAATGCCAAAATTTAGATCTTTTGTTTATATGAATCAATTTATTTAGTTGGTGTATATATATAATAAATATAATGCATAATATTAACTTTGTTTTAAATTAATTTTAAGTTATTGAAGTAATAGGAAAATGCAAACTTATAGAATAAGGCTAAAAGATGTACATGAATAATTGAAAAAAAATACAATCTTATATGTTACTTTGTATGCGAATGTACGTTAAAGGAAAAATGTACTTACTATAAATTAACACGTAAAAAATATGATAATCAATTATGGGTGTATAATTATAATGATTTATATTTTTTTGAAAAAATAAAATTTAATATCTAGCTACCATGAAATAAAGAGAATTATAATTATAGGATCCCATCCTATTTCAACAAGACGACTTTTTTTTACAATATTATAGAGGTTCGAGTTTATAAAATTCAATAGAAATACACTTCATAAATAGAATATAACAAGATTGATGATGATGAGACAATGATAAAGTTGTATCTAGGAGCAAAGAGGAAGAACATTATTTTTTTCTCAAACTAACAAAATTAAACAAGAAAAGATTTAATTTAATGCATCATTTGTCTCAATTTTAGTGTTTCAAGTATCCCAAAATAACTTGTAATATTACTCTATCCATCCGTCCCTAAAATTCTTGCTCTGATTTGACCAATAATGAGTTTTAAGAATGATGTAAGGGCATCTACAATGGTATATCTCTTATCTATGTGACATCATAAAGAGCCGGCTCTTAAAAAATGACACTATTGGGGAGCCCAAAATGAAGAGCCCAAGCTCTCCTGCAAGAGTCTAGGCTCCAAATTTTTTGATGCTGGGCGCGTGTAAGGGCATCTACAATGGAGAGCCCAAAATTGGGCTCTATAAATTGTCACCTAGATAAGAACTCCAAAATAAAATTTTCTACAATGATGAGCTCTAATTTTGGGCTCTAATAATATTTATTGGGTCCCACTTCATAAAAATCAATTATTTTATCATTATTAAATGTATAGTTTATCTATTATATTTTGTGATTAATATCAATATTGTTAAATTGTTATTTTCTAAATGATTTATTTTTAATATGTATTATTAAATAATTTTAATAGTATGTTTATTTATTATATTCAAAAAAATTCTGAACAATGCTCCCTTTCCCTTTTCTTTTGCTGAAATATTATTGTAATGGAAAGATAAATAAATATAAAAAAATAAAAATAAAAACAAAAGAAAATTGAATGAAAACAAAACAAAATATCAACAAAAGAATTAAAAGAATGTACAACAAAAAAGAAAAACAATAAAATAATTATAAAAAATTGAAGTGGGACCCAAAAAGCTTAAGAGCCCAAGCTCTTAACTAAGAGCCTAGGCTCTTATATTTGTGCTCCTCAATGGTGAAGAAATTTAAGAGTTGACTCTTAACTTTGCCACATAGATTAGAACCTCCCCATTGTACATGCCCTAATACACCCTTGCATAAACCAATAACAGGGGGAGTGGCCAACACGCGACAAGAATGGCATGTGGAGCAGCATTTTTTACTTTTCAACTCAGTTTATGTGCATTTCCGTTTATGTGTTTTTCCTTTTTTGTTTTCTTCATTTTTCTTTTATTCTTTGCTTTTCATTTATGTAAGTTGATCAAATTTAATTGAAAAAAAGTAAAAGAAAAAAATATTACCGTTTAGCTTTGTATTTATTTTCATTTAAAATTATTATGTTAATTTGTGTGCTTTTTTTTTTTTGTATTTTTTCCCTAATTAATGTATTGTACTTTGTATAATTATTTCAAGTTTATGAACATTAGCTATTTTTCTCAAATTAATTATATTTCGAAAATAATAAATAAACATATAGTAAATAATTATATATTATAATTAATCAAAAAATAAAATAGATAAACTTATATTTTAGTAATGATAAAATAATTAATTTTGATAAAGTGGGATCCAACAAATAGTATTAGAGCCCTAAAATTAGAGCCTATCATTGTGGAAATTTTCAATTTGGAGTTCTTGTCTAGGTGGCAATTTATAGGAGCCCCAAAATGGGGTTCTACATTGTAGATGCCCTAATTGACTTGTATTGTTTATTGACAGTGAAGATCGCGTCTAATCTTTTAGTGTAGTGGATTGCATTATTTATTGATAGTAGAGATTGAGTCTCACCTTTAATTGTATTATTATAGTGAGTCCATATTCAAAAATAGAAGGTGCATAATTTTGAGGGACTGTCCGAAACGAAATTAAGAGCAAAGTTTTTGAAAACAAATATAGAACAAGAATAAATTTGATATACTAATATACAATGAGATTATAGTTCACAAATTAATTATTTAATGAAGTTTCGACATTATATGTAGGAAACCTTGAGCCTGTATCATCGAAGCAATCGGTTGTATAGTCAAATATTTTTTCTTACATTAACCATTTTAAAAGTTTAACAAAATCCTAAAAGATTTGAATTTTTTACAAGTATTTTTTCAGAAAGCGAAATGATTTTACATATTTTAACAATTTGAAATTTAACAAATTCAGTTGAAATACACTTCATAACTAAAAAAAGTAAAGGGAATAATGATGATTAAACAATGAATAAACTTATACCTAAGAGCAAGTAGAAGAACAATTCCTCTCAAAGTAACAAAGGTAAAATAAGAAAATAGTTTGTTTCAATTTTGGCATCACAAACATGCCCAAAATCCACTTTTATTTAAAAAAAAGTTATTGTCTCCAATTTCAATATATTACTACAACTTAGTACTCCACAATATTACAATTATTAACTAGGGTTTACTAATTCGATTAGAATTTATGTTTATTTTAGAATTTATTTTGAGTTTCATTAGTTATTGGATATGATAAAATTACGGATCCTTTCCAAATTTAATATGCATATAAATTTTCAATTTTCATTTCAAATTATATATAGATATTAACAATAATATAATTAACTAATTGTAGTTAATTTAGTTTTCAACTCTTTATTAGTAATATTGGACTTCCCATAAATATTGAGATGTAATACAATTAGAGATCAATTAATATTGTCATTGTCATTATCAATATTTCACACCCTTATCAATATTCAACTATTTGTATTTCACACCCTTATCAATATTTTTGTTTCAAATATCAATAATTCATTACACTATTGAAAATCAAAATTTCAACTCTCAATAGGTCATATAAATAGCATCCAATTTCATTTTCTTAAATAAAAATTTATGTGATACAAGTTGTATAATTTATGAAAATTATTATTTTTACAAAATTGATAAAAAAAAAAATAGTTATACATGCAACGTACGTGATCTCTGCTAGTACTATAAAATGGTGCCACAACTTACATAATAATTACTTATATTCTATAGTTTGGGGTTACGTAAAAATAAAAATAAAAGAAAAATAACTCATACTATAGTTATTTTTTGTAATACTCCCTCTGGCTCAAGATTTCTGACACCTTATACCTCACATATGAATATAAAAGGTGTCAAAAATCCTGAGCTGGAGGGAGTATATATTATGATAAGTGCACTCATTTACATCGTCCTAGTTATTCATATAAAAAAAAATAAAAATAGTACTATGTAATATGCCAAAATTAATGTTTGCACGTAGTTCTTGTGATTTAATGAATAAGAAAAAAAATCAATCAATACAATCAATGATTTGGCACCTTAATTATGTTTGTACTTTTGTAGTGCTAAAAAGTAATTAAAGCGGAATTACAGGGCTAATTTACTGCCTAATCCCACTAATATCTCACTATCAGAAAGTATGAGGGGCTTAATAGTCATAAAAAAATCTGTATACTATAAGTCGACAGATTTTCTAGAAATGAGAAATCATTAACCGATCTTTAAGAAATAAAAGGGTATTACGGCCGGATTAATCAATCCTTAATCAAATCCTAAAAATTAAAATTACAAGGGGCAAAAATTAAAATAGCTATTTTGGAGAAAAAAAAAAAACTTTTTTGGCCATGTTTATAAAAACATGCTCCCTCCCATTTGTTTAATATTCATTCTAGCTTTTTGATTATTTATAATTTAATTGTTATTTTGATAAATTATACCAAGAGTGTCATTATTTATTTTTATTTTATTTTATTTATTTTTATTTATATATATTTTTTAAGAGTGCCTTTATTTATTACTCACATTTGTTTTATATTCTCTTACTTTTTGAAGAAGAAGTTGAATGGAATTATGAGAAAATGTAACACTACAAGAATACTGTTGATTGCCGACCACATTGCCGACAGAATTTTGAATTCCCGATGGAATTACAAAGGAAATAATCCATAGCTAAAAGGCGCGTCGGGAAACAACTGGGCATAGTGATTCCATCGGCAAGTTTAGCTACAGTTTCTAGATGGATTAGAGACGGATTTCCATTGTGATTCCGTCACTAAATCGTTCCCATGCCGTCGGCACTCCATCTGTAAATACAGTTTATACCGTCGAGCAGCTTGTAGAGATGCCGTCTCGAATCCGTCAGGAAATGCAATTAATATCGCAGTAGTTATTCCGTCGTTGAACCATAGGGAGTTCTACACCTCCTAACCTATTTTTATACCTTTTATTTCTTCCCACCTGTTCAATCTCAGCAATTATAATTCAAATAATATAAAATTTAACAACAATGTAAGCAATCCAAAATATCATTTGCATTACAAGATATGATTATCCATAATCAAAAGTGAGTACTTAAACTACAGCAATCCGACAAATAAAGTCCGAGTAAAGTCAAAGTAACAAGCTTCAAACCTAAACTAAAGTGACTAAGTCAAAGTAACAAGCTTCAGACATAAACTAAAGGGCCCTCAAAGAAAAACTACGAGGACGATAGATTCGCATATGCTCCTCGAGTGCAGACTATATCAAATCCATTCGAGGCACTAGCGACTGCTCGAGTTGCTCAAATCGACTCTCCAGATCAGAAACTCATGGATCTAGTACGAGAGTTTGGGTTTGTGAAGCACTAGCCGTGTACAAACTCTTACGAAGCCCCTGAGACATGCAACCCTGTCAGATCTGTCGGCCCCAAGAATCAAGCTTCACCACCTTGGCGTAAAATGCATTCTCCATCTCAGCTGTGACTCGACGGGACTGTGTGGTACCTGGGAGGGGTTGCCGTGCCTCAGCTATCAATCTCTCAAACTCAGGGGCGGGGCAAGGATAACAGGGGCCCTGTGCAAATTCCTGAAATCGAGTCTTTTCTCATAATAATATATATTATGCAAAAAAAGACTTGATACATAAACTTTATGTCGCTAACATAAAAGGTTAAAACATTCTCTTAAAACAGAGTAGTTATGATTTTTTTTAAAATATTATCTTTAAGATTTTTTACAATTTTTCAAATTATTCATTTTTTTTAAACTTTCAGTGATTAAACAAAAACTCATTAAATAATGTCCGAATATGAAATTCGGAGAAAGATGAAAGATGAAATTTGAAGAGAGATATCTAAAGATACAAACGTCGAAGCAAGAAAAAAATGAAAACAAAAACAAGAATATCATAGGAAAGCACAGTTTGATTTGCTGTAAGTTAATGTAATATTGTGAAAAAGCTATTAATTGGTGGGCCCCTTAATAATATAAATAAAAAAAGAATAACCAAAACAAAAGAAAAAAAAATACATACATACTACGTATAACATATGTGCCAAAGAAAATATTAATTTATGGGCCCCTTAATAATAGAAATTAAAAAAGAATAACTAAAAAAAAACAAAACGTACATTTGTGCCAAGGAGGTTTCGAACCCTCGCCATTTTTATTAAGTAAATTCAGTTACCAAAGTTTTTACCATCTGCGCTACTTCCAACATATTGATAGAGAGGGAGTAAATTTTATATATAACTACATATACACCGTGACTCAAAAATTTGGGACCCATTTTTTGGGGGCCCTGTGCGGTCGATCACCTTGCACATGCCGTAGAACCGCCCCTGCTCAAACTCCTCCTACAGAAAGAAAAAAAAAAAAAAAAAGAGGAAAAAGAAGAAATAATCAATGATCAGAAGCCATATGGATAATATCTGAAAATGAAATCCTAGTAGCATTCAGTTTTTATTTATGGAAGAAGATACATCTCTGAAAATCAGAATGAACAGTAATCAACAACAAATGGTGGAAAAAAAAATTCTTAGAGCAGAGAAAGGGTACCAAGGTTATAAAATCTTTACATTTTCTTACTTTACAAAACCAGCCACATAAAGCTTGAATTTTTAAATGAGCATGTACTACAAATCACTTACAATGAGCAACTTCGATCGTCCATCAGTGTAGACGCCATTCTTGAAGTGCATCTTCTTCATAACTCGATAGCTAACGAGGCCCACCGGAAGATTATTTGCCTTTGCCTTTGCCTTTTAATCAAAATCAAAACCCAAAGAAAGGATCATCTACTTGCCAACTGAGAATCAAATAACTAGCAGATTCAAATACTTTGACTTTAGAGAATAACATAATAATTACAAAAAGGCAGAAGAAAGAGATTGATTGTAGAGTTTATAAATTTTATAGAAATTAACTTAAGAATTATACACTTACCAAATCATCTGCAACCCACTCCGTATGACGCGAGCCTCCAAAATGAACAACCTTTCCCGTACCAGGTCCGGCAGGCTCCGAACAACGGTTTTTACTTGCTTGGGTAGCCTTTGCCATCGCCTTGGGAGTGTTCCAATAAGCCTTCCAAGCACTTAAGACGTCAGACATCACGAATCATGGAATTTTATCGTTAATCAGAATGTCTCTCTTCACTCTAGTGAACAAGTCTCTATAAGTAACTTTGCCTGCTTAGGGGGTGTTTGGCTAAGCTTATAAGCTACTTTAAGTAGCTTATAAGCTATTTAAGAGCTTTAAGCTTTGAAAATGTATTTTGGCAAAATAAACTCTTTAAGTGCTTATAAGCTAAAAAATGCTATAAAAACTTATAAGCTCCTTAGAAATAAGCTCCATCACCCCAACTTATTTTTACAGATTATAAGCTCTTAGTGCTTAAAGCTATTTCAAATAAGCTTAGCCAAACACCCCCTTAAGCCAGAGCTTCTCCACAACTATTATGTTCAACTTGAACAGGTCCCAATTACATTGATTCTGCAAAACGTCAAGAAAATTGAGAAGTTCGAATTTTATCAAATCATCGTTGATGATCATAAGTCGCACTCAACTCTAAGCAAGTATCATACACTTATAAATAACACTGCAAATTAGATAAGAGATTCACAAACTAAATGAACTAATAGAAAGGGGAGGGAGAGGAAAAAAGGATATTTATCATATTTTTACTCAACTTTAGCATATAGTAATTCTGAAAAGATTCCAGTTCACAAGGCAAACACCAACCATGTGATTTGAGAAAATATACTACTCCCACATGGTAAATGAACTCAATATCCGCATGGCAAAAAATACACACACACTTAGCATACATGAGGTGTATGAGACAACATCTAACATCGCCTCAAACTCGCTCCAGTAGAACTCCCTCTTAGGTCGAGGAATACTCCCCCAATTCACACCTTGTGATGTGCAGGTTGAACAGTTGTTGAAACGAAGTGACCAGTGAGGATTTTGTCAAGTACAATTAGAAGTTATCACTCTTGGTAGCATATGTCTTCATACATATGTTTTAAACACATTTCCGCTGCATACACTCATTTGATTAAACTCTTTCAATTTGGTGTAACTAAGTCCGAAACATGACACAACTCATCGTACTTAATCCTTGATTAAGACAGTTATTTATTTCCTTTAAACCTCAAGTATCAATCGACAAGTCAATTTCCTAAATATCCTTTGTCTATTTCATAATTCTTACACATTTTTCCATAGTCACGATTATACCAAACTAAGCTATCAATTAGCGAAGTGCGGTCGTGACAAAATTATATATAGTAGTAATAGTTATTTTTGTTTTTACAGGATACTACTATTTTACTACTTCAAATAATCATCGCTTATAATTATCAACGCTTATCTTTCATAATTAGTTGTTACTTTATTCAAAATAATCGTCACTCCGCACCATAAGACCGGCCACCTTGAAGTCTTTGTCGGCTCTAAGAGCCTACCTCTTATTAGAAAGAGAAAAGAAAGAAAAAAGAACCGATTGTTAGGATAGATATCAAATTTCTCTATGCACATAGCTACAAGCTATTCAACTAGCTTGTTAAAAGATTAAATTAATTTTTAAAAGCGGTTAAGTGATGTCTTAGGGATAACCTAGTCTTTCTTTTAATCGTAATAGTGTTTTTAAGATTAAAGAATAGATACAAATGTTTGCTTGAAACGAGCAAATAGATATTAGAATTTAGAAGTGATATCCCACTTTCTCTAAAGTCTTGAAGCTCACGGTCGAGTAGAGATGACATGGCACGAGCCCGTCATGCATGCTTTTGAAAAAAAATCGAAATTTTATTACGCTAAAATTTATGTTAATTAAGGTCCAATAAGATTTAGCTATTTTGGACTGGACTATCCGTTCCGAAATACAACAAGGCATATAATTTTAGGGCCTAGATCAATTATACCCATCAATATATAAGCATTTTTCTTCGTTTTTTATATATTTTATTTAGAGAATATATATCAAATATTTTATGTACTTAATGTTACCAAATTAAATTGTCTTTTTGGTTTAAAGTTTAAATAATGCAGAGTTAAAATAAAGTTGATTCAATTCAGTTTGTGATTATTCTAAAAAATAAAAAATAAAAAAAAATCAGTTTGTGATTACTCATGACTAGGGATGTCAATTTAGCCTGAAACCCGCGGGTTGGCCCGAGTAACCCGAGCCAAAAGCGGGTTAGGGTTGAATATTTCTAACCCGAAAAAAATTTCAACCCGAATGGCCCGAACTGAATTACCCGAAACCCGATAGGGCTAGCCCGGAAGTTTGGCGGGTTGGCCCGATGACCCAAAAGTTTTTATTAATTAAGTGTTGAATTTTATTACTTTGTTTCAAATATTAAAATTTATGTCTTGATTCAAATACTTGTGAAAAATATTATAATAATTTATGCTAAGTTGTATTCATCATAATATTTTCTCTATTTTGTATTTCACCACATAATAAAAAATAGTTAATATAATCATTAAAAGAAAAATATCTTCACATCTCATTGAGCTACTTATTATATTATGCAAGAAGGATTAACATAATACGAATAAAATGGCTTAGATGGTATAACATGAATTATTTATTTTTATAAAATTATGAATATAAAAAAAATCGTCAACTTCTTGGCCCGATGGGCTAGCCCGAGCCCCGAAGTTTAGGGTTAGGGTTGAAAATTTTTAGCCCGAAAAAAACTCAACCCGATTCAACCCGAACCGAATAACCCGAAATCCGACAGGACTGACCCGAACCCGCTCGGGTTGGCCCTATTGACATCCCTACTCATGACTATTAGCATTAACATTATCATTATCATTATATTAGTAAAAGAAATTATGAATGGTGGGCTATGTTGCATAAGGTGCGGGGGTGCGAGTGCGGGGGTGATACGATTCGGATACGAGGATACGAATTTTTAAAAATTTGAGTGTGACATTTGTCAATGATACGTTTATATATTTATATATTATTATATATCACCAATTTTATTAATTAAATACTACATTATAAATATCAATTAAAATAAAATTTTAAATCAAACCCCATAAATTAAATACTACTATATTGATTTTATCGTGAATTTAAATTTTTAGGGCAATATATATATATATATATATATATATATATATATATATATATAGATATATATATATAGAGTTTGGTTCATATGAGAATAAATCCTGGTGTGAGAAATAAGAATGAATCTGGACTATTAATCTTAGTTAGATCTATGATTGTTATTGATTTAAGCATGGTTATAAGGCACCATAAGCATGATTATGTTTAAGCATCAATTTGTACAGTCATAAGCATAGTTATGCCATAAGCATGATTTTATGCACACTTAAGCGTAATTTTATAAAGCTTTAAGCATTGTTCTCATTTTCTCACTTTAAGATTTATTTGCACGCGAACTCTTCCCTATATATATATATATATAATATAATATAATATAAATTATAAAAAGACCAAAAAATATAAAATTATTTTAAAAAAAACCCAAGCGGACACTAAATGCACCGGATTCTTGAGGCACCGGTACCCGATACGCGTATCCTATTTAATTTTTATTTTTTTATTTTTAGGATTTGCCATGTGGCATATCCGGTGTGTATCCCATGAGAATCACGCATATCCGGTGTGGGTGAGATACTGCAATATTATATTTTTAGAAGAATATATGTGCATCATAGATGGTGGGGTGTCAAAGCAGAAAAATATTCTTCTGATCCACATAGAATAGAGGCCACCTATTGGCTATTGATATCACAAAATTAAAAAACTAGACAACAAATACTAGCTAGGGTTTTAAATTAATAATCCGAGTGGGACAGTGGCACCTACCAAAAGGGAAGAAAATGAGTATTATTTGTCACCTTGTAGTTTTTAGTCTTCGTCTTCAAGTCTTCTACTGCTAGATCTGTGATTAAATCTACCTGTACTCTCTCTCTCTCTCTCTCTCTCTCTCTCTCTCTCTCTCTCTCTCTAGCCACGAACAACGGATGATCTTGCTTGGTGATGATGGGTGCTTGCTTATCGATCAGGTTAATCTCTTCTACTCTTAGTTGTTCTTGCCGATCCATCCAAACATTGAAAAAGAGGAAAATAAGGAGAAGTATAACCCTTATAAGGATCGGAAGCATCTTATAAATTTCTCAATCTACACAACTATTCATTATTTAACTTGTCAACATGCAAATTAAAGCTGAATGTGCATTAGTACTTCATATAATTTTTTAAGAGCTTATAAGCAATTAAATCAGATTCTTTTATCAGTTCATTTCGGTTAAATATAATAATGAATAGTTAAAAATTTTTGTTTGATCATATCACTGTAAAGATCAGATCACAATAAATTAGAGTTGCATTTTTTCAATTTTGCCTTGCGATATTCTCTGTGTACGTTGTACATACGTTTTAAGAACTTTCAAGTTCTACTAAATTATGCGTAGTGTACGTTGTATATACGTTTTAAGAACTTTCAAATTCTACTAAATTATGCGTACTGGACGGATTGAGATCCTCTATTGTCTAATAGTGTGACATATCCTATTGCACGGTTAGATTATTGACACGTGTTTACAATATTTCCATAACCAGCAATAATTAAAATTTTCAATAATAACAAGTGGAGTGATTTTGAAAATATTGTTAACACATATCAATTATCTAATAGTACAATATGAGATGTTACACTATTAGGCATTAAAGGATCCAATCCCCGACATTGCAATTGCGCTCTTTGAGAAGCGAGGAATGTAAAAGAGATAAAGAAAAATCCGAATAGTAGTAAGAGTTGAGAGTGGTTAAGAAATACTAGTATTTCCTATAAAATATTGAAGTCAAAATACATGAACTATAACTAGACTTAAGTAAATAAACTATTTGGATGCTTTAAATTAATAATACATTGTATCGACAAATAAACTGGGTACCTAACTTTTATTCCGAATGGTATTTTGTGTGCCAACTATATGTCTGTACCAACTTGTGTACCAAAATTGATTTTTTCTTATTTTTATTTAATTTTTTTTCTTCATTTTCAATGTAATATGATTTAGTCTAATATTATACTCTTAACAATGGTTCGTTAAAATTTAATTAGGATATATAATTGTTTTATAGCATTTTTTCTCCAATTTTTAACTAATTATAAAATTGAAATTAAATATAAGAAAATAAATAATAAACCATAATTGAATGGGTAAACCCTAGCCAATTAATGTAAAGTTAGATTTAATCATAATATCATTAAATTGAAAATAAAATAAAAATAAAAAACAAATTACCTACAATAAAAGTGCCTAAATCACAGCATGAAATTAAGGCTAAAGATTATACACATATTACTTAATTATGGAACAAAATATATGGCGATTCCCAGAATATTCTTCACTCTCCTTTCTATTTTGTGAAGTAGGAGATGAATGGATGAATTAACTTTAATTATTTTTGTAAATGAAGATGAAAAACTATTTTCTAGTCTATTTTGTGATGTAGGAGATGAATGGATGAATTAACTTTAATTATTTTTGTAACGAAGATGAATAACTATTTTCTAGGTGGATAGATCAAATAATTAAATTTCTTTCTAGTGCTTGACCATATAGTAGTTTTTTTTAAAATTAAGTTGAAGTATCTAGTTTTCACAAGTAAATAAAGTACACATCCGAAATTGATGCTAATTCTCAAGAATTGGTGAAATAGCATTAATCGATAGCGTCTTTCGAGACTAAAAGTAAAGCCCCCAAGAAAGAGTAGTAAAGTTGATTTCTCTTGTTCATGCCAGACTGAGATGATGATGTGAGAATGAAGAAGAAAGAAATGGGATTTTTCACAAGATTGTTGGGCATAGCACAAAAGGAGGATGAAGAAGAAGAAGAAGAAGGTGAAATTGAAAGGCCAATTCATCCAGATACATGTTGTAAAGAAACCTCAAAAAGAGTGGGCAAGCTATGGATGCTGAGCATTTCCATTTACAAAGCTATAAAGGGACTTGTGCGGAAAATCAGTTCCATCTTCTTCTATCATGCACATCCATTACTACCACTTCAAAACCCAGCATCAACAACAAGCATAAGCACCGAACCTTTACTCATTTCTTCACCTACTACGTTTGATGATGAAGATTCGGTGTGTGAAGATCGTCTTCTATGGTGTCAAGATGAATTCTATTGGTGTCAGACGGTAGACCATCGTGTGGTGGTGTCCGATATGAGGTCTGTTTTGGTTGAAGAAAATGCTTCCACTTTTCTGGAGGAAACTACTGAAGAAGATGATGAAGACGAAGATGAAGACGAAGACAAAGATGAAAACGAAGAAGAAGAGGAAGAATTGAAGAGTGTAATATTGGTGGTTGAAGAGAGGTGGATAAAGCATTACAGCAGCGGGCATAGAATACTGTTAGTGGGAGAGGGGAATTTCTCCTTCTCTGCTTGCCTTGCCAAGGCCTTCCGCGGCGCTTCCAACATCGTCGCAACGTCTCTTGATTCCCAAGGTACTTTAATTGATAAATACTACTCCCTCCCTCCCAAACCAAATGCAAATGCATCCCTTGTCTAAGGAGTCTTCAGACAAGGGATGCATTTGATTTGGGACGGAAGGAGTATAATTAACGGCCTACATAGATCTCATCTTATTGTTTAATTAAACTGTACGCGATCAGCATTTCTGAAGGAGCATTATGTGAAAGCTCTAAGCAACATTGAGGAACTAAGGAGCAGGGGAAGCAAGGTGCTGCATGGGATTGACGCCACTACCATGGCCAATCATCACCTCCTCCGCCACCTCAAATTCGACCGCATTGTTTATAACTTCCCCTACGCCGGATTACAAGCCATCAAGAGTTTGCCGCGCCAGACTCAACTTGAGTATACTTTTAATCGTAGTTTTCATGCAACTAGTAATTAAGGGAAAAAAAAAAAGGTTTGAAGAATGACTAGTTTTGTCGCGTGTGTGTGTGTGTGCAGGCATCACCGGAGACTAGTGAGGCAATTTCTGGAGAATGCAAGAGAGATGATAAGCGAAGAGGGAGAGATTCATATCACGCATAAGACCAACGGATTCCACGCAGAGTGGAGGTTGGTATCCCTCGCCTGCGGGCGGGGGCTGAGGCTGAGGCTGATCGAGGCCGTCCATTTCAAGCATCGTGATTATCCAGGCTACAACACCAAGTGTGGATTTGGGGGTAATAAACACTTCCATTGCTATCCCTGCAAAACCTACAAATTTGGACTCAATTCACACTAATTAATTGCCTCTGCTTCTTTCTTATATGTGTATGGTATCTTCTTCAGAACTATGCCACCATCATCATATATGATGCTTAACTTATGTAATTAATGCTCATGTGCCTACCATGTAACTTGCAACCTCCTATTTTCTTCTGACCAACATTGTTAAATTGTTGGGGTATGCTTATGTCTGCTTTTTTTTTTTTTTTTTTTTTTTTCTGTTTTTTTTTTATTTTTTTTTATTTTTAAATTTGGTTGTCATAGATTTTACGGAAATGACATGTATTCCGGAGAAAACAGAGAAAATTTTAGCACATAAACTTACTTTTTTTTAGTTGCTGACATAAAAATTTAAACCATGCGAACTGTAGTAAAATATTCAAAACTTACCATAGTATTTCTCGTATATCTATATACTATATAAAAGCAGAGTACGAAGGGTATTTTTGTTATTTTAAAATTCAAGCAATTATTTTAATTTTAAAAATTCTAAAAGGGACCGGACGCATATTTTTGAGAACTCATTTCTCAATGGACATGACTTTCTCAAATTCATTGCAATACGTGTGATTTCTCTTATGAAAATGGTGATTTTTTACTTTATACAAAATGAACTTTGAGATGGTATCTTGATAAACTTTTCATTTGCAAATTGTAACGTAGTATTCGCATAATATTTTTATTAAATGAATTTGTTGCACATCGTGCGGGTTAACATTCTAGTTAATATTAATATAAGAATTAATATCAATTAGTAGAGTAGAGCCTAACAAAAAGCCCATCTTCGCATTTTATTTAAAATTAAAAGCCCAATCAAATGAATAATATAATCAAAAGTACTCTTGGAAAAGGTGATTTCTCATGTTAAAAATAAAGATATACTAGTATATTAGAAATTAAAAAAAAAATAAAAAAAAATTGGGAACAATAATTGATAATTTGAAATTTGAACGCAAAATATCTTCGAAGTTAATGGTTTCCTCAAAGCTACGCTTGATCGAGATAATCAAAATCTCTTACAAATTCAGATTACTGAAATCTCAAAGATTAGGTTCGGAAACGATGGTACAAGCAACTGAAGCACAAAACTTCTGAATGAAGATTAAGAACGGTTAGGTGCAAAATTCAAAATGTGGAGGCGCCACTTCAATTCACATCCCCAATTCCCGGAGTTGCCTTTCCAATTTCATCAAACTATATCACAGTAATCGAAGAAATAATGAGGGGCGAAGATTGAAGATTTCCACCTCAGTTTTCAGGCCGTAAACAGTGAATCCGATGATGAGGAGCGAAGGTGAGGAGGGAATGATAAAGTATTACTCGTCATCCCACAGTATACTCTTTAGTTGGCGAAGGCGATTTCTCATTCTCTCTGTGCCTGGGCTCCTAACATTATCGCCACTTCTCTCGATTCTTATGGTATATTTCTTTCTCACTTTATTGTTTTTTTCTTGATTACTGTTATATCTTCTTGTTCTTTAATTTCCTCACGATTTATGCATTTGTCTTGCTTACGATTTTGATGATTGTTTTTTTGCCTACGCATTTTGCGGCGGATTTGTTTCTTTTCTTGTTGCGGGATTGATTTTTGAGCCTATTATCAATCTATTCAAGTTCAATTATGATGTTTTGGTGTTGTTTTTGGAGGAATTTTTGCAGGAAAGGTATTAGAGAAGGTAAGCTAGATGAAACGTCTCTTTCCTCTGTTTATAGGCTGACTAATTATTCCTTAGATTTCTTGCATTTGAATTTCGCCAGTGTAACCCTTCTCCTTTTTTGATAAAAAAATATGCCATTTATGAGATTGGAATTAAGATTGAATAACAAATATACTTTCTGGAAATACAAACTGAGGTATGATTCTAATGATTAATGTTAAATGTTTGGTGTCAATGAGAATCTGTGTCCATGTATGATCTGAGGATGGATAGTATAATGTTTCTGCAGATAAAAATGTTTGTTAAAAACGTTTGTTAAGATGAAAACGTTTGTTATTTTTGCTTTTTCTCTAATACAGTTAAAAATGTGGTTTTTGCTTATGCATAGCTGCATTTGGTTGTTATGCATCATGCTATGCCATTTGGTTATACAATATATTCTCCTTGGTTGTTTCCAATCCGTGTAATGCTTGTTCATTTGATTAAAAGCAGATGAACTAATCAAGAAATATAAGTATGCAAATGCCAATTTGGTGAAGTTGAGCATTCTAGGGGCGTCTGTGTTGCATGGAGTGGATACAACCAAAATGATGACTCTTCCTGAGCTCCGGGGCAAGAAATTTCACCGCATTATTTATAACTTCCCTCATGCTGGTTTTTATGGCAAGGAAGATAATCCAGATATGATGATGTGAGCCTCTTTTCTTGCATAAATTGATGCTGACATTTATATATGTCTTTGTTTACTGAGGAAGCTGATTTTAGATGATCTTGTCTTTCGTTCTTTTGTTTTTTTTTCCTTTCCCCCTCTTTTAAGCTACTACTAACAGAGTTTCCATTGGTGGAAACTGAGAATTTCTGGATTACGATATCTTTCTATGATACTGTCAACTTTTGTGAATTATAGGATGCATAGGGAGCTTGCGCGTGGATTCTTACACAACGCAAGCAGCATGCTGCATTTTGATGGAGAAATCCATGTAAATCACAAAACAAAAGCACCTTTTGACAGCTGGAAAATCGAGGATCTGGGATCTCTGTTTTCATTAGTTTGCATCGCTCAAGATGAATTTAGAATAGAGGAGTACCCAGGCTATAACAACAAACGGGGATCTGGTTCCAGAGCTGACGAGCCATTTCCATTGGGAGCTTGCAAAACCTTTAGGTTCAGACTCAGCCCTTTTGCTGTGAATAATCTGATAATGAGGAAGCTGAATTTGTTGCAACAGCAGACTCCAGTGGCTTATGCAAATGGAGCTGCATTGCAAAACTATGGAAGTGAGTGCCGTAGAATATTCTGGAGATATTTAAAGCACGTGGATGAAACGTTTGGAGATATGAGGTACGATGTGCGTGCTTCAGTTGAGGAAGCATTATGGCTAGGTTATGAAATGTACATGGGTACCAGGAGACATTCGAGTGGTTTTATCAGCATTTTGGAAGAGCTTCGTAATTTGAGTATTCTGAGATCCGAACGACTGAGGCAGCTGCTGTTATAGCCATGATTTGAGCTAAGTTGATGGGGAAGCCATTTCTCAACTGTAAATTCATTTTTTTTTTTTAATAAAAATTCTATGAGTTTGGGTGGAAATTTCTCAGGAAACTTGCTGGTATGTCTGGAATCACTATTATGGAGCTGAGTTTTTTTGGTGATAATTAATGGCTAAGTTTATAATTTGCTTTTCGGTTTTGCACGCCTAAAACTCCGAACATTATATTTCACTACTCATGTAGGTATATGCGATCATGTTCTTTCTTTTATATTATAATTTTTACATTTATTTTGGATGTAATTATGTTACAATATGTACAATTTTTCTTACCTCTTTTATTTTGCTTCAAACTTGTTTGTCATATTTACTTAATACTCCCTCCGTCCTTCATTTAGTGACCCTCTTTTTTCAGAATGTGTGGCACGCGTTTCCACGCTTATCGTTGATGAGTTTTAAAATGAAATTTTGAAGTATTCTTTTTTTTACGGGATACTTCAACACTTGTAATATCCCGTAAAAGAAAGGATACTTCAAAAATTCATTTTAAAACTCATCAATGATAAGCGTGAAAACGCGTGCCACACATGCTGAAAAAAGAAGGTCACTAAATGGAGGACGGAGGTAGTAGTAATTTTTATTTTAGTCATGTGAAATGGAAGCCCATGTGTGTGAAAACCGTGCAACCTACCTCGTTGATCAATTGGTTATCTTGATTTGAATATTTCGACCGATAGTAAGGAAACCGAAACCAAATTTGCGCTTTGAAATTCACCTATGTTCTCTTCTTATTTTTTTTCCTTGTATTCTCACTAAAGGCGATGAATTTAGAAAATTTTAGACTCTATTTAAGAAATATTATCATTTCTCGAAGCTGTAGTATTTCCTCTTCTGTTTGCTAAGTATTCTGAGTCTGGCCAATTTCCAGGAATCTATTTAAATTCTTCCGGGAATCTAGCGGTCAACGAAGCAAACACAAAACATACAATCAAATCCAAATACGGTCAATTTTCAAATTATGCATGCATGCGATGCATGGAATACGTACGTACTACCTCCATCCCACTATACTTGGCCACTTTCATTTGATTGACATTTCGCGCACGTATTTCCACCGAAACCTAGTACGAGTTTTAAAATATAATTTTGAAGTATCGTTTTTTTTACGGGATACTATGAGTGTCATAGTATCCCGTAAAAAAAACGATACTTCAAAATTATATTTTAAAACCCGTATTAAGTTTCGGTAACTCATAGTATCCCGTAAAAAAAACGATACTTCAAAATTATATTTTAAAACCCGTATTAGGTTTCGGTAAAAATACGTGCGCGAAATGTCAATCAAATGAAAGTGGCCAAGTATAGTGGGATGAAGGTAGTACGTTATTTATGATCAGTTGAAACCTGCACATGCATAGTCCGACTCCTCACTCAGTCAGACCGAGAAAAAGGTCAAGTGGGCACAACACGCCACGCGTCAGCTGATAATAACGGCTAGGGCTGACTAGTCTCAGACCCATCTCTCGAATCGAAGACGTACCATTTTTTGTTTTGTTTTTTGAAGAGGTTAAAAGACCTTTTTTTAAAATAGAAAACTTTAATTAAGCGATTTTTTTCTAAGAATTACACTATATGACTGAATACAGGGCCGGTCCTATGCTTCATGTGACTCTAGGCAAAATTAAAAACGGGGTCCTTCATAGGCGAAAAAATTCATCCTCTTCGATTTGATGTTCTATTAAAATTTTATTTTCACGTGATTTTTTTTTGCGACCGAGCTTAAAATATTTATCAATATCTCATGCTTGATTTGAAATTAGTTGGTCATCTTTTTGTTTCTTTCCCTCTTTTGAGCCTCAAACATATGTTTACGAGCATTGACGAAGCCAGGAATTTACTTTAATTGGGGTCCAATTTATAATGATAAAAATAAAATTATTATAGTATATAATTTAAAAATGATTAAAATATACAAAATTAAAAAATACAGTAGAAGATATACATTGACCAGATCCATTATGCGCTTTTTTTATTACTAGCAATTTTTAAAACTATTTTTAAAACGAAAGGGATAAAAAAAATGATAAAATGTGATTTATTAAATAATAAAAGAAAAAAAATGTAGAAGGAGTAGATGAAAGAATTTTATTTTGAAAGAAATGTGACTATTAAACATATGAAAGGAAATGTAGATAACTAAATGAAAGAAATGTGATTAGTTACAAATGAAAGAAATAAAGAAATATGCATAAGAAGTATATAAAAGGAACAAAAATGAAAGAAATGTAAAAAAAAAAAAAAACAAATAAAACAATGTGATTAGTTCAAGTAAAATAAAAAAAATGTATATGAAAGTAACAAAAATGAAAGAAATGTAAAAAAAATAAATAAATAAGAAATGAGATTAATGCAAAGTAAAATTAAAAAAAAATTAAAAAAATGTGGCTAATGAGAATTGAACTCTTGACCTAAAAGAGTAAATAGATTTAAGGTCATACTTGAAACCAACTACACCAAGTGTTCAACATAAATATATTTAATTAAAAAATAAAATATATAGGGCCGCCAAAATTTTGGGGCCCTAGACACATGCCTCTTGATTCAAATCCGGGCCGGACTGAATAACAAATTAACTGCAATTAATCAAATGAATCTCAAACAAAACAATCATGTATGTTGCCCTATATTATGGAGCGGAGCCAAGCAACCCCAACGATTGCCCGGACAATTTTATTTTTCGGTGTTCTTGTTGTGTACTTTTTATCAGATGTACAATCACTTAACTCATTGAAGTTTCAACTGGTAACTTTATTATTTGGTGGATATGTGCTTATACTTCGTATTTTCATATACATCGTTTGTGTTAAATAACTCATGTGGGGAAATAATATTTCTAATATAATAATACAGAGGACATCGACATCTTCATAGAAAAATCAATATATATATATATTTTTTCTAAACTAAGATCATCATTACTTTTATTCGAATTCTAAAAGGCAAAACTTCTAATTTTATACTATATGGTAATGTGGCATAGATAGAGATTAATAAGGTTTGCTTTATTTGTGTGTGTGATCAACTAATTCTGAGTATAACTTTTATAGACATTTTAACTCAATTCGTTACTAGTTTTAGATATACAAATACTTTAATCTTTAGTTATACTAAGAGTAATACTCCAATGTCCACCGTGAGCATGCTTAATGTGCTCACGGATGACGTGACATTGGAATATATAAGAAAGTTAATAAAAATCCTATAAAAAATACTACCTTCATCCCATTACATTAGTCACATTCACTATTGCGGCACGTTTTTCCACCGAAACCTAGTACGGGTTTTAAAATATATTTTTGACGTATTCATTTTTTCACGGGATACTATGAGTGTCATAGTATCCCGTGAAAAAATGAATACGTCAAAATTATATTTTAAAACCCGTACTAGGTTTCGGTGGAAATACGTGCAAAAAGGTAAATGTGACTAATGTAATGAGATGGAGGTAGTAATTAAATCCTACTATAAAAAAACTAAACCCTAACATAAAAAACTAAACCCTAAACAGAAAACTTGCAGACGTGGCACTGCCACATCACCGGTGGGCACATTAAGTGTATCCACCGTGGGTAGGGGAGCATTTCTAGTTATACTCATTAGATATTCAGTAAAAATACAAATAATAATTGAAGCATTAAATAAAAAAATAAATATCAACCAAGTACATATAACTATGATGAGATATTTTAGTAATCTATACCGATATAAAAAAGAGTCTTGTGGCAAAATATACATTGCCTAAAATATTCTTATAATATACCTATATAAAAAGAGTCTTGTGGCAAAATGTATATCGCTTAAAATATCCTTATAATATATTTCAAATTAAGGGTAATAATGTAATCTAAGATATTATAAGTTTAGTCTAATATATATCTATCCCTATCTATAAAAAAGCCTTATTTTTCAAATATTTGTTGCCTATTATATCTCTATTATCTATTTAATTCAAGACAATAATGTAATATGGTATACAAAATCAATTAAATATACTATTACGCATATCATTTTAATAATCTTAATATAATAATTTTTACATATATTCATAAAGAGATCACTACTCAATCCTTTGACCAAATTAAATTAATTTTTTATTAGACTTTCTATTTTAAGTTTGTCGTCAGCAAAACATTATCTCATTATAGAATTATTGAAATATTAAATCAAGAGAAAGGAAAACAATAACCAAACTACTCATTCTTATATAATGCATATATAATACACACATCAATTTTCATTTAATTAGTTAAGAGGTATTATCTGATAAATCGTTCATTAATTACATATATATATATGTGCAGTGGTTACTTTACCTCGTATATATTTATTGGATTAATTTAATAGATTCTATATACATGATAGGAGTAATGTATATAGTGAGAACAAAGGGACCCCACTCCCACAAATTTACATTAAAAAAAACGTAGCATATAGTTTCTCTTTTTAATTTTTTTTCTTTGTGAATATATTTATTTCATAATTTTCTTGTTCTTCTTTAATTTAGCTTTTAGTTTAACATAGAAAATCCTGTTGAAATTTTCATAATATAAAATGTGAATTATGCCAATTTAATTTTATAAGGAGGTCTTGAATCGGTATTTTGTCATGAACACTTATTTGTTTCTCATATTTCACAAGCATTACTTATTTGCGTTTTTGTACATATGCACAAGGTTCTTAACCTACATGATTATAAACTATCTAACTTCAAATCCAAACCAAATAAAGCTCCTTGATACGAGCATAAACTATCTAATAACTCCAAATCTAAGTCAAATAAAGCTCCTTGATATGAGCATAAACTATCCACTTGATTAAAAGCTCATTGATATGAGCAGGGGCGTAGCCAGAAAAAAAAAATCGTGAGTAGGGGCTGTACATTATAAATTTCGAGTTCGATATAAATTTTCTATTAATTTGATTTGGTGGTGGGGGTTTTTATACTATATTTTATACAAATTAACAAATAATTTAAATTTTTTTAAAGAATTTTTTTCTTTTTTAGGCTTAAGTCCCTTCACCCCTATTACTAGATCCGCCCCTGGATACTAGCATAAATTATCCAAATCAAACTTCAAATTAAAGAACTTCTTGAAATGAGTATAAATTTTCTAACAAAGTGAAAAACTCTTGAATATGAGTATAAACTTTTCATAAGTTGAAAATCAAGAAATCCTAAATACGAGTATAAACTATATAAATAAAAACAAGTCCAAAAGATTAAGAACACCTTGACAAGAGTGTAAACTATCAAATTAATTCAAAGATTCGAGACTCATCCAATTCTACGACAAGTCGTTCATGAACAAGTCACGAGGGGGCATTTGTAGACACGTAAATTCTAAGGAAAAAAGAAAAAAAATATATTTTATTAATTCTATATATTTGATTTGGAATCTTATAAAATCTAAATTAAATATGTATTTATGAATAAAGACATTGGGGATAAAAATTAATTTCTTTGCACTACAAGAAATTCAGCGAATAGTGACGGAATAATCCGTCACTAAAGTGCGAAGATCCGTCACTATACTAGTTTAGTGACGGACTGAATCTGATGCTAGATCGATCGACGCTAAACACGTGGTGACAGATTATTTCCGTCACTAATATTTAGTGACGGATTATCCATGACTATCAGAATGGTGACGACCGTGCTGTCACCGGATGAAGGTGACGGATTGGTGACGGAATAAGTCCGTCAATACGTTGGTGACGGATTGGTCCGTCACTAATCCTGAGAACAATGAAGACGTGAAGTGGTGACGGATTGTGTCCGTCACAATCGTAGTTGGTGTCTATTAGAATTGTGACGGAAATTTCCGTTACTAAATCTAATTTTATATTTTTAAAATTTTTAGATTTAATTTGTTTTCTTAAACCTGCTAATACGCTTGTATATTCAATATTACATACAAACTAATAATAAAAACACAATGATGATGTCCATAATACTAATATAATACCAAAGGTCAACAATACACAACCAAATCAACTTCATATCCAAACTCCAACATAAACATACATATCCATATCTAAAGCAAATCCACATTCAAACCATATCATAGTTGACATAATATTCAACTAATAAAGCAAAGTAGTCGAGAAGGAGGCGTAGGTGGTACATGTCAGGAAGACTGAGATGACTGCGACATCAACTGCTCGATTAGCTTCTGCTGCACTTTAAGTTGTTCCTGTAACTGTTTTGTTCCTCCATCTCCTCTTGCAGCCGCTGCTCCATCTCCTCTAATCGGGTGTCGATAGCTTTTGTATCAACATGAGATGTCGACACGGAAGTAGCACTAGAATCATAGCTCATGATAGACTGTGTGAGGGAACCACCACCAAACAACCTACCCTTATTGTCCAACCCTTTTGTGACCTCTAAGTAACACTTGTTCATATCAACCTCTCGTGCCTCGGTCGTACCAGGTAAAGGTTGCCTTAGCTCCTCAACCAGCTCTTCTATCTCTTTCTACAAGCAAGTATAAACTCAATATTATATCAAACATTTCAATATGTATAATTATTTGAAAGAAAAATGAAAAATCACGCTTACCGCAATCCTTGCAAACTTCACATCAGTATAGCTTCCATCTTCCATTTTGTGCATGTACTGAAAAGCATCATAAAGACAGTCCTTTATTTCGACTCCTCTCTCTGAAGCCTAAACATACAAGCAAATTTCATTTATATAAAAAATATCCAATAACAACAATCAAATATGATAATAAATTGACTAACACTTGCATAAAATTTGATATGTATAACTAACACTTGAATAAAAAGTACTTACCAACTCTTCAGCATATTGGAGACAAGATTTTGATCCACCTCTATGCCTCACTTGCCCCGTACCTGGTCCATCAGGCTTAGACATCCTGCATTTATATGCTATCAATGACTTAGCTTTCACACTGAATTCCAATAATTCTGCCAACCCTCCCATTCTTGAGCAGTGATGAAAGCCAATTGCCCCTTTTTTGATTTCTTCATACCATGCACAAAACCTCTATACCTCCTTTGAGCCTTCGCATGCCAAAGTTCGTACACCGTATCATCCAAAGCAGGATCCCATCTGAATACTTTCTGTAAAATATTTAACAGAAATATTGACAACTTATAAGCAACTAAAATTGTAAGATAAGCTTCAATATGAATAGCAACAGTTGTCTAAAGTTTGCTACCTTAAACTCCTCCCAATATGATTTCTTCACTGGATCTGGGGGTCAAGTTCCAACAGTACCCCGTGGGATTTTTAATTTTCTTGAAAATTTTGTATATCACAGATGGAACATCCTTGTGAGGGCACAACACGCTGTCTCAAGTTACATAAAAATGTTGGTTAAAAAAAAAAAATCCATGTTCATGACAGCTGCACATATAAGTATAAATAATAATATACAAGCTATAAATTATATTTACCCATTAGATATCGTCAATGTGGTCAAACGAGATGGCAATCTCGTAACAGCAGCAGTAGCATCGCCTTCAACTTGCACATCAGTAGAACCTCCAACTAGTGTGGTGTTGGTAGATCCTATCGGCGTAGCATTCGTAGATACTCTGGATGTAGTATTAGTAGAACCTCCAACTGCATCACCTGCAACCAATGACATGCCACCAGCTGGTGTAACATAGAAGACCCTGCAGGTGTAGTATTAGTAGAACCTCCAAGTGCATCACTATTAAGTGATAGCGGTGCAACATTAGTAGACCCTCCAGGTGTAGTAGTAGTAGAACCTCCGGCTGCATGAATGTCATCATCTATTGATTGAGTGAGTGATGGTACGCGTGATGACAATGCTCCAGTTTTAAGAATATTTCACCGAACAACTCGACCTTTGGGAGCCATCTGAGAAAGCATATATCAAAGTAAGTATATTCACATCATGATAAAAAGATATAAAAAGATACAGAACACTAACTTAAATTAAAACAAAAACTGCATGCATATATCATAGTAAGTATACTAACACTATAATAAAGAAGCTACCTCACAAAAACTGAAAAAGAAAAAGGAAAACTTAGTATAATAAGTAAACCTGCCACTAATCAACTTCCATGTCATTTAAATTATTGTTATCATCCTCAAAAAATACTATATCTTCCTTTTCTTCATCATCATTGTCTTCAATCTCTACTAGCCCACCACACGGATGAATTGGTGTTAAGTCATCATCTAATGTGGAACGGGTATAATGTACCAACTCATCTTCTTGAAATGGTTGATCAAAGATTGAACTAGATTCCTCTGATGGAATTTCCACATTAGGTCTAGCTTTGATCTTACAAGCTTCCCACCAATCCTTCTTAGACTGGTTCAAACTCGGATAAGGGCAATAGTATACTTGAGTAGCTTGATTTGCCAAGACAAATGGTTCAAACTTATTAAACCTTCGAGTGTGATTTACAGAAACCAATTTGAAATCAGGATGTACTAAAGTGCTTGAAGATGATGGATCAAACCACTCACACTTGAACAACATTGTCGTTTTTATTGGCAAACCAGGATACTCCAACTCACACCCCTCCAACAACCGGCCATAATAATCGAGTTCTTCTCCTTTAATGCAAACACCACTACTCATACTAGCTCGTTCTATCCCATGATTCATCATGTGAAATTTATATCCATTAACAATATAACTACCATATGTTTTCACTTTGACTAAAGGCCCTTTTGCAAGATCTTGCATAAACTTATTCACAACGTTGTTGGCCGGATCTTGAACCTATCATCATAAAGTTTATAAATTACTACCTCCAACCCACCAAAGTAGTCCCATTTGCTTTATTGACTTTTTCGGCATGCGTTTCCACCGAAACCTAATACGGGTTTTAAAATATAATTTTGAAGTATTTTTTTTTTACGGGATACTACGGGTTTCATAGTATCCAGTAAAAAAAAATACTTTAAAATTATATTTTAAAACCCGTACTAGGTTTCGGTGGAAACGCGTGCTGAAAAAGTCAATAAAGCAAATAGGACTACTTTGGTGGGTTGGAGGTAGTATATGTTGTTTAAAATATTAATGGTTAAATCAATAAAACACATTACTTATGTAGAATCTCACATATTCTTTGAACCAAAGGGCAAACTCTCTCTCTATCCTAGTTTCAACATCAGCTTTTGAGATAGATGGATTAATTGCTCGCAATTGATCCACAAACAAGCTGATGAAAATAAATTGTACAAGTTAGATATAAGAATATTAATAAAAAAGACATTTTCTAAAATGGATACGTACCCCAAATAGTTTTGTGTAACTTCATCACAATTGAGCAAAACATATGTTTGAGCTGCATGGTACTCATTTTTGTCCAGATATCTATCTCGCATACTTGCAAAAGGACGGCCAACTTGATTGAATATCGAAAGTCTATCTGGGTGGTCATCATGACCGACATTATCTCCAACATCACAATTACGAGGCACATGCCTTTGCTTTGTTCTCACATGTTCCTCAAAGTAAAAGGAACAAAATGTGGATGCTTCTTCCACTAAATAAGCATTGCAAATAGAACCTTCAACTCTCGCTTTATTTTTAACATTATTTTTAACTTTCGCAAGTACCTGAGATTAAATGGATGTGCAATTTTTTAGTAATCTTATATATCTTTATATATATATATATGTATATATATAACTAAAAATTAATTAATACCTTTCAAACAGATACATCCAACGATATTGAACGGGTCCTGCTAGTCGAGCTTCATCAGCTAGATGGACCGGTAAATGCTCCATATAGAATCAAAGAAACTGGGTGGAAATATACGTTCAAGCTTACATAAAGTTATTGGAATATTATCATTGAGTCTGCACATGTCCTCACTCTTAATGTTCCTTGAAGTCAAGTCTTTGAAGAATAAACTTAGCTCTGTGATTGCCCTCCAAACTCCTTGAGAGAGAAGTTCACGAAATGCAATAGGTAGAATGCGCTGCATTAGTACATGGCAATCGTGACTTTTCATCCCAAACATCTTAAGCTTTTTCATGTCCACACATCTGCTCATGTTTGATACATACCCGTCAGGGAATTTGAGCTATTGAATCCATTCACATAGAGTCTTCTTTTCATTATTGTCAAGCGTGTAACTAGCTTTTAGATATTTGCCGGTCAACTCATTACACTTCAATTCAGGTCTCGAACAATACAAGTTCAGTTCCTCTCTTGATTTAATCGTATCCTTTGTCTTCTCTTGAACATTAAGCACATTATTGAATATATTGTCAAATACATTTTCTCAATATGCATAACATCTAAGTTATGTCGAATCAACAAATTCTTCCAATAAGGTAAATCCCAAAAGATACTCTTTTTCCTCCATCCAGTGCCAAAGCGTCGAGCAATACCTTTATTAGTATCCTCGTTGTCCATTTCGGTGACTTTCAAGAAACCCATGTCATTTATTTGACTTAGTATTTCTTCCCCTGATTTGACTTCTGGTGGACCAGTCGTGACCACCTTGCCCTTCGTGAAAGCTTTTTTGTTTTTTTGAAAAACGTGACCAACATCTAAAAACTTCCGATGATTGTCAAATCATGATTGCTTACCACTTCGTGATAAAGTAAAAGCATCGGTTCGATCCATGCAGTGTGGACAAGCTAATTTTCCTGCAGTACTCCATCCGGACAACATAGAATACGCAGGAAAATCACTTATTGTGGACAAGCTAATATTTCAAGATTCCTTTTCAAGAATGAAGGGCACAAAAGCGTTACCTTATCTTCGACTAAGCCACTTGATGTAAAAACCCCAGCATTTTACAAAGCTACGAGAATGTTCTTCTGCACAAATTAATCAGCATGTTAGTCATATTGAAGAATTGCTAATATATTAAAACCGCAGCTGATAAATACAATGCAATTATATTACAATTTTTAGAGTTTCATTAACATAAATAAAAACGAGAGAGAGGGAAAGAAGAAGAAGAAGAAGAAGAAGAAGGTAGTCAAAATAACGAAAAAGATGAAGTTGTCGCTGTTGTCTTCACCCTGCGCACAATTTTAAGCTCGGACTCCCAAATCCTTTCCTTTATGCCCAGGTTCCTCCCTTCGATTTGACGCCCAGTGACGGCGGTCGATTTGACGCGCAACGCTGGCGATAAATTTTGCCGAGAGGGTAGGGGTCGATATTGGGTATTTCTGATTTAGGGTTCTAGAAAGGGTGAATTCGCTACGGAATAGTTTCTTTCGTAAGGTTAACACAGATTCTGAGTTAAAACGCCACCGTTTCAATCTATTATTTTTTCTTTTCTTTTTTTTTTTTTGTTAAAACACCTTATAAGTTTTTATTCTATAGAAATAGGAATTTACGTTTTCATATACATTAATATCTAGCAAACCTTTTTTTTTTTTTTAATTTTTAAGATATATTTTTGTGGTATAAATCATGCTAGATTAAACATTGATTATGAAATAGTTATAGTTAATCCCAACCTAAAGTGTATATTTAAAAATTACAATTAATAATATACAGAGAAATTAATTAACACTAATAAAAATTGATTATCTCAACATTGTAAAATTTTTAGTGAACAAAGTAAAATAGTGAAAATTATATAACTTAAAATTAAATAGCTAAATAAAAAATTCAATTCGTGACGGATAACATCCGTCACTAACAGTGAAAAAAAATTAAAAAATAATCATTATTTGGTTAATGACGGAATATTCCGTCACCGATAAATAATGACGGACCATCCGTCATTAAATCCGTCACTACATATGGCGCAGAATTTCCCGCCAAATTCCGTGACTATTCCGTCACCAATTCCGCGATCAATCTTAAAAAGTAAAATCCATCACTATTCCGTGACTAAATCCGCCACTAATTGTTGACGGAATATTGTCCGTCACTAATTCCGTCACTGTTCCAGGTGTTTTTTTGTAGTGGGTGGCAACAAGTTAAATCTTTTATTGATATATATATATATATATATGAGAGACAATAGATTTGTGGCACCTCATCATCAAAGGCCATCAAGCTTGCTACTTCTACACTTATAAATAGGGGGTCTTAGAAGAGCTCATAAATCACACCAAAAATCATAATCACAAGCTCAAGAAGTTGGAGTCTGAACTTGCTACGAATTTATCTCTAATATTCAAAGGCTATCTTCGTGTGCCTTTGCGAACAACTTGGAGATTATTAGCGAGTTGTAGTTCAGTACCTTTGCGTGTGTGGAAGTGTGAGACCTAAGTCTACTTAACTTTTAAGTTAGCTAAAAATATATTTTCCTTTAATATTAGAACGTGCGAGAATGCAAGTGTGTGTTGAAAGAAAAGTGAGTCGTTGAATGTGGTTAGCGACTCAATGCTAATGAAAACTATGCAATTTATGAAAAGCAGTTTAAATGGGTAATTAACCTTAAACACATAAACACACAATATTTTTATAGTGGTTCGGTCAATCCGGATTACATCCATTGTTCTCCCGTCGGAGATTACATTTTTATATACGAGAATCTTTTATTTTGTTTCGTTTCAAAGGAAATTAAGCTTTATTTGATATTTTAATTTTGAATTGTGTACTAATTTTGCTTTTTTTTTTGTGTGTTTTTTTTTTTTTACCTTATAAAATTTTAAATTGTGTAGAGGAAGATTAAACAAGAAAAATAATGTGAAATCACATATGCATAGTTAGTAGTATCTTTTAATTTTAGCATACATTTAGAACACAAGACTATTTATTCTTTATTATTATTGAACTTTTATGTCATTTATTTATTCAAAAATACGAAATATTCCTTATTATTCTTGAATTTTTTGCATTTTATATTGCAACTCATAGAATATAAATATTTATGGAAATAAATACGATTTAATTTCAATGATTTTCCGTAAGCCAAATATTATTTTTAAAGATATATTTTAGATTCAATATGCAACGCACGTTACACCTGCTAGTCTTTTAAAACAACTAAACATCTAAATATCAACATCAACATCGTTTTTTTTTCCATCATATAGGTGTAGCCATGAATCATTATATAAATATTGAGCTTAATGATAAATTTAATATTTTATTTTCGTATTTAAAAGTGGATCAATGTACAACACATGTTATCTCTGCTAGTCCCTTTAAATAGGCGTATAAAAAATAAAGACGCCTTAATGAAATGAACCAAGCTACATTCGCAAGTTAATTATTCTAATACTGATTAAAAAAAACAGATCATCATATTGGGATTGTGATAGGAGAGCGGTGAACAATAATTAATGGGGAATTTCCTCGCACATAATTAAGGGAGCCATTGAAAGGTGACTAAAACACCAGAAACGACGACTACCCGAGCTAATGATAGAGGCAAGAACACTTTCCGGCCAAGTCCCATTAATTGATCATAACGATATCGCAAAACGCCAACGTTTTTGTGCACTGCAGGGGCTACTGTGATTTGGTACACAGCAGGGGGATCCCCTCCCTAAAAATTGACCTCTCTAATTAAAAAGATTCTAATTTAATGTTGGTGCCCTTAAAATCAAGGACAAATATTAACTTTCCTCAAGCAAGTTGGGAGGGGTAGACAAACACATTATTGTTCACCGCTCTCCCATCGCAATCTGAAGATGACGACCTTCTATTTTTGTACTCCCTCCGTCCCACTTAATTAGCTATGTTTGTCATTTTAGTCTATTTTATTTATTAGCTATGTTTTTTTTTTGGCAAAGAATATGTAGCTACAATTAACTATCTCTCCTTAGAATTGATTGTAGCCACATATTCCCTTCTTCCTTAATACTTGTGTCATTCTGAAATATAGCTAATTATATGGGATAGAGGGAATATATATATATATATATATATATAGGTAGTAGATCATATGAAAACTAATTATTTCGTGAAACCTGCAACCCATCATAAAATGTTGCATTTTATGCATAAAATGATGCATTTCCTGCATAAAATGTTGCATAATAAAATATATTATTTTATTTTATATTATTTTTATGCATATAATGCATCATAATGAGAATGCAACATTTTATGATAAAAATGCAACACTTTTGTACATAAAATGCAACATTTTATGATGGGTTGCAGGTTTCACGTAATAATTAGTTTTCACCATAACCTATCCCTATATATATATATATATATATATATATATATTGAAGATTTATTTTGTAGGGTGGTTAAAATTAGGATGAGCTTTGGATCCTGTTTGCCCTTAAAGTTGACCTTCTCTAATTCAGAGAATTAATGTTGGTGCCCTTAAAATCCAGGACAGATATTAACTTTCCTCAACCAAGTTGAAGCAAGTTGGGAGGGAGTAGACCAACACAGGGGATCCCCTGCTGTGTACCAAATCATAGCAGCCCCTGCAGTGCACAGAAACGTTGGCGTTTTGCATTGTTTCCCACATTTTGTTGTTTTGTTTTGTATTTTTTCTTTAGTTTATTTGTTTATTTATGTTTTTCTTTTAAAACTTGCTCATTTTTAATAGGTTGATTTGATAGCCTAAGTCAACTATTTAGTTTTTAGTAATTATTATAGCTAAATGGTGAAATACTGATGAAACAATGTAAAAGAAGAATAACGAATAATAGTATTATATTATTATCTATTATCATTAATTATTAATAGTACAGATAATAATAGTGAAATACTGATGAAACAATTTATATTAGTAATTTTCCATGTAAAACGCTGGCGTATTATGCACTGCAGGGGCTGCTGTGGTTTGGTACACAGCAGGGGATCTCCTCCCCAATTTTTATCCGGCTTGACGGACTTGTCCTAATCTATTTGGACAGGATATGGGCTGTAAAGTAGAATCTTAAATGAATTTCAGGTCGGGGTCCTCTCCAAAAATAGCCGATCGGGTCCAGATCCGCAGTGGCGTAGCCAAAAATTATGAACCAAGGGGGCTAAAATATATATTTCAATACTAATATTTGAAAATTGTAAAAATAATAAAAATATAGTAAGTGAAAAAAAAAAAAAAAAAATTTGAGGGGTGGCTTAAGCCTTCCCCAGTCCCCCCCTGGCTCCGCCCCTGCAGATCCGGCTCTTTGACTAGGCAAAAAATGCTAGTGTGCAACCAATACCATTTAGGCAATCATAAGCCAAAATCTATTTTTGGGCGTAGATTATAATATCTATTTTATGATGATATCCTTTACTTTAATTGAGACTCAAAATCCATTTTATCATGGACAGATGAAGAAGTATTAAAAATGAGTCTGTTCTTAAAGAATAGTCCATCCGTCTCATTTATAATGACCAAGTTTTTTTTAGCACGGTATTTTAGAAGAGTTTACTCAGTTAGTAAAATGTAGTGTTAAATATATATGCATATTCCATTCTTTTTTAATATTAGAACATCATAAATCTATAAAAAAACATATTGATGATGTATCTTAAATGAAAAGTTGTATCGAAACTTTTAATTTGATATAATAATTGTAAAAGTCGAAGAAGAAACGATCAAGTTATGGTACGTTAAAATTTTACAATTCAAATTATATTGGGATACGTGTAGATGGAGATTTTTTTTTTTTAATATTTGCTATTTCGAGAATGATCCATTATCAATGAAAATCCGAAAATAAAAATTGACCTATTATAATTGGGACGGAGGGAGTATGTTTTGCCTAAAATATCTATTTAATATGGTTAATTTAAGAGTACTAAAATAATATTGCATAATTATGAATAAATTAATAATTAAACTGAATTCAATTTATATTTAATTAAAATAATAGTTATCTTAAGAGTTTGATTGAGTTTAAAATTCAGTTATCCGGGTTAATGTATAAGAAAAGATTTTCTTTTTAGTTTTTTAATCAATATATTCTTTTTAGTTTGCTGTGAGTAAGGGTGTGTTTGGCTAAGATTATTTTCAAATGTTTATAAGCTCCAAGAACTTTTAAAATGTAGTAGTAATTTTTAAGAGCTTATAAGTTGTTTTAATGTGTTTGAATGATTGAGCTTATAAAATAATAACTTGCTTTATATTATAAACTATTTTTATTATGTGAATGTGAATATGTGATGACCAAAAAATACATGAGTCTGGCATCTTTCCCTTCAGTTTTCAGTGATCTATATATTTAATTCTTCGGGGCCATGAAGACGATAGGTTGCTGGAGGAATCTTTTCCTGTTTGTTTCATTCACATGGCTAATATTTAACATCTAAATTACTTTGACAACTTTCCCCTCAGTTTCCATGAATTGAACCTACCTGTGAATGACGGAAACACAAAACATTTACTTGTTAGAAAGTTTTATACAAACCAATTCATAATATGTCAATGTTCAAATGTGAAAAAAATGAAAATAGCCATTTTGGAAAAACACAAAATGAAAAATACAAAATGGATGCATGATTACGTACATACGTTATTGTTGGTCCCGAAAGTGACTAACACGTGTAGAGGGGGGGATGAATACATGTGTTGAGAAGTGTTTAACTTCTCTTTCGTTTTTCGTCCTTTTATCCGAGTAGACGCTTTGAATGCTAGTGAGGCTTTCGAAGCTTCTCGCTCGTGTGAAAGATGTGCGGAATGTGGTGAGACTTTAAAGCTTTTCTTACAAATTAAAACCTTGTTAATATTTAAAGTGTGAGTGTGTGTATGCAAATAATCAAAGCAATAAATAACTTAAAAGTAAAGAGACACAAACAGTTTATAGTGGTTCGGAGCACCTCTTCTACGTCCACTCTATCCACGACGGGATGAATACCTTCACTCGATATCCCTTGTTTTATACTTCCAAGGGGAAGTGATTCAAAGCTAGTAACAAACTTGCACTTGAATCCTCAGAGATTTCACGGGCTCTCGAGAAACCTTACAACAACAAACTTTGCTACGAAAACTTTACAACCTTACAACTCAATCTAACACAATAGACTTGGTTTTGGGGTTTTTGGGTTTTCGCAAATGAGAATCCTTTACAATGAAGATCACTAGTAAAGGGATAAGGATTTTCGAAGCTAGGCTTTGGATATATGCGGTTGAACCTAGAAAGAAAGTAGTTGCAATACTCAAGAAAATAAATTTATTGAGGACACACTAATTTGAAGCGCTTTGTAAGAACTAAAGAGTGCAAAGGATAATTTGCTTGAGTTCTTGCAAGTAGTATGCTTGAATTGTTTGTACGTGCGTTCGTTTTAGTGTGTGCAACTCCTTCCATTTATAGTAAGGAATCCTACTTCCCGTTGAGAGAGAAGAGGTTGCGTGTTCCTTAATTTCCGGATAATTCAGCGTGTCAGTCGCTTTTCAGACTGCAGAATTAGGAAGGGATGTCTGCCGCACCTAGGGGTATGGCAGTTCACCTAATCTTGACTTTTTCGGATTGTAGCCGCATCCGTTGAGCAATGGTGTGATGACACGTACGCTTCATGCGGCAAGGTGTCAGTCTGTCACGACCGTACTTTGCTAAGGATAGCTAAGACGGGAAACCGTGACTAGGGGTTGGATATAAGAAGCGGGAAAGAAAGGGGAAACGACTTGTAACTCAGTAATTAGCAAAATGAACAATTGAATAGACTCGATCAATGGATAAATAGAAGGCAAATGAAGATATGAAAAAGCCTATGGCTCAAATATAATATAGTTATCCATGAGAAGAAACCGGTTGAACATAATCCAATTTCATGAAGGAATACGAGTAGAGTAGTTCTCGATTTACTGGTTCATGAAGCCAGTTAAACATAATTATCTAAATAAGATAATAGAAGCATACAGCGGAAGTCTTTAACCAAATAGATACATATATGAAGATATGTATCTCTTTCTGAACCAAATTCAAAAGATGAACGAATCTCCTCTCAACACTGCCGCCTTTGCCACCTCGCTCAACCTGCAAGTTTTTGGAAACACGAGCAGGGCTGAGTACTTGATGTACTCCGTGAGGTTATGCCCAAAAATAATTTCAGGAAAATAATCACCAATCATGCATTTCACAGTTACCACAAGGTTTTATCAAAATACTTGTGTAACTAAAATCACTTTATTTCCATGAACAATTGGAGTGCACTCCCCATTTTCTTCCACATCTGTATTATCCATATCTGTAAGTACGCTGGCAAGGTGGCCACCTCACCGGACGTTTCCATGCATAACCGGCCCACCTCTGGAGCACACAGTCACGACTTCGTGTACACATCACCTGGCTAGCGACCTTTGTCTAACTCAGGCTCGATCGATATAACGTTGGCAATCCAACACAGATAGGCATCACACATAAAACCAAAAACATTTTATGCATGAAAGAGTTTTGAGTCAACTTGCTTTATTTTCAAAACATGCTTCATTATAGCAACAATATAATTTTCTTTGTTAGAACGCCCACCTGATTGCAAAGTGATAGATCGGTTCCAGGTTTCTTCCTCACGGTTCCTCGACTCTCGTCCCTTGCTTGACCTTTAGGGAAAAGTCTCGTTTCAGAAGAAATACATTATTACTAGAATTCTCATTCTAGTATTTTCTCTCATTCGAGTTTTAGGAACTCACAACGCTTCTAACTCGTATCGCATATTAGAAATATATTATTAATCGAGAAGATAGAAAAGTCCACCCGGAAAATTCGACATGCCCTCGACGTTCGATAAGTACACCCGATAATTCTAAATTATCTAAAATCAGCTAAAGTCGACTAATTCAAATGAGAACTCAATTTCTCCATTCGAACTAATCCCAAGACTCGATCAAGACGCTTAACAAAGCAGTAGAAGGTCCGTCATATGAAAAACACAAGTTCAACATTCTAAGAGAATTTGGAAATTCTGCGACCCTCTAGGAAAATAATTGTTTCTCACTCAATATAAATCGAAACAGAGCATATGATATTGATTTGGAAAGATAACACATAGGGCTATGACATGTTTAAATTTCAGAATTTTCCCATGAGTGAGCTGGGAGTTTGAAGCATTTATTCCCAGAACTCGGAATCTGAAAATCGGGAATTTGGCAGATTCTGGTACCAACTTTGAGTGAGGATTTCTCACTCGTTTCTTGATGGATTCGAATGAATGATATATCAAAACTGAAGTTCAGAAAATAAGGAACAACTTTCTAGTTATACTATTTTTCATTCGACCAAAGGAAAGTGGTCAAAACGTGGTTGGAAAAACGGAACAGACGTTGTTCGTCGGAATTTCCAGATTGGAGATACAAACTTTAAAAAATCATAGTAAATTCATACGAACTCCGTTTTGAGTGAACGAGATATGTATAGAACGCTAATGGAACGTACTTCAACATGGAAGAAGAATAAATGTCGAATTTCAAACGAGCTGTTCTCAGTTTAGCCCGCAAGTGGGCTGTTTTCCAGATTTCAAAAGAAATGAGATGCGAATTTCAATTTGTCATAACTGATGCATATGAACTCGGATCGAGACAAAATTTGGGCTACGGATAGCTGAGAAAATGAGCTACAACTTTTATTTAGGACTCGAAATGAGATAGAGTCGGGAAAGGGTTCGAAAATGCTGAACAAAAAGTGCACGCCAACTGTTCGATAAAAGGTCTGATCCTGAAACTGCATTCAAAGGCTATGACTTCGACTTTTGATGATTCTAAATCATTACTTGACATCGAAAACGTGAAAGGAACTTATCAGAGACACAAAACCAAGGCTTTAAGGTGTCTATCATGAAGAACAAAGGGAGGATTCTAATAAATTATACATCGATGCTCATCGCACAAGAAGTAGAACACAAAAATGAGACAATCGAACACATGTAGGAACCTCTAACAATGAAACTGAATCTGTAGCACCATGTATGGTTTTTGAATCTTCATCTATTACTCCTAATCATGCTTGAACCGACAAGAAAAGAGAAGATTACCTCAAAGAAGAGAAAAGAAACCGAAGTGGGTTCTTCGAGCTTGTAAACCGAAGCTTCCATGTCCTACTTGCAGCTCTTGAATCATGATTTCGACCTCAGATTCTCGTTCTATGGGTCGAAATATGGGGGAGGGCGAACTTTGGGAGTGATCGGAGACCGGAGGAGTCGCCGGCGAAAGTTCAGCCTCGCCGCCGTTGTCGCCAGCAGCTCGCTGTCACGAGTCACAGCCGATTGTCGCCATCGCCATCGCGGCAGCAGCAGTGGCATGGACTGTTGCCGTCCCGCAGCCGACGCCATCACCTCGCCGTACTTCAACTTGATGTCTCCAGCCGTTGCCGCCGCTTGCATCCTCGTGCAGCAGCAGGGCCAAGGCGATGTTTCGAATCGCTGCCTCCGTTCTCCTCTATTAACAGGTCGAAGATGCTGCTGCATTTGATTTCCATTTTCTTTACTGCTAAAGCCTTTCTTTTCTTTTCTCTCGATTTCGATTGATACTATAAAAATGGAAGGAAGAGTTTTTGGGTGGTGAAAATGGTGTCAAGAAGATGAAAAGTGAGATGGGGATGTGGCTGCATGTCATCCATTATCGGTGATGGGCTTCAAAAATTGGGCTTCAAAGTTTGGGCTTCTATTTAGGCTAGCAAAAATTTAATTAAAAAGGCCCATTGATTAAACTCTCTTCAACTGAATCAAAATTAAAACAATAGAGCTCGACTTTCAAAATGGAACCTGAATCGCACTAGAGAAAAATTATCGACAACTATCGGTGTGTGTAATCGTACATAAAATAATCCACCAATAAATTATAAGTCCAAAAAGACTTCACGAAAAACTATTTCGTATCATAACTACTTCACCAATAATTATATTTTTGATCTCAAATACTCAAAAAAAATTATTTCCTCCTTCGAAATTCAAAATTTTTCCAAATACGGATTTTTACGGCTATTACACAGTCATCCAAAAGTTTAAAAGTCAAACTTATCATACTAGCACAGATTGACGCTTTAAGTTCAACTTTTGATCAGAGACGCTTTGGGTGAGCTGACTTGAGAGTGTTTCGCTTCTACGCAACGGAAGCTCGCTCTAAGCATCTTTATCTGAATTGTCTCCAAGACGCTTTGTCAAGCTTTACTGCTGACGCTTTCACTGATGGAGCCGCTTCGCTTCCTGACGCTTCGCGAAAAGCTTCCTAACATGTAAGCTTCTCTAAGAGTAACTTGTCTAGTTCATCAAAAATAATAAGGGAAATATTCTAAAGAGGGTTTTGAAATCGAATCAAAACAAATTGTTTATTACTTGATTCAAGTTCCCCCTTACATAATATCCCAACAGTTATTTATGAGTACTAGCATGAGTAACATGCATTCGCACGTTAAAAGAATAATTTTAATATCTAAATTTGATGAATAGTTTTATATTTACTATTTCATTCATTTCGTTCAAAGTGTCGGCGTTTCTTTTTTGAGCCGTCTCATTCAAAATTCCATTTTTCCTCTTTGGAAATAATTAATTTTTCAAAAAGTATGGACCTTACCATTTTTCAACACTTTACACCTTATCCTTAATTATCAAGCGGAAATGAAAGTAGATATTTTGAATGGGACAAAGGGAGAATTATTTATATTTATTACAAAAAAATTATGATCTTTTAAAATTTTATATATGTTCGTTTATAAAAAATAAAAATTGGCCAAAATTTCATATATGCTTTCAAAAAAAATGTGTTATTCCTTTTTTGAAAAATTATAGAATCTATAGTAACTGAAACCACAATTTTTCAAATTCGGTAATTAAAGTTAAGAATTTATCTCAATTTTTTGTGTGTGTAATTATAAGTACTAGTCCCCCGTTTCACTATTTTTTTTTTTAGATGTCTCTGTTTCACTATAGTAGTCCATTTTTTCACTTTGGGTTGGCCCATTATAGTAGTCTTATTTCCAAAAATGAAAATATTTATTCACTCATCATTTAGTCCTAACTATGCATGTACTTCAATATGATTTAAATTGGAAGAGTTTATGTTGGTCCCGAAAGTGACTCACACATGTAGAGGGGGGAGGGGAATGAATACATGTGTAGATAAGTGTTTAACTTCTCTTGCGTTTTTTGTCTTTTTTACAAGTAGACGCTTTGAAGGCTGATGAAGCTTTTAGAGCTTCTCGCTTGTGCGAGTGTTGTGCGGAATGTGGTGAGACTATAAGGTTTCTTGCAAGTTAAAACCGTGTTGTTTGTTTAGAGCGTGTTTGTGTGCGATATGATAAATCGAAAGCTAGTAAAGAAAATAAAGCACACCAACAATTTTATAGTGGTTCGGAGTAACTCTCCTACTTCCACTCTTTTCCTCGATGGGACGAATACCTTCACTCGGTATTCCTTGTTTTTATACTTCCAAGATAAAGTAATTTAGAACTAGTAACAAACTCCCTCTAAATCCTCTAGAGATTTCAGGCTCTCCAGAGGCCTACAAACAACTACAACTTTCTAAGAAATCGAAGACATTCCACTTAAGTATGCAAACTTAAGCTTCACAATCAAGATTTCAACTAAACAAAAACTTACAACCTTACAACTCAATCTAAATACAATAGACTTGGTTTTGGGGTTTGTTTTCGTTTAAAATTAGAATTCTTTACAGTGAAAATCACGAGTAAAGAATAAGGATTCTCGAGAATAGGTTTTTGATGAAATAGATTGAACCTAGATGTAGAAAGAGGTTGCTAATTCTTAAGAAAAACTAGGTTTTCTTAAGGACGCACTAAATGATTAATAGCTTGAAGAACTAGAGAGAATTCGAATATTTGAATGCTTGAGTTCTTGCTTGCGAGATTGAATGCTTGTGTGTGTGTCGTCACCTTTGTGTGTGAGCAACTCCTTCTATTTATAGTAGTAGGAACCCTACTTCCTATTGGAGATAAGTGGCGCATGTTTCCCACTTTCTTCGAAAAAACTGCATTTATGTCAGATGCTTTATAGACTGCAGAACTAGGGGAATGTCCCAGCTATTGAAAAAGGAACCCCTAGTTGCGTGTTAGTTGAGCATAGGCATGGGCCTGCAACACCTTTTATTGACTTTTCTGCACATACTTTCTGTTGAGCAATCTCGTGATGACACATGGACTCTGCAACTGGGGCGCATTTAATAATACTTAAGTTTGAAATTCAAACTGTAGAGTGCGAGTCAACTTATCGCTAGATTGCGTGAATGCTCTAAGTGCGGCTTCAAAACCGAGATGCTTTAAGTCTGACTGCTTGAAAGCGCTTCGCTTTATCTGCAAGCTCTAGCTTCCCTAAGTTGAAAGTGTCTCGTCTTCACTCTACGGAACTTTATTCTGCGGCTTTCAACTCTGATGCGTTTCAAACTTGAACTGCTCCAAAACATGCGCTCTAGAATTGAAAGCTTCCTAACAAATAAAGTTTATGAAAGTGAATCTAAAGCGCTATTACTATATCATAAAAAAATAATATGGGAAATAACAATGAGGGTTTTGGAATTGAATCAAAATAAATTGTTTATAACTTTGATTCAAGGTTCCCCCTTAACATAATATCACAATAGTTTAAATTATCATAATTTGTTCGTTTATTCTCTGACTTCTACGATTTTTATGTCAAACTAAAAGTCTCTATATGTTCTTTTATTTAAGATCAATTATCAATTTATTTTTAAGGATCTATGATGTTCTATTTTGAAAAAAAATGAAATATATTAAACATGAGAAATGTTGTGCCCACCTTGTGTGAGCGACTGCTGACGTGTCTGACGTGTTAGATTTTTTTTTTATTATTTATTTATTTTCGTCCCGTTCTCATATCTCTCTCTAAATTCTCTTTTCGAATTTTTTGCGATTTGCCTCCATATACCATCTCTATGTCCCTGCAACTCATTATTATGTTGAAGGTCCATTAAAGGATGCTTCTCTCTATTTCTCTCTCTCAATTATTATATAAACTCTGACTAATATATAAACCCTAACTTAACTGAATAAACCCCAATTGAATCAATATACTTAAAATCAATAAATTACAATTTGTAAATTACAATTTGTGCGTGTGTGTGAAAGAGTGGTGAGACTATCTTGGGAATAAAAGGGAACGCAGAAAGAAAAAAAAAAAAAAGAGCGATAGATTGAGAGAAAGAGAATAAAGAGGGACAATGCCAAACATACAGAGAAAAAAAGAAATTGCAGAGGGATAAAAGGATTTGTTTGAGATATGGGAAGAAGATGAGTGAAAAGTTGGAGAGAGGGAGAGTCAGAAATTAGAATTGCAGAGGAGAGAGAGAGGCGTGTAAAACGATGAAGAAGAAATAAAAAAATTGATGACATATATTGCCACGTCAGCATTGCTCACAAGAGTCGGGCACCAATGTCGAGCAGCATAACAATTTTCTATTAAACATTATACTCTATCTTTAAATAAGTTCTCTTAATATATTATGGAGAATTTTTTTGGAATTAGATTGACATTAGATAGATTATGTCAATATAAAGTATTTGTACTTACTAAAATAGGACTTGACACTCTAAGGGTGTGTTTGGTAAAGAAGATGAACCAAGATGAACCAAGATGAGAGAGATCATCTTGGTTCATCTCACTGTTTGGTAACCAACTAAAATAAACTAGAGGGCCCGAGATGAATACAAGGCCCGTTGATATTTCACTGTTCCGCCTTATTTAGTCATCTCACGTTTTTGGTCGGATGAGGTGAACTCATTCAAACAGTAACACAATATTTTCTCTCTCTTACCATTTTACCCTTATGTATTTATACGATTTCAAATAATAATAATAATAATAATAATAATAAATCAATAATAATAATAATGTAATAAAATAATAATATTAATGTAATAAAATAATCATAATAATAAATAAATAATATCAATAATAGTAGTAATAATAATAATAATAATAATAATAATAAATATTAATAATTTAATAAAATAATAATAATAATAGTAATAATAATAATAATTTAATAATAATAATAATAAATAATAATAACAATAATAGTAATAATTATAATAATAACAAGAATAATAAAAATAATAACTTAACAATATAATAATAATAATAATAATAATAATAATAATAATAATAATAAATATATTAATAATAATAATAAATAATAACAATAATAGTAATAATTATAAAAATAACAAGAATAATAAAATAATAACTCAACAATATAATAATAATAATAATAATAATAATAATAATAATAATAATAATAATAATAATAATACAGAGTAATAAATAATAAATAATAAATGGTACTATTTAATCTCAATGATAAAAAGTGAAATCGGTAGGGGCATTTAATAAGGGTAAAATAGTCAATTTAAATTTTAATCTAGAGTTTTGCAATTTGTACCAAACACAATATGATATCATCCGGGTCTGAATTTTTTGCTACCAAATGGTGAGATGAATGATTCATCTTGACACTATTCATATGAGTCATCTTGAGATGAATCATCATTCTTCATCTTGAGATGATTACCAAACGCAGCCTAATAATTTATAATATCAATTTTCTTACAAGTACTCATTATACAAAAAAAAATCTTACAAGTACTTATGAAATAGTCAAAATTATTTAACACAATTTATTTTGTTTCATTGACCTTCCAACAATTACGAGAAAGTTAAAACCTAATAGCCAAACATATAACAATATAATATTAAATTTTTTAAAGTAAAATAAGTCAATATAATTCTCTTAAAATAAAATTTCCTTCATAGTTAAATATATAAGTTAATTTTTTATAACATTATTAATTGAAAACTAAATTAGCACCTATGTACGACTCTTATACGACTTGTAACAAACTAAATTAATATATAAGGTAATTTATTTATGATAAATTATTATATTTCTTATAATTTATTTGTATATAAGGGTATAATAGACAATCTATATTAAATACACATGACTCTTTTTATACAAGTATTGATAGTTGAAAACTGCATACAAATTATGAATGACTCGGACCGAGTAAAAGTTTTTATTATCTTTGAAGTGGGAAATTCTATTAGGGGTGTAAGTGCACTATCCCAATCCATTTATTCTAGGTCATGTGGTAGTGGGCCCATTTAATTTTTAAAATCAATTCTACTTGAATTTTAATTTTATTTTATTTTTTCTGAATAAGCACGCACTTAACTCTCTAATAACGGCGTGAACTCGTCGACTCTCTGTCTTCTTCATTCAATTTTTTTTGGTCCTCATTCCATACGCTGTAGTTTTCACATATCCCTATATATCTATCTTTTTGCTATTTTGACGTCTTTGCCTTCAGTTTCTATATTATACGCTACTTTGTTTGAGTCTGAGAGAAATAGATTCGATAAAAAATAAGAGAAGAATCTATACATTGTTTTTCCTATTGAGGCGGATGACAAGTTTCGGTTTTCGATTGCAAGTTTCTTTTTTCAATTGCAAGTTTTCTTTGTTTCCTTTCTAATATAATTGTTGGTCATTTCATTTCCATTATTTTGTTGTAACTATCCTTGGAAGCAATGCGCACTCAAGCTGTTTGTGAAAATGCCAAAAAGGAATTCAATATCAGCCTCCAACTTGTACGAGCACTCTGTAGCCACCAGTATAGAAATTTGAAATTTGTTATGAGTATTAGATTGATAATCATTTTAATTAGTTAATGACAAATCATATGGCATGTAAATGTGATTGATTACATCAGTTATGTATTAGAGTGATTCATTACTCATTGCTTTATTATATACTACGTACTACGTATGTGCTATTTCCATTCTTGCTAGTTCCATTGCAAGAAAAAAGCTCTCCCCTCTACATAGCAAACTTTTGTCCTGATCTCTCATCATATGATTTAAGGGGTAAAATCTTTTTCAAACAAGATTTTGTTACATTAAACAAAATGTTACATTAAACAAAAAATTTGTGAAACAACAAGTATGGAAAGTAAAGAAAGAAAAACTGTATTTTCAAAAGGTAATAACTTAAAATAATACACTAAAAAAAAATTCTAATGAGAGCTTCAAATAGCTAAGCAATATTTTTATGAATCAAATAGCTAAGCAATATTTCTATCTCACAGCAGCAGTGCCTACCAGAAACTCATCCATGTTACATATGAAAAGCAAAGGAAAAAAAAACACGAAACAGAAGCAAGAGAAACATAACACGCAGCAGCTATTCTATCTCCTTTTTTGTCTCCAAGCGCCAGTAAGATAAAATTTTGGTTGGAATTTTTTCAGTATTTCACAAAAATATGGACTAAGAGGGACAATGAGAAGAAGTTTCTAACCAAGTACAAAAAATAGAATCTTCAAAAATCATGTATCTTTCCCTCACAACCATGATAAAAAAAAAATATCATATCAAAAATTATCTTCCCCCGATGCCTGCTTTCTAAGATGCTTGGTCTTGAATCTTGGAGTCGTAAATCTTTGAAAGGTTACTCAAATTGCCTGCAATATGTTCCTTGTATACAATACACTCATTTAGTATATATATTTATCTATGTATATATTAGAGAGATGGAAAGAAAGAGTAAGAATGAGAAGACTATATACTTGTGATGGATAAGGATACCCAAATGGATGTGGTAATTCGACTTACATATGCTCTCTTTCAAATGAAACTTGAATGTTATTTGGCCTACATACTACAATCTGCAATACACATATTCTCACAATGCAATGTAATGGTGAAATGCTTCCCGAGTAATGGCGCCTCTCGAATAATGGGGGAAGAATTTTGAATGAAGAAGACGGAGAGTCGACGAGTTCACGCCATTATTAGAGAGTTAAGTGCGTGCTTATTCAGAAAAAAATAAAATTAAAATTCAAGTAGAATTGATTTTAAAAATTAAATGGGCCCCTGCCACATGGCCTAGAATAAATGGATTGGGGTAGTGCACTTACACCCCTAATAGAATTTCCCCAAATGATCTCATCTGGGTAAACAGTGGATGTGATCATTTGTTCCGGTTTGAGTTTCCTAGTGTTTAAACAGTGGAGTATTTATTCCACTATTTTTACATTTCCCCTACTAGTGTTTAAACAGTGGAGTATTTATTCCACTATTTTTACATTTCCCCTGCCTATTGTACTTGTCTTTTTTATTAAATATATTTGAGATATAAAATATAGTACTAATAAACATTGGTATGAAGAAGTAATATTTATCATAAAATTTGTTATTATTGTTATTATTATTATTATTATTATTATTATTATTATTATTATGATGATGATGATGATGAAATGAAACATATAAACTCTACTTTAGGGTTTATTGATTCTATTTTAACTAATAAAGTTGAAATTAAATGTTAAAAAATAAATGTTATTCTATGTCCCAATTTCTGTGTTCCAATCGTATCTCAAATATGAATTTTTATTTTTATTAAAAATATTATAAAATTAACCCCATTTTAGCTATAATTGAAATTAAATGCTAAAATATTAATTATAAACTTTAATTGAATGAGTGGAGTCTAGAAAATAATTATAAAGTTAAATTAAATCATAGTAATAAATTAAAATTATTGAAAAAAATACATAAAGTTAAAAGATATTGATGTTTAGAATACGGTTAGAACATAGAATTTATTACACATTAACCCCCCTAATGTACTTACACCCCTAATAGAATTTCCCCAAATGATCTCATCTGGGTAAACAGTGGATGTGATCATTTGTTCCGGTTTGAGTTTCCTAGTGTTTAAACAGTGGAGTATTTATTCCACTATTTTTACATTTCCCCTACTAGTGTTTAAACAGTGGAGTATTTATTCCACTATTTTTACATTTCCCCTGCCTATTGTACTTGTCTCTTTTATTAAATATATTTGAGATATAAAATATAGTACTAATAAATATTGGTATGAAGAAGTAATATTTATCATAAAATTTGTTATTATTGTTATTATTATTATTATTATTATTATTATGATGATGATGATGACGATGAAATGAAACATATAAACTCTACTTTAGGGTTTATTGATTCTATTTTAACTAATAAAGTTGAAATTAAATGTTAAAAAATAAATGTTATTCTATGTCCCAATTTCTGTGTTCCAATCGTATCTCAAATATGAATTTTTATTTTTATTAAAAATATTATAAAATTAACCCCATTTTAGCTATAATTGAAATTAAATGCTAAAATATTAATTATAAACTTTAATTGAATGAGTGGAGTCTAGAAAATAATTATAAAGTTAAATTAAATCATAGTAATAAATTAAAATTATTGAAAAAAATACATAAAGTTAAAAGAAATTGATGTTTAGAATACGGTTAGAACATAGAATTTATTACACATTAACCCCCCCCCCCCCCCCTAATAATTGAATCGTTGAATCATACTCTCTCCGTCCCTGATATTAGTGTGCTGAGAGAAACGGTACGCAGTTTTAGACAATAATAATGTAAAGTGGAAAAAAATGGAGATAGTGGAATAAGGGGTCTACACTAATAGTGGAAAAAAGGTGGAAATAGTGGAAAAAAGTGGGCCCAGTTTGGTAAATATTGAAAAAAAAAATAAAGTGGAAGGGTAAATATGTATTTTTGCTTAAGAAATCTTTCCATTTTTAGATTGCACACTAATATCAGGGACGTCCCAAACGAAAAATATGCATACTAATATCAGGGACAGAGGGAATAGTAGTTAATAATTTGAGATGGGCAATAATTTGACTAGACTGAAAGTTGAATGAAAAAAAAAATGCTTAAAGATAAATTTGAGTGGGTCAATAATTTGATTAGACTGAAAGTTGAGTGAATAAAAATGCTTTAAGGATAAATTTGAGATGGGTCAATAATTTTCATTTTGAAAGTACTGCTTCGTTCTTCACTATTAGTCCTATTTATTTTTTTTAACTTTTATAACACGTATTTTTATTGAAATTTAATATGAGTTTTAAAATATAATTTTGAAGTATTTTTTTTTTACGGGATACTATGAGTGTTATAGTATCCCGAAAAAAAAAAGAATACTTTAAAATTATATTTTAAAACTCGTACTAAATTTCAATAGAAATACGTGCTGAAAAAGTCAAAAAATAAATAGGACTAATAGTGAGAGATGGAGGTAGTAGATGGTAAGTCACGGATAAAGTTAATTTTAGAAAAAAATATTTTCTATTTAACTGAGAAGAGTATTTGACGATAAGAAATCATGTAAATGAAGTTGAAGATTTCCACCACTTTTCCCCCTTTTCAGGCCGTAAACAGTGAATCCGATGATGAGGAGCGAAGGTGAGGAGGGAATGATAAAGTATTACTCGTCATCCCACAGTATACTCTTTAGTTGGCGAAGGCGATTTCTCCTTCTCTCTGTGCCTGGGCAGGACTTTTGGTTGTGCTACTAACATTATCGCCACTTCTCTCGATTCTTATGGTATATTTCTTCCTCACTTTCATTGTCTCTCTCTCTCTCTTTTTTTTCTTCTTTCTTGATGCTGTTTCATCTTCTTGCTCTTTAATTTCCTCATGATTGTATGCATTTGTCTTGCTTACGATTTCGATGATTCCTTTTTGCCTGCGCATTTTTGCGGCGGATTTGTTTCTTTTCTTGTTGCGGGCTTGATTGTTGTGCTTATTATCGATCTACTCAAGTTCAAATATGATGTTTTTGGTGTTGTTTGGGGGTAATGTTTGCAGGAAAGAAGGTAAGGTAGATGAAACGACTCTTCCTCTGTTTATAGGCGGACTAATTATTTCTGAGATTTCTTGCATTTGAATTTCGCCAGTGTAACCCTTTTCCTTTTTTGATTGAAAATCATGTCATTTATGACATTGGAATTAAGATTGAATAACAAATATACTTTCTGGAAATTCAAACTGAGATATGATACTAATGATTAATTTAAAATATTTGGTGTCAGTGAGAATCTGTTCTACCATTGTAGAACTATGAGGTCTGTGTTCATGTATGATCTCAGGATGGATAGTATAATGTTTCTGCAGAATCCTCTCATCTTTTTATTTCTGCTTTTCTCTACTACAGTTAAAAATGCGGTTTTTTTGCTTAAAATCAGCTGCATTTGGTTGTTATGCATCATGCTATGCCATGTGGTTATACAATATATTTGCCTTGGTTGTTTCGATCCGTGTAATGCTTGTTCCTTTGATTAAAAGCAGATGAATTAATCAAGAAACACAAGTGTGCAAAGCCCAATTTGGTGAAGTTGAGTATTCTAGGGGCGTCTGTGTTGCATGGAGTGGATGCGACCAAAATGATGACACTTCCTGAGCTCCGGTGCAAGAAATTTCTCCGCATTATTTATAACTTCCCTCATGCTGGTTTTTACGGGAAGGAAGATAATCCAGAGATGATGATGTGAGCCTCTATTCTTGCAAAACTACTATCCGGGTTTCCATTGGTGGAAACTGAGAATCGTTGGAAAAAGTAGCTACAGTATTTATCTATGATACTGTCAACTTTTGTGAATTATAGGATGCATAGGAAGCTTGTGCGTGGATTCTTACACAACGCAAGCAGCATGCTGCATTTAGATGGCGAAATCCATGTCACTCACAAAACAAAAGCACCTTTCGACAGCTGGAAAATCGAGGATCTGGGATCTGAGTTTTCATTAGTTTGCATCGCTCAAGATGAATTCAGAATAGAGGAGTACCCGGGCTATAACAACAAACGGGGATCTGGTTCCAGAGCTGACGAGCCATTTCCACTGGGCGCTTGCAAAACCTATAGGTTCAGACTCAGCCCTTTTGCTGTGAATAATCTAATAATGAGGAAGCTGAATTTGTTGCAACAGCAGACTCCAGTGTCTTACGCAAATGGAGCTGCATGGCAAAACTATGGAAGTGAGTGCCGTAGAATATTCTGGAGATATTTAAAGCACGTGGATGAAACGTTTGGAGATACGAGTTATGATGTGCGTGCTTCAGTTGAGGAAGCATTGAGGGTCGGTTATGAAATGTACATAGGTAATGGGAGACATTTGAGTGGTTTTATCAGCATTTTGGAAGAGCTTCATAATTTGAGTATTTTGAGATCCGAACGACTGAGGCAGCTGCTGTTATAGCCATGATTTGAGCTATAAATTGCTGGGGGTGTCATTTCTCAAGTGTAAATTATTTTTTTCTATGTGTTTGGGTGGAAATTTCTCAAGAAATTTGCTGGTATGTCTAAAATCATTATTATATATGGGGTTGAGTTTTTTTTGGTAAAGTTCGTTTCAGAGTAAATTTTGTACGCCTAGAACTCCAAAAGTCTTCGAAGGTTGCTTCCATTTCACGACTCGTGCAGGTACATGCGACCCTTTTCTTTCTTTTATATTCTAACTTTTGTATTTATTTTGGATGTAATTATGTTATGATATGTACAATTTTTCTTACCTCTTCTATTTTTGCTTCAAACTTGTTAGGCCCCATATGTGTGAAAACCGTGCGATCTAGTTGTAGATGATCAATCGATTATCTTGATTTGAATATTTCGACCGATAGAAAGTGTGTTGCTTAAGGAAACCGAAACCAAATTTGGGATTTGGAATTCATCTCTGTTCTCTCCTTGTTCTTTTCTTGTTTTCTCACTAAACGCGATGAATTTAGAAAATTTTAGATATTTAAGAAATATCACTTCTCGAAGCAGTAGTGTTTCCTCTCTTTTTTGCTAGTCTCCAATGGGTTGGTTTGTTCTCATTGACAGAAAGAGAATTTGAGGGATTAGAAAAAGATGTAAAATGTTATCCCATAATATGGTCCCTATTTGTGTTATCCTATGTTATTTAAAGTGGAGAAAAGTGGGAATTATTATACTACAAATGAGTGATAAAATATTATCATGAGTGAAAAGGGTTGCCAAAAATAAAAACTTCTAACTGATTCTGGGAAAATTTTCTATCACAGAGAATAATAGAAAAATGAGAAAATTGGTGAATTTTTTCCATCCTAAATAATCTGGGTCTGGAATTTTTCCCCTAAACTTTTAGGAACTAGCAGGAATCACATGCGTTGCACGTATAACTATTTTTTTTTATCAGTTTTGTAAAAATATAGAAAAAATAATAATTTTCATAAATTATACAACTTGTATCACATAAATTTTTATTTAAGAAAATGAAATTGGATGCTATTTATATGAGCTATTGAGAGTTGGAATTTTGATTTTCAATAGTGTAATGAATTATTGATATTTGAAACAAAAACAATTGATAAGGGTGTGAAATACAAACATAAAATAATGATAATGATAATGACAATGACAATATTAATTGATCTCTAATTGCATTACATCTCAATATTTATGGGAAGTCCAATATTACTAATAAAGAGTTGAAAACTAAATTAACTACAATTAGTCAATTATATTATTGTTAATAGTTGTATATAATTTGAAATGAAAATTTATATGCATATTAAATTTGGAAAGGACCCGTAATTTTATCATATTCAATAACTAATGAAACTAAAAATAAATTATAAAATAAACATAAATTCTAATCGAATTAGTAAACCCTAGTTAATAATTGTAATATTGTGGAGTACTAAGTTGTACTAATATATTGAAATTGGAGACAATAACTTTTTTAAAATAAAAGTGGATTTTGGGCATGTATGTGATGCCAAAATTGAGACAAACTATTTTCTTGTTTTACCTTTGTTAGTTTGAGAGGAATTGTTCTTCTACTTGCTCTTAGGTATAAGTTTATTCATTGTTTAATTATCATTATTCCCTGTACTTTTTTTTATTTATGAAGCGTATTTCAACTGAATTTGTTATATTTCAAATTGTTAAAATATGTAAAATCATTTAGCTTTTTGAAAAAATACTTGTAAAAAATTCAAATCTTTTAGGATTTTGTTAAACTTTTAAAATGGTTAATGTAAGAAAAAATATTTGACTATACAACCGATTGCTTCGCTGATACATGCTCAAGGTTTCCTACATATAATGTTGAAACTTCATTAAATACTTAATTTGTGAACTATAATCTCATTGTATATTAGTATATCAAATTTATTCTTGTTCTAAATTCGTTTTCAAAAACTTTGCTCTTAATTTCGTTTCGGGCAGTCCCTCAAAATTATGCACCTTCTATTTTTGAATATGAACTCACTATAATAATACAATTAAGTGTGAGACTCAATCTCTACTATCAATAAATAATGCAATCCATTACACTAAAAGATTAGACGCGATCTTCACTGTCAATAAACAATACAAGTCATCATTCTTAAAACTCATTATCGGTCAAATCAGAGCAAGAATTTTAGGGACGGATGGATAGAGTAATATTACAAGTTATTTTGGGATACTTGAAACACTAAAATTGAGACAAATGATGCATTAAATTAAATCTTTTCTTGTTTAATTTTGTTAGTTTGAGAAAAAAATAATGTTCTTCCTCTTTGCTCCTAGATACAACCTTATCATTGTCTCATCATCATCAATCTTGTTATATTCTATTTATGAAGTGTATTTCTATTGAATTTTATAAATTCGAACCTCTATAATATTGTAAAAAAGAGTCGCCTTGTTGAAATAAGATGGGATCCTATAATTATAATTCTCTTTATTTCATGGTAGCTAGATATTAAATTTTATTTTTTCAAAAAAATAAAAATCATTATAATTATACACCCATAATTGATTATCATATTTTTTACGTGTTAATTTATAGTAAGTACATTTTTCCTTTAACATACATTCGCATACAAAGTAACATATAAGATTGCATTTTTTCAATTATTCATGTACATCTTTTAGCCTTATTCTATAAGTTTGCATTTTCCTATTAATTCAATAACTTAAAATTAATTTAAAACAAAGTTAATATTATGCATTATATTTATCATATATATACACCAACTAAATAAATTGATTCATATAAACAAAAAATCTAAATTTTGGCATTTATTTGATGACTTATCTATATCACTTTGACCTTCGTCTATTAATTAACTTATGATCTAAAATATTAAAATATATAATAAAGTTTGAAGAATCTATGTAATATTTCTATTTATGCGACATCATCAATCAATAAAAAATAATAGTAATTAGCAAATAAATCTAATTGATGTATAACTCTTCCTCTTAAAGGTAATAGTATTATTTTCAAGCATATATGTTATAACTTACAAGAAATAAATATAAATTCTAATAATATATTAATTCTATTCAAATTACATGATTGATTTTAAATTAAATTATATAATAGGGACATAATAGACAAATCAAATTTTGTAAAACAACACATTTTTATAATAGGGTATAGATGTATAATAAGTCTAATAGTAATTCACAATATCAAGCGTTCACAATAATTTTATGAAATGATATTTCTCTTCCGCGCTACATCTTTCTTAGCAGCGAACTATTCCTAAATTTCTTCAGCTATATGTTAGTAACATTTTGAGTAATGTGAAATCCTCATGAAGGGGGTGATATTAACGTTTGGGTTTTTGCTTTTGGAGGAATTTATCGTTCTACTTTATTTTATTAAACGAGGGTTTTTTATATATCGACTATCGAGTGTTGTTGAATAACGAGAAACCTTTTTTTTTTTTTTTTTGTGACTTTACAGAATCCAATCCACGACTGCATATGATTTCAAGAAACCCATTGGAATTTTAACCAGTTTTGACCAATTAATTAATGGTGTCCTTTTTACAATAGAAACAATTACTTATATAAATATATTATCATTTAAAATAAACATGATAAAAAAAAATTGTGGTTTCCCCACCAAGCTCGTTCTTTTTATTTATTTATTTATTTATTTTTTGTATATGGACCTCTTGTTAGATCCCTTTAATTTTACTCTCAATGTCATAACTTAATTAATAAAAAATTTGGATAAACTCACCTGTAATTTTTTAATGGATCACTTTCTCGCGCTCCTTTTTTGCATATCACACGTGCCGTTAAAAAGATCATGAATTATTAAATTCATGATCTATTTTAATGGATCTCTTTCTCCTCTGCTTATTTTTTGCGTATCATAAATTCATAATTATTAAAACTAGTGCCATTAAAATTAAAAAAAAAATTGGTGAACCAGAACTCAAACGCCTCAATATTTACAAGGGTAGGCGATCATTTCATTTATCTTTGCCATTTTAATTTATTTTTCTGGGAATCATCACAGATTTGTATGATTGCCACACAACAAAGCTAATTTGAGGTAAAAAAAATCACATAGTGCAAAATGTGAGCACTCAAACCTTAGTGACAGTGCAGAACCAAGTTCCGTAGATTGATTATATACATAGTTCTATTACGCCCCCATGAAAATATACATAGAGCAGCTACTACATATAAGCAGTATGATCATACAAAATGCAAGCCAAAAAAACAACACAGCCACATTAAGCCTAGCTTATTAAATTAAAAGTCTAAATTTGTAGGTCATGCTAGGGTTGCAATTGAAGTTGTTATCTCCCCCAAATCCACACTTGGTGTTGTACCCTTCATACTCCATGTTATTGAATTCCACCACTTCTACAGCCCTAAGTTTGTGGAGAGAAGCCAAAGCCTCCAACTTCCACTCTTTGTGGAATCCATTAGTCTTGTGAGTTATGTGAATTTCACCATTTTCGCTCAACATTCTCTTGGCATTCCCCAGAAACCCACTCACCAGTGTTCTATGAACTCTACATTTATATTTATATTTATTTATACCATTATCAACAAAAGATTAATTTAATTAAAAGAGATCATCATTTTCTCAACAGTAGTGAGAATATATATAGAATGATGCAATTACTAACCGGAGCTGTGCCTCGCGCGGTAAGTCCTTGAAAAATCCGGCAAATGAGAAATTGAATATTATGCGGTCGAATTTGATTCCGCCGAGGAGAGGGTGATTAGCCATTTCAGTTGCGTTAATCTCGTGCATCACACTGCATTTTCTTATGTATAATTCCACCAGATTGGATAACGCACTCCCATAATTATTCACCAAAAAACCTGCAAAAGTGGGACTCGTGTAAATTCAAATCCTCACAAGAAGAGAAAAGCGGTAGTATAATATATACCTTGAGAATCGAGAGACGTGGCGACCATGTTAAATTCTTCCGGGAGTCTAGCGGTCAACGAAGTAAAAAAAAAAAAAAGACATTTATTAGTGACAAAGTTTTCCACAATCAATTTTCAAATTATGCATGCATGGTATACGTATGATTAGTTGAAAACTGCACATGCACAGTTGGACTCCTCATTCAGTCAGCCGGAGGAAAAGTCAAAGTGGGGCCAACACGCCACGCGTCAATGACGGCTGAATTTACTTGTTCGACCCCCAATAATTTTAAATTTTAAAAAAATCAGCACTTTTGTTAAGAATAATAATATAAGGGGTTAATCCCTAAAAGTAGTCATTTTGATATCCTAAATTCAAATACTAGCCACTCATATAAAAAATATAAATACTAGCCACTCATATAAAAAACAAATAATAGCCATTTTTTACGAATACACGAATACATGAGTTGTGTATTCGTGTATTCAAGGTTAATTTTCACGAATACATGAGTCGTGTATTCTTGTATTGAAGATTAATTTTCACGAATACACAAATCGTGTATTCATGTATTAGTGTATTAAATGTTAATTTTCACGAATACATGAGTTGTGTATTCGTGTATTCAAGGTTAATTTTCACGAATAAACGATCGTGTATTCATGTATTTGTGTATTCAAGGTTAATTTTCACGAATACACGATCGTGTATTCATGTATTCGTGTATTCAAGGTTAATTTGCACGAATACATGAGTCGCGTATTCATATATTCGTGTATTCAGGGGTAATTTGGTAAGAGTGGCTAGTTTTTGTGTTTTTTATATGAGTAACTAGTATTTGAGTTTGCTATATCAAAGTGATTATTTTAAGGGTTGCCCCTAATATGAGAGTAATAATATTTTATGTCGTACAAGATAGATGACAAAAGTCATTCATAGTATATTATAAGATTAAACAATTAATATATGTGATCAACACGAAAAAATTGAACATTTCAAGCATCATGAATATTGACACTTTTGATAAGGATAATTACGGATGTGTAACAATTTATGTGTCTCAATTGTAAACATTAATTTTTATTAGTTTTATATTATAATAAATCATACGTAGTAATAAACATTTATAATCACAAATTGATTTTTTTTTAAAAATAATATTCCCTAATTTTGGATTCATCAACCCTATTTTAGTTAATAAAATTAAACTTAAATGTTAAAAATAATTATAAACCATAATTGGGTGAGTGAACCCTAAAAAATAATCCCTCCGTCTCAATTCAATTGTTTCACTTTCCTTTTTAGTTTGTCTCACTTTAATTGGAGCACCCTAAATATGGTACTAATATCCCATCTGAAACTAATCCGGCCACTAATTAAAAAGTCCACTAATATAATCCAAACAAATATCGATTAAATTGACAATATCGATTTTCTGTATGAAAAAAATAATTAATTAATTAAATTAAATTAATCTATGCAGTAAAAAAAATAAATGAAAAGAAAGTGAAAAAGAAAGGAGTATAATAGACTACAAACTAAGCATTCTGTAATGAAGTGATTAAAAGCATTGACCCACTTATATTTATTACACAAATATCACTCCTTAATTCTCGTGTCCAAAAGCAAATACGATGCTTGAACTGAGACGGATGAAATACTAATTATAAAATCAAACTAAATTATATTAAAATTAAAATTATTGAAAAGAATATATACAATTAATAGAAATTGATGTTTGGGACACCGTTCATACACAAAATTTGAGACTCGATTTTTTTTATTTGAATATTTCGTCTGACCGCAAGTGTATATATGACGCAAAGGCGATGACATTATCATTGCGTCTTTTGGGTGGGGTGGGGTGGGGTGGGGTGGGGTGTAACAGTCTTGGCATCTTTCCCCACAGTTTCTAGTGATCTACTTAAATTCTTGGGGGCCATGATGGCAGGCCCGGTCTTGGGCATAGGCGGGGAGTGCCACCACCTAGGGCCCATGGTCGGAAGGGGCCCCAAATTTTATTTTATTTTATTTTTTTTTCATTTATTATATGGAATGAAATTGTAGTTAATTCATACATAATTCTTGTCTTTTGGTCATGATATCTGGGTTTTAGAACTGGAAGAAGAAGACATGAAAATTGAAATTGAAGCTTGCGGTGTTGCAGTCGAATGAGTCAGAAATCAGAACTTGTTGAGACAAAGAAGTATGAATACAATGAAGAATGGGGATGAGGCCTGAGGGGAAAGAAAGGGGTGGGGGCCTAGGAGAAACACTTCTACTAAAATTGGGAAACACGCTTGGACACAATTAAAACTTCTTTGTTTGCTTTCTTCTTTTTATTTTAATCTGAATTATAAATGCAGATTTTCTTTGCACTAATTAATTATACTTCTTACTTTTCTAACATTGTGAAATCAATATAAAAGTCTCATGTAGGGATTTTTTTTTTCCAAACACCTCGAAAGGGTGATGGGTTAGGCAGACCCCCAACCTGTATATAACTCGAATAAAATCATACATTGTCTGGTATGTTGGGATTAATGTTTAAGATCAAAAGTTTTAAGTTTAAATTTTTTGTGGCATAGTTTTTTAATTTAATATAATAAATGTATTAAATGATGGGTCATTAAAATTAGGTTAATTTGTAGTATAGTAAGAGTACAAAAGATATTAGTATATTAAGCTCACTTCCAAAAATAAAATATGCACTGATTTGGAAGACATGTGAATGCCCCAAAAAACTTGTTTCTCAAACTTGAAGTGGTCGAAAGATGGATGAACTTAAAAGATTTTTTTTAGGTCTTGAAAAATTACAGGGGGCTCCACTTTCAATTTCGCCTAGGGCCCATAAAATGTCAGGACCGGGGCTGGCCATGAAGACGATAGGTTGTTGATAGGAGGAATCTGTTCCTGTTTTTATTTTTATTCCCAAGGATATATGGCTAATAATTAACATCTAGAATACTTGGGCAACCAGGAACCTACCTGTGAATGAAGCAAACACAAATTTAACATTTATTTAATTTTCGCAACATGTTAATTTTCGTACAACGTTATTTATGATTATAGTTGGAAACTCTAAATCATGGATGACTCGGACCGAGTAAAAGTCTTCATGTTTGAAGTCTTCATCGTCATATATCATACTATATGCTAGTAATAATTACTCATTATATATATATATATTTTTTTTTCAACACTAAGCCTCACTCTTCATCACATTTTCCTCCGGTACAAACCAAAAGAAAGATAGATAGAGAGAGATCATCACAATGGCAGAAGTGGCGGTTGCGGCGGCGTTGGGTTTACTCCCGTTGATCACACCTCAGCTCATCAAAAAACTGAATCTTCAAATGGACGTGGAGGGAGAGATCGAAAGCATGCAAAGCTGGCTTACTTTGATGCAGGCTTTCATGGAAGACTACTACGGCCATCAACATAGCAAGACGCTGGCAGACGTCCTCCGCAAAGTCGGCGAAATCACATTCGATATAGAGGACGTGTTCGACGAGTTCAACCGTCTCTCGCTGCTCCATAAATTTCATGACAAGATATTCTTACGCGATATCTACCAGCGTGGATTGAAGGAGAAAATAAGGAGGATAAAAGAAGGCATCAAAACTATCACGATACAGAAGGCTTTCGCTGCTAATTCCTTGTCGAGCTCAACCTCCATGCCAGTCAGTAATCCTCTTCTTCTTCTCCCAAAGAATGAGATGGTCGGCTATGAAGATCACAAGAGAAAATTTATAACAAGCTTGGTGCATGGAGAGAAGAGGCCAGTCTTTCTAGCCGTTGATGGCCCTCCCGGCTCCGGGAAGACAACGTTCGTGGCAAATGTTCTCAACGAAGAAAGAATTAAGAAGAAATTTGATGCCCCTGCTATCGTCTCCTCCGCCCGTTTCGATGATGGGAAGAGTCTGCTACAGAAGGTATGTGAATCGATGAAGGTACATGATGAAGATGAGCTGCGGGGATTTCTCAACGGGAAGAGGTACCTGATTGTTGTTGATGATGTTTGGGGGCATGATGAGTGGAAGAGTTTGAAGGACTCAATCTTTTCAGGCTCCGATTCATCGTCTCGTAGGAGGAGCAGAATAATCGTGACAACGAGGTCCTCAAATGTCTCCGCCATTTGCGACCATGTAATTAGCTTGCAAGGTCTGGGAACATCAGACGCGGAGAAGCTCTTCTTCCAATGGGCCTTCCCCGGCAACGAGGTATGCCCTCCGGAATTGCGTAGCGTTTCCACGAAAATTGCGGCCAGGTGCGGAGGACTTCCCCTTGCCATTGTTACGGTAGCAGGTGCACTAATGAAACAAAAGAATCGGTACGAGTGGGAGAGATTTCACGAGAACTTCGGCAGTGAAATCTGGACCAACTCCGATCTCGGTGCAATCAACGACTCTCTGCTTCCTAGCTATATGGATCTCTCGAGCAGGCTCAAGTGTTGTTTCTTGTACATGAGCATTTTTCCAGAGAATCGGCCCGTGGAGCGGGGAAGGCTGATTCGTCTCTGGGTGGCAGAACGCTTCGCGGTGGCGACTGACTCTCACACTGACACAGCCGAGGAAGTTGCAGAGGACTATCTGAATCAGCTGATTCAGAGGAACTTGATTCTTGTTTCCAACTCCCATCTTCTTAGCCTTCCAAAGATTATCCACAGCTTCGTCGTCCGAAAATCTAAGGAAGAAAATTTTGCATCAGTTTTTTCCCAAACCCACACGACGATAGAGGATCAGAGACGCCGTCGACGTCTGTCTTTCCACGATCATTGCCGGCTGCTTTCGCCGAAGGAGGGAGACTTTGATACTGTCCGTTCCATGTTTCTATTCAGATCAAAAGAAGAAGAAACAGATACAGATTTGAAGGAAAACCTGCACATGCTGAAGTTGATAAAAACCCTAGACGTGCAAGGTGGGAATCTCACAATATTTTACAGGAAAATAACACGTCTCGTCCTTCTCAGGTATCTCAGCGTCAGAGACACCAAAATAGAATCGATTCCCAGTTCCATAGGCAAACTCTCTCTCCTCGAAACCTTAGACCTAAGGCGAACCCAAGTCGCAGAGCTTCCTCAAGAAATAACCAACCTGCATAACCTCCGACACCTCCTCGCCTCCAAATACGACGTAGCTTTGGATTCTGTGGAAGGAGTTGGGTTACCGGTGGGAATCAGCAGATTAACAAATCTGCAGACTTTGTCCCTGGTGAAGGTCGACCCAAACGGCGGAGTCCTCAAAGAACTGAAAGAACTAACCCAACTCAAGGAGCTAGGGCTGACTCATCTGAGAATGGAGCACGGCAAAGATCTGTGCGCAGCTCTTGAGTTGATGAAGAGTCTGACGACTCTCGATATAACTTCGTCTTCGAAGGAGGAGTTCATCGAGATAGAAGAGATGGAGAGCCACCCCAAGAGCCTTAAATTTCTCTACTTGAACGGCCGTCTCGAAAAGATTCCGGCATGGATCTCGGAACTGGATGGTGCGGTCAGAATCGATTTGAAGGGGTCTGGATTGATGAACATCCCCTTGCAAGCTCTCAATGGCCTTCGAAATCTGAGGGAGCTGCACCTGCTCGGCTGCTTTTCTGGGGAAGAGCTGATATTTGAGGGTGAGGGTTTGGAGAAGCTCGAGATTATAGTTATCGAGGATTTGGGCAATCTTATGAGGCTCAAGGTTGGAGGAGGAGCCGCGCCTGAGCTGAAGAAGATATCAGTGCGTAGATGCCCTCGATTGAAGATGCCATTTCGAGTAGGCAATCTCGTCGAGTTTGAGACGGCGGAGGACATCGACGGTGGAGATAATTACGTTAACAAATGGGTTAATCGTGCCCGTGCATTCGTTCCTGATCGAATAAATGTGAGTATTGATATGAAGTTGAGGGGAATAAACCGACAGCGTTGATTGCTGGGCTGGAAATTAGGATCGACAGATGCAATTTGAGAACCGTTTGAATTAGTTATGTTGGTTAATTATAACTATATGCTTTCTACTTTTACGCTCTTTCGTTTGGGTATGGTATATACTCTTGTACCACCACTTTTCATTTTAGTTTGATGAATATAATGCAGATGTGATTATGGAAAACAATTTCTTTATTAAAAATGAGATTTCCTTTCCTTTTGGTAGCACATATTTTTGAAAAAGCTGAAAATGATTCCATTTTAATTATCCGTCATTTTTATGAATGGAAATCAGATAATCATTAAACTTTGCTAATAAATCGAAAAAAAGATTTTTAAATTAACTTACCCAAAACTTGAACTAAAAGCTTGATTTTATAAACTCTGGAATTATAAACTGAAATTAAGGGGGTGTATTCAATTGAGATTATGTTGGATTTTTTTAGATTTTAAAAAGTCTGTGGATTTAGAAAATTCATAGACTCATGCAGAGTTTGGCTGACTTTTCTATAGACTCATGCAGAGTTTGACTGACTATTTTCATTGATTTACATGAATTTTCATAAACTTGAGAGGATTGTGGAATACAGTTTTTAATGGAAAATTTATAGTAGTTTATATCTTAAACTTTTAACTATTTAAAAAAATATCCTAAATTCTTCTTCCCTTTTTTTTTATGGGAGTACTAATTATGAGCTTATAGAAATCCGTGCCACAAAGAGGGTTTCGAATTCTTTATAGACGAAAGAAGTATAACCTACACTGCAACACCAAGTCAATTAAACGTGAACATCAATACAAAATTTGTAATGGACCGTCATTCTATTTTCTTTGTATCTCCAATTAAGACGCGATTTTATAAGATCTCAAGCACTGGTTTTGGCCATTATTGCCTTTTTCTATATAGGTGCAAAATTCCAAGATGATGTATATATGATTCCTAAGATCATATTTACAGATTTTCAAATCTGCTCATAAGATCATATATTTCATATACATTAATTACATTAAACATCAAGGGAGTGCAATAATTATGCATTGACTATGGCCTAAATTATCCATCCCAACTTAATGATTCAATTTTCAAACTTGAAGGATTCTAAAAAATTGTCGCACACGATGCTTCACAAGCACCAAGTCAATTAAACACAAGCAGAGAGAAGCAAAGAACTAACTCTTAGAAAAAAGAATATTTGTGACGACGAACATGACTATGTTTTACTGGGTTTGAGTTGCCAGGTCATCATCATCAAAAGAATTTTTTAAGAATCTGACCTTTGTGAGAAGATTTGTAAAATCTCTGGTTGTTAGGAGAGATTTTAGAAAATGAAATTTATTCATGTTTTTTAAAGAGAATCAAAGAAAATCCATGGAGTATTAAAATCCATAGACTGTTGAATACCTCAGGATTTTTAAAGACTTTTAAAAATCCGAATTGAATACCTCAAGATTTTTAAAGACTTTTAAAACTCCGGATTGAATACTTCAGGATTTTTAAAGACTTTTAAAAATCCAGATTGAATACCTAGAAACTTTTAAAGTCTTAAAAAATCCTACAGATTCCACAACCAATACACCCCCTAAATATAGGAATAATAAAAACCCAAAAATCCAAAATTTTCAAGAATGTAAAATCTGGAATCCAAAAAACAACATATATAATATGCAAAACTCAAAATTTAAGAGAGGGAGAGAGAAAGGAAAATCCTGCATGCTTCTTCCTCTTCATTAATTATTCAAATTTACATGGAGGGGAAATTGCCTGCGGAAATATTAATTGCGTAAGTATTCCGTGGCAATCTGGCGGATTTTTGTACTGTTGAATTTAATTTAAATAGACATAATATTCACTTATAAATACACAAAGCCAACAACATAAATTCTCTTCAACCACCTTCTTCAAGTTAGCCAAAAAGACGCCATTAATGGCTCCAATACACTTTAGTGCAGACTTAAAAAATGCTATAGCTTAGTACATGTTGAGGAACAACATCGATGGTAGAGTTAGCAGGGGCGGACGCAGGATTTAAAGTAAAGAATGTTAAGGTTGTAATTAAAAGAACAAAATATAAATTTAATAACAAATATACATTCTTATATCATAAATCGTGAATTGATTTGCCTAATTAAGATTTAAAATTAGGGATTTTAATATTTTTTATATGTATTCAAAATATATTTATATATAATAGTAGTAATAGTAAAGGTATAATAGGTATTTCACAATTAAATTTAAGGGGTGTCAATTGACACCCCTTGGCCTAATGTACATCCACCACTGAGACTTAGGATATGTGAACAATCAGAAGCAACACATACAACCCAATCGTGTTGTTGGCAGATAGATATAAATTTTTGTGTCTCAATCGTGTTAAAAATATTAATTTTTATTAAGTTTATAATATTTTTCATAAAAAGAAAATTTTCTATATTATAATAAATTATTATAAATATTTATAATTAAAAATTCAAATTTTTAAAGATAATATACCCTAGTTTTTGGATTTATTAACCCTATTTTAGCAAATAAAATTAAAATTAAATACTAAAAAATAATTAATCCTAGTTTCAAAAAAAATAATTAATCCTAATTGGATGAGTGAACCCCAAAAACTAATTATAAAATTAAACTAAATCACAATATATCAAAATTATTGAAAAAAAAAAGATAAAATTAATAAAAGTTGATATGTGAGATACAGTTGTGACACAAAATTTGGGACAAATGATCCCATGTGTATAAATAAAATGAGTATCAAATCAAGTACTAATTGTAATGCCCCGACTCCGAGAGATTTGGGCGCTACCAAACGCATACGAAGAAAGAAAAAATACAAAAAAGGGACGTCAAGAAGAAACTATTCAATAATTATAAAGCTTTCGCGAAATTATAATTACAATTCATAAGCGTTTGTTAGTCAACCTCCAATAAGATGAGAGTTAAATAGTCGAATCAAAGCTTCAACAATAATTTACAGAACTATGACGAAATCAAATATTTATATTTTACTAAATAATTTACATCAAAGGAGATATACGACCATGTCGATATCGATTTTCAAAAGAGCTTACACTGATTATATATTTTGAAGTTAAATGGTTTAACGAGTTATTTGAAACAAAAAGACTTGCTTAACGAGCTTGTTTGTTCCAGTTTGCTTCTTTTTTTTTTTTCCCTTTAAGCAAACACAACACACACACTCTTACAGACACGCACCCGAGATGACTCGAACTCCCACCTCTTGGTTGGAGGGAAAATGTCTTAACCAATTGAACTGCGCTTCGTTATCAAATACTGTCGAGCTCCACATGGGATCCTCTGTCTTGAATTATATGTTACAACCGTGTCCCAAACATTAAAATTCTATTAATTTTATGCATTTTTCAATAGTTTTAATTTATTATGATTTTTTTTTAATTTTAAAATATTATTTTAAGGTCCACTCATCCAATCAGGATTTAATTTTATTAGCTAATATATGGTTTAATTTAATCTACGTAGTTGCTGACATTGTATTTGCAGGCAAGGAGATGACGAAGGTTGTGGAGATTGGATATTTCTTGGGGAAGCTCCAGGGACTTGGGTTTGTTTTAGATCCAAGGTTTCGAGGTAAAAACTTTTCTCTATGGAACTGGGAATAGACTTTATTTTGGTATCTCTAAAACTTACATACCTCTGAAACGGCTCATTTCCTTTGGAAATTCTCTTAGAGGCGCACCTTACACATCCACCACTTTTATCAGCTTCAGCCTCTACAGATTTCTCTCCAATTCTGGATTTACTTCAAGCAACCTCAAGAGAAACACGGAACGAACACTCAATCGAGATTTTAATTCTGTTCAAGGTGTTAAGTTGCAGGAGGGAATCGGCAAATTAACAAATCGGCAGAATTTGTTCCTCGTGAAGGTAGGACAAAAGGATAGAATCCTTAAAGATTTGAAAGCACTAACCCAGCTTAGGAAGCTTGGAGTGACCGGGCTCAGAAGGGAGCACGGTAAGGATCTGTGCGCAGCTGTTGAAGCGATGCAGAGTATAAGAACTCTGGATATAACCTCAGACTCAGTTACAAAGGAGGAGTTGATAGAAGTGGAAGAGATGAGAATGAATCCTCCGAGGACGCTTCAACGTCTATACTTAAAAGGCCGTTTGGAAAAAATTCCTATATGGATTTCTCAACTGGATAATCTGGTGAGGATCGGTTTGAAGTGGTCTAAATTGAGCGACAGTCCTTTGGAAATTCTCAAATGCCTCCCGAATCTAATGGAGCTTCAGATGGTTGATTGCTTCACTGGGGATATTTTGAGATTCGAAGCTCATGGTTTCGAGAATCTCAAGATTCTAGTAATGGAGGATTTTTATAACGTGAAGACGGTCGTGATTGAGGAAGGAGCGATGCCGAAGATGAAGAAGATATCACTAAGTAGATGCCATGAATTGAGGACGCTGCTGGGAATAAACCATCTTGATAAGGTTGAGGAGCTGACTCTGTATGATATGGGGAAGGAACTGGTAGATCGACTCAGCATCGATGGTGACCATCGAGAATATGTTGAAAAAATTCCTCTCATTCTTGCCTTTAGTGGCGGGACGTTTCAGAATCTCTCTGCTCGTATCGAACCCTAATTTCATCTGCGGTATTGGTTGCAGATAAAAATTAGTACTATGCTGTTTTTAGACTACTGCAGATTGTACTCGGTTTTTACTATTACATATTCCAAAATTTCTCTATGAAATCTTGTTATTCAAATCTTGCTAGATAAGAACTTGTTAGAGCTCATTTTGAAATGAACCACTTAAGCTATGTAATCCTTAGCTATTCGGATTTTGCTCACTAAAAACTCGTTCGAGCTCATCTTAATAATAAATCTGAAAGGGACACACTTGGATCAGACCGTGAGGCCGGCTAAAAGATTGATATTTTTATTCGACTAGATTAGCACTTTTCTATATAAAGATTGACACGTTTAAAAATTGACACTTTTATTCGTAAAATAATTATGTTAAAGATTGATACTTTTATTCATATAGATTAACACTTTTCTGCATAAAGATTGACACTTTGACTCGGTCACACTATATGGCCAGCCTCACCCAAGTTTTTGCCAATCTTGAAAAATATATTCATCGAGCTACTGTGGCAACGAAGAAGAGGAATGAGATGCATAGCTGCGGCAGACAAGAAATAACGGTTATGACACCGATTACTCTCTCCATTCACGAAATAAATACTACATACAAAAGTACTACTATTTTTTTTTTTTTGGAGCCCCTTACTCCCCTGAGCCCTAAACGGTTGCACTTGTTGCCTAGTCTAAAAACCGGACCCGGACCTGAGAATGTTGTATTGAAGTTATTTTGGGGCGGACCACAACATGAAATTCATTTAGTGCTTGTTTGCTAGATCACATAAGATAAACCTAGATAGGATTGAAGTGTGATTATAATCTTACTTTGCTATAAGATTGTAATTCAACCATTGTATTTGTTATTTGTTTGGTAAGCCAAATTAAGATTGGAGAAGGAGATGCAGAAACTTTCTGCGTAAAAAATCTAAAAATAGCTCTTCAATGATTTCCCTACCTTGCTTCCCCACCCTTCGCCACCATTTTGCCCACCATTTTCGCCCTCCATTTTCCCCACCATTAAAGAACAGAGAAGAAGAAGAAGAGACATTGAAGAAGAACAGCACCAGAAGAAGAAGAAGAGGAGGAGGAGGAGAAATTGAAGAAGAAGAAGAGAAATTGAAGAAGAACAGGCGAAGAAGAAGAAGAGAAATTGAAGAAGAATAAGAACAGACGAAGAAGAAGAAGAAGAAGAAGAAGAAGAAGAAGAAGAAGAGAAATTGAGACAGAAGAAGAAGAAATCCGACCTAATCCCACCCCTTAGGCCCGATTTATAAACCTAAAGGCTACAGTAATTTTTCTCCGGGCCAAGACTAGAATCCCGGGCCGGGCGGATAACTATCTCACCAACCAAACATAGGATAAACCCAGATTATAATCTTAATCTGGGATAATCTAGCCTAGCAAACATGCACTTAAGATTCTACTTTACAGCCTGTCTATAGCGGGCTGGCAGGATAGGAATGAGTTTAATGTTGGTGTCTTTAAAATCCAGCACAACTATTAACATTGCTGAAGCAATTGGGGAGGGAGTAGATCAAGACATTATTGTTCACATGTGGAGTGTACGCAATAAAGAAAAAGTGTCCATTTACTGAACTTTTTCATTTTGGGTCATAAATCTCATAATTATTTTAATATTTTAATATTTTAACACTTTATCACTCTACTTTTTAACACTTTAACACTTTAATACTATTAAAAAAATTAGATGGACACATAATTATTCCACTTTAACACATTAATTTATTACTATATCATTAAAATGTAAAAAACCTTGTGTCCAAAATTTTGGTTCATTAAATGGAGAACGGAAGGAGTATACATCTATCTATACCCTATTATAAAAGAGCCTTGTTTTACAAAATTTGATTTGCCTATTGATAGGATACGGCCTAGCTCCTAGGCCCAAGCATCAGACCCAATATAATTGGGCCCCGACAGTTAAGCTCGGCCCACGCAGCTCGGCCCAACTAAAGAAACTTCTTCACCAAGGCAACTCCTACATCGACTACAATTCAAGCTCCAAGAGAGATATAGAAACTCGGTGTGTATCCACAAAGGAGAAGATCAAGCCAAAGGAGTCCTAATAGGAGAAGACTTTGTATCATAGTCAAACTCCATGTAATTACCTATAAATAGGAGTTTAGAATAGATTGGAAGGGAGGACAATCTTGTAATCACTACTCATACAAGCAATAAAGATCTATACTCTTTCCGCCCGTGGACGTAGATCTATTCCAATAGATCGAACCACGTAAATCCCTTTGTGTTCCGTTTACTTTCGTGTTCGTTAATTCCTTGTCTACGTGTATTAATTACCTTACGAAAATAAGTTCGATCACCTATTATACCCTTATTATATACTATTAATTTTAATAGTTATGATTTAATTATATATTATAATTATATTTCATAATTGTACTATAAAAAAAATTATAATAAGCTTAAAGAGAATTATTATTCTTGAATAACTCTTTATCAATATCTAAAAATTATTATCGTGATATTCTCCAAAGTCATAACTCCAATTGTAGACTTTAGAAAGCTACAATTCTGAATTCTTAATATTTTTGGGAATATGCATGTACCAAATTGAATATTGATATAGATAATATTAAGTGTCTCAACCATTTAAACGTTTTGTCCCCAAATAAGTGTCATATAACATTTTTTCTAAAAAAAAAGTAGCTTAAATTATAAATTTTACCCGATAATCATGACAAATTTCTTACTTTTTCAGTTTTATATGCAATAGTTATGGGTAAATTATGTAATATCATTTAGTTTCTTGGTTTGTATGTGTTGGTGGCTAGCTTGTGACACTAATAAAGACACAGATGCAATGTATAATATACATATTTAATTTAAGTTAAATATTGCAATATGGTATTTATAAGTCTAACTAATTTACTGAAAGTGATGCTTTTCTTTTGATAAATTTAATACTATGTGGTAAATCTATTGTTAGAATTAATTTTAACAAAGAACTAATTGCTACAAGATTTAATTTGTGAATTATATCTACAACCAACACTTAATTTGAAAGAAGTAGGGTAATATAATGTATATTAATATGAGATTAAAATTTTATAATCTAATTTATTTTAATAATTATTTAATAAATGTTTTACTATTAGAATTCTTTATTCGCATGGATTAGTAAGAGAAGAGAAGAAAAGAGACGATGATGGCTTAGTAAAGAGAAAGAGACGATGATGGCTCTTATAGTCCCCGGAGCACATTAATAAGTACATTAGCATATACACTAAGTCCACTATGACCTATGAAGTAAAAGGATTAGGCATAATAATTGATATTTATTTTAGAACAACGTAATGATACTTAATTAAATTAAATTTTAATAATTTAAATATATATATATATATATATATATATATATATATATATAAGAAAAAACATGGACAAAGTACTGTTAAATTAGCAAATCCAAAATACAAAGTTAAAATAACAACAAGAAGAACAATAAGATGAGACCAATATATTTTGAATTTTAAAATTTTAGTTCTCACCAACATATATACTATTTGACACCCATAAAATAGACCAAAAAGAATTGAGAAATCGATACCATAATAAATTATATACTTTTACATAGAATTTGATGTTTAAAAGACAAGACCAAGTTGACTCAAAAAATAAAATACGCATATTGAATTTTTAATAATGCACAATGCATTCGTATATCAACCGCGACTTACTTTATAACTATTTGAATTTTAAATTATTTAGATTGAAATTGTAGGATGAGAAGCATTAATGGATATGAACTAATGATTAATATGACATGTCTTGATTGTTTGGTAGTATGTTGATTGCACCTAGCAAATTTCACTTCTCAACTAATTATATCTTTAGTTTCATTGCCCTCTATTTTAGTAGGATTAACATCAAACTTTTTATCTTAAGCCGTTTAAATAAAAACTTGGGATGAAACTATGGTAATATAAAATATCAAGAGTGAACAACAAATATGCCCTTTAAGAAGATAAAAAATCAAAATTTGCTTGCCTAACAAATCCAATTTCTTCCAAAATTAACTCTACTTTGTCACACTCTCTCTCCTCTCTCCTCTCTCATGATGCTCACCTTACACACACACGTGCACTTCTCACTTATTTCTCTCTTTTCTTTCTTCTCTCTCTCTCACACACACACACACCTGACACTCACTTTCTATTTTTTTTTGCTTTCTAAGACGCACACATTCACTTTTCATTTTTTTTTTCTTTTACTTTTTTTTTCTTTATTTCCAAATTTCTTCTTTTTTTCTTTTCTCATTTTTTTTTCAATTTTTGCTCTCTTTTACATTTCAGATTTTTTTTTTTTTTTTTTTTTTTTTTTACTTTAAGCAGCTACACATTTGTTTGATTTCGTTCTACCAAGTAAACTTGGTAAGAATTTTGTGTGTTAGTTAGAATTTTGCACATTTTTGTTAGAAATTATACATTTCTGACATTCCGTAATATGATTTAATAAAATCAATGGTCATTTCTTACAGAATTTGTGAATTTCTTACAGATTTTTTTTAATTTCGTTCAACGAAATACTTCGTAAGAAATCATCAGTTTCTTACTTTCTTCAACTCGCTTTCTAAGAATCTGATAATTTCCTACTTCTCTTTTTAATCTTTTCGCTTTTTTCTACTTTTCTTTATCTGTTTTTTGACGAGTTCCATATTCTTACCAAGTCTATTTGGTATATTCTTACCTTCTCTTCAATTAGATAAGCATTTGAACAATTTTTATCTTCTACTTGGTAGGAAATTTGACAGTTTAGTTTATTCTAGTAAGCAAGAATACCAGAAAATCTTACATTTTCTTTAATTTATGTAAGAATTGCAAAAATTCTTATATTGAACTTTGTAAAAAATTCTTTAATTTATGTTTGATAGAATGCCTACATATTGTAAGAAAATAGTAAATTATAAAGAGAAAAATATCTTACGTGTTGGTTAGAATTCAGAAAATTTCTAATCAATAACAATTGTCATTGGTTAGAAACTTGCACATATTGGTGAGAAATCCAAACTTTCTTACGTTCTGTAGTGTGATTGCTTTGATTTTAGTAAAAAATATAATGATTCTTACCACAAAATGATAGAATGCCTGCATATTGTAAGAAAAAGATATAATGCCTAAATATTAGTTAGAATTTGTGAATTTGTGAAAATCTTACGTGTTGATTAGAATTTGTGAATTTTGATTATAGAAAACCATATTCCATGTTGTCAGAAGTGTAGATTTTCTATCCAACGAATGCATAATTCTAACCAAAACACAAAAGTTTAATCAAACATCTAAGAAATGTCCATTTTATTATAGTAAGCAAAATTACAGATTGCCAAAAATATAGATTTTCTAACTATAATGTGTAAAATACTAACCAAAACACAATATTCTAACCAAGATGCAACCCAATTTTTCAATTTCAGAATTCTAACCAACAACAAAGCAAACAAACATCTGATTCTAACCAACGTCCTTTAAAGCACTATTATTAGTTTTAGATGAACATTCATTGTCAGAAATCTACATTACCTATTGTCAGTAATGTATATATTCTAACCAAGATGTTGAATTTTCATAAATTCTAACCAACTAGTAAGAAATACACAAATTTACAAATTCTAACCAACATCTAAGAAATAATTATTGATTATAGGAAACCATATTCCAGATTGTCAGAAATATAGATTTTCTATCCAACATATGTATAATTCTAACCAAAACACAAAAGTTTAATCAAACATGTAAGAAGTGTCCATCTCATTATAGTAAACAAAATTACATATTGGCAGTGTGTGTGTGTGTGTGTGTGTATATATATATATATATATATATATATATATATATATATATAATGTTATTTTCAAGCACATACTACAGTGAAGTCCACATTGCAAATTTCACCAGAATGCAATATAATAAAAGATTTGTTTATTATTGAGTTATATATATATTTGATCATCTTACTTGTGTAACTATAATGTGCAAAATACTAACCAAAATATAATATTCTAACCAAGATGCAACCCAATTTTTCAATTTCAGAATTCTAACCAACGACAAAGCAAACAAACAACTAATTCTAACCAACGTCCTTCAGGTTATCAGAAATGTTAGTTCTTCTGACCAACGTGTGCAAAATTCTAACCATAATATATAATTCTAATCAAATTTTTTGAAGTAAAATTTAAATTCCTAATACATTTTCAACAACACAATCATCATTTGCAGTTAAGAATCGTTAAAGCAACCCATTTTACTCTTCAACCAACAATACAAAATACCAAAACTAAAATTTTGCAGAAATGAAGAAAGGTTGAACAAAAATCCTAAATTTCAAAAATCCTAAGATTCACAAGGCCCACCTTCTTCTTCTTCTTCTTCTTCTCTCTCTCTAAAATTCTGTGCACAAAAATTTCAAAAACATGGAGCAAGATTTGGAAATAAATTCTTTAAAAACAAACAAACCCTAAAATTCTCTAATTGCGTCTAAAGCTTCCAAACCTAGAAAACCAACAAAATAAAAGCACAATCAAAAGAAAGAAGAAAAAAATAAAGCACATGTAAAAGAAAAAGAGAGAGAGAGAGAGAGGGGAAGAAAGGAGAACAAATCGCAAAAGGTGGGTGGAGAAACCCAGCAAATATCATCCTCTCTCTACGTCGGCGTCGGCGTCGGGTCCGCGGCTGCATCTTCATCGTTGTCGGTGGAGTGCTGAAGAAGAAGGGTTTTTAGAGAGAGAGAGGGGAGAGGTCTGAAACTTAGAGAGAGAGAGAGAGAAATAAGAGATGTGCCTGAAAGAAAAAAAAGATATGAGAAATGAGAGAGGAGAGAGGAGAGAGAGAAGAGGGTAAAAGATGAACAATGTGTAAAAAATGGGCAAAAATTGTGTAAAATTATAGTGTGGGCAAAATTTATTTTTTTATGCTCTAGGAGGGCAAAAACATGTATTTCCTCAAATATCAATACTATTTTTGATTAGATTTATTTTATTGTCTGCAATATTTATAGATTATTGCAGGAGAGCAAATTATGAAAAGAATTAGCTAAACCACTCTATAATTGTAGCTTATATTACTTATATATCTCACGTAGAATGTGGGATACGTAATTCCACAAATTCATATTTCATGCTTTGAATCAAACTAGATATTAGGGTGTTAGAAATGTATTATACACCCAAATCAACTTTACAAAACAAACACTATGAATGACATATATTGCGTTATGTCTAAATTTCTTCACACGGTTTATTCAATTGACTGAAATTGCACCATACTCTTCGTCCTTTTATTTGATTGATTATATCATAATAATATATAACTGATTATTAAAAGAATTATATTTTGTCTACTCTTCACATTTACTTGCCAAAGTTGTGTTGAAGTTAATATTATATTTTTTTAAATAAAATTGTTTCACATTATATTATTACTATTTAAAATAATATATTATGTACAATACGGGTGATACGTACAACGCACGTAACCACTGCTAGTATATAAAAGAAGAAGGTTGTCATACTCAGATTGCGATGCGAGAGGGACAAGGATCCCCTGCTGTGGTTGGGGGCACACAGCAGGCCATGCTGTGCACCAAAACGACGCCACTTAGCAAACTAAATGCTTCTTTTTCTTTAGTAATGATATTTTGCAAAAATTTGTCTTGCTTTTTTTTTTTTTATAATTAAAATGATGAAATAGTTAATGTTAACAAAAATCTTAGTTGAATTAAAACGAAAAACAATAGAAAACCTAACCCTTTATTTATAACGATTAACTGGAAACTATATATTAATAAAACACAAAGTGAATAATTAAGGAATAGTAATATTTATAGAAAAATAATGATGAAATTTTTAACTCTTAATATCAAATAAAATCATCAATTAACAATTATTATTAACTAAAATCTAAAATAAAATATTAGAAAAGAAAGTGAATCTAACAACAAAAATTAAAAGGCAAATATAAAAATCACAACAAAATAAGAAAAGTAAAATGAAATGCTGAAATTTACAACAGAAAATAACAAAAATACATATATAAAAAAAAAAGAAAAAAAAAAAAGAAAACATGCTAAGTGGCGTCGTTTTGGTGCACATCATGGCCTGCTGTGCCCCCCACCGCAGCAGGGATCCTTGCCCATGGGAGAGCGGTGAAAAATAATGTGTTGGTCTACCCCACCCAACTTGATTGAGGAAAGTTAATATTTGTCCTTGATTTTAAGGGCACCAACATTAAATTAGAATCTTTAAATTAGAGAGGTCAATTTTTATCACGCTTGATGGACTGGTCCTAATCTATTTGGACTGGTATGGGCTGTAAAGTAGAATCTTAAATGAATTTCAGGTCGGGGTCCTCTCCAAAAATAGCCGATCGGGGTCCAGATCCAGCTCTTTGACTAGGCAAAAAGTGCAAGTGTGCAACCAATACCATTTAGGCAATCATAAGCCAAAATCTATTTTGGGGCTAGATTATAATATCTGTTTTATGATGATATCCTTTACGTTAATTGAGACTCAAAATCCATTTTATCATGGACAGATGAAGAAGTATTAAAAATGAGTCCGTTCTTACAAAATAGTCTGTCCGTCCCATTTATAATGACCAAGTTTTTTTTAGCACGGTATTTTAGAAGAGTTTACTCAATTAGCAAAATGTAGTGTTTAATATATATATATGCAAATTCCATTTTTTTTATATATTAGAATATTATAGATTTATAAAAACATATTGATGATGAATCTTAAATGAAAAAATGTACCAAAAATTTTAATTTGATATAATAATTGTGAAAGTCGAAGAAAAAACGAGCAAGTTATGGTAAGTTCAAATTGTGCAATTCAAATTATATTGAGATGCGTGTAGAAAATGTGTTAGATGAAGATTTTTTTTTTTTGAATATTTGCTATTTCAAGAATGATCCATTATCAATGAAAATCCGAAAATAAAAATTGAGCTGTTATAATTGGGACGGGGGTATGTTTTGCCTAAAATATCTATTTAATATGGTTAATTTAAGAGTACTAAAATAATATTGCATAATTACGAATAAATTAATAATTAAACTGAATTCCATTTATATTTAATTAAAATAATAGTTATCTTAATAGTTTGATTGAGTTTAAAATTCATTTATCCGGCTTAATGTATAAGAAAATATTTTCTTTTTAGTTTTTTAATCAATATTTTCTTTTTGGTTAGTTGTAACTTGTAAGGGTGTGTTTGGGTAAATTATTTTGAAGTGTTTATAAGCTTCAAGAGCTTTTAAAATTTAGTAGTAATTTTTAAGAGTTTATAAGATTTGGGGGCGGCGGTTCGTAGGGGTGGGGTAGAAATGTGAAATTGCACGATATGTAATTTTAGTTTACTAGATTTTAGATTTTTATTATTTAGCTATAAAGGGCAATTTCATTCATGCTCAAGCTCAACACATTGAAAGTTGCTAATATTTATATATTTTTATGTTAGCGACTAGAGTTTAATTTTTACAAATTTATATGGATATTCTAGGTTCTGCCTCGTATTTATATGTGCCGGATGACCTAAATCTAACTTGGTCATCAAGAGATATATTTCAAAAGAAAATATATCTTCGATCTATTTTACTATTATAAAAGAGCTAATTTTTACAATTTTTGTTTTGCCTAATGTACCCATATTCTAAATCAATTTTAAGGATAATAAAGTAATTCTAAATTTAATTTTATTATTGAATTAAATTTATTTAAACTTCTTCTACTTCAACTACAATTCTATTTTCCTCTCTTATTTATCTTCTCAAATTTTCAAAAATATTATTCATCTTCTCAAGAATGCTCCTTACATGCAATATCATAAAACGTACAATAATAAACTTATATATATACATATATATATATGATATAAATAGTAAAAAATATAACAAAAATTATATTGTATTATTTTCGTTGTATTTTTCAAAATTAATAATAATAAATAAATAAATAAAGAATTTACGTGCAACGCACGTAATCTTTGCTAGTATCCTCCAAAAATATCAATATAGGAGATTATCTTTATGCAACAAACTAAGCAGCGGATCCACTTGTCTACGTAAATTTCCAAACTCTAAAAAAAATAAATTGCATGCAGCCCATGCAATAAGAATAATCTCTACCTTCGATGTCCTCCTCAGTCTCAACCTCAACGAGACGGCTTACTCGAAACGACATCCTCAATTGAGAGCATCTACGCACTGATATCTTCTTCAGCCCTGGCGCTGCTCCTCCTCCAACCTTGAGCCTCTTAAGGTTGGCGAAATCCTCCATAACTATAGTCTCCAGCTTCTCGAAACCCTCCCCCTCAAATCTCAGCTCTTCCCCAGAAAAGCAGTCGACCAGCTGCAGCTCCCTCAGATTTCGAAGGCTTTTGAGAGCTCCTCAATCCACACTACTTCAATTCGATTCTCACCACACCATCCAGTTTCGACATCCATGCCGGAATCTTTTCCAGGCTGCCTTTCAAGTACAGACGTTGAAGACTCTTGGATTGGTTTTCCATCTTTTGTAGCTCCATCAACTCTTCCTTTGAAGCCGAAGTTATATCGAGAGTTCTCAGAGTCTTCATCGATTCGAGAGCTGCGCACAGATCTTTGCCGTGCTCCCTCCTCAGATGAGTCAGCCCTAGCTTCTTGAGTTGGGTGAGTGCCTTCAGATCTTTAAGGACTCTACCGCTTGGGTCGACCTTCACCATGGACAGAGTCTGCAGATTTGTTAATCTGCTGATTCCCTCTGGCAACTCAACGCCTTGCACAGAATCGAAAGCTGATACGTCGTATTTGGAGGCAAGGAGGTGTCGGAGGTTGTGGAGATTGGATATTTGTCGAGGAAGCTCTGCGACTTGGGTTCGGCTTAGGTCTAAGGTTTCGAGGTTAGAGAGTTTGTTTATGGAAGTGGGAATCGACTCTATTTTGGTGTCTCTGAAGCTGAGATACCTGAGAAGGACGAGAGGGGTTATTTTGTCGGGACTTTTTGTGAGATTCTTCGCACCTTGCACGTCTAGGACTTTTATCAATTTCAGTATGCGCAGGATTTTCTGAAAATCTGAATATGAGGGATCTGTTTCTTCTTTTGATCTGGAAAAACAATGTAGTATTTAAGTGCCAAATAAAGAAAAGAAAAGAAAAGAATGATATATTGGTTGATAAATTAATATATATACCTGAATAGAAAAATGGAACGGACAGTATCAAAGTCGCCCTCTGATCGTGGAAAAAGCAGCCGGCAATGATCGTGGAAAGACAGACGACGACGTCGTCGTCTCTGATCCTCTTTCGTCTTCTGGGTTTGGGCAAAAACTGATGCAAAACTTTCATCCTTAGATTTTTGGACGGCGAAGTTGAGGGTAAGGTTTGAGAGGCTACAAAACTCGGAGTTGGAAACAAGAATCAAGTTCCTCCCAACGAGCTGATTCAGATAGTTCTCTGCAACCTCCTCCGCCGTGTGAGAGTTGGTCGCCTCCGCAAAGCCTTCGGCCACCCAGAGACGAGTCAGCCTTCCATGCTCCACGGGGGAAAATGCTCATGTATAAGAAACAACACTTGAGTCTGCGCGGCAGATCCATATAGCTACAAAGCAGAGATGAGTTGATTGGCACGGAGAAAAACGTTGAGCTTGAGGATGAACTATTAGCAGTGAAAGCCTTCTGTTCCGTGAGAGTTTTGATGCCTTCTTTTATTCTCCTTATCTTCTCCTTGAGTCCACGCTGGTAGATATCGCGTAAGACTATCTTGTCATGAAATTTATGGAGCAGCGAGAGACGGTTGGACTCGTCGAACACGTCCTCTATATCGAATGTGATTTCGCCGACTTTGCGGAGGACGTCTAGATCTACCAGCGTCTTGCTATGTTGATGGCCGTAGTTGTCTTCCATGAAAGCCTGCATTAAAGTAAGCCAGCTTTGCATGGTTTTGATCTCTCCCTTCACGTCCATTTGGAGATTCAGTTTCTCGATGAGGAGAGGTGTGATGAACTGGAGTACACCCAACGCCATAACCGCCACTTCTGCTGCCATTGATGACCTGAGGTTTGATCTCACTCTGTATATCTCTCTCTTTGTTTTGGTTTAATTTGTATGGGAGGAAAATGTGATGAAGGGTGAAGCTAGGGTTGGAACTATATAGACGATGAGTGGTGTGGTGACAGTGGTGTGCTCAGTGGAAACTTCATACATTATCAAGACTTTTACTCGGTCCGAGTCATCCATGATTCAAATATACACTTGCGGTCAGACGAAATTTGTGTCATCGCCTTTGCGTCATATATACACTTGCGGTCGGACGAAATATTCAAATAAAAAAAATCGAGTCTCAAATTTTGTGTATTAACCGTGTCCCAAACATCAATTTCTATTAATTGTATATATTCTTTTCAATAATTTTAATTTTAATATAATTTAGTTTGATTTTATAATTAGTATTTCATCCGTCTTAGTTCAAACATCGCATTTGTTTTTGGACATGAGAATTAAGGAGTGATATTTGTGTAATAAATATAGGTGAATCAATGCTTTTAATCACTTCATTACAAATGGCTTAGTTTGTAGTCTAATGTACTCCTTTCTTTTTCATTTTCTTTTCATCTATTTTTTTAACTGCATAGATTAATTTAATTTAATTAATTATTTTTTTCATACAGAAAATTGATTTTGATAATTTAATCGATATTCGTTTGGATTATATTAGTGGGCTTTTTAATTAGTGGCTGGATTAGTTTCAAATGGGACATTAGTACCATATTTAGGGTGCTCCAATTATTTCCTTATTTGGGATGGGACAATTAAAGTGAGACAAACTAAAAATGAAAGTGAAACAATTGAATTGAGACGGAGGGATTATTTTTTAGGGTTCACTCACCTAATTATGGTTTATAATTATTTTTTAACATTTAAGTTTAATTTTATTAACTAAAATAGGGTTGATGAATCCAAAATTAGGGAATATTATTTAAAAAAAAATCAATTTGTGGTTATAAATGTTTATTACTATGTATGATTTATTATAATATAAAACTAATAAAAATTAATGTTTACAATTGAGACACATAAATTGTTACACATCCACAATTATCCTTATCAAAAATGTCAATATTCATGATGCTCGAAATATTCAATTTTTTTTCGTGTTGATCACATATATTAATTGTTTAATCTTATAATTATTTATACTATGAATGACTTTTGTCATCTATCTTGTACGACATAAAATATTATTATTCTCATATTAGGTTAGAAACTAAGGGGAAAGTTGTCATAGTAATTTAGATGTTAATTAATTATTAAACAGGGAAAAGATTCCTCCATCAACTTATGGTCTTCATGGCCCCGAAGAATTTAAATACGTATATAGATCACTGAAAACTGAGGGGAAAGATGCCAGACTGCCCCCCCCCCCCCCCACCCCGCCCTTTAAAAAAAAACAAATAAACGGATAGGATCTTCTGTCTCAAATTTGTTGTCGTAACCGTAATAAAAGTAGTTGTGCATAATAAATCGGAAAACTGAACCAACTGACTAATCAAACCGAAATTTTTCCGAAAATACGGTTAACAAAACCAGACGATGAGTTAGTTTTTATTTCTAATTTCTAAAACCTGAGGGTATATATTGGTTTGGTTTCGGTTTTCTTGCTTAAAGAACTGATGGTTATAACCGAACTGCTACCTATTGAATAAATATTACGGAGTACTAAATATATAAAATAAACATATATAATATAATATCTTAATAGTTTAATTGTTAATTTACTAAATTATTTATTTGTTTATGCTTGTAGTATAAATTTTTTGTTTGACAAAAAAACACTCACTTTTGATGAATGATGAATAATCAAAAGTTAATAATTAATTAAAAAGTGCTCGATTATTAGTTTGAGTGCATGCAAAACTTATTCTATTAGGATTTTTATTTATTAAAGTGTTTTTTGATTTTTTAAATTGTATATTTCGCATACAATATGATTTTCTTTTTTTTGTGTTATGAAGTATAAAAAAAAATGAATTTTTTTCTTTCATCATGGTTAATCATTGAATAATTGATTGACCGACCCGATTTTTAAGTTAACCAATACACTGGTTTTTAATATATACTCCCTCCATTTCATATAAAATGACATTTTTCTTTTTTGCATTTTTTGGCACGCTTTTCCACGCTTCTCATTGATGGGTTTTAAGATGAATTTTTGAAAAATTCTTTCTTTTACAGGATACTACGACAGTCGTAGTATCTCGTAAAAAAAATAATTTTCCAAAAATCCATCTTAAAACCCATCAACGAGAAGCGTGGAAAAACATGCCAAAAAAGCCACTATTAAAATGTGTCATTTTAAGTGAAATGGAGGGAGTATATATTTTTAAAACTTTTTAGCAAGTAACCAAACCAATAAAAAAACCATGATTTTCGAGAGTTAAAAAAGAATATTATAGACATGTCATCTACGCCAAAGATAGATTTTGGCTTATGATTCCTAAACGTTTTTTTTTTTTTTTTTTTTTTTCTCTGAGACGCCCTTAATGGTATTGGTTGCCGATTCTACTACTTTACAGCTCACACATGTATAAATGGGGCCACCTCTCTAATTTAGAGAATTAATGTTGGTGCCCTTAAATTCCAGAACAAATATTAACTTTACTCGAGCAAGTTGGGAGGGAGTGGACCAACACATTATTATTCACCGCTCTCCCATTGCAATCCGAATCTAGCGACTTTTTATTTTTTTTATTTTTTTTATTTTTAATTTTATTATTATTGAAGATTTATTTAGTAGGGTGGTTAATTAAAATTAGGAAGAGCTTTCGATCTTGCCTGCGTGTTTCTAGATTCTAGTATGTAGATACAATACTTGCGGCTAAACCAGATGGAAATGAGTAGTTTTCAAATTAGAAAAAAGGTCAATTCGAATTAGCAATCGTGTTTCTTAATGTGCGTGTGGAATACAATCAAACCGAGTTGAGCAGAGTATTGATGTGGTCAAGCAACGAAGCTTTAGCAAATGAACTCGTACAAGTTCTTACCTAGCAAGATCCGAATAACTTGTGAATATAGCTTGGTTAATTTCATTAGGGTTGGGTTTACTTTTTATACGCCTATTTAGAGGGACTAACAGCGATTACATAGGTGCAATTTATATTCATCTTTTAAAATAGGTTAAGATAATGTCGTTCTCTTAGTCAGAGACGGAGCTATGAGGAGGGGAGGGTACGTGGTGAGAAAATTCCGAGCTAGGTCGGGCTTATATTTCACCGACCACAATAATTTGATACATGTCCATTTTTTATCGCTAGACCGGGACCAATTCTAAACCGCACTTAAACCGATATTTTCAATCTATTTCCGGTTCAAACTCAAGCCATTAACGCCGTGAGAAAGGCTGGCATCCATATCAGATGTGGGCCATTAGCTACAGTAGGTGCTCCTTCATCCTAGTACATTTCTCTCCCCTCTTTTCTCCTTTGTATTTATTTTTTTCAGCTTTTTCTTTTTTCGATTTTAATTGCAAATTTCAATATAAAAAACATACTCAATATGGATCTCAAATTAAAGAGCACGAAAAAATCTTTAAATTGATATATTATATGTTAAAAATGGATTTAAAATGAATTAGTTGTAATCATTTGGACTTTGCCAACAAAATACATATACATACACTGATACACGTTATATGTGTATAGAATTATTTCTTTAATAATTATAATTGCCCCTTGTTAAAGGGGATGTCAAATATACCCACTTTTAAGAGTGGGATGTTAAAAATGCCCAATTTATTTAAATAATACTACCTCCATCTCATTAAAGTAGTCTCATTTACTTTATACATATATTTCCACTGAAATTTAGTATGAGTTTTAAAATATAATTTTATAGTATCGTTTTTTTTACGGGATATTATGAGTGTCATAATATCCCGTAAAAAAAACGATACTATAAAATTATATTTTAAAACTCGTATTAAGTTTTGATAGAAATACGTGCCAAATAATAAATGAGACTACCTTAATGAGATGGAGGTAGTATAAATTGGGGTCCATTTTAACAAAGGGCACGCCTCTCTCCATCCATGGATGTGCACAATTTTGTCATTGATATTGATGACATGAACGACTAGATGCATGCATGCATCCGTCCGTACAATTATTTAAATTCGTTCAGAAATAATTGAATGTGGGTTGTTGGCTTGTTTGAACAAGTATTAATCGGGGGTATCCTATGCAGTTAAATCTCATCTCAATATATATAACGGTTCTTATACAATACGATCATCACAATCAAATTGTATTTTCAAAAAAATTTATTTACAGTATATATGAATTTTTTGAGATAACTGCGCAACAGAAGCATTTTCATTTCTTAACTGGTGGGAAGATGCAGCGAGGAGCAAGAGATCACCGGAGGGAGAGTTCTTAATTGTCTTTATTCTTTTAGGTAATTCTCAAAAAATTTAGCTACAACGTTTTTTATTTATATTTATTGGTTGTTGTAGTTGACGTAGTTATATAAAACAAATCACGTATAGTGGTTCACTGCCGGTGGAAGTAGCAGGAATTCTCCCACCGTCGTCTACCTTTTGTTGCCGGCGGTGGGGAGTTCTGGCAACCTCCACCGGCGGTGATAAACTTGTTTTTGCTTAGAAAATTATTTTATTCATAACTAAATGTTTAATTCATTATTAAATCCTTTTAAATGATTAGTTTTTGATTTAGTACTTCGCAAATTAATACTTTAAATTTCATTACGTTATTTATTCTCTTAATTGATGAATTATTATTGATCAATTTAAAATAGTACCCGGAATTAGCATTAAAAAAAATATTCAGTTAGGTGAAGTGGTTCACTGCCGGTGGAAGTAGCCGGAATTCTCCCACCGCTGGCTTCCTGTTGTTGCCGTCGGTGGGGAGTTCCGGCAACCTCCACCGGCGGTGGTAAACTTTTTTTGGCTTATTAAAGTATTTTATTCATAACTAAGTGTTTAATTCATTATTAAATTCTTTTAAATGATTAGTTTTGGATTTAGTACTTTGCAAATTAATAGTTAAGTTATATATTCTCTTAATTGATGAATAATTGTTATTTGATTACAGATGAATTTTGTGTACGTGAAAGTGACGTTCGGAGGCTATTGGAATGATTGTGTCTATAATGGCAGCACAGAGATAGATATCTCCTTACTTAGAAATGCAATCAGGATGTACAACTTGAGATATCACATATCTCTTTACTACAACAACCATGGTGGTGACTATGATGTTTTCTATCTAACAACATCAAGTAGGGGGCGGATTGTGAAATCATTAATGAGAACCGACGAGAAACTAGTTCAGCTATGCAGTATAGATGCTACTCCGAGAGTTTACGTGTGTTCGAGGGATGGGGCATCATCTTCACATGGAGGGGCATCCTCTTCATATGTCCCTACGTTCGATCAAGAGCAGCCGTACACCGATGGCACCGATTGGCAGTCTATGCTCGAGCAGCTCCGGGGTGTTGCAGCTTCTTCAAATTGGACGGGGGATGTCTATGAAGGTATTGGTCCTAAAAGTGACTAACACACGTAGAGGGGGGGATGATCGAATACGTGTGCTGAGAAGTGTTTAACTTCTCTTACGTTTTTCAGCCTTTTATCGAGTAGACGTTCGAATGCTTAGTGAAGCTTTCAAAACTTCTCGCTCGTGTGAGTATTGTGTGGAATGTGGTGAGACTTGAGCTTTTCTTGTAAATTAAAACCTTGTTGATAATTAAAATGTGAGTGTGTGTGTATGCAATAAATCAAAGCGATAAAACTTAAAGTAAAGAGACACAAACAACTTATAGTGGTTCGGAGCACTTCTCCTACGTCTACTCTATCCACGACGGGATGAATACCTTCACTCAGTATCTCTTGTTTTATACTTCCAAGGGGAAGTGATTCAAGGCTAGTAACAAACTTGCACTTGAATCCTCAGAGATTTCACGGGCTCTCAAGAAGCCTTACAACAACAAACTTTGCTATAAAAACTTTACAACCTTACGACTCAATCTAACACGATAGACTTAGTTTTGGGTTTTTGGGTTTTTGTAAATGAGAATCCTTTACAATAAAGATCACTAGTAAAGGGATAAGGATTCTCGAAGCTAGACTTTGGATATATGCGGTTGAACTTAGAAAGAAAGTAGTTGCAATACTCAAGAAAATATATTTCTTGAGGACACACTAAAGTGAAGCGCTTTGAAAGATCTAAGGACTTGAAAGAAAATTTGCTTGAGTTCTTGCAAATGTGGATGCTTGAATCGTTTGTTCATGCGTTACTTTTTAGTGTGTGTGCAACTCCTTCTATTTATAGTAAGGAACCCTAGTTTCCGTTGAGAGAGAAGAGGTTGCGTGTTCCTTAATTTCCAGATAAGTTGGCATGTCAGTCTCTTTTCAGGCTTTTCAAACTCCAGTACTAGGAAGGGATGTTCGCCGCACCTAGGGGTATGACAGTCTTCATATAATCTTGACTTTTTGGACTGTAGCCGCCTCCATTGTGCAATGGCGTATTAATAGGTAAACTTTAGGCGGTGATGTCAGATATCTGAATGTTTGAATTTTAAACTTAGATTCTGCGAGTCAAACTTATCACACTAGCACTAATTGACGCTTTCAGTACAACTTCGTATCAGAGACGCTTTGGGGAGCAGTCTTAAGGGAGCTTCACTTCTGCTGAATGGAAGCTCTGCTCTTAGTGTCTTTAGCTGAAGCGTTACTGCTACGCTTTGCTTTCCAGACTACTGGTGCTTTTACTGTTGGTGGCACTTTCAATATTGGTGACACTTTCACTACTGGAGCTGCTTTGCTTTCAAGTGTAACGCGAACTCTGGCTGCTTCATTCCACGCGCTTCTAGACTAAAGTATAAGCTTCATAACAAGCAAGCTTTGCTAATAAAAACTAGTCTAGATTCATCAAAAATAATAAGGGAAATAATAATCTAACAAGAGTTTTGGAATCGAATCAAAATAAATTATTTTGAACTTGATCCAAGTTCCCCTTTAACATAATATCCCAACAATTTCCCCCTTTTTGATGATGCCAAAACCCGACGTCAAGTACTTACACAAATCTAGACAATTTCTAGGCTAAGTATAAGAATGAGAGAGGGTTAGGCATAGCGCAATATCAATGCAGTTATAGCAGTTAATATGAAAGCATAAAAATAAGTAAAGACAATGAGATGTCTTTAAAGTAGTAAAGGGTATCCTTGTATTGAAGATATGAAGAACATGATACATATACAGGATATTCACTTGAATTTTCTCTTCGGGATTGGAGGAATCAATCCATACGCTTTGTATACCTTTTCCAGAATAGATTGCCTAGAGGTGTTGTGATGTTGGCATAACTCCAACCACTTCGCACATTCATTAACCTCTTCGTCAATCTTCTCTTCATCTGGGATTACTCCTCCAACGAGTGGCAACTTGAACTTTTCCTTCTCCGGCGCCTTCATGTTCTCGTGCTTTGCCAGCTCCAAAATCTTGCTGAAGAGAGGGGCTTTGAAATGATCCATGTAAGTGACGAAGCACTCCATGGCATAGTCAGTGTGAAAGCCATGCCAGTAATAGAAACGCTTGATGAAAGCTTCTTTTGCAGCATCCCACTCCTCCTTGAGGTTAGCTGGGATTATGTCATCTATGTACTTGGCATTGGGAGCGTTGTCCCTTCTCTTCTTCCTTTCAGATTCGTCCCTATTGAACATCGCTAATGTGCACGCTTCAATATCTGGAGTGCGGCAGCTTTCCACGTATTCTCGCCTTTTCTTAATGGCTTTAGTCTTCAAGACCTTAAGCGCTTCGTCCTCACGAGACATGGGGACTTCACTGAATATGTCTTTCCGACACTCAGACACCGCATTGTATTCTGCCATTCTGAACAGACAGTTCATCTCTTGTTGATCGAGCGGTGTGAGCCTCAACTTGAGTCGATAGTAGTTGTGATAGGTTTTCGCTCTGATGATCACATCCAACTGCTCATCGATCTCTTATAGGGCAGTTTCCTCTTGTGTCATCTTGGCCTTCTTTTTGGTTGGGGAGGTGATAACGAGCTCTTGTTCCTTACATTTTCACTTTGACACTTGAAGTTCCTCTGCTGGCACCGATCGAAGCGGGATAGTGGCTTTCAGTCCAAAAACCGGAACAATATGCTTGTCCGCTTCCCCCTGAAATGAGGCATCTTTGCCAGCTCCAGCCTTCGAGGCTCTTCCCTTCGATGCTTCCGCACTCTTGGAAGTGTCCTGCACAACCTGCTTCTTCAGAACGACATCCTTCCTAGGGGCATCCTGCTTAGCCGCTTACCCTGGACACTTGACGTCATCCTAGCCTCTTTCCCCTTTTTAGCATCAGTAATAGACGCTTCGGTGGGTGTGGGCTGAACTTCGGCAGTAGGGATAGTGACTCCAGGAATCCTAAGATTCGGTTGGACTATCGACAGCAATCCTTGGGCAAGAGCCCTGCAAGCAGTTGCGCTGAAAGCACTGGAGCGGGAGATGTGGCGTTAGTGAGAATGATGGACTTCTCAAAGCCTTTCTTCATCGTGCACATCTCCTCTTGCACTATGTTTGACAAATCACTTATCTTTTTATTGATCTCCTCTACCACTTCAAGGCGGACGGGAGTGCGAGCTTCAAAGCTGCTTAGGCCAGAAACAGCAACCTGACCCACCATGGCCATGGCCGCTTTGCGTTCCTTGTCTGAAGCTGTAAACTTCTGCTCCACTGAGAGAAGTTTCGCCCAAAGCTGACGAGCGACAGTGTCAGCTTCCGCTCTATCCGCCTTCACCATTTTTAGCTCGGCTTCCAGCTGGGCGATTCTGGCGGTGGATTCAGAGAGCTCCTTCTTCGAAGTGGCAGCCTCCGCTTCGGCAGCATGGCGCTTCTCCACTTCACCGGCCACCTGTGTTTGAATGCTTTGTATGGCGATGGTAGCTCTTTCATTGTCGGCTCGCAGCATCTGCACTTCTAATGTTAGGGCTGTAAGTGATTTATGTTGTGCCCTAATCGTTGAAAGTTCTTTTTCTCCCTCCAGCTGATCTTCCATATCAGCGAGCTTCACCTTCAGCTCCATCAACTCTTTTGTAGCAGGTGAGAGCTCCTCCTCAACTTTCTTCTTTTCCTCCTTTAGAGCATCCCGCTCTGTGGTAGCAGCGGCCAACTCTACCTCCTTCACCTTCTTCTCCTCCTGAAGCGCCTTCAACTCTCCAGAAATAGTTGACAGGGCTTCTCCGCTTTTCTTGCTCTCCTCCTCAGCTTTGGACAACCGGTTCGTCTTCTCCTTTATCTCCTATTTCAGGCGGGCGCACTCCCGCTTCACCACATCATTCACAGTTTGAAGAGTGTTGAGGCGCTCTTCAACCGTCTTGGTGTCCGACTCCAGCTTGGTCATCTTTTCAGCAAGCTCTGCGGCTTCATCACTGGCTGGAGCGGCTGTGGCAGGTCCGGGAGCGGGAGTGAACGAAGGTTGAGGCGCTTTAACCTTCTCCTCGATGAGCCGCCATACTTCAGACTCATCGACCAATTCAGAGAAGCTTTGGAGGCCGAAGTTGTAGAGTATATTCGCTTCCTCCTCAGCTAGCGCTTTCGTGTCCTTGCCTTCAATCATCTTGCATACTTTGAAGAGATTGGTGCCGCGGCTTCGGACATACTTCAGAAATTGGGAGATAACCTCGAGAGTGGGAGCGGAGAGAGGGAACTCCTTGTAATTTTCTTTGATCTCGTCGAGAGCAAAGACGAGATCACGATCAACAACCTGCACTACAGGGCTGGATCGAATGAGATCGGGAAAAACAACTGGACTGGTTGTGTTCCCTGAAGCGGAGATAGGAACACAACGGATAGGAGTAGAAACATTCCCCTGGATCTCCTCCGGCATATCCAGGTCAAAGAATGTTATGTCGGAAGCATCATCGCCGAAGTTGAGTGCGTCGATCTGCTTTGCGTCGAAGGCAGGCGCTTTGAACCTACCTCTGGTTGGCGCTTCAACTCCTTCCTCCTCGAGATGGACTTGGACGGCGGCTTGGTGGAGTTGATCGCTCAACGTTCTCTCTGAATTGGAGGATGAGGCAGTGATTTCCTTATCATCCGTGTCCACCAGGGCCAGCTTATGCTTTACTGGGGATTTCCTTCTTCTTCTTCTTCTTTTCTTCTTCTTTTCTTCTTCTTCTCTTCTTCTTTCTTTCTCTCTTCTTCTTCTTTTCTTCTTCTTCTTCTCTTCTTCTTTCTTCTTTTCTTCTCTTTTTCTTCTTCTTTCTCTTCTTCTTTTCTTCTTTTTTCTCTTCTTCGCTTCTTCTCTTCTTTCTGCTTCTTCTTCTCTTCTTCTCTCTCTTCTTCTGTTTTCTTCTCTTCCTTCTATCTTTTAGGAGGATGCACACTTCGTCTTCGGTGTATGCCAGATCCAAAGCGGGAGAGGCATGAACACCGAACTCATCGACCTCCAGCGCTTTGGTGAAAAGCGTGTGAGTATACTTGGTCTTTACCGACCATTCTTGAGCAGGCCAGAACTCCTCCAAGAAATAGGAGATCCTCATCCCATACTTAAGTTTGCCAAGAAACTCAAGTTGGCCTTTTTGTTCCCCATCATTCACTTCTCGGACGGATTTGCTGGCTTCAACCAACTGACGGATGAACCATGCCCTCCAGTTGTAAGGCTTGTCATTATCCGCCGCATCACAGAGCGCCGATAGAAGGCAAAGCTTCTGCTCTGTGATGGTAGGCCAGCTACCGGTGCGGCAAAGTAGATACTTTGTCACTATATTCATGAGGTTGTCGAACGGCGGGCGCAGGGAGGTCGCCTTGGACTGGCCTTGAACGAAGATGGCATGTTCATTGATTGTAAAGCGCCTGAACTCCTTCTGAATGTCTGGATCCCCTGCTGATTCCGGATCATTCCCTATATTTGGTACTGGAGCGATATCCTCGAACAGCTCCTCGAGGAAAAGCTTCTTTATGGCACAGACGCGGGTGAGACCGTGTTCATCGGTCGTCTATAATAAGATCTTTGTTTCTAAGGTTTTTGGGTAGACGTTGGTGAGAAAATCAACCACGCCGTTGGAGATGATGAATTTCGGTCACTTGAAGACCAGGTTTTCCAAGTCGGCACTAACGATGGCGTGCTTGATAACTCCACCAGCAGTGAGAAGATCACGATTGATATGAGCTTCAATGTATACATATTCACCGTACAGGCTACGGTCTGCGGGTTCCCACTTGGCATTCACCATTGTTGATATTTGGAGAGATTTCTGAAAAACTGAGAAAGTTTAGTAGACAAGTGAAGTTCTGCGAGTTGGAAGAACTTAGAAAATTTGCAGAAACTAAATGGTGAACATGTAAGTAAGGAAGATGATGAAAGGATGAAATAGTATCACTATTTATAAGGAATTTGAAGGTTAGTGGGTAGTGACGTGTCCTAACGAGTGGCTAGGATCACTTCCGAAAAATAAGTGAGTGGTTGAGATCGTGCTTTGTTGTCACTATAATCGTACGGCTCTGGAAAGAGTAATTCAAAACGTCCGACGGCCAAGATTAAAGAGGTTTTGGTGGTTTAGTAGCGCGAGTGAGATACACACGCGAGTGGGTCCTGAATACTGTTTCAACAGCATTCTTTGCATTAAATGCAAAGATTTCACACGCAAACTATACTCGATTGTATCCTACTTTATAGTTACAACCTAAGCTATATCTATTTATCAAATAAATTAATGAGAGATTAAATCTTTCAAAAAGATTCAAAATTTGGCTGATTGCCACGCTTTGGAATTTAAACGAGAGCGTCTAGTTCAGAAAGCGTCTGTATCAGCACTTTAATATTTTTGGAAAGTCACGCACAAGGTTCTTGAAGACGCTTTGCGTTAACTTACTTGAATTGAAAGACGCAAAAGGAAGACTTACCAGTTGGTCAATATTGTAATTGACTGATACCACATTTTGACGATCCACGTGTTCAAATGTTAAAGCATTAGAAGAGGAACATATCGTTCACGCTTTGAAAGTGTGAGAGCGTCTGTTCTCATCTGGGTGCTTTCTTTCTAAGTTAAAATGCTTCCCCCTTAAACATAGCTTTGGATTATCTTTAAAGAGAACATCAACTCTGTAGGGGAGACGCTTCACTTATGATGAAAGATGAAATAATGCAAAGTTCTTTACTCTTACTAGGGTAGGTTTATCTCATGAATTCAATATCATGAGAAACGAAATTACAAAATTCATAAGGGACCCGGTTGGGGATCAATGTCTTCATAGATTTCTATGAAGTGATATGAGTTACCTCATGCTTTACTAGGGATATACCATTTGGGCATGAGATTCATATCATTCATGAAAGAGCTATGAATCCACTTCCTTACTAGGGCTAGCTATCTCATATTTCCATGAAGCGAGATTCTCGATAGTAGACGCTAACCTTGTAGAGTTGGTGCTTCACATTGCTCAAAACAAGTGAGGCTTTCACAACAAGCAGTGGTAAAGGTCTTCAGCACGCTTTGCGCTTCTGGCTGTATTTCCACCATGAAAGCTTGTGAAAATTGAGGTGATAATCATTCAGACAACTCCATACAATACGTCCCAAAGATTATGTCCATGCCAGTCACTCCTCTTTTCCCAAAGGATGATCAGATGGTCGGCTATGAAGATCTCAAGAAGGAATTTATAACAAGTTTGGTACATGGAGAGAAGAGGCCAGTCACTCTAGCCGTTGATGGCCCTCCCGGCTCCGGGAAGACAACGTTCATGGCAAATGTTCTCAACGAAGAAAGAATTAAGAAGAAATTCCCCTTGCCATTGTTACAGTAGCTCGTGCACTAAAGAAACAGAAGAATCTGTAACAGCGGGAGAGATTTCACGACAACCTCAGAAGTGAAATCTGGAACAACTCCGATCTCGGTGCAATCAATGATTCTTTGCTTCGTAGCTATATGGATCTCTCGAGCAGACTCAAGTGTTGTTTCTTATACATGAGCATTTTCCCTGAGGATCGCCCAATGGAGCGGGGAAGGTTCATGCGTCTCTGGGTGGCCGAACGTTTTGCGGTGGCGAGTGACGCTCACTTTCACACGGCGGAGGAGATTGCAGAGGACTATCTGAATCAGCTTATTCAGAGGAATTTAATTCTTGTTTCCAACTCCAATCTTCTTAGCCTCTCAAACCTAATCCTCAACTTTGTCATCCGAAAATCTAAGGAAGAAAATTTTGCATCAGTTTTTACCCAAATTCATTCGATGGAGGATCAGACACACCGTCGACATCTGTCTTTCCATGATCATCGCCAGCTGCTTTCGCCGAAGGAGAGCGACTTTGATACTGTCCGTTCCATGTTTCTATATATTCAGGTAAAAATCATAGCTATCAACCAATCAATCATTAATTTCTTTTTTTCTTTTTTTTGTGCACTTAATTAAATGGAGTAATTATATTGTTTTTCCAGATCAAAAGAAGAAACAGAGCCCTCGGATTTAGATTTGAAGGAAAACCTCTGCATGCTGAAGTTGATCAGCATGCTGGAGTTGATCAAAGTCCTATACGTGCAAGGTGCGAAGAGTCTTACAAAATTTCCAGACAAAATAACCCCTCTCATCCTTCTGAGGTATATCAGCTTCAGAGACACCAAAATAGAGTCGATTCCCATTTCCATAAAAAAACTCTCCCACCTCGAAACCCTAGACCTAAGGTGAACCCAAGTCGCATACCTTCCTTGAGAATTATCCGATCTTCACAACCTCTGCCACCTCCTTGCCTCCAAATACGACGTATCAGCTTTCGATTCTGTGCAAGGCGTTGAGTTGCCAGAGGAAATCAGCAGGTTAACAAATCTGCAGACTCTGTCCTTGGTGAAGGTCGACCCAAATGGTAGAATCCTCAAGGAACTGAAAGCACTCACCTACCTCAAGAAGCTAGGGCTGACTCATATGAGGAGGGAGCATGGCAAAGATCTGTGCGCAGCTCTCGAATCGATGAAGACTCTGAGAACTCTCAATATAACTTCGGCTTCAAAGGAAGAGTTGATCGAGCTACAAAAGATGGAGAACCAACCCAATAGTCTTCAACGTCTGTACTTGAAAGGCCGCCTGGAAAATATTCCGGCATGGATGTCGAAACTGGATGGTGTGGTGAGAATTGAAATGAAGTGGTGTGGATTGAGGAGCAGCCCCTTGGAAGCTCTCAAAAGCCTTCGAAATCTGAGGGAGCTGCTGCTGGTAGACTGCTTTTCTGGGGAAAAGCTGAGATTTGAGGGGGATGGTTTCGAGAAGCTGGAGACTATAGTTATGGAGGATTTCACCAACCTTAAGAGGCTCAAGGTTGGAGGAGGAGCAAGCTCCTGGGCTGAAGAAGATATCAGTGTGTAGATGCTCTCAATTGAGGATGCCGTTTCGAGTAAGCTGTCTTGTTGAGGTTGAGACTGAGGAGGACATCGACGGTGGTGATTATTACGTTAACAAGTGGGTTAATTGTGCCCGTTCATTATTCGTTCCTGATCGAATAAATGTGATAAGAGAAGAGTCCCTTATCGGTTCTCAGTGAACAAGTCATCCACCGTCGATAACAAAACTCCGGCAGTCGCGAGCTCGTCTCGTCGATCACGCCGATAATACAACAAGAAAAAAGTAAGCGGCTGGGAAGAGTAGGGTTTATTTCATTGATAATCAACAAAATAACATTGTTTCCCTTTTAATATCCAAGAACCCTGGTTGATTCGACCTACGATTCGGGAAAGAATCAACAAGAAAACCCAAAAATGAGCTTATAGATTGCTCGATTTGAATAATTAAAAATGGGCTAAGCCCAAACCGGATGAAATAAAAATTACATAATTGAGTCTATCGATAAGAAATAAAATCTCCGAACTTCTTGGACTGTCTCATTCTTCGTTTGGGCCAACCATTCATTCCTTCCTCGTCAATCCCATCATCGGCCATTCCACTCGCATCGTATATAACTGGCTCCGGCTCCTTAGCTACGGCCTCATCACGATCATGCAACGTAGGATATGAAGTATTCGTATCAACTCTTCCCTTGTTAGCAGCATCCTTGTCCTCAAGGAGCAATGTCGGAAAACGCCGCTTGATGACCTCCATCGGCTCCCAAGTTAGGTTTCGGCCGTCATCATCATCCCAATAAAGTAAGCCTTTGTCGATTACCACCCCATCATGCCAAACTCAGCGCTTCTCCAACAATTTAAAAGGTCATGAAACCGCATGTCCCTGAGCAAAAAACATCGAGAAAACAGCAGTGTCCATCGCACTCCCATCCACAAACGGACATAATAGGCTAACGTGAAAGACATCGTGGATTCGACTACCCTCTGGAAGAAGTAAACGATATGCCACAACCCCAATGCATTTCGTAATCTCGAAAGGACCATAAAAATGTCGAGCTAACTTAGTAGATAACAGACGAGCCACCGAATATTGATGATCAAGAGCACACGGTCCCCCATTGCAAATTCGACATCTCTTATACTCTTATTTGTTGTAGCATGCATACTCGGCTGCGCCTTCTCTAAATTGTTCCGTAACCACACAAGTAACTCACCCCGTTGACGAATGACCTCCACAATTGATGGTGGACAAGACGCGGACGGTGAGGCAGCGAGCAATGGAGGTGGCTCGCGGCCATAGAGAGCATGAAATGGAGATGTTCCAAGGCCCTCATGATGAAAACAATTGAGTGCCAACTCCGCTCACGGAAGAAAGTTCGTCCACTTAGCCGGCCTGTCTGCTACAAAAGTATGAAGATAATGTTCTAACTCCGGTTTCTAACTTCCGTTTGGCCATTAGATTGCGGATGATAAGCCGTAGTAAAATGTAACTTCGTGCTACTCAAACGGAGCATATTTTCCCAAACCTCATTAAGGAAGACCGAGTCACGGTCCGACACCAACGTGGTTGGAAAACCATGATGCTTCACGATAGTATCAATGAATAAATTGGCGACGCGCCACGCATCAAAACGTGTAGGTAAATGGGCAAAGTGAGCGTACTTTGATAGGTGATCCACCACAACCATAATAACAGTAAAGCCTCGTGACTGCGGTAGCCCAGTAATGCAGTCCATCGAAACATCCTCCCACACTTGCGAAGGTTTCTGTGTTGTTGTTTGACAGTCGAAACATGCTGCTACAAACTGCTTCACATCACTACGCATGCCTTTCCAATAAAAAGAGGATGCAAGGCGTCGGAAAGTACGTTCCACTCTGGGATGGCCGGCGGCCGGTGTGGAATGGTGCTTATAAAGGAGTGCTTGTTTGGCCGCCGAAGTCGTCGCCACTACAATTTGGCAGTCGCGAAAGATGAGGCCATCGCGGATTGTGAAACTCTTGGGAGTTGTCTCTGTCTCAATCTTCGAGCATAAGTCCACCATCTCTGGTAGTGTGCGTACATCCTCAAGTAATAATTCCATGATATTGGGTACAAGCTGAGAAATTGCCACCAATAAAGACAAATTGTCATTCGCCGCGGTACTATCATCATTGCGACAGGATAGCGCATCAGCCACGCGATTTGAGGCTCCTATTTTATACTCAATCCGAAACTTGTACCCCATCAGCTTTCGAGCATATAGTTGTTGGTCGGGAGTCTGAATGACTTGTTGCAATAGCTCCCTTAAGCTCTTCTGGTCGCTTCGAATCACAAACTCTCTGCCCAATAGATACTGTCGCTATTTTTGAACGGCCTCCATAATGGCATATAATTCCTTGTGGTAGGTAGAAGTAACGCAACGACGTGGCCCCAATTTCTTGCTAAAGAAAGCTAAAGGGTGATTCTCTTGCAACAACACCGCCCCTATGCCAAAATCGGAGGCATCGGTCTCCACATAAAATATCTTAGAGAAGTCCGGCAAGCGGAGTACTAGAGCTGAAGTCATTGCCTTCTTCAGAGTGCTGAAACTAGCCTCAGCAGCTGAGGTCCAAATGAAGGCATCTTTCTTAAGCAGGTCCGTCAATGGGGAGGCAAGCACTGCATATCCAGCAATAAATCGACGGTAGTAGCCCGTGAGGCCTAAAAATTTGCGCAACTGCTTAACGGATTTTGGTTGTGGCTAGACGACCATGGCTTCGAGCTTGGCGGGGTCAGCTTGTAATTTCCCATCCGTGATTATGTGACCTAAATAATCCACAGTAGTGCAACAAAAAGAGCATTTAGATAACTTAATAAAAAAATGATGGACCTGTAAGATGGAGAGGACCTCCGTCAAGTGCTCGGCATGCTCCAGAAGACTCGGGCTGTAAATTAAGATGTCATCAAAGAAAACAATGACGAATCAGCGAAGCAGTGGCCTGAATATCTCATTCATTGCTGCTTGGAACGTAGAAGGAGCATTCGTCAGGCCAAACGGCATCACCAAAAACTCAAAATGCGCATCGTGTGTTCAAAAGGCTATCTTATAAACATCCGCTTCATGCATCCGAATCTGATGGTAACCGGAGCGCAAATCAAGATTTGTGAAGAAACACGCAGCTCCGAGCTCATTGAATAGCTCGAAAGCTGATGGGGTACCAATATGGAATCGGGGCCCATCATCGAATTGGAGTCTGGCTCTGATACCATATTAGAAAATGGAATATTGGCCCAATATTCCATTTTCTAATATGGTATCAGAGCCAGACTCCAATTCGATGATGGGCCCCCCCCGATATCGTTGTCAACAGATGGCGTTGGGTTGTCCACGCTGCGCGTGAGGGGGGTGTGTTGAAATGTTGTCCCACATCGATTGGAGATGGTCTCTAGAGCCTCTTTATATGGTGAGGCAACCCTCCCCTTCATAAGGCCTTTTGAGGGGGAAATGGGCCCAATATTCCATTTTTCTAATATGGTATCAGAGCCAGGTTCCAATTCGATGATGGGCCCCCCGATATCGTTGTCAACAGATGGCGTTGGGTTGTCCACGCTGCGCGTGAGGGGGGTGTTGAAATGTTGTCCCACATCGGTTGGAGATGGTCTCTAGAGCCTCTTTATATGGTGAGACAACCCTCCCCTTCATAAGGCCTTTTAAGGGGGAAATTGGCCCAATATTCTATTTTCTAATACAAAGGAATTTAATTCTCGTTTCCAGCTCCGATCTTCTTAGCCTCTCAAACCTGATCCTCAATTTCGTCATCCGAAAATCTAAGAAAGAAAATTTTGCATCAGTTTTTTCCCAAATTCATTCGATGGAGGATCAGAGACGCCGTCGACGTCTGTCTTTCCACGATCATTGCCAGCTGCTTTCACCGGAGAAGGGCGACTATGATACTGTCCGTTCCATTTTTCTATTCAGGTAAAAATCATATCTATCAACCAATTAATCATTGATTTTTTTTTTTTTTTTTTTTTTTGCGCACTTAATTATATGGAGTAATTATATTGTTTTTCCAGATCAAAAGAAGAAACAGAGCCCTCAGATTCAGATTTGAAGGAAAAGCTGCGCATGCTGAAGTTGATCAAAGTCCTAGACGTGCAAGGTACGAAGAATCTCACAAAATTTCCTGACAAAATAACCCGTCGGGTCCTTCTCAGGTATCTCAGCTTCAGCTACACCAAAATAGACTCGATTCCCACTTCCATACACAAACCCTCCGACACCTCCTTGCCTCCAAATACGACGTAGCTTCCGACTCTGTTGAAGGCATTGAGTTGCCCGCGGAAATCAGCAGACTAACAAATCTGCAGACTCTGTCCCTGGTGAAGGTCGACCCAACTGGTAGAGTCCTTAAAGATCTGAAGGCACTCACTCAACTGAAGAAGCTAGGGCTGACTCATCTGAGAAGGGAACACGGCAAAGATCTGTGCGCAGTTCTTGAGTTGATGAAGAGTCTGACAACTCTCGACATAACTTCGTCTTCGAAGGAGGAGTTCATCGAGATAGAAGAGATGGAGGGCCACCCCAAGAGCCTTCAACGTCTCTACTTGAACGGCTGCCTGGAAAAGATTCCGGCATGGATCTCGGAACTGGATCGTGCGGTCAGAATCGATTTGAAGGGGTCTGGATTGATGAACAGCCCCTTGGAAGCTCTCAAACTCAAAGGCCTTCGAAATCTGAGGGAGCTGCAGCTGGTCGGCTGCTTTTGTGGGGAAGATCTAGAGCTGAGATTTGAGGGAGAGGGTTTCGAGAAGCTCGAGATTATAGTTATGGAGGATTTGGGCAATCTTACGAGGCTCAAGGTTGGAGGAGGAGCAGCGCCTGTGCTGAAGAAGATATCAGTGCGTAGATGCCCTCGATTGAAGATGCCGTTCCGAGTAGGCAATCTCGTCGAGTTTGAGACGGCGGAGGACATCGAAGGTGGAGATTGCGTTAACAAGTGGGTTAATCGCGCCCATGCGAGTATTGATATGAAGTTGAGGGGAATAAACCGACGGCATTGATCGCTGCATGGGCTGGAAATTAGGATCGACGGCTGCAGATGCGATTTGAGAAACGTTTGGATTGGTTATGTTAGTTAATTACTGAACAACGTAATTATGTATATATGCTTTCTTTATACTCTTGTACCAGCACTTTTCATTTTAGTTTTCATGAATAATAACGCAGATGTGATTAAAATAAATATTAAATTAATACAACTAATTATATATTGTGGTTAAGGAACACAATTTCTTTATTGAAAATGTGAGTTCCTTTCAGTTTTAGCATATGTTTCTGAAAAATCTGAAAATGATTCCATTTTTTACGTCACTTGTATGAATGGAAATCAGTTAATGTAACTTTGCTCATAAATCGAAGAAAGGTATTTAAATTAACAGACCCAAAACTTGAACTGAAAGCTGGATTTTATAAACTCTGGAATGTTATGAATATAATTAAAGAACGGTTCAACCGGTTAAACCATAACCCAAAAATCACGCCAGGTTGACTTTCGGTTCGGTTCTTAAAACATTGTTTGAGAGTACTTACCGGAGCCCATATTTTGGAAGAAACTTTGACGTTGTTGGGCTCCGGTTGATTGCTACCACTAATTCCTAAGAGTAGAATAGGCCTAGGTCTAGTACGTCCGGAACCTCAAATACGCCCTTATACTTCTCCACAAAGTCATCAAACGGGTACCTTAAAGATTGGTCTAAGCTCGACTTAACAAGATTCATAATACGCAATTCTAACCCTTCCATAGTGGGCAATATTTTTATATGAACTACTCTATAAAATGACTGAGAAAATAAGTTGTAGTTGAAAATCTTGACTGAGATATTCATGTCCAATCACGTGTCTCTGTCTAGTATCTACATACTACCTCCGGCCCCCTTAATTAGCTACACTTCATATTGAGACAAATATTAAGAAAGGATATCATATGTGGTTACAATCAATTTTAATGAGAAAGAGTTAATTGTAGTCACATATGCTTTGCCAAAAAGGGAAACGTAGCTAATAAATGGGACAGACTAAAATGAAAAACGTAGCTAATTAAGGGGACGGAGGTAGTATATGCATTTTGACTTGAGTAAATTAATGTAATGGTCGTCGATTTAATTATAATTCTATATTATCAAATAGTACTACAACTTGCTGGAAGAATCTTCTTATAACAACATCCAAAAATATTTTGGCATCTTTAAGTTCCCCTTAGTTTCCTGGAATCTACCCCACTCAATTCAATGACTCAAAAACAAAATTAATTAATTAATTATCATTGTCGGAAAGTCTGAATTTGTCTGAGAGCACGAAGACTACAATAGGGACCCAACAAATTAACTTCCACAACCAATTCGATTGTTTTTTTTATTTTTTATTTTTTTTTATTTTTAAGGGTAATTGTAATATTAGTTATCTTATCTTCAGAGTTATAAGGGTGTTTTCAATTCGCTTAACTAGACTGAATTTGTCTCATTTAATATGTTTAGTTCGATGAACTTCCGTCCAAGTAGAATTAGTCTTTTCCCTCTTGACAAATTTAATTAATTTGGGAACTCTAAATTTTCATTAAGAATGTTATCCTATTTATAGTGAGCACACTTAATGCGATCATGCCACATTAATAATTTTTATATTTAGGACTCGTTTGGTTCACATGAAAGTAAAATTGTTAAGCAATATAATTACGTGAAATATGATTATGAGGAAAGTAAAACAGAAAAGTAAGCTAAAATCCTTATATTCAAAAAAAAAAATACCTAAGTTTTAGTGAGTAAATAAGAATCCTGGAAAATATACTACTTTCCTTACTTTTAGGATTCAAATTACTTTTCCTCATCCTCTCAAAATTAAACCAAACATAAAATTTTACAATTTTGGAATCATATTACTTTCCTTCTTCCAACAAATACATGAATTTAATAATTGGGAATCAGGTATATTTTTTTAATAAGTTGACTTTTTCTTGATAAAAATTAATTTTATATGATAGTAGTATATAATTTTCATTAGTCTTTGTTTATCCACAACATTTGTAAGTCGTCGTAACCGAGCATTCATCGCTAATTCGCTAATCTGTGAGGGTTAGTTGAACATAAAATACAAAAGTATATATATCGAATGGGATAGGATCCTCTATCCCCAATATGGTTTCTCAATAATTTCCAAATATTTAATTTCTACTATCTCTATATTGTTTTTTATAAAAATAAAAATACTATAATATAGTAAATCATAATAGACATTTATAAGAAAAAAAATATTTTTTTTAAAATTATATACTTCAATTTTGAATTTATCAACTTAATTTAATATACTAATAAAAGTGAAATTAAATGCTAAAAAATAATTATAAACCCTAATAGGGATGAGTGAACCCTTGAAAGTAATTATAAAATAAAATAAAATTATTATATTTTTTTTTTATGAAAAATCATATAAAATTAGTAGAAATTATATTTTAGGACATGATTGGAACGCCGAAATGGGGACGGAGGATCCCTGCCGTATCGAATTACGATGGCTGAGGAATATATATATTCCCAGTTGTTTCTTCTCGTAATATATCTTGATTTGAAATGTTCGAAACTTAACTACTCATTACTTTGAAGAGGCAAGTGGGCACATGCACAACGTCTAAATCATACACCTTATGGCACCATGACTTTTCTCCATTGTATATGCTCCCAAACTCATAGCTAACCAAAACACACACACACACAACACACACACACACACACACACAATGGCAGAATTAGCCGTTGCAACGGCGTTGAGTTTAGTCCAAATCATCATACCTCTACTCAGCAAACTCAACCTCCATGCAGATGTAGAGTTGAAGGAAGACATTGAAAGCATGATGAGCTGGCTTAGCTTCATCCATGCTCACATGGAAGACAACTACGGCCTTCAAAAGGACCGGCGGCAGCTACTTCTCATCGACAGAGTCGGCAGAATCGCCTACGACATCGAAGACGTCGTCGACGAGTTCTTCCTCCACTCCCCGCCCTACACTTTCCACCGCCACAACTTCAGCCGCTCCATCCACACCGTGGCCCACAAATTCTACCATCGTTTCCCGCTCCGCGGAGTCTCGGAGAAAATCGCAAGGATCAAAAAGGATATCGGAGAAATCACAGCGCAGAATGCATTTTCCGTCAACAACAGAATGCATTCTAGCGGCCCCTCATCATCGAGCAGGGCGACGACGGCGAGTCCTCTCCTCCTCGATGATGAGATGGTCGGATACAAATATCCAAAATCAGAAATTACCAAGAAATTATTAGATTTTAGAGAGAAGAGGCTAGTCAGAATCGGTGTGGATGGAGCTCCCGGATCGGGGAAGACAACTCTGGTGAAGAACATTTTCTGGAAAAAAGGAATCCAAGCGCAATTTGATTGCCATGCTTGGATCTGCGTCTCACACAATCCGGATGTTGAGAAGATTATTCAAAATCTTCTATTACAGCTGTGCCATTCAAGGAAGGAACCTTATCCAGTCGACGACGGAAGGGATCTGCAAACGAGGCTACGAACATACCTTACTGGTAAGAAGTTTCTAATCGTTGTTGATGATATTTGGAGACAGGAGGATTGGATCTACTTGAAGGATTCTCTCCCCGATTCGTTTCGCGGGAGCAGAATAATCGTGACGACTAGGCACTCAAATCTGTTTTCAGTTTCACATGATCATGTGATTAGCTTGCAAGGTCTGGAACCATTAGATGCTTGGATGCTCTTCTGCAGAAGGGCATTCCCGAAACGGGAATGCCCTTCTGAACTGAAAGATATTTCCATGTATATCATGAAAAGATGCGAAGGAGTGCCGCTTGCGATTGTGGCGGTAGCCGGTGCACTGGCGCAGAAACCACAGAATCCGTATGAATGGGAGAGATTTCACAATAACATCGGAAATGAAATCAGGGGCAGCTCTGATCTTTCTCCCATCAACTCGTCTCTGCTTCGTAGCTATACGGATCTCTCGAGCAGCCTCAAATGTTGTTTCCTTTACATGAGCATTTTTCACGAGGATCACTCCGTGGAGCGCGGGAGGCTGATTCGTCTGTGGGTGGCAGAACGCTTCGCGGTGGGGACGGAGGATCAGACGCCGGAGGAGGTGGCAGAGGATTATCTCAACCAACTCATCCAAAGGAACTTGATTCATGTCTCCAACCGGGATTTCGATGGCCGCCCTAGAAACTGCAGGGTACTAAACATTGTACTCAAGTTCATCATCCAAAAATCCAAGGATGAAAACTTCGCATCAATTTTTCCCAAAGAGACTACTTCTCAAATTCAAATGAATCAAGATCAAAGCAAGATGATCCGTCGTCTTTCTGTCCACGATCACTGCAACCATCTTCCTCAAGACGGCGACTTAGCGAGTGTTCGTTCGGTGTTTCTCTTGAGGTTGCTTGAAGTAAATCCAGAATTGGAGAAAAATCTGCGGAGGTTGAAGCTGATAAAAGTGGTGGATGTGCAAGGAGCGCCTCTAAGAGAATTTCCAAAGGAAATGAGCCGTTTCATCCTCATGAGGTATCTGAGTTTTAGAGATACCAAAATAAAGTCTATTCCCAAATCCATAGAGAAACTTTCTTACCTCGAAACCTTGGATCTAAAACAAACCAATGTCACAGAGCTTCCCCAAGAAATATCCAATCTCGAAAACCTTCGTCACCTCTTTGCCTACAAATACAACGTCACCAACTACGTAGATTTCGATTCTGTGCAAGGCGTTAAGTTGCAGGCAGGAATCGGCAGATTAACAAATCTGCAGAATTTGTCACTTGTGAAGATAGGACAAAAGGGTAAAATCCTTAAAGATTTGAAAGCACTAACCCAACTTAGGAAGCTAGGAGTTACTGGGGTCAGAAAGGAGCACGGTAAGGACCTGTGCGCAGCTGTTGGAGCGATGCAGTGTATAAAAACTCTGGATATAACCTCAGTTAAAAAGGAGGAGTTGATAGAAGTGGAAGAGATGAGAAGTAATCCTCCGAGGACACTTCAACGTCTATACTTGAAAGGCCGTTTGGAAAAGATTCCGACATGGATTTCTCAGCTGGATTATCTGGTGAGGATTGGTTTGATTTGGTCTAAATTGAGCGATAGTCCTTTGGAAATTCTCAAAGATCTCTCGAATCTAATGGAGCTTCAGATGGTTGATTGCTTCACTGGGGATAGTTTGATATTCCAGGCTCCGGGTTTCAAGAAGCTCGAGATTCTACTGATCGAGGATTTGAGTAACGTGAACACGATCGTGATTCATGAAGGAGCGATGCCGGAGATGAAGAAGATATCGCTTCGTAAATGCCATGAATTGACGATGGTGCTGGGAGTGAACAAGCTGACTAAAGTTGAGGAGCTGACTCTGTATGATATGGGGGAAGAACTTGTAGCTCGACTAAGCATCAATGGCGAAGATCGGGAATACGTTGAGAACATTCCTCTCATTCATTCCTTCACTCTCAGGAGCCAGAATTGGTCATTTCGGAATCTTTCTGGTCCTGTTTCTTTATCGAATTCATCATCAACACCCAATTTACTCAATGGTAGGAGATGAGTTTGTGCAGTTTCATAGTAAATGTTGCATGAATTCGAGTTGTGGTTTACGTTTGTGTTTAAACTACTTAGTAGCGGTGCCTTTTGCATTTAGAGATTGTACTTGGTTGTTTGTATACAATATACATTCCTATCTATTCGGATCTCATCTTAACGAAGCTTGTTTGTTTGGAATCGAATCATGAATTGCAATTTCGTATGTAAATCTCTTATTGCATCGATAGATATTTAACTGTGTTTACAATATTTCTAAAATCAGTCATTTTTGTTATCAAATTTTTTAATTATTGATAGTTTTAGAAATATTACGAATACATATTATCCATTAATGTAATAGAAGATGTCGTACCGATCCAAATTATATTTGTTGAATGAACCAACCATGCTAGAGTTTGACCGGATGGGACGTTGAATTTTATTTATTTTATATTATTTTTTACAAAAATAAATATGGTTATATCTATACTATTATAAAAAGTGTCTTGTTTACAAAATTTATTTTGCCTATTATGCCCTTAATATTATCAATAGAATAAATAATTAAAATATTAATATTATCATTAGAAAAAATCATTAAAATAAAAATAAAATATACGGAGTAGTAAATAGGCATTAAACAATACAATATATATTATAAAAGGTATAGACGAAGCTATTTTAAATAAGAGCGCTTCTTTTCTTAATAGATAAAGAATTATAATATGACTAAATACTAATCTTAAATAAAAGTAGTTTCTTTCTTTGGATGATAATGAGTCATAATACGATTACAATACTAATATAATTATGATTTTTAAGGGATTTATTAAGTGATCATAATATTAAGACGGACTTGCACTAATGGGAAAAGAATATAATTTGCGTATACTTGACTAATTACATCATATGAATATACATTTTAGCAATTATATACAATGATATATAATTTCATACGTGTTAATTAAAAATAAATCTCAGTCATCCAATTGGATTAGTTCAAAATATTCTTATGCAGTGTATTTTCGGTTACTTTTAGATGAGAAGGAAAGATTATAAGAAGTGCATTATTTACAAAATTTGATCTGCCTATTATTATACCTTTAATATTATCAATAGAATAAATCATTAGAATATTAATATTATCATTAAAATAAATCGTTAGAATAAAAATTAAATAGTAATATAAGTGAATATGCAATAAACAATATAATATACATCACCGATATCTAATAATCTGCAATAAAGAAAAGAACAAAACTAATTTGTATTTTTATAACAAGAAAAAAGAAAAATCTACAATAATGTAATTTAATTTGAAATAAATTAATAACTTATTAGGATTAGACTTATTCTTCGTAGTTGTTATATAATAAGGAGTACATATCATTTTTAATATTTTCCTAATAGTTCATTAGATTTATTCTTCTTAGTTGTTATATAATACGAATTATTAAGTCTTATCGTAATAGGCTCATTAATTCTTATTTATATTTAATACTACATCCGTCCAACAAACACATGCCCCAATTTTTCGGCACAAATTTTGATATTTTGTGATTACTGGTATTATATATGATAGTGGAGTTAGGATCCCACTTAAAGTAGTGTAAAAGTAAAAAAGTGTGAAATTGAGATGAGTTTTTATTTTTATTTTTTTCATTTTTATGTGAGGACCACATTCTAAAATAGAAAGTGCCGTTTTTCGTGGACATACAAAAAAAAGAAATTGGATACGCTTATTGTGGACGGAGGTAGTATTAATAAGGGTTTAGGTTTAGGCCGGGTAACACAAGAGCTTCACCAGATCAAACATGGTCCGGTTTTAATTGCTATCGCAAATGTATTTTTGGTTGAAGAGTTCTTTATGTGGAACAAGAAAAAAGAGAAGCCAACACAAACTAAGAGAAGGATTATTATAGTCAAAGTTCAAGTTGTGCCGTTAAAGATAAACCATCTATAAATAATGACAAAAGCAATAATGATTTTAAGATTATCAGCAAGATTAATTTTTTTTTCTTTTTCGCTATAACTATAAATTTATTTGGACAAAACTATTACCATGATCTGTAATTCGTCTTACCCCGTACCATGCTTTGGCTAAAGAAGATGATTATTGTTTCTTTTAAGAATATTGACTATCTGATGGGCATTTACTTTGAAGGATAACTTAATTTAGGGATTGATTTTTTTTTTTTAGATAAGATACAGAAGGATATATGATACAGAAGGATATAGGAAACTTTTGGAATAAGATATAGGATGTCATTTACTTTAATGAGCATTCATTTTCATATGTGTTTGGGTGAGATTCATATCTCATGATTAGTCTCAAATCTAGACAAAAAGTGTAGGACGACTTCACCCGGGACATGAGATAACACTAATTACCAATCCTATAAAATATACATGGAATTAAGTTGTATAAAATTAATCAATCCACCCTTATCCCTTATAGTAAACCTCTCGTGAGAGATTATTGATGCATGATATCCTTCATGTTTCCACATGTGCATGGTACCCTTCATTATTATCTCATGAGAGATGAACTACTTTACCAAATAATGTGATTGGTGTTTCCACTTTTCATTGGTTTAGGCTTAAGGTTTTTAAGTTTTTACAGTGATAGAATTTCATTTTATCTAGAAGTTCGAACTCGAACTCATAGAGTGATGTGGAATCTATTTATTTATATTACGATTCTACTATACTCCCTCCACCTCCATTTAAGTGCCTTGAATATGTAAAATTTATGTCGTCATTTAAATGTCTAATCACATGTATCCAAGCAAATATTAGTGTAATTTACCAAATTTACCCCTGTTATGATTTAAAAAAAATTACTTTCTAAATCTTTTATGCAATGATTAGGGCTAATAAATATAAATTGTATAATTCCTTAATTTGGTGGTTTGGTGGGCTAGGACACACAAAAAAAGGACATAAAAAGTATAGTATTAGGCTCATGCAATATGTTGATGTTTAGTTTCTTATGGTAGTAAGTTTCGAGATTAAAATAGAATTAGAATTAAATTACAAATTAACATTCCACGTTTTAAATTTTTTTTTTGAACACTTAACAATAACATCACATGCATCACATTACTATTACTATCGAATTTAATAAAATTTAGTACCAGCTAAATTCTATAAGAGTCGCTTTGAACAATTTTTCCCTCTATCCCATTAAAATAGAGTTTTTACTTTTCGGCACGGGAATTTAATCAATATAGATTAGTTGTTGAGAAAGGTAGATTACTTTTTGGCATGAAAATTTAAGCCTTATATTACTCCCTTCGTCCCACTTGACTTGACCTGTTTTTTACTTTGGGATGTCTCACCTGATATGACTCATTTCTATATTTGGTGAGAAACATCCAAATTAGGTGTAATTAATTAGGTGGACGGTCCATCACTTTTTCTAAAAGTAGCTTGTGTAATCATTAACCATTGTAATTAAAAGAGGTGGGACACCACCTTTTACTCTTAACACAAATTTTCTTAAATCTCATGCCTAAAAGGTATAGACCAAGTCGAGTGGGACAGAGTGAGTATTAGGTTAGTGGGCCTAATTACTGTATTTCCATTTTGGGAAATAGCTCCATTTTAATATGACAGGCCAATGAGAAGATTAACTATATTTCAATGAGATGGAATGAATATGTTTTAGTGAATATAAATTCAAAGAAAGAACAACAAAAAGACTAAAATAATTATAATAAATTAATATTCGTCAAATAAACTGTTGAACTAATTAGTAAAAATCATTTGATTATTTTAATATAGTTTGCAATATATTTAATGGTTACTCTCAACGCTTTTTATATCTAGCACATTATTTATCATATTCCTAATTATATATTGATCAGAGTTTTCAAACATTACTATATATTTATATATAATATTAAAATTAAAATTCTATGATGACAAAATAACTTGAATTATATAATATTATGACTTTTCAATCAAAATAGTAATTTCTATAATTTAATTGCATAGCTTAGTTTATATAATATTGAATCTTTTGTAAATAGTATACATTGTATTTTCAATAATTCACCACTTCTATAAATTCATGCTTAATGACGTTTATCATGAAAGAAAAAAAAATTGGTTAAACGTGCAACGCACGTTACCTCTGCTAGTTATAATAAATCATAGTAATAAAAAAATTATAACTAAAAATTGGAAATTTTAAAAATAATATACCTAAATATTGGATTTAATAACCCTATATTAGTAATTTATTGGATCCCTCTTGTCGTCTTCGTGCTCTCAGACAAACTCAGACTTTCCGACAATGATAATTAATTAATTTTGTTTTTGAGTCATTGAAGTGAGTGGTAGATTCCAGGAAACTGAGGGGAAATTAAAGATGCCAAATTATTTTTGGATGTTCTTATAAGAAGGTTCTTTCAGCAAGTTGTAGTATTTGATATATAAATCGACGACCATTACATTAATTAATTCACTCAAAATGCATATAGTATATAACATAGAAAGTTCCATAGAAAAGTAAAGTCGCCTTTGTACCATTAATTTGATTCGAGTTTGTTTTCTCAGCCATTTTATAGAGTAATTCACGTAAAAATTTCGCAAGTGTTCTTTCTAATAAAAATCGGTCTTTTTAGGAAAGATGTTTATTGGATTTTTATAGAATTTCCTCTTTCAAACTCTTGAGTCTTGATTGGACTCTTAAAATTTAATTAACTACTTCATTTGTCTTATTATATTAGTCCTACTTTTCCAATTGAAATGTCTAGTTATAGTAGTCTCATTAAGTAAAATAACAATAATTAACCCAAACTAGTGATCTCATTTTCGGGCTTAATGATCCCAAATAGCCACAAAAAAAAACCTTAAAATTCTACCGTCTCTTTCATGTGCATCGGCCCTCATTTCTGATTCACACTTGAGTTTCATTTACCCTTAGTCGTTAAAATCCTAATTCGCTTGCGAAAACCACCTTAAATATCGTTGCAATGATGAAATCAATTCATACTCAACTATTTTTTTGGTGGTTGAATTCCCCATTTTCCCAATTTTTGAATATCCTTGTAGGCACCGAAAATTTGAGGAAAAGAGAAAAAATCTTTTATTAATTTTATATATTTGATTTGGAATCTTATGAAATATAAATTAAATGATATATTTATTAATAAAGATATTGGAGATTTCTTTAGCAACAAGTCATCTTTTATTGATATATATCAATATTTGAGAGTCTGTAGAATTGTGACACCTCAGCCAAAAAGTCCACCATGGAGCCCAAAAGCCCACCAAGCGTACTCCTCCTACACCTATAAATAGGGTTTTCCATTCACTTCATAAATCACACCAGAAATCATAATCATAAGCTCAAGAAATTGGAGTTAGAATTCGCTACGAATTTCTCTTTAATATTCAAAGTTAGAATTCGCTACGAATTTCTCTATAATATTCAAAGCTTTCTTCGTGGAATACTATTTTTCACGAAGAGATTTCTGTGTCAAATTCAAGGCTTACGATTGTATTATTTACGGAAAGTCTCCAACTTAGCGTTTGATTCGGAAATAAGACAAAGGTTTTCCGAATCAGCATTATAAAGCCTAAACTCCCTACGCCCCAATATTTGATTTGGAAATAAGACGAAGGTCCTCCGTGTCAACGTTATAAAAGTCAAGTCCAGAGATCAAGGGGTACCAAATTCTCCGCAAATCTCGGAAGTTGCTCGAAGCCGTTCAAAAAGCAAATTGGAGAGATAATCAGAGGAATCATAAAGATCATGACCCGCATCAACTCAAGTCCTCAAATATATTTATTTGTACACATTTATTTGTATTTATTGAAATATATAAATACATAAATTTGTGTTTACAAATTTTGGCACGCCCAGTGCGACCATCTTTACCTCTCATCTCTACTCTTCACCAAATCATCCAAGCATCAAAATGTCTGCAACATTGGAAGAGCAAATCACAAATCTGACAAAGCTTGTCGAAGGGCTCGCCAAACGAGTTCACGAGCGAGACGTCCAAATTGCAAAGTTGGAGAAAGAAAAGATCACTGATGAAAATAGTGAGCAACATGAGGACGATTATGAAGTCAAAAAGCCCCAAATGAAGAAAAATGAAAAGCCTCCCGCCACGAAGCTTGAAGTTCATTCCGATGGTTTGATCCATGTTGATCAACTCAAAGAATTTATCGTAGAATCAATCAAAGATAAATTCGAAGATAGCTTCAAATTATCATGGACATATAGTAAGCCATATACTCCAAGGGTTGATCAATTGAAGATGCCAGTCGGCTACCAACCACCAAAATTTCTACAATTTGATGGTCCAGGCAATCCAAATCAACATGTGGCTCACTTTATTGAGACTTGCAATGATGTGGGGACATATGGAGATCACACGGTCAAACAATTCGTGCGTTCTTTGAAAGACAATGCATTTGACTGGTATGCTAACTTGGAGCCGAATTCAATTGATAGTTGGGGGAATTAGAAAAAGTTCCTCAATCACTTCTACAACACTCGAAGAACAGTGAGCATAGTCGAGCTTACGAAAACAAGTCAATTCAAAGAAGAGCCTGTCATCTAATACATCAATCGTTGGAGGAACTTAAGTTTGAATTGCAAAGATCGACTATCTGAAGCCTCTGCAATCGAGATGTGCATCCAAGGCATGCATTGGAGTCTACAATACATCTTGAAGGGAATTCAACCAAAGACCTTTGAGGAAATGGCCTATAGAGCTCACGACATGGAGTTGAGCATGATTCTAAATGAAGTTGAAGAAATCTCAACACAAGAGCCTCACGAACTTCAAGAAAATCAAAAAATTGAATATGGGGACAAATCTTTTGAAGAAACTCCAAGTGAAGATGAAGAAGAGACTACAAAACCTAGTCATGGTCTAATCTTCTAATGTGTGTCACAATCCATGAAGAGAAAAATACTTCTAGATAAAAGTGTCCATAAAAGCTCCAAGACATGAGCCAAAACTATCTAATCAAACTCTTTGAAGAAGAAATCAAGTGCATACTCCTTAACACGAGTATAAAATATTTACAAATCCAAATCAAGTGAATACTCCTTGACACGAGTATAAAATGTCTACAGATTCAAATTAAATGAAGATTCCTTAACATGAGTATAAAAGGTTTAGAAATCAAGTTTGTCAAAGCTCCTTGATACGAGCATAAACTATCTAACTCGAAATCCAAATCAAATGAAGACTCCTTAACACGAGTATATAAGGTTTACAAATCAAAGCTCCTTGATACGAGCATAAACTATCTAATTCCAAATCCAAGTCCAACAAAGCTCCTTGATACGAGCATAAACTATCTAACTCAACAAGAAACTCCTAAATACGAGTATAAACTATTTATAAATCCAAGTTCAAGTTCAAAAACTCCTACATACGAGTATAAACTATTTATAAATCCAAGTTCAAGTTCAAGAACTCCTAAATACGAGTATAAACTATTTATAAATCCAAGTTCAAGTTCAAGAACTCTTGAATATGAGTATAAAGTATTTACAAATTTAAATCCAACTTCAAATTGAAGAACTCCTTGAAACGAGTATAAACTTTCTAACAAATTGAAGAACTCCTTGAAACGAGTATAAACTTTCTAACATATCAAAGATTCGAGACTCGTCCATTTCCACGACAAATCGTTCATGAACAAGTCTCGAGGGGGCATTTGTAGGCACCGGAAATTTGAGGAAAAGAAGAAAAAATCTTTTATTAATTTTATACACTTGATTTGGAATCTTATGAAATCTAAATTAAATGATATATTTATTAATAAAGATATTGGAGATTTCTTTAGCAACAAGTCATCTTTTATTGATATATATCAATATTTGAGAGCCAGTAGAATTGTGACACTGATCAATCGGGGATTTTAGAGTGTTTGTACAACGGAAAGATTTAGAAAAATATGAACACAAAGAGTTACGTGGTTCGATCTTTTGTTAGATCTACGTCTGCGGAGGAAAAAGAGATTCAATGTATTAATACTTTTCTTGAGTTACAATGTGTGTCCCCTCTATCTATCCTAGAGGCTCTATTTATAGGTGCCCAAGTGCGGTTCACGTCCGAGATCGTGGGTCGCCAGGTGCAGTTATGACCAAAGTTGAGATCGTGGGGTGCCACGTCCTAGATCGTGGGGTGGCCGAGCTTCTGTGCTTTTGGGCTAGGCTTCTAGATTGGGCCGAAGTGGCTTCTGAGCCTTTCAGTGGGCCGAGCTCACCTAGGCCAAGCTTATTTGCCGAGGTCCAATTATATTGGACCGGCGCTTGGGCCTAGTAGCTGGGCCGTGTCCTATCAGACACCTCAGCCAAAAAGCCCACCAAGCCTACTCCTCCTACACCTATAAATAGGGCTTTCCATTCACTTCATAAATCACACCAGAAATCATAATCATAATCTCAAGAAATTGGAGTTAGAATTCGCTACGAATTTCTCTCTAATATTCAAAGCTTTCTTCGTGGAATACTATTTCTCATGAAGAGATTTCTGTGTCAAATTCAAGGCTTACGATTGTATTCTTTACGGAAAGTCTCCAAATTAGCGTTTGATTCAGAAATAAGACAAAGGTTTTCCGAATCGGCGTTATAAAGCCTAAACTCCCTACGTCCCAATATTTGATTCGGAAATAAAACGAAATTCCTCCGTGTCAACGTTGTAAAAGTCAAGTCCAGAGATCAAGGGGTACCAAATTCTCCGCAAATCTCGGAAGCTGCTCGAAGCCGTTCAAAAAGCAAATTGGAGAGAGAATCAGAGGAATCATAAAGATCACGACCCGGATAACTCAAGTCCTAAAATATATTTATTTGTACACATTTATTTGTATTTATTGAAATATATAAATACATAAATTTGTGTGTACAATCCCCTAATTATTATTATTGATAGGTTAATTAGATGGCAAAACACAATTCAGTTAGTAAAATGTTTCCCCTTGAACCAAGAGATTGGAAGTTAAAATCACTATTAGTGCGTGAGTGCAAGAAAATTAATATTGATTATAATTTTATTTCATCACAATATAATAATTGTTGTGAATGGCACGATGCAAATCTAGTTAAATTAATAAATTAAACTATCACAATTTCACCTTCCTACTATAATTTATATATAGCGGACAATTTTATGCATTAATCAAACATAATATTATTATTTTTTGGTACAATATCTATATATATATATATATATATATATATATATATATATATATATATATATATATATATATATAAAGAGCCTTGAGTACTTAATGTAGATTACTTATTATGTCCTTATAGTATTTCAAATTTAAGGACAATTATGTAATATTATATTATACATTTAAACATAGTATATATATGTATAAATTTAAGTATGATATTTACCTTATTTATTATTTTAATTTAATATACGATAATACTATACAAAATACATATTAACCATAAGATCTATCTCTGGCATAATTAACTTTTCCAATGTATATAGCTCGTCTTGCCTTTTCACTATAACAAAACAATCATTATATAATTCATCTTCATTGATGGATATACGAAAAATACTATCATTCTTACATAATCATTTCATTATTTCGTTAGAAACGAAAGTCCAAACTTTTGAGAGATTATAAATTTGAAGGTCGGAATTTAACTTTTTTTTTTTAATAGATAGTAAGTATATATCTATTACCTATTATAAAAGTGTCTATTCTTACAAAATATAATTTGCCTATTATATCCCCCCTTTAATGCTATATTTAAGGAAATTAACGTAATTTTGTATAATTGTAAAAAAAATATCAAATTACATTTAATTATGTTAATAATTATCTCAAGATGTTTAATAATTATCACCCGCACCAATTCAAACGAAATAGGACGTATAAAAATTGCATATTTAGATTAGGGATATATGTGGCTTATTTAAAGATGATTAGTGTACTCATATAATTTTGATATCTTATTATTTCAGAAATAATTACTTTTGTGTCCAATATTACATACGCACAAAGACAATTCCAAATGCAAAGTATTCTTGAATGTCTTTAAATGCAATTTTTTATTTTTTATAAGAAAAAAAATTAGATTTGTGTTCAATTTCGACAACCTTTCTTCATATTATGTGATTTTCTCCCTTTTTTTTCCGCATAGTATATGATTCCTTTGTTTGGAAAAAAGATTTTTAACAATAAATTTCTTAAAATATTTCTAACATTATAAACTCTTTGCATATATTGACTATAAGTAAATATGATATTCTACCAATACTGAGTTAGGCTAAGGAATAAGAATTATACATCATCAAGATACATTAAGAAAAGACGTCGATGTGTTTTTATAGCATCATAATGAAGACCAGTATCACTAATTTTACAATATAGATAAGTAACACTTATTTCTCAAATAATAATGAAATTTTTTGTTTTTATTTACAAGGTTTAATATTGTATTGCTCTTTGTATAAACAATATCATCAATAACAATTATTTCTCAATTTAGAATTAATAAAGCTAAATAATTAATTTACAATATATTGTGCACATTTAGCTAAGTTATGTATCTATCATACGTATTAAGCATTATCTCATACTTTTTACCAAAAGGGCTCTAAAGTACGACTAAAATATGGAAAACTATTTTATTTTTTTTGTACGATACCTAAAATAATTGAAGCAATCATGAAAGTTATTCACCTTGTAGTTAACAAATATAATGCATTTTTACGTCTTCTTATAATAATACATGATGCATGATTTGCCATAACCATATAATTTGAAGAAAACTTTAATTCGATATAAAATTGGAATTACATCTTTTATATACTCATTACAACAATATTAGCTTTTAAAGGTTTGTTTTGTTTTCAAATAAATATAATTATTATTTATGAAAAAAATAGTACTATACGTGCAACGCACGTAATTCATCAAAAACTTATCCCACCAAAACAATATGCATATTTGGATGGGATATTAATAGACGCACTCCTGGTTGCTAGGTCATGGATTCCACCCTAAACTACTTAATTAATGAAATCAAATTTGTAACAATAGCTGGAATACAAATTTTGTTGGCTCGATTCCAACTTGTGATCATCTTCTCCATCGTTAGGTTGAGGTTAATTTTAGAGAATCCGCAATAAGTTTCGATAATCTTTTCCGATTAAAACTCATTCGTCCCAGCAAAAGTGAGATATTTTATTATTTTATAGTAGCTCACATATATTCAAGAAATGTACCACTCTCGGCAGAAGACGGCGGCGCTCGACGGCTGTTTGGCCGGATTTCTAGAGAGAGGCTGGAGCTTCTCTCTCTAGATTTTAGGGGAGGAGGTTCAGCTGCAAATGAGGAGGGTAGGGGTGGAAAAATCATATTTATATTCCTCTCTTATTCCCTCATTATGTGACACTTGTCCAATGCTAGGTGATGGCATTTTCTTCCTACTTGTTCAATTACTTGGTGATCACTTTTGTATCTAATAATCATTTTATTCTATGACATAATATTTCCCATGTCTCATCTATGCTCTCTTATACTTTCTTGCACTCCAAGCATGGAGATTAATAATGATAGAAGTGACATTCTTTAATATAATATAATAATTCTAGTGGAGAATCTCTACCTAATAAATAAAAATAGCAGAAGTGGTATAAGACCACTATGTGTATGATATTCATACACATTTAATCCTATTGTGATGTATAAAAATACATGTGATGTATAATTAATTATAAACCATCGATTTATAGTGATTTTAATCACTTCAAGCAATTATTCATGCACACATTTCATCAAGCAAAAACATATAATCACATAATCACGGAATCATATCATTGAGCATATAAACACATAGATCATCCTTAGCATATCATCATATCATGTCCGTTGCTCATGCACGTCGAATAGCACTTTCGCTTTCCATTATTAGCTCATAAATAATTACCAAATTATAGGGGTTCCCTTATCCCATTCGTGAGCCTTAAGCGATCATGCTAGAGCTCTAAATCTTACTTCGAAAATAACGTAAGGCCGCTAGATACTCTATCTCCGCATAGTGTGTTTTAATTAATATCGAGCTCGTATGTAATTATTAGCTAATTAAATAATATAAGTAGCTCGTAAATTATTAGTAAAAACCGAGAGGCTCGATTTTTCAGAACGAATTATTGCGGGTTGTTACAATAAAAATATTAGAATTTAATAAATCATACTAGACATTTTTAAGAAAAAAAATTATAATTTTTTAAAATTATATATATACTTTATTTTAAAATTTATCAACTCTAATATACTAATAAAAGTGAAATTAAATGTAAAAAATAATTATAAACCCTAATTGGGATTAGTGAACCCTTTAAAATAATCATAATATAAAAAAATCATTATAAAATAAATTTATTAAAAAAATGAATAAAAATAATATAAATTAAATTTTTGGGACACCATTTTGGGATAGAGGATCTCAAGCCTCTTCAACCGCCTACAAGTCAACCAAAAAGATGCCATTAATGGCTCCAAAACACTTAGTACAGACTTAAAAAATAGCAATAGCCCAGCACATGTTGAGGAAAGGTGTCAATGGCAGACTTAGGACATGTGAACAATCACAAGCAACACAAGTAATTTTCGGTATTCCACATAAAACCCAATTCTACAAGAAAAGTTTGGGAAAATGCAAAGGAGCAAATGAACAGAGCTCAAGTAATTAATCTTCGCCAAGAAAAAAGGGTTTCAAGCACAAAGATTGTCAAGCTCTAGGATGGTTCATTCAACAAACAGGATTCGGATTCTAGATCTATTGCAATTCCATGTGACATCTCATATTACATTAATGGATAATCGTCATATATTCATAATATTTTCAAAATCAGATGCCATACGGAATTGCAATAGAGTATCCAAATCCAAACAAACAAGCTAGCCACATTAATCTGAATAGCTAAGGAATATATAGCTTGGTTCATTTCATTTTAATAAAGTCGAATTGTGAAGAAGATTTCAGAGACAATTTCGAATTAATATGCTATATATATACAAACAACCGAGTACAATCTCTAAATGCAAATGGCACCGCTACTGTGTAGTGTTTAAACAAAAATGTAAACCACAACTGGAATTCCTGCAACATTTGTATGAAACTGCATTAACTTATCTCCTACCATTGAGTAGATTAGGTGTTTATGATGAATTCGATAAAGAAACCGGGGCAGAAAGATTCCGAAACGACCAATTCTGGTTCCTGAGAGTGAAGGAATGAATGAGAGGAATGTTCTCAACGCTATCGTCTCCGTGGATGCTAAGTCGATCTACCAATTCTTCCCTCATATCATACAGAGTTAGCTCCTCAACCTTAGCCAGTTTGTTCACTCCCAGTACCATCGTCAGTTCATGGCATTTACGAAGTGATATCTTCTTCATCTCCGGCATCGCTCCTTCTTGAATCACGATCGTGTTCACGTTACTCAAATCCTCGATCAGTAGAATCTCGAGCCTCTTGAAATTTGAAGCTTCGAATATCAAACTGTCCCCAGTGAAGCAATCAACCATCTGAAGCTCCATTAGATTCGAGAGATCTTTGAGAATTTCCAAAGGACTATCGCTCAATTTAGACCACATCAAACCAATCCTCACCACATAATCCAGCTGAGAAATCCATGTCGGAATCTTTTCCAAACGGCCTTTTAAGTATAGACGTTGAAGAGTCCTCGGAGGATTCCTCATCTCTCCCACTTCTATCAGCTCATCCTTTGCAAATGAGGTTATATGGAGAGTTTTTATACTCCGCATTGCTTCAACAGCTGCGCACAGATCCTTACCGTGCTCCTTTCTCAGCCCAGTCACTCCTAGCTTCCTTAGCTGGGTGAGTTCTTTCAAATCTCTAAGGATTCTACCATTTTCTCCTATCTTCACCAGGGACAAATTCTGCAGATTTGCTAATTTGCCGATTCCCTCCTGCAACTTAACACCTTGAACAGAATCGAAATTTACGTAGTTGATGACATTTTTTATGTAGGCAAAGAGGTGACGAAGGTTGTGGAGATTGGATATTTCTTGGGGAAGCTCCGTGACTTGGGTTTGTTTTAGATCCAAGGTTTCGAGGTAAAAAAGCTTTTCTATGGAACAGGGAATCGACTTTATTTTGGTATCTCTGAAACTCAGATACCTCATGAGGATGAAACGGCTCATTTCCTTTGGGAATTCTCTTAGAGGCGCACCTTGCACATCCACCACTTTTATAAGCTTCAGCCTCCGCAGATTTCTCTCCAATTCTGGATTCACTTCAAGCAACCTCAAGAGAAACAGGGAACGAACACTCGCTAAGTTGCCATCTTGAGGAAGATGCTTGCAGTGATCGTGGACAGAGAGACGACGGATAATCTTCATTTGATCTGGACCGGTCAGTTGTGTTTGAGAAGTAGTCTCTTTGGGAAAAATTGATGCGAAGTTTTCATCCTTGGATTTTTGGATGATGAACTTGAGTACAATGTTTAGTACCCTACAGTTTCTAGGGCGGCCATCGAAATCCCGGTTGGAGACATGAATCAAGTTCCTTTGGATGAGCTGGTTGAGATAATCCTCGGCCACCTCCTCCGCAGTCTGATCCTCCGTCCCCACCGTGAAGCGCTCCGCCACCCACAGACGAATCAGCCTCCCGCGCTCCACGGAGTGATCCTCATGAAAAATGCTCATGTAAAGGAAACAACACTTGAGGCTGCTCGAGAGATCCGTATAGCTACGAAGCAGGGATGAGGTTATGGGAGAAAGATCAGAGCTGCCCCTGATTTCATTTCCAATGTTATTGTGAAATCTCTCCCATTCATACGGATTCTGTGGTTTCTGCGCCAGTGCACCGGCTACTGCCACAATCGCAAGCGGCAGTCCTTCACATCTTTCCTTAATACTCATTGAAATATCTTTCAGTTCAGACGGGCATTCCCGTCTTCTGCAGAAGAGCTTCCAAGCGTCTAGTGATTGCAAACCTTGCAAGCTAATCACATGTGAAAATGATGAAATTGAAGACAGATTTGAGAGCCTGGTCGTCACGAGTACTCTGCTCCCACGAAACGAATCGGGGAGAGAATCTTTCAAGTAGATCCAATCCTCCTGTCTCCAAATATCATCAACAACGATTAGAAACTTCTTACCAGTAAGGTACGTACTTAGCCTCGTCCGCAGATCCGTTCCGTTGTTGACTGGATAAGCTTCCTTCCTCGAACTGGACAGCTGTAATAGCAGATTTTGAATAATCTTCTCAACGTCTGGATTCTGTGAGACGGAGATCCAAGCATGACAATCAAACTGCGCTTGGATTCCTCTTTTCCAGAAAATGTTCTTCACCAGAGTTGTCTTCCCCGATCCAGGAGGACCATCCACACCAATCCTAACTAGCCGCTTCTCTCGAATATCCAACAATTTCTTCGTAATTTCTGTTTTGGGATTTTCGTATCCGACCATCTCATCATCGAGGAGGAGAGGACTCACCGTCGCCCTGCTTGAAGTTGATGATGAGGGGCGGCTTGACTCGGAAGAAGAAGATCTGTTGTTGACGGAAAAAGAATTCTGCTCCTTGATTTTTTTGATATCTTTTTTGATCCTTGCGATTTTCTCCGAGATTCCACGCTGCGGGAAAAGATGGTAGACATTGTGAGCCATGGTGTGGAAGGTGCGGCTGAGCTTGTAATGGTGGAAGGTGTAGGGCGGGGAGTGGAGGATGAACTCGTCGACGACGTCTTCGATGTCGTAGGCGATTTTGCCGACACTTTCGATGACAAATCGCTGCCTCTGGTCTTTTTGAAGGCCATAGTTGTCTTCCATGTGAGCACGGATGAAGCGAAGCCAGCTCCTCATGCTTTCGATGTCTTCCTTCAACTCTGCATCTACATGGAGGTTGAGTTTGCTGAGTAGAGGTATGATGATCTGGACCAAACCCAACGCCGTTGCAACCGCTAATTCTACCATTGTTGTTTCAATTCCCTTTCTTTTCTTTTCTTTTTTTAACTTTTTTTGTTAAGCTAAGAATGAGTTGAGTTTGGGAATACTGAAAACGTCATGATGCCATTATAGATGTGTGCCCACTAGAAGCCTCTTCAAACTAACGAGTAGTCAAGTTTGGAACGTTTCAACTTTCAAGTGGTCCTGTCCTAGCTGTATTCCTCAAGATTACGAGAAGAAACAACCGGGAATATTCCTCGGCCACCGTAATTCCATATTTCCTTTCATATTTTATGTTCTAGTATAGCGATTTAGCGACGAATATATAATTAAATCTTATTAAAAAAAACTAAATTTTAATGACACTATCACATCAACCGTAGACACATTATTAAGTATGCTAACGGATCCGAAATTGATTTGATTTGTCACTCAGAAGGAAAAGACTACTCGGCATGCAATATCACGAGATCAGAGTCCAGCCAACCAAACATCGTTAATGAAACAAGTTCAGTCTAGTTGAGCTAATTACAATTACCCTAAAAAAAACTAACATTACAACTTATGTATGTGCACAATTTGAGTTGGTTATGAGTTGGTTGTGGAAGTTTGTTGGATCGCTCTTGTCGTCTTCGCGCTCTAAGACAAATTCAAACTTTCCGACAATGATAATTAATTAGTGTTGTTTTGAGTCATTGAAATGAGTGGTAGATTCCAGGAAACTAGGGGGAAATTATAGATGCCAAATTATTTTTGGATGTTTTTTTTTTTTTTTTTTTTGAAATATATTTTTGGATGTTATTATAAGAAGATTCTTCCACAAGTTGTATTTGATAATATAAATCGACGACCAATACATTAATTAATTAATTCTCTCAAAATGCATATATGTAGGTACTAGACGCTGAGACACGTGATCGGACAGGATGATCTCGGTCAAGATTCCGAACTAAACACTTGGGATGATATCTTCTACCTCTATTACAATGTAAAGGGGTGTATCAAAGTTCATTTTTCCTGATTCAGTTTAACGTTAAATTAATTGACTATGATTCATCAATCCAATTAAGGTTAATTTTAATTTTTTTAGTATATAATATTAATCTAAATCATATTACATTAAAAATTACAAAATAAAAAATTAACATAAATCAATTTTGTTACACGATTGGTTCACTACAATGGGGGCATAGTAATATTCCATATATCCGTGAACAAAAAATTAACAAAAGTCATTTTCTTTATTGGATTTTTATAGAGTTTCTGCTTTCAAACTCTTGATTGGACTCTTAAAATGTTAATTAGTTTAATTTTTATGACTCATTATACTAGTCTTACTTTTCCAATTGAAATATCTCGTAATAGTAATCTCATTACGTAAAATAAGAATAATTAGCCTAACTAACGATCTCATTGTCGGGATTAATTAGCCTAAATAGCCAAATGTGAGAAAATTAATTTTGAGTTTAAATTAATTTTGTGGTGGTTAAATTATTTAATTGAATAATTAAATAATGTAGGATTATTCTACTTGTCGAGTAGATAGTCGTAACATATTCGATTTCTCAAAACTGATTTTCGGTGAGTGATAAATGGTATGTTGAAACAGGAAAATCTTTGCTCACCCGCCATAACTGTCAGAGCTCTTAATAGAGCTTATGACCTTTGGGCTTTTCAGTTGCTGTAACCGCCAGACCTTTTACTTTTCGGTGGCTAGCTATAACTGCCAAAGTATTCATTATGAGCCTTTATGGATGTGTCTTTTGGTTCTCCCCTGAGTGCTATATAAAGGAATGGTCTTCGAAGTTGGAGAACACATCGAGCATCGAGTTCTCACTTCTCTCCTCTCATCTCCCTTTTCACTTCATAGCATTATTCTATTTTTAAGGAGCATTTGTTGCTCGATTCTCAAACCTTGTCTAGTTTGTTGTGCTACTATCAAGTGAACGGAGTCGTTTTATCTTTGAGATATTATGCCGGACCATGAGCATTATCCGGGGCGTATTTTGTCTAGCAGAGAGAGGTTATCTCAATTTGACTTTAGTTAGATAGTTGCTCATATTTCCGTTGTAATCGTTCAAAGTAATTGTAATTTCCAATTTATTTCCATCACCAAGAACCCTAAAAATTAATTCTACCCTCTCTCTTTTTTGCGCATTTCATTCACACTCGCTCTCTCTAACTCTCTTCCTCTCTTGGTCTCTCTCGAGTTTCAGCCATGCATCCAATGTCGTTGAAAAATCCTAATTCGCTTGAGAAAACCACCCTAGATATCGTAGCAATGATGAAGTCATGCAATCTATATTCAACCTTTTTTGTGGTTGAATTCCGATTTCTGAATGTATTTTGAGCGGCGATTCCTGCGACTCCACCGATTGGTAACTGATGATGAAAGTGGTAGAGATGATGCTGCAGATTTTGCTTCCAAAATATTTTGAATCAGTGATCTTTTTTCTTTTTTTTCTTAAAAAAAAAAAAACTCCTAACTATTGTTTGTTCATTGGGCTTGTATGTAAGAGACTATTGAGGGAAAGTCAATTAAGGGCGTGTTTGGTAGTCAAATTAGGATATGACGTGATAAGATAAAAACGATGAATAAGATATCTACCTTAGAAACATTTTGCACTATCTCGTGTTGTGTGTTTGGTACACAAGAATAGATCCTTGATTATTCATTTGAGTTACAAGTTTAACCCTTCTAAAATAAGAAAATACATCTACACCTAAAAATTGCGGGAAACATTTCGCTCCAAATTGCTTCTTGAAAAATTTGAGCTCCTGCGGGAAATATATGATGGGCTATAAAAAGAAAATTTGAAACGGCTAAATCTAAAATTTGCCAACTTGTCAGCGTGCGGCGTCCTTGGCAGCTCCAACTGTGGATGAACTCTATATCAAGCAACCTCCTTCAATCATGAATCCTACACAAGGTGAGTATTTCTTTGTATGAAAATAGGGCGACGAAGGTGTAAATCAAAATCTACTTGTGCTCTATTATTGATGGTTTATACAATCTTTGTATCTATAAGATTCATTCAAACACTAATTCTTCAAATAGCGTCAGCGGATTGTCTAAGTGAGGTGCAATTGCTAGATCTTTCTTGATGGAAGTTTGAATGAAAATTGATAAAAATAAAAAATAAAAAATAAAAAACTTCTACGAAACTTGCTGAATTAGAAAGTACAAGGCTTCTATGAAAAAATAAAACAAAAATGTAAAGGAAATCAAAGCAAATAACACAAATAAAAAAATTCAATTAGATAACAAATATTTCAAGATTCGACTTCAACGACCAATTTGAACACTCTATTCCTAACTACCCCAGTTATTAACTTTTTGGGTGCAATCAAATGCTAGAGTTATAAAAATTGGCCCGGGGGAGTTTGAGGTTTTTGAACTAAACTGTAAAAATAAAAACGCAATTAACCAATACTCCCTCCTTCCTAAGGCCGTTCACGCGTTTTCCTTTTAGGAACGTCCCACATCAATTGACACATTTTTCTTATTGGGAAATAATTAGGATTTAAATATTACAATTAGTAATCCTTTATTACACTTAACATTTCATAATTAAATCTCATCATCCACCCACCTCTAAGCAAGTATCCCAATATAATTTGAATTTTAAAAGTTTAAATTCTCATAACTTGCTCGTTTGTTCTCCGATTTTTATCATTCGTACACCAAATTAAAGGTCTTGATACGATCTTTCATTTAAGATCATACATCAATATGTTTTTATGCATATATGATGCTCTAGTTTTAAAATATGTCTAAATACATAAACAAATCTCTAAACACAATACACTAAACATCCCTAACACTTACTCCTTAGTTAATTCTCGTGCATAAAGCAAACGCGTCAACTTTCTCGGGACGGAGGGAGTATTTTAGAAGAATAAAATAAATGAGATAAATTCCATAGATCAAGGGCTCTAATTAAAGGAATTATTTTCACCCTTGATAATAGAATCGATCACAAATATTGAATTAGCAAATAAATCAGTGGCAATTAAGATACCCGTCTTTAACTACATCTCTAATAAAAAAAAAATTAAATAAATAAATTCTAATGCTCATAATGCTTATTCATAATTCTTAGGCGAGTACTCTTTTTCCTCACTGAAGTTTTAACGAGGCTCGGCCTTTAGAATCAAAATGTGATCTCAAAAGGTTTAGGTGAAATAAATATAAAAAAATTTGAATAATCCTCTCATTTGTTATATTTCCAATTTCCTTACAAATTTTTTTTACAGTTTTCGATTATAATGCTCTTACAATTATACTTGAAACAAATATAAACAAAGTATGCAAAATTGGAAAGAAAAAAAAAATGGCGGTTCCATCCGGTTCGAACCGGAACTGTAGGGGGGGACGGTTCGGTTCCGGTTCCTTTCCAGTGGAACCGGAACCGTGACCGGCTCTACGCTTATTATGTCTGCTCACAAGCAAAAAAAAAAAAGGCTACAAGGCTCAAAATAGTTTTCTAGTGGAATCATAGTAGAAGGTAGATTACAAAAGGCCAAAATTAAGTGCCCTTATCATCTTCAAGTTATAATTCATAACATGTGGTCTCTAAATGCATAACCGAACAAGTTCTAGAATGTAAACGCAATGTTTGATGCACACAACAATGAAAATAAGAGCATGATTATTGGATGATTGCTCGTTGTTAGGTTCAAAAGCTTACAAAATAGGGAAAAAAATTGTATAAAGTCTTGCACATTCTTAATCAAATAGTTGTCAATCCAAAAAGACACTTTCAAGTTATATCTTTTTACAGAAAATAATATTCAAACTATAATTAGAAGTCTCGTTATTAGGTTCAAAAGCTTACAAAATGGGAAAAAAATTGTATAAAGTCTTGCACATTCTTAATCAAATAGTTATCAATCCAAAAAGACACTTTCAAGTTATATCTTTTTACAGAAAATAATATTCAAACTATAATTAGAAGTCTCGTTATTAGGTTCAAAAGCTTACAAAATGGGAAAAAAATTGTATAAAGTCTTGCACATTCTTAATCAAATAGTTATCAATCCAAAAAGACACTTTCAAGTTCAAAATATATCTTTTTTACATAAAATAATATTCAAACTATAATTAGAAGTTTTCTTCTTTTACGCTATCATGCAGATTTCTTAAATTTGATTTAGTTAACCTTTGAATGTAAATTGTAAGACGCTTCGCCTCCAACCAAGAGGCCAAGGGTTCGAGTCACCTTAATGGGGAAAATGAGGAATTATTATTGATTCTCTTTTAAAAATAAAATAAAATAAAAAATAAAATAAAAAATAAAAACAAAAACAAAAACAAAAACAAAAAAAACAACCTTTGAATGTAAATTTAGAAACTCGTTTTTATTCGATTTTGATTTACATAAAATTTAAGTACAAACACATTTTATTATATATAAAAAATATATATTATTTGGTTTTGTTCGGTTTTAATACTAATGCAATCCCATTTGGTTTCTAAAATAAAAATAAAAATCAAATGACGCGAAATTTACAATTTAATTTGATTTTAATGTTAAATCGCGCACCAAATTGGGCCATGGTCCAAGCCAGCGGCTCGCACTCCGAGTCCGATATTAGTTGATAGAATTAACATAATGTACGCCATAGCCGATTATTCAATTATTAATTATATTAATTGGAACATTATTCCCCTCTACGGAAATATGAAAATTTATAAATGCTCAGTATATTAGATTTTACTACTTGCTTTTGAGACCGAGAAATTGCTCTTTAATTACGGGAAATTCATTCTACATGTCCGTGAATATTCTAATATTGCTAAAAAATATCGTCATATTCGGATTGCAATGGGAAGACATGTATGGTTCTTCAGAAATTGACAAGTAATGAACAATAATGTCTTGGTCTACTCCCAACTTGCTTGAGGAATCTTATATACTCTTTCCGTTCCACATAAGTAGTCTTTTTTTTCTATTTTGGGTTGTTCTATATGAGAGGTCATATTTTCTCAATTGGCAATAACTAGTTCAATAAAAAAAATGACAATTTATGTGAACTCATCACTTTATTCACTAAACAAATAATGCATTAGTTATTATGCCGAAAAGAAAATGGATTACTCATGTGGGACGGAAGGAGTAGTATTCGGCAACTTCTTTCATTTGTCCTGGATTTTACTATGCAATGAGGCTCTGAACGACATCAACATGTATTCTTAGTAGGGTATACTTTCATCTGGCTTGACGGGCTGACCCCATTTGGACAGGTATTGGCTATAAGGTAGAATCCTAATTGATTTTGGGTAGACCCATCCTAGTCCTATTCAAAACCAGCTAGAAAACAGTTGTGTCCATAGATCGTGTACGAAAGGATTACATATGTCCTATCCCATTTGGCTCATTCTATTACGCCGTTCTGTCCATTAGAATTTTTCGACACACATATGGATATAGTGTATTATTCTACTTGATGTAGTGTATAATACACTATATCAAGTGAGACCTTAGATTTATTTTAACATCCACTTTTCGACAATTGAAATACGTGTGCCGAAAAATTTTAAACACGTATATCACTGAAAATGTTTTATATATCACTTATATTCGATATATGAGTTAAATAGAATAAGATAGGGGGACTAATATTTTGGATTTGACAAGACTAAGCATTTTTGCAACTCAGACTAGGGCTGACTATCGGTCCAGTTCCGGTTAACCGGAACCGAAAATCCGGGTACCCGGTACCGGTTATTCACGTTTTTCAGGAACCGGTACCGGAACCGGATAAACTAATTGGTTCCCGGTTCCGGTACCGGTTATACCGGATTACCGGTTAAGGTACCAGATTTTTTTTAAAAAAAACTGAAATGTGTTTTTTTTATTATTTTTTTAAAGCCTAAAACAAATTAAACAATAATTGAACATAAAAAAAATAATAATATATAATTTATTTATAAAAATAATAATATATAATTAAGGATTTAGGGTATCTTAAATGTTTAGTAATTGTTAATATTAATATAATATATAATTTATTTATAAAAATATATAAAAATTAAATATTAAAACCGATACCCGGTTCGGTACCGGTTACCCGGGTACTGGAATTTTGCTTGAAGCTGGAACCGGTTACCGGACCGGAATCAGGTTATCTGGTACCGGTTCCGGTCTGGTTCCGATTCGGTACCGGGAATTCCGAAATACCGTTTTCCCGTTTGACAGCCCTAACTCAGACTATTCGCAGGCCGGATAGATGTACAACAGTTTGACAACTCTAGTTACTACTAACACCCATGAATTCATAATTTAATTTAAAAATGATTTTAGTAACTATATTTTGATGAATGTATTTTAGATTTTATTTGATAATATAAATATAGATGAGTTCAATTTGTTTTGCATTCCATAATTTGCTAATGAAAGTATTTGGGTAATGTGTGAAGTTAGTTTATTTTGGGACCCAATCCTATTTCAAATTTTAACTTTTACTAATTATATATAAGTTCTTTTAATAATTTTTATTTATAAATATATATTACGATCTACTATATATGATCTACTATATTTTTTATTATTATAAGAAAAAAAAAACTACCAAAAATTTTAAGATTTGCGACATATATAGTTGGAAAACCAAAATTGGAACAGAACTTTATCAAATTTGGGAAAAAAAAAAGCCTCTCATCTTGATGTCATGATGCATCTCAACTTCTTCGCTAATGATTATGGCAATCCGTGGTGATCGTTGCAAGGACACTGCCGCCTCAATAAATTTAATAAGGATCTAGAAAAAAATAGACATCAAAGAAAGGCCGAACCGAAAATTGGGGCACGCGTCGTTGGAGAAAATTCGATCAAACATGTGGTGAGCTAGCCAACGGGATTTTAATTTATATAAAATAAGTCACGTTAGCAATATTGTATTCCATGCCACTTTCAATTTTAGCCGGAAATGCAATTTGAGAACATTCCGAAACAATCGAAAGTTCATATATATCCACAAAATTTTTATTTATCATAACAAAAACTGAAATATATGTATAGTCTGTCTATTGTGATAATGACAACTTAACTCATATTATAATAGGGAAAATAAATTAAAAAAACAAAATGCTTGAAATAGATAGATTCTAATAGGAAACAAAAAATCCTTAGGGTGTGTTTTGTAGGGGAGATGAAGCAAGATGAAGCAAGATGAGATGAGTCATCTTGCTTCATCTCTGTGTTTGGTAGCTAATAGCCGGCCCGTTCTTCATGTACCAAGCCCGACATGAGGTGAGATGACGCAACTCTCAAATTTGATGAGTTGAGTCATCTCACCTAAATAGTAATCTCTACTTTCCAATTTTGTCATTAATTAAATAAAATAATTGATGCTAATAATAATAATAATAATAATAATAATAATAAAATCACTGCTAATAATAATAACACTAAACTAGATTAAAATAGATAAAACGATTATAATTAAATATTTAATAAATAAAATTTTATTAAATAAAATTTTAATAATATAGATGTTTGTTGCTGTTAATTAATAATAATAATTATTATTATTATCATTATTATTATTATAATATTAATAATAGAAATAATAATAATAATAATAATAATAAGTAGCAATGAGTAATCACAATTATAACTGTCCAAAGTTCAATTATTGAAAGGGTATTTTGGTCAATAAGGTCTCTCATCTATAGTTTATAAATTGCACCAAACACAAATGTTTTCTCATCTCACTTTAAAATTTTGCTACCAAATAAGCATATGACTCTTTCATCTTGGACACTATTCATATGATTCATCTAGAGATGAGTCATCCCTAGTTTTCGAGATGATTCGGCAAAATGCACCAAACACTGCCTTAACTTCTATTTGGGGTCCGTTAGTTGGTGGCAATGTTAAGAGTGTATTTGATATATATAATACTATTAGAAAAACGATCATAGATAACGATTTTTATCCGTTATCTATGTGCAAAAATAACCGTTATGTTATAAGTGTGTTATGTATGTTACCTATTACATAACGGTTTTAAACCGTTATGTATGGTTTATCCTAAATAACGGTTATAAACCGTTATGTATACAGTTATGAAACCGCTATATATGTTTGTGCATAGATAATAGTTTTTTTATAAATCGTTATGTATGGTTAGACATAGATAACGATTTTTTGTAGAGACTGTTATCTATACTTAAAGCCAGAATTTAAAATTATTTTTGCTAGTTTTGTAGTTTTTTTAACTTTATTAATTACCTTCTTTTAATTTAATAATAAAATAAACATTAAAAATCAATAATTTCAAAAAAAAAATTGAATTTCATTAACCAAAATAGTCAATATGTCACAGAGTTTAATAGTGTCATATATATATATATAAGTGATTCAATCTAAATTAAAACTACCATCGTATCCAATGAATATTTTGTTTAGTGAATAAAGTGATGAGTCCATATGAGTTGTCTCTTTTCTATTAGGTTAATTATTGTAAATTTGGGAAAGAGGACCTCTCATATAGGGATAACCCAATATAGAAAAATAAACTACTCGTGTGGGACGGAGGAAGTAAAAATTTTGCTCAATAATGCAATCAAATATGGAATAATAGCTGAGCTAAAACAATCTGTTGGTTCGATTGCAACTTGTGGTCATCTACTCCATCATTAGGTTGATGTTATTTTCAATCCGCAAATTAAAGGATTAATAGGTTATGAAATTTACAGTACTTCTAGTTCTCCCAATATGAAATTATTTAGAGTTTAAGTACAGAAAAGAAATAGGTAAATAAAACAGGAAAACAGCAGCGAGTAATTACACGAGTTGTGAATTGGATGCCACTGTGGAAGAGTTTTGGAGTTCTATAGTTGCAAGAAATAACTGAAAAATCAACTCTAGCCGTTGACTATCAGCACAAAAACTGTCGACTCCAGATACTGGCAATTTCATATACAAAACAAATTTCTAGACATATTTCCATCAAAATGTCACTCAAAAAGAGAAGAAGATGAGTTTACAGTTGAGAGAGGAACTTCTTACTTCCCCAGAACAGCACATGCCTCAGTTGATCGGATCTTGAAATGCTCAGATGATGAAGCTCTTCCAAAATGCGGATAAAACCGCTCAAAGATCTTCCATTACACATGTACATCTCATAACCGAGCATCAGTTCATCCTCAACTGAACTACGCACATCATAACTTGTATCTCCAAATGTTTCGTCCACGTGCTTTAGATATCTCCAGAAAACTCTCCGACACTCACTACCATAGTTTTGCAATGCAGCCTCATTTTCATATGCCATTGGAGTCTGCTGCTGGATCAAATGCAGCTTCCTCATTATCAGATTATTCACAGCAATGGGGCAGAGTTTGAACCTATAGGTTTTGCAAGCGCCCAATGGAAACAGCTCATCAGCTCTGAATCCAGATCCCCGTTTGTTGTTATATCCCGGGTACTCCTCTATTCTAAATTCATCTTGAGCGATGCAAACCAATGAAAACTCAGATCCCAGATCCTCAATGTCCCAGCTGTCGAAAGGTGCACTAGTTTTGTGACTGATGTGGATTTCGCCATCAAAATGCAGCATGCTGCTCGCATTGTATAAGAACTCGCAGACAAGTTCCCTATGCATCCTATATACATTCACAGTTACATAACATTAAATCATTAAATCGACAAGCATCATAGATTGATGATATAACGACTTCTTGGAGTAATTCTAAGTTACTCCTGCAAACTACAGTAAAACGAGAAATTCGACACTCAGCCAACAAAACCAAAGAACAGAAATCCATATGATAAATGACACCATGCATTAAAGCAAGAATAGAGGCTCACTTCACCATGACTGGATCAGTTTCCTTCATGTAAAAACCAGCATGAGGGAAGTTATATATAATCCGGTGGAATTTCATGTTCTGGAGCTCAGGTTGAGTCATCATCCGGGTTGCATCCATTCCATGCAACACAGCCGCGCCTAGTATACTCAATGTCGCCAAATTGGCTTCTGCATACTTGTATTTCTTGATTAAGTCATCTGCTTATAGATCAAGAAACAGTCACCACATGGATTGGAAAGCTTAGCATGATGTATAACAAATTCACAGCAAAAAACAACATTCTTGATTGTAGTTAGAGAAAAGCATAAATATCAAGATGAGGATTCTGCAGAACCACCCCAGAATTAATATAATATGCATATTCTCAGATTATACATAATGAACCTGGTGTTTTACATCCATAGAATACATTTTCTACTCACAGGGTATAATATTTATCCAAGAGAGAGAGAGAGAGAGAGATTTTTTCTTGTTCTCTTGAAGGACAAGATACATTTTAACTGTTGATACCATACCTCAATTTGCATTTTTCCATGCATTAAATTGATACATAAACTATATTTGTCACTCAATCTTCCGTTTGATGTCAGAAATGACATAAATATCTTTATTAAGAAAAAGAAAAAGGGTTCACTGCTGGAATTAAATGCCAGAAAATCTTAAAAGTTGGAGTCGTTTCATCTTCCTCACCTCGTCTGATACCATTCTCCCAGAATAACACCAAATCATAATAGCTGAACTCTAATTCAAAAAAATCGGATAATGTGCTCAACACTAGTGGCAGAGGCAGATTTTTTTTTTTTTTTTTTTTTTTTGAAGTACAAATTTTTAAGGAAAATACAACATTATTTTTTATCTGGGGGGTGCTTGTGCTCCCTCCACCAGCTCCTCTAAATTCCTCCACTTCTCAAGAATCAAGGCCATAGAAGAACAGATCAACCTCAATCAACTTGCATAAACAATAGTCGCGCAATCGTTAAAAGAAAACAAAAAACCGCGCGTCGAGAAATGGGGTATTTGAAAGATGAGCTAGAAAAAAGGAAATCCAACATAGCAGCAAAAAAAAAAAAAAAAAAAAACACGAAAGCGAGAAAGAAATACCATAAGAATCGAGAGTAGTGGCGATGATGTTAGTGGCAGAACCAAAAGCCTTCCCCAAAGACACAGAAAAGGAGAAATCGCCTTCCCCAACTAACAGTATATTGTGCGCTGACGAGTAATACTTTATCCATCTCTCACCATTATACGATAGTATCTACTAATATGGGATAATATCTTTTATATTTATTTATTAGATTAGTATTAATCTTTATGCATATCTTTTCCTAATTGTGGTAGATATCTTAGGCCTATAAATACTAGTTTGTAATCTCATTATTATTCATTGAAGAAATAAGAATTATAATTTGGCTAGCCCTAGCTTCTCTCGCCTCACGTGAGTTCTATCGTTCCTTTGCTGCCGACGAGGACATCCCTCGCGTTCAGCCTCTTTATCCACCGCCGACCTTCACGTCGAAGGTGCCGGGCTTTTATTTTCTCTGCCGACCTTGTGCGACAAGGCGCCGGATCGTTCGTGTTCGTCGATCGACTCGTCGTCGATCGTTGTTAGGGTTTTTGATCCTAACAATTGGTGTTTTCATTGAGAGCTCTCTCCCGGAGAGCTTTCATTGCCGAACTCACGTCCATCGCCGAACTCCTTCTACGTGAAATCACGCACTGCCGCTGCTGTGGAACGTTCATAGCCAACAGCCCTAAAAAAAAAAAAAAAAAAAAAAAAAGAATTTACGGAAGTGCGGGGTAAGCTAGGGTCAACAAAGCCGGCACCCAAAGCAATCTCCTCATTCCATCCTCTTCTGCCTCGAAGCCAGTTGGAAGCAATTGGTGATATTCAACAAGATCACAAGTCAACCACCGAACCCTTCTCCAAGGCACCGATCGAGGACCCTTGTCCTTGCTGGCTTCGACATGGAGCGCAACCCACACCGCGGCGTTTTCGTGGGCCACAGCCGCCACATCTTCAGTCGTCCCGTACTGCATGGGGAGACGGAGGACGGGCAGTTAGCCTAACTCCATCACGATCGCCGTCGCAATGACTCGCAACATGAGCTCGACCTTGACCCGGATTTCCACCACATTTGGCGTGAGGACAGCTGCTCACGACGCGGGGCGTTTCTAGGTAACCATCATCGCACGTCTGGTCGAGCACAGCCGCTTCCTTTCATAGATACTGCTCGCCCTCCGCCTCGACACCGGCCGCCTTTCTCTTCGTGGGACCTCCCTCGCGCTCGTTTTCCGCTTGATGGCGTTGCCTACGAGGAGCCGCACCACCACCACTTTTCTTCCTGGGACAGACCACCACCTCGCCAATGGTTTGAGATCGATGATCCGGAGGATTTTCAACCTCGCACCTGTTGGGACGCTCCCCCACGTCGACCCCGTCGCGAGCCTTCTCAGTCGGAATTACCAAAGACCATGGCACTTTCCTTACGCCTCGCCGCATCCCATGAGGAGCTGCATGCACAGCTCTCACGCAGCCAAGGGCGTGCGTATCGTCCCACGCACATTCCCACTCCGAGCCAGACGTCGTCTCCACCACCTCAGCCACAAGTCTTCCGAGAGAGAGAGCGTGCTGCACCAGAACCCATTCACGTCTCCCTAACCGAGAAAGCCGAGCGAGCCAAAAGGCGATTATGTTTTTATTGTCCCGAAAATTGGGTACAGGGCCATGTGTGCCAAGTGAAGTTGCTTGCATACTATGGGGAGGACGACATGGATGATCCGCCGCGGGATGATGACCATGCTACCGACGAGGAGGCAGACGACGCACCACCCGAACCAAGAAAGGAAACTGAGGCGTCGAATGCTGACAAGAAGGCATTGAGCAATGAAGAGCATGGTGATTTTGAAGATTTGGAAACGGGTCAGAAGTATGAGGGAGGTCATGATGGCAACATTGGCCATTCTAGCAAGGATGATGCCTTGGATGCTGAGGAACGAAAACTGAAAAAGTTGGCTCTTCGTGCAAAATTTGATGCTGAATATAATCGTTCAGAGGTTGCCGATGGTGATGCTAATGACAAGAATGACACAAAGACTAGCCGTGGTCAAAGCAGTGTTGGGGGATTCTTTGACAAGTTAAAGGAGGAAGATGTTGGCCTTGATATATGTTGGAAGAGTGCTCTCAACATAGGGATCCACCTGCACCTTCTTTGGTTTGTGTTTGATCCAGGCGGGGGATATCTCACCACCGTTTCCATGTCGTTTTCCTTCGCTCCGGAGTTCGTGGTTCGTGGCAACATGGTACCCACCTTGAGGGCAAGGTGGATTTCAACCGGGGGAGAGTTGATACGATAGTATCTACTAATATGGGATAATATCTTTTATATTTATTTATTAGATTAGTATTAATCTTTATGCATATCTTTTCCTAATTGTGGTAGATATCTTAGGCCTATAAATACTAGTTTGTAATCTCATTATTATTCATTGAAGAAATAAGAATTATAATTTGGCTAGCCCTAGCTTCTCTCGCCTCACGCGAGTTCTATCGTTCCTTTGCTGCCGACGAGGACATCCCTCGCGTTCAGCCTCTTTATCCACCACCGACCTTCACGTCGAAGGCGCCGGGCTTTTATTTTCTCTGCCGACCTTGTGCGACAAGGCGCCGGGTCGTTCGTGTTCGTCGATCGACTCGTCGTCGATCGTTGTTAGGGTTTTTGATCCTAATTCTCTCTTCTCGCCTCACGCGAGTAACATCCACCGCTGCCGACGGAGAAAGACCTCCGCGTTCAGCCTTCCGCGCTGCCGACGGGATTGTTTCCCGCGTTCAGCTCTCGTACGCCGACGACCTTGTGCGACAAGGCGCCGGATTCTTGATAGAGGAAACAAGCTCTATCAACTGGTGCTTTCATTGAGAGCTCTCTCCTTGAGAGCTTTCATCGCCGAACTCATTCCATCGCCGAACTCACATCATCATCGAAGCCATTCACGCCGACAACAAATTTCTGTCCCTGGATTATTCACGCCGACAACACAGTTTTCATGGCTTTGAATTCATTCATGGCTTTGAATTCATTCATGGGAGGGGGTTTCATGTTTGCCGCTAATTCAGCCTCTTTCTCCACCGCCACGGCGTCGTAGGTTGCTACAGCAGCCAGAAAGGAAAAAAAAAAAAAAAAAAAAAATTCAGCGCTGAACTTCCTCTCGATCTCCGCAGCATCCACCACTATGGTTTTTCTACCACCACACGATCGTGATGCAGATTTTCAGTGGCCACGCCGAGGTGTTTTCGTTGGGAATAATGACCTTTTATATTCGGAAGCTGATGGGGTATAAATTCCGTATTGAATATAAGAAGGGCAGTACGAATAAGGCAGCGGATGCATTATCTCGCCGGGAGGAGTCTGAAACCATCGTCGGCGAACATTTTCACGATGACACCGCTGCGGTCACGGCTACGCTTGCTACACTATCACAACCTCTTCCTTCTATTCTTCATGAGCCGCGGGTGGAGACGTCGTTGCTTCCCGATCTCGTCGCGTTGCGGACGAAAATACTTGAGGGCACGGCACCACCACACCTCTCCTTTGCTGATGGCTTGATTTATTATGATCGCCGAATTCTACTTAGTCCGTCTTCGGAGTTTCGCAAGCGCTTGTTGCATGAACATCATAGTACTCCCATGGCGGGTCATCCAGGTTTTGAGCGCACCTTCCGGCTTTTGTCTGCGGTTTCTATTGGCCGTCGATGCGCAAGGATGTGAAGAAGTTTGTCGAATCTTGCAATATCTGTCAATCGACTAAATATTCGACGCAGAAGCCGGCCAGCTTATTACAACCGCTTCCGATTCCATCTCAGGTTTAGGAGGACGTGTCCATGGATTTCATTGTGGGCTTGCCGCCTTCTCGGGGTTACACGGTGATTATGGTGGTTGTCGATCGGCTCTCAAAATATGCGCATTTCGCCCCATTGCCCACGCGTTTTGATGCTCTACGCGTGGCCCAATTGTTCATTAATACGGTCGTATGACATCATGGTTTTCCGAAGACATTGGTTTCTGATCGTGACTCGGTTTTCTTGAATGCAACATGGGAGGAGATGCTACGTCTTAGTGGCACCAAGTTGCAATTTTCTACTGCATATCATCCACAATCGGACGGTCAGACGGAGGTTCGTAATCGGGGGTTGGAACAATATTTGCGATCTTTTGCAGCGGATAAACCATCCACTTGGGGCAATTTTCTTCCATGGGCGGAATTAGCTCTAAATTGTTTTTATCATGCGGGTCTTGGCATGTCTCCTTATCAGGCATTGTATGGTCGCGAGCCGCCTTTGCTTGTCGCGGCTTCCCCGTCTCCATGAACTCCACCCAAGGTGGCTGACCTCATTATTCAGTGGGGCAAGTTGCTTACGTTGCTGCGGGAAAACTTGGCGAAGGCGCAACAACGTATGAGGGATGCTGCAAATAAACATCGCCGTCATGTAGAGTTTGACGTGGGTGATTTGGTTTGGTTGAAGCTCCAGCCTTATCGTCAACATTCGGTGGCAAAGCCATTGTCGGCCAAACTAGCTCGGCGGTTTTATGGTCCCTATGAGATTTTGGCCCGAGTCGGGCCTGTGGCGTATCGTTTGCAGTTACCGGAGGGCAGCCGCATTCACAACGTTTTTCATGTTAGTCTTCTGAAGGAATACGTGGCGGGCGAGGAGTTTGATAAGGTAGCTTTACCTACGGAATTTCACGGTGATCGTCCGGTGGTTCGTCCGTTGGGCATTATGGATTCCCGCGTTGTGTGGCAGGATGGTGAGGCGGTCGAGCAGTGGTTGATACGTTGGTCGGATGCGTCATCGCCGTCATGGGAGCCGGTCGAGGAATTCCGTCATCATTACCCTGATATTCCCCTTGAGGACAAGGTGGTGCTTAACGGAGGGGGAGTTGATACGACGACGACCGAGGCTGCAACGGAAGCCGAGAGTGCCGAGGAGGTGCATGGTACTGTTGATGAAACAAGCAATATTGACGACTGCGCAAGGGGTGTAGCGGCTTCTCCGATTTCGCTACGTCCGAGAGATAGAATTCTACCTCCGAAGAGATTCACTTCGTGAGCCTAAGGGGAGAGTAATATTTGTAATGACTTATTATTATTATTTAGCTTATTTGTAATTTCTTTAGTTATTTTTACTGTAATTGGGTCGAGCATATTATAAGCTACCAATTGTTAGGATCAAAAACCCTAACAACGATCGACGACAAGTCGATCGACGAACACGAACGATCCGGCGCCTTGTCGCACAAGGTCGGCAGAGAAAATAAAAGTCCGGCGCCTTCGACGTGAAAGTCGGCAGTGGATAAAGAGGCTGAACGCGAGGGATGTCCTCGTCGGCAGCAAAGGAACGATAGAACTCGCGTGAGGCGAGAGAAGCTAGGGCTAGCCAAATTATAATTCTTATTTCTTCAATAAATAATAATGAGATTACAAACTAGTATTTATAGGCCTAAGATATCTACCACAATTAGGAAAAGATATGCATAAAGATTAATACTAATCTAATAAATAAATATAAAAGATATTATCCCATATTAGTAGATACTATCGTATCACACCACCTTCGCTCTTCCTCTTCATTGTCGATTCAAGCACCGGTGGAAGTCGAAGTATTCATCAATTTCCTTTACATTTTACATTTGAATCGTTCGAGAATTCAAAATTGTTTGGGGCCCTAGCTAACCCCTAGGTTGCCTTCTTACAGAAGTTTTGTGCTTCACTTTATTGTACCATCTAATTTCATTCATAGTCCTCGTCCCTTACCTTTTTTCAGTATTCTGGATTTTTAAATTAACTAAAATTAAGATCGGTCTATTGCTATACTCTGTTTTTGTCCCATTTTGATCCCTATATATATTCAATATGTGAAATACTCCCTCCGTCCCCCTTCAATTGTCCAGTTTGACTTATTGACTTTTTGGCACGTATTTCCACCGAGCCGGGAAACGAGTTATAAAATATAATTTTGAAGTATTGTTTCTTTTACGGGATACTATGAGTGTCATAGTATCCCGTAAAAGAAACAATACATCAAAATTATATTTTATAACTCGTTTCCCGGCTCGGTGGAAATACGTGCCAAAAAGTCAATAAGTCAAACTGGACAATTGAAGGGGGACGGAGGGAGTACTTCTATAAAATTTACAAAGGGGTCAAATGGAGATAAACAAAAAAAATATCTTTTATTATTGTAAAAAAATAATACTAAAATTACTAAAAATCCAAAAGATTTACATATACTTGGAACATCCAAATTAGTATTCCGTACTACAAAGGATGCATTGTACTCCATTCGTTCTAAATTAATAGCCCAGTATACCTTATTGATGATAAACTGTTTCACACTAGTAGTTATGTCTCTTAAAAAAAATGAATTAGCATTTTAATTAAGGCTTTAACTGGCCCACTTAGTCCGCTAAACTAAAAATCCTAAAATCCTCACCCTACACTCTTCTAAAAACACTAGTGAACCCTTCTCTTTTTTAACTAATCATAATCTCTTAAAAATCTGATGCCAAAAAGGAACAAAACTAGTGATATGAGATGAGGGAGAGTCGTACGAACTTATTTTGAAAAACAAAAAATGAAGATAATTATGGACTTAGAAACAAAATCTTGATCGCCTTATAAAAAAGAGAATATAAACCGCTTCTGGTGAACATAATTAATGGTGGGCTAATCAATCCTAAATCATGATGATTTGGTCCTTTGCACTTCCTAGATATGATGTGAATCCTAATTAATTACAACTACGATTTGCTATCTAATGACTAGTATAAAACCCTAAGAATGCAAAATCAATAAAACAATGTTACATATAGTCTCACAAAAATAATGGAAAGAAGAAATGTTGAAGAGAAATGGATAAAGCACTATAGCAGCAAGCATGAGATATTGCTTGTGGGTGAGGGAGATTTTTTCTCCTTCGCCGCGTGTTTAGCCGAAGCCTTCGGCAACGCTTCCAACATAACGGCGACCTCCCTCGACTGCGAATGTGAGCACAAATACACCGGCCGGTTTATATGCATGCCAAGAGAATTTAAATTAATTAGTTATATGAACTATATTCGTCTTGATCACTTCTCACATTAGGATTCGATCATTTCTTTATATATAAATTAATTTATTACTTATGTTTGGTGGGTGAATTGATAAGGATTGAGTCCTTATCAAACGACGATGAACGAGAAGTTCACGCCAGGAAGAACCGAAGGCAGACGCGAGATCGAGCTCGTCGTTCACGCCAAGAAGAACGATCAAACCCTTCTAGGGTTTGAAGAAAAATAAAACTTGTGCAAGAAAATAAATGGACGAAAGTAAAAGAAAGATAACTTTGATTTGATTAATTCTTGATTATCCCATATTCTCCTAATAACACTCTATTTATAATGCTAAAACCCTAAACAAATATGGAAAAGATATACTATAATCTAAACAATAAATATAAAGGATAATCTCTAATAATACGAGATATATATGAGATATTCTCGTATCAACTCCCCCACGGTTGGATTCCACCTTGTCCTCAAGGTGGGTACCACGTTGCAACGAACAACTTACATCGTGGCTTATTGAAACAAAGTGATAACCGCGGTGAGATATCCCCTCCCGGATCAAAAACACACACAACACTCCCAATAATGTTGATACGAGTATACTGCGAGTGAATGCACTGATCGAATCCAGGATAGAATGAAGGCTTTGAACTTGAAGAGGTATGAGTGTAGGGAACATTATACCAGTAGTCGACGAATGAGTGGCGCTTCATGTGTTTTTGCATGAACTGGTGGTCTGGTATCATTGCTTGCCACACGAGCTGGACACGTGAGAGGGGTTTGAGGGGCAGCCACGTTAATATCTCCGTCCCAACTTCCACCGGCAAAATTGGTGTTGCTCTACATCTCTCTTTCCCCCCGAAGTCGATACTGTCCTCGTCACTTTGTTCCCAGTCCTGGAGAGACTGAGCCTTTTCACCTTCACCAATGCTCTCCTCAGATACTTCTTCTTCCGCCGTTGCCATAAGCGAGACCCCATTATCCCAAGCAAATGCGGCATCGCCGCCGACCTCCAGCACGAAATCCAACTGCGGCTGCTCGGAAAGAGGAAGGGTTGTGCCGCCAGACACGTAGTAGTCGGTGTAGTAGCCGTGGCTCCCTCTGAATACGGCAGCGGCTGCTGCTGCTGCGGCGGTGGCGGTGGATCTGGCGGCCCCGAAGTCGAAGCCGGCGATGGATGGAAGTGCGGTGGTGGTGGTGAGTCCCACCAAAAACAAGGCGCAGGGGCATCCCACGACGATGGTTGTGGCATCGTAAACGTGCAGTTGGTGGCAGGTGAGTGGACGATGGCCGCATCCGGTGAGAATCATGGAATTGGTAGGTCCCACGATGTAGTAGGGCGGTTGGCGGCGCTGATCGAAGGAAACCCTGATGATGGACCGACCCATTCAGTCAGGCCCGGCGGGGCGAAGGGTGTCGACGTTGTGGGTGGGAGATGAGGGATCGAGACTGTGACAGTGGGCGGAGCTACGGACTCCGTGTACCAGGCGGAGGTTTGCCAAGACCGAGGCATCCCGTACTGGGGAGCGGGCTCAGGTCGTGGCGGGGATGGCTGTGTTGCCCAGCGACGCTCCGACGCGTCGAGGCGTGCTTCCATACGTTGCAGCATGGAGAGGAGAGAGTCCATGGTGGTGGGTGCGGCAGCGAAGGAAGGTGACATGGTATTGGACGTAGAATAACTCCCCATGGTTGATTCCGACCTGCTGGTGTTGGTATGCGCAGCGGCAGCCATGAAGTTCACGAGTCAGAGGCGGCGGCGGGAGATTTCACTCTCAATGAAAGCACCAATTGATAAGGATTGAGTCCTTATCAAATGACGATGAACGAGAAGTTCACGCCAGGAAGAACCGAAGGCAGACGCGAGATCGAGCTCGTCGTTCACGCCAAGAAGAACGATCAAACCCTTCTAGGGTTTGAAGAAAAATAAAACTTGTGCAAGAAAATAAATGGACGAAAGTAAAAGAAAGATAACTTTGATTTGATTAATTCTTGATTATCCCATATTCTCCTAATAACACTCTATTTATAATGCTAAAACCCTAAACAAATATGGAAAAGATATACTATAATCTAAACAATAAATATAAATGATAATCTCTAATAATACGAGATATATATGAGATATTCTCGTATCATGAATGCAGATATGTTGCAGATGAAGCATCCAAGTGCGGAGGCCAGGCTCGAACTGCTCAAGGTGAAAGGCGCTGCCGTCATGCACGACGTCGACGCCTCCACCATGAGAAATCACCCTACCCTAAGCCGCACCAAATTCGATAGAATCGTCTTTAATTTTCCCCGTGTTTAGCGAACATGACTCCTAAACACATATCATATTTCGTGAGTCCATAATTAAACACTTAATATTAATCTCTCTTTACACAAGAAGAACTGACGATGAATTAATGTAAAAACTATATATATATACATATATATATATATATATAGGGGTGGGTTATATGCGAAACAAATCTCCTTGTGTTAACTAGGAATGAATAGAGACCATTGATTTTAAAATAATCGTATGGTGAAGATTAAAGAGGAGGTTATAGTTAGATTTGTTGTTTTGCCATCTATCCACTTTCCGAAAAATCTAGCGACTAATTAGGAGATCTAAAAATTAATCCCATATCTATTTTTCAACATTTGTTATAAATTAATATAGCAAATTTTCACCAACAACTAACAAATGCAATGTAATATGACACATCAATTTCACAAAAAAAGATTACATGTGGTGCACAAATATATACGTCAACATATGAAATAATTTATGAGATAATATGCAACAATATATATGCTTTAAAGCAACAACTAAACATAATAAAAAAAATATTATAATATGCAATGGGATCATGTGCAATAATTAATGTCATAATATGCAATGAAATATAATCTAATGAGCAACAACATAAATAAATTATTTATGCAGTACATCATATGCAAAAAAAATCATTCTAATAAACAATGTTATGATATGCAATGAAATATGATCTAATGATTAATAAGTAATAACATAAATAAATTATTTATATGCAATAAAACGTATTCTAATAAACAATAATAAAAATGAAACTTTTAACAATTGTATATGCAATAAAAAGTGCTCTTTTAAGCAACAGAAAAAAATGACTCATGTTAATGATGATTGGTATGAATCGTAATGCTCATAAAAGGAAAGAAAAAAAAAGATGAATATATATAATTTAAATTATTGAGTCACACAAAATAAATTAATTGCAATGGGTTAGGAAACCGCCGAGATTTTTTTTATTATTAAACAACTTAAAAATGCATTAGCTCCACAAATTAAGGGTGCAGTTACAAATTCATATAAATATTCTAATTTATCGTTATTAATTTAAAATATCTAAAATATATATTACACATCAGCATTAATCTAACCGTAAATCTATTTAAATAGACGTCTAAGATTTATTCCTAGTTAACACAGGGGGATTCATTTCTATATGATCTCCATCATATATATATATATATATATATATATATATATATATATATATATATATATATATATATATATATATAGAGGTTGGATCATGTATTAATGAATACCCACGTGTTAAATAGGAATAAATCTCATCCATCCATTTTGAAAAATCAATGGCTATCGTCCATGGGAAATTAAAACACAAATTTGGCAGTTACAAAGTATAGGGATATAATAGTCATACGGATAATATATTAATCTTCCAATATCCCTACAATTATGCGATTTATCCATGAAACCGTTTCTCTCTCTTAATATGGTTTCCTATATATTGGAAATATTTTCTTCTTCTTCAAAATATTCTTTCAAAATGTCTATCGGTAAAGTAATGTAGTATGGAATAATATAATGACCTTAAGTATGATTTTATATAGGTTTAGTATTAAGCGTACAATTGCAATATTAAGCATGATTTAATATGATATTAAGTATAAGCATGATTTTATATAATATTAAGCATACAAATTTGCATTGTTAAGCATGATTTTATGTAATATTAAGCATAAGCATAATTTTATCTAGTAGCATGATTTTATATAGTATTAAGCATATAAATTTGCATTGTTAAGCATGATTTTAAATAGTAATAAGCATATAAATTTGCAACTGTTAATCATGGTTTTATCTAATATTATACATACAAATGTGTAATATTAAGCATATTTTATGTAGTATTAAGCATATAAATTTGTATTGTTAAGCATGATTTTATCCAGAATTATCCATATAATTTTTACATAAAAAAACAAATAATTTAAAAATAAAAATAAAAATGCATTCGTCTTTGTGAAGTCCTCTTCCGCTGCTATAGAAAAATTCTAGAACTTGATATATCAAAACCCATTTCGAATCGAAACTCATCAATATGAGATGATGAATATTGTTCTTAAATTTGAATCACACGTAACTTTTGTGGTTCATTTGATTTCGACTAAAACTGAAATATACAAAATATATAAATACTGAAATTACCTCAGAATCTACTCAAAAGATTGATACAGATTTCCAGAAATTAAGTGGTTGAAATTGTCGATGAAAGCACAAAAAATTATGTGCTTCCACATTCAATATTAGTCGCAGATTCAAAGCGTGATTCTCGCATCAACCAAAACGGCACTACATTGTAAATGTATAAACTATAGATATTACCCTTATTGATATTTAATTTATGCTTAAAGCTGTTTTTCTAATCATATCTTGACCGCTAATTACACTTGTGTCTACAGCTGTGATTCATTCCTATTTAATATAGGAGAATTCTTTAACACAGGATTCATACCCTATATATATAAATATATATATATATATATATATATATATATATATATATATATATATAGAGGCTTCATCAAGGCGTAGTTCGAGGGTTCTTGCACAGAATGCTAATGAGATGGTGGCAGAGAAAGGGGAGGTGCACATCACGCACAAGACTGCTTATCCATTTTCTCAGTGGGAGATTGAGAAATTAGGGCAAGAAGCAGGATTTGTTTTAAAAGAGAACCCATTCTTCTACTTATGGGAATACCCTGGTTACACTAATAAGAAAGGAAGTGGTCTCTACTGCAACCAGCCTTTCCCTGTTGGAGATTGCCGTACTTACAAGTTCGCTAAACCCTAGTTTCTTTTCATAGAGTATTTCTCTAGAACCTTCCAGGATGATTCTAGATGCATTTATGCATTACTAAATGAAGTAATTACGCTTACATCGTGGATTAAAATAATGTTACGCGTCACAGCCTTAATAAACTATTATAACTAACCATGGGTGACTAATTCCAAGCGCCAAACTATATATTAAAAAAATGATCTGTACCCAGAAAAAGTAACAGGCTTTACATGGAATATCCAAAAGTACACTATGTATACTTTAGAGTTTTGAGTGCCCGCAAACAAAAATTAATAAAATATACGTATGATTAATTCCTTACGACGTACGCGTGTCTTAACTCGCTCGTTTTTCTCTACAAATTCTTTTAATTTCCATCTCTCTAAAGCAAACGTTCGCTCTCCTCTCCTTCAACAACTTCACCAAATCATCAAAACTCAAATACACATACACAAACACAAAATAATTTATATTTCTTCAGATTGTTCCATCTTCACACCTCACCAACATGATTGCGGTAAGTCGTCATTTAAAGAAACTCAATTAATTGATTAAACTTTGTGCTACAGTTTGTAATTTTTTTTTATTTTTTTATTTTTGTACTAAAATTCAGCAAAGGATTGAAATCGAGTTCCCATTGAGGGACGAGAGAAGTAGAACTCGAGCCATGAGAAAAGCAGCAGAGACTAATGGTACGAATCTTTTAATTCTATAATTAAATAAATCATTTTACAAAGTAATTTGCAATGTTTGATGAATTGATATTGGAACTGTGGTGCAGGGGTGATGAGAGTTGAGGTTGTAAGAGAGAGAAACCTATTGGTGGTGAGTGGGGTAGGCGTTGACTGCGTTGACTTGACCAACTCGCTCAGAAAGAAATTCGGCTTCGCTCGCATAGTAAGCGTTAGAAGCATAAATTCAGAATCAACAACGGCAGAAGCGGGTTTCGGACAACACGACTTTCAGCAGCGACCAATCTACAGTTATAATCCTACACCATATTACTACCAACCCACGTCCACGAATATCGCGAGACCGGTTCAGGATCTTGACCCGCCAATGTGCTCCATTATGTGACAGTGACAGTGACATCATCATCCAATTTTCATATTTAATTTCTCTGCATGGGTTGCTGCAACCTGCAACTTGCTATATGTATATATAGTTCTTTGTCTTCTTCTTTCAACACAAATACTTGAAAAAAAATACTTGAAAACAAAAAAAAACACAAGAGAGTGAGATCAATGTACATTTTGTTTTGGAATATCTTGATATGCACCATGTAAATTTTGTTTGAAACACACCTTATCTATATCATATTATAAAATAGCCTTGTTTTACAAAATTTGAATTGACTATGATGTCCCTATTATATTTAAAATTTTAAGGGCATTAATGTAAACTAATACTTCCTCTGTTTCAAGATTGTTGACACGTTTCTTTTCCTTTCTTTTTGGCACACATTTTCACACTTCTCGATTATGGATTTTAAAATAAATTTTTGAAGTATTTTTTCTTTTACGAGATACTACGTGTGTCGTAGTATCCCGTAAATAAAAAAATACTTCAAAAAATTATTTTAAAATCAATCATCGAGAAGCATGGAAATGTGTGCCAAAAAGAAAGGAAAAGAAACGTGTCAACAATCTTGAAACAGAGGAAGTAATAGATATATGATAAACTTAATAATTACTTTTATGATTATATAGTATTGTAGTCATATTATAAGTCTCCCTCCTTAATTAAACAAATTAATTAATATTAGTAAATAACGATGTAATATGATAAGTTGATAACTCCTACCTGTTATAGAGTTGTACGATATTTTTACAAGCTTTCTGAGTTAATGAAGTAATAGTGTATTATTTGAATAATAATCTATATTTCATCAACTACAAAGGAAAAGAAAAAGAAAAAAAAAATCACTAATTTTTCTTTAGTAAAAAGCTCTGAAATCCTCACAAACAAAAAGAAAAAAGATTCATGTGATTCTTTGTTGAATTTGATTAGTGAGTAATGCTTCAATGCTCATCATGGGCATGCTTAATGTGTCCACGGGTAACGTGACAATGATATAAATAAAAATAATAATAAAAAATCTACCGAAAATAATTAAACCTTATTATAAAAAACTAAACTCTAACTTAAAAAACTAAATCCTTGCTAGAAAAATTGCCGACGGTGGACGGTACTGGAACGAGTCTGTTTGACTAATTGCATCCTCCTTTTTAATTGAAACTCAATAATTAGGTTAGATTTTTTATTGTCAAAATTGTTCTATTGAAATAATTTATTACAAGTGTTATATGGTAAATTAAATTAAAAATATTAGTAATTATTTTGTATTTTAAACGATTCATTTTGGATGTGTGAAAGAAAATAGACTAAGAACTTATGGGAAGTTGAGAAAGTTCATATATTTTATCAACCAGACGACATCATGTGCTTTAGGATACTTAATTGCTTTACATTGAAAGTATATAATGTGATAATGAACAGTATATTATTTAAATAAAACATCCTAATTAAACAATGTCAGATAACTTAAATTAAAAGTAAGTTATTTGAGTTACGATCAATTACAAAAAAAATAGTGATACAAGTTTTAATAAAATGTTAGATTGTGTGGTATAATGATAACTAAGTAGATTTAATATAAAATAAAGATAAAGTCATAAGGTGGGGTATAATGTCCGAAAAAAGAAAGTACAAATTATTTCTGGACATACCGAAAATAAAATTTGTACAAAAAGATAGATGATAGAAGAAGTATTATAATAATGATAATAATAATAATGGGAATAATTATTATTATTTGTAAGTCCCGATAAGTAGATATTGGTGTATGAGGGGGGGGGGGAATACGCCAATTAGCCAACGGTTTTGAATTTTCAAAACAATTTGATCTGAACTGAGTCGTCACTCAAGTTTATCAGAGCAGCTCAGTTTTTCCAGCTCAATCAGTAAACTGTTGAGCTTGCAAAACTAATCTGCGTGCGGAAGTTTGGTGGAAAGGTTGGCTAACAGTTTTCAAAGACAGTTTTCAGAGACAGTTTTCAGAGACAGTTTTCAAAGACAGTTCTCAGAAACAGTTTTCAAAGACAGTACACATGCAAGACAGGTTACAAACGTGCAGGTTGTGAGCATGCAAACTGTGTGAAAACAGATAATAAGAACAGAGAAACACGAGGAGTTTTTATCGTGGTTCGGAGTAAACAGCTCCTACGTCCACGCCAGATCCCGTCGAATCTGTGATCCCTTAACTAGAGATTTTTCACTCCTTTTGACACTGGTGGAGGTCCAGTCTAAATTCAAGTCTTTCTTCTAGACTGAATCTAGCACGTTTCTAGAGTCGCGTCTCTTCTAACTTACATACAACTTTGCATACAGACTTACTAACACTAAATGACTAGTGCTACTATCCAAACTTGAAAGCTTTAACTAGCTGTCGACGTAAGGAATACAACTTGATCAACTACACTAGTATTTCTACTTTAATGGTAGTGAGAGTGTGTGATGTGTTCTAGTAAGACTGATTCCAGATAGATAAGAAATCTACAATGATCAACACTTGGGAAAACTCTAGTAATTTCAAGTGTTGATTTGAGTGTTTTCAGCTTGAGATTTCTGCAGCGTTTTTGCTTGAATATTGATTTTCCCGTATTTCAATCTGGAATATGTTGAGGTATTTATAGAGAAGCGTTTGAAATAGAGCCGTTGGAAGTGTGTCAGGATTTGCAGATTCCGTACGCTGACACAATTCTTGTCGTTGAGTGAGAGCAGGTTTCATCACCATAGCTCAGGTTGGCCTTCACAGGTTGCGCTTCCTATACCTCGAACAGTCTTCGATCTTCTGTAACCTTCGCGTGAGATCTTCGAGTATTGTAGGGGCAGGTTACATAGACAGGTTATATAATGAAACAGTGTGACAGGTTTGAGTAGACTAGGTACAAGGTTGCACTACCAACCTTGACCTTTACATAGCAACCTGTCCGGTTTAGACGACTGATTCTGAACAAGGAGATCAGCCTGTTCCAATAAAGAAAAACATATATCTAAGTGTGGTTTCTAATAACATTATCAAAACTAAGTTTCAAAGGGTTCCCAACATTATTTGATTTATTATTATTATTATTATTATTATTATTATTATTATTATTATTATAAAAAATGCTCTCCCTATCAATTAACATATCCACCACTGATGTGGTTGCACAATGTATACTTTTTTAATAGGATTTAGATTTTCTTAGCATGATTTAATTATAAATACATGTATTTTTTTGTATATTTCTCAATATGCGATATTATATGATTCATTCGTGGATATGACAAATGTGGATATGACAAATGTGTCTATAGTGGGAAGGCGGAGCATTTCTCCCTAAGATAATATATGTATCTCTCGCACTCTCATCCTCAATTATCACCATCCTTTTTCCTCAATTGGTTGGAGTTGGGGTTTAGAATATAAGTTTGGTTTTAAGGATTCAAATATTACGTATATGAAGAACAAATAATAAATTGATCAACTCATGACATATTTTAAATATGTAATTATTTTCACATAAAATAATATATTTAACTTAGTATGTTTTTAGAAGAAAAGAAAAATTACACTCATGTGCATTTACAATTAAATAAAGTATTAATTATGTTCTTCGCCGAAGAATATAAATTTTACTCCGTAGAAGTTAAGAGGTTACTCCTTCATTAAAATCTTTCTTTTTCATATTCTAGGAAGCATGCTATAATTTTCTGGGAATTTGAAAAGATTGAAAATAATTAAGCAGCATATTGTGATTAGAATGTAAAAAATGCACCACACCATGTCCATAAATGTTGCTACGAGAAATGCTATAAGAAAGTTGCTCAGAGAACACATAGATAACTTAAAAAATATATATATATAATGCAAATGATAATATTTTCACAAAGATATATTTTAAAATTTATTATATACAAATATAAATACTCGGTATTAAATAACTCTAAATATTATACAGGAGATTATAAGTTATATTAAAAGATGTTTAGTGGATACAGTTTTTATCACAACACGCTCACAAGTTGGGTATAAACTATCAAAAATATTCCTTCCTATTAGTGCACAATTATTTTGCATTATAATATTATTCTTTTTTATTACGTTTTAATCTTCAATTATCTAATGATATGTAAGTAAATAATGTTATAACGTATATGTTACATGTAATCTCTTTCTTTGAAATGCAAAGTTCTTAATTGTGGCGGATAAATTTACGCAATATTTCAATCAAAAATTATTATTAAAGAGAAAAACTTTAAAAAAATATTAATAATAGTGAATAGTAAAAAGTAAACTGCCTGCAATGCACGTGATCCCTGCTAGTTTAAATAAAATAATTGTAAATTTTGACCTACTACTATATCAGCAATTCATTCAGCATACATATATGTTTCGTTTATTAGCATACAAGAAACTATAACTATAGTTTATATATATGCTCCATACGATACCAATTTATGCTCCATAAGATACCAATTAATGCACGATGAATATTGAGTAGAGAGAGATAGAAATGAAAGAATTAGGAACATAAAATGGTTTATTTATGTGTGAATACCCAAAAATAGCCAAAATGATAAAACAAAAGTTAATTTTAACCAACTATAAAAAATAGCCTAATTCTAGCCACTTTACACATTTTATGATATTTATGCCCTTCTACACTAATAATAGTTAATTTAACATATGCAAAATTCTTTTATGTTTTACCATGCCTAACCGCAGACGCATTGAGAACACAGAGCGATGAAGAATTTCCGGCGACTTCCATGCTCGGCGTTTTAAAATTCCCGTGACAAAACCTTCGTCATCTAATTCTCAGCCGTAGAAAGCGAATTCGGCAAATGCCCCATCAATGAGTTCGAGCTCACATCCAAAACCTCTAGATCCGTCCACATATATTCCGACTCTCAGCCGGTGAGTTTGTTGTTGAGGAAGATGATCTCTCTCACTCCGCTGTACCCCAAGCTAAACGGAATCACGCCGGTGAATCTGTTGTTAGCTAGATTGATCGCGGATGCCAGCGACTTCCCGAGGTTTGCCAGGATTTCACCGTCGAAGAGTTTGTGTTTCACTCGTGTGCACGAACTCACTTATTTTCTTCGTGTTCGTATGTACGATCAGTCTTCAAGCCCGTTTTGCTCGTGTTCGTGTGCACGAACATGCCAGTTTTCTTCGTGTCCGTGCACATGACCACACTCATTTCGCTCGTGTTCGTGTTCGTGTGCATGGCGGATCTTCTTCTCCGATTTACTACAGAGGTTGCAGGCATGATATACGCTGCACCGAGGACGGCTGCGGCGGCGCTGAAAGAGAGAGAAAGAGAGAGGAGAGAGGTCATTGACTTGAAATCGCATCTTCAAAGCCCAATGAACGTAACTCATAAGGTTTGAGACCCATCCATCTCTATTTCTCTACCTCCCACCACGAACTGAAGAGAAGTGTATGTATGATTGTATTTTTTTCTTCGAATTCAATGATCGGTTAATAGGGAAGAAGTTGGCACCTGCGGCGGCGGCGAAGGCTCCGGGCAGCCGGTTGGAGAAGATAGAAAAGATAGAGAGAGAAAGGGGGTGAGGATGAGGATGAGGATGAGGTTGATGCTGGAGGATAGAAATTAGATTAGGTAAAAAAAATTATTAATTAAATTTCAATAAGGGTATTAGTATCATTTTGAACAAAAAATGGCTAAAATTAAAATATTTACTTATTGGTGGCTAAAATAAACTTTTACTTTATCAAAAATGCTATATAAGGGTTTGTCACTTTATTTATTGTGATATAGTTAAATCCCTTAATTGTAGGGCTACAATAGGCTTAGACAATATTACCCTTTAACTACACATTTAAACATTTATTCCTTCTCATGCATTATTTAGTTTTTTCATCTACAGCCCTTAATTTAGAAAAAATGGATGGATCAAATTTGTTCCTATTTCTCACATAGGGAATTATTTGCATGTGAACCTACCCTATAGATTAGAATATATATATATATATAGGGGTAGGATTTTATGGGTACCACTATCAATCTTGAGAACTAGGAACCAATCATGACCCATCATCCTATACTAATCAATGGTTGAGATTTGATCCTATACATATGGTACGCCTGCTTAGTTTTTTTTTTTTACTTTTAATGCTTATGAGGTCATTTTTGGAAGCTTTGATTTATGGGGATCCTATTATTCCGGGATTAATGCCCCACGTTCTCTGCAAATATTCAACACAATATTTATCGAATTCTCAAATACGCTTTGCCAGATGACGGAAACAAAAATCTCAAAAAAAAAATTCACAGTATCAATTTTGATTTCAATTTGCTACTTCCGGAATGCCGTAACTTCTTTCCCTCAGCTTGCAAGTGTTGCCATTAAGTCAATTGGTGTCGACGTGTCATCGTCCTTGAAGGACCGATACCTAGCAATTGAATCTATCTGTGACTTGATACATCGAACTGAAAATAAAAAGAAAACGAATTATCATTTTGTGTGTGTATTTTTTTTTTCATGCTTTGTATTGCAAATTCTAATGCTTATTTATAATTCTAATTTAAGCATACGCCATGGTCTATTTAAATAATTACCTATTATTTATATATGTTGTTGTATTTTCTTATATATGTAATTATACTTTATTGCAAATAATGATTTTTTAGATATAAAATTATGCGATCGATGCTCAAAAGAAAAACATGTCAATATTACAAGTTCAACGTCCATAACTAAAAGTATATTTTAATGCTTAAACAGTTATTATAGTATGCTTAAAAGTGTATTTATAGTTTAGAATTCAAGGTTCATATATCTTAAATGATGTTGGTCCTAGAAAGAGTAATTTGGTGTATGAGAGGAGGGGGAATACATCAATTGCCAACAGTTTTGACTTTCAAAAAAAATCTATAACCAGATTGACTTGTCGGGTCAACTAGTATCAGAAGAGGACGATTTGTTCAACAGTGATAGGTTCACTGTTGAGCTTAACAGATCGTATGTGCAGTGCGGAAGTTGGTGAGTGAGTTTTGGCTACTCTTTGAAAATCTTTTCTTCAATTGTATTCAACAGATTAAGCAAAGAAGTAGTATGAAGATGAATGCAAGTTAGCGACTGAAGTAAGATCAACTGTAAATAAAGTAGAGAGAGAGAGATAATCAATTTTAGCGTGGTTCGGGTAATCGTCCCTACATCCATGTCAGCTACCGCCGTAGCTAAAATTCCTTACTTCATCTTCTTCTTTATACTGACTGAGAATCAGTTTCAGTCTCGGTCTAACCTTGACGAAAACTAAATACGAGTTTTGGGTTGTGACCCTTACAATCTTCTCTTAATTTAGAGATTACAAACCTTTAACAAACCAGACCTCTAAACTGCTAAGTTAATCCAAACCTAACAACTGAGAGATCTAACAATCTTTCTAACACTTTTAGACTAAGTGAAGAAATAAAGATGTTCTCAAGCAGTAATGAATACTTAAGAACAGAGGATTCCAGAATCAGAAATCCTGAGAACTTAACACTTGGGAAATCATCTTGTTTCGAGTGCTAAGTTGAACTTTGATCGATCGAGATTTCTACAGAGTTTTGGCTTTGATAATGAATTTCCCGTAAGGATTCTGGAATGAGGCTTGAAGTATTTATAGGCTTCGAATTTGAATTATAGCCGTTGGAAAAGTCAGTGATGGCAGAGAGGCCATACTGCTGACTCACTTCTAGCCGTTGGAAGATTTCATCCTAGCTGGCAACATGTACCAGAGAACAGGTCATCTTGATTCATGTAGGTGAATCTGCTTGACCTTCGAACTGTAGAACTCCAGCGATCTTGAAGTCTTCAAGGCAGGGCAGCTGGACTTCTGAGACAAGTTGACTTAAGAACAACAGGTTAGGTCGATCTCTATAGGTCAGATCGTTGAACACGATCTTACCTTTACAAGGTGATCAACCTGTTACAGACAGATAGTAGTACTGACCTGTAGGAGACAGGGCATGTCGTTCTAATCAACCTAAACTCTAAGAGAGTAAAATAAAACTAAGTGTGGTTTCGAAGAACATCATCAAAATCAACTACAAAGGGTTTCCAACAATTTCTCCCTTTTTGATGATGTCGAAACCCAACACTTTACAGAATGATCCTATAATCGATAAATCAATGAATAGATAGCAAGTTATAAGATCACAATAAATTAAATAAGATAAGAAAGTAGTAAAGGCATTAGCCTGGACAAAGAAGTATTGTCATCAGGGCAAAGGTGATCTCGTTTTCATTAAGGTATCAGAGTATATGATAAGTACAAGTATTACAGCTCGATACATCAAACAAATAAAATGAAAGACATATCATCTCCTAAACCTCCTCTTTGAAGCTACATCTTCCATCTTCTTCTCATTGGAGACAAGATTCACACTTGTATAAATACCATCTCGAATGCACTTGAAGGCTCACTGTCTCCAATGGGTACATTGAAATGGTTGGCAGTGGCAATCACATAGTTGTTGATCTTGGTGCGATTTGCATGCTTTCCATCCGACAGCAGTGGATGAGAGAATTTTTTTTGGCAGGGGCCTAAATTTGAATGCCAGCAAGATCAGCACGATTGCACACTCTCAAAATAAATTCTCGGTCAGGGTGATCTTTGATATATAGGGAGAAAACAGATTCAGTGTCACCCTGTCGCTCTTCAATGCCCAAGAAATAGTGCTCCATGATGAAGCAGCTATTGAGGTCTCTCCACCAGATGGCGTCTTCATCATCAAGCCATGAGATCGCAGATTAAGCTTGAAGGTTAACGTCCTGGTACGCTCTGCCCAAGCATTCATTTCTTTCACCCTCCTGGCTTGATCTGCTTGCTCCTTGGTGAATTTATGAACTAACTCCGGATTTGATACATCATCTATGGAGTAGACTTGGGAAAGCATTTGTGACACCATGAAGGAGTGAGCAGCTTCAGCATTCTTGGATGCATCCCCGTTAACCTATTTTCGAGGGGCAACAGATGAAGAGGGGCGGACAACAGGTTCAAAGACAGGAGGCTCTATTGATTTGTCCGCAGCAGGTAGCTTTTTCTTCAGAATGCATTTCCCTTTCTTCCCTTCTCCTTTTTGACATCATGAAATAGGGTCTTGATCGCAGTGTTAAGGGAGGCATTCTCAGTCTTCAACTTCTCCATCTCTGCAGATGCATTTTTCTTGAACTGGAGCAGGGCAGTGATGTTCTGTTGAATTTCATCCACAGTTGAATTTGAGGTAGATGCAGATTGGGTGACCCGGCCTACAAGGTTGGAATGAATATCTTCAATTTTAATACACATGTCCTGCAGTCTGTTGACTTCACTAAGAGTGGCTAAGCTGTGATCTTTGATCTGTTAAGGAAACAGGTTGGAAAGATGAGCGCTGAGCTATTTCTCAACAAAATCACCCATCTGTGCTTCCACAAACTCCTTCGTAATTTCCTTTAGTTCACCCTCTTTGAAGGCCGTAAGACGAGCAGAAATTTCATCCTTGGCCTTGGAAAGAATGCCAATTTCTTGTATTTCCACCACATCCCCGATGGATTTTACAGGATTGGAGACATTGGTGTAGAATGTAGTGAGCTGATCGAAAGACTCGATGAACTCATCACATTGCCTCTTAGTTGAATTTTGAGAAAGTTGATCTGTTGCTGAAGTTGTTTGATCACCTCTTCTTAAAATAGCTTCAGTGCATCAGATTCAGATTTTAGTGCACCCACAGAGAATTCTTCAAGTTGTTTGTTGACTAAGGAGTGGACGAGAGACTTGTCTTCCCCTTGGAAAGAGACGGGCCGGTGGATGAGGATGATGCAAAGTCGGCCGATTGGAACACATGGCCACGTGGGGCGGTTCCTTGAGTGTAAATCTCTTCCTCAGGTTCGGTGAAGCGAGAGCGCAGATTGCGTAGGTGGAAACCTAGAGTCCAGATCAGTTATTTATCTGGTTCCTCTATTTTCTCTTCTTCAGTTCTGGTCTGCTCTGCTTGAGATTGCTCCGCCTCATTACCGATAGGTGGAGGGGATGAAGGAGATAGAGCAGATTGTCCTAGATCGGTCTGTTCCTCCTCAGATCTAGTACTAGTTGCAGGTTTAGGTTCAGGTTGAGGAGGGGATCTGATGATAGGAGAACGAGAGCCTCCTAGATCACAGGCCGTGTTATACAGGTTAACATCACTTGCATACACAAATTTGAGGTCAATCTGTAGAGATTTCACTTCCTTGATCATCCTGCTTAAAATAAGGAGTTGAAAGTTAGTGCGGGCATTAGGAACGGAGAAGAATCCGAATTCTTCTTCCAAACTAGATTCCTCTAGCTTGAGAACTTCAAGAGGATGTTCCTGCAAAACAGATTCAAGGACATAGTATGAACTGCCCTTTACGTCCAGGTAGAACTGGAGTCTGTATGCTAGTTGTTCTGTTTCCGGCGTGAGCTCGATGCCGGAAAGAGAGGTGTGCACTTTCACTTCTATTGCAGATCGCATTGAAGAAAGAATGGTGTTTGCTTGTGAGTGCAGCAGGTTGGCTTCCTCTTCCTTGGAGAGAGGATGAGATTCTGGAGAGGCGGGAGAAGATTAAATCACTGGAGAACGAACGGGGAAGGGTGTTCGTTCTGGAGAGGCAGCGTGAGATGCCGATGATTCACAGGCTAGAGATGGGGTACGATCTACCTCATGCATCTCATCCCTCAATTGACATCTAACAGGTTTGATGGGATCAGGTTCAGTACTGAGCTTTTTAGCCACCTTCTTCCCTTTTCTAGCAGGTTCGGCATTTTTCCGTTGCCCACCAACTGCCTCTACAGCTTCAGGTTCCTTCCTTGGAGGTTCAGTCCAAGCTGGATCTGTCCGTCTCATCCTCAAGAAGTACGGACGGTAGGCAACAGGTCCAGTCCAATATAGATTGTTGGAGATTCCAAGGGCTTTCTCGATCTGTGCCCTGTTCTTTGGAATGGAGATGGTGTCGTCGAATTTTGCACTACCAGACCAGTTGCGATCCGAGAAGTGTTGGATCAGCATCAGGCAAACTTTGGTGCATAGCTTGAGGGCCTTGGACATGGTGACGTTGACGATCTATCCATCAACAAATACAGTGGTTATCTTGGCAGCCTCCTAGGAGAGACATGAGAGGAGAAGGCGAGGCCAATTCACATCCAGTTTCAAAATCACAGCCACCATGATCTGAAACTTCTGTGGTGTAACAGTTTCGAACGATCTCTGATGAGAAAGAAAGACTTTCTGCACGTAGTCACAAAGAATTCGGAATTCAGGTTGTAGATAGTGGAGAGGGAATGCATTGGGGGTAAAAACAGGTTCACCCATAGTTATCTCCCTGAAGATTCTCTGCTTTTCTTCAAGGGTAATATCGTCCAACAACACTGAACCTGTATCCTGCAGGTTGAATATTCGGACGATAAGTTGAAGGATGTTAACTGGACACCGCTGGAGGGAGTAGAGATGTGGACGGTGATGTTTTCCAGTCGATCGGCCTTCCTCCAGTTGTAGTAGAAATTTGCGACATGTTTTGGAAGCAAAACCCTTGGTTTTGCCGAGATGGTGTTATAGAATCTGGGGCAATCTTTCACAGTGGCAAGAATGTTGTCAAGGCCGGAGAACCCAAAATTGTCAAAAATGGCGTAGGGTTCCGCCTTCACGTTCGCCTGAATAATGGCAATTTGGTCTTCCGAGGACATGGGTGCCTGCCCAAAACTCGAGGGTTTTTTAGCCATTGTAAAAATTGTAGATTTAAAAGGAAAATTTAGGATTTGAGTTTTGAAAAACTTGAGAAATTTTAGAAAAAAATGGCAAAGTTGAGTTGGAAAAAACGAAGTAATGGAGGGGGTGGTTGATAGAGAGGTATATATATAAAATAATAAATGGTTAAGATTGGCGAGATCTAAGGGTCAGGATAACATCCCTGAACTACCACGAGTGGGTTGCGAGTGGGATCGCAGTTGAGTAGCACGCGCTCGCCCTGTCCACATGATAAGCGACGCCCTTTTAGTTCCAGAATTAAATGCTCCTCGGTCAACGTGAGTCCTTTGACATGCAGTGGACTAACGTGTGATTGTCTCTCTTTGGTGTCAGAGCAGTCCAATCTTCTCGAATTGAAGGCTATTCAATAGAGAAACACATAGATCAGTAAATTTTAATCATTGCCTTTAAAGCATATAGGAGAAGATATAATCAGAGAGTGATACAAATTCTCCGAGTTTCCCCTGAATTGATGATCTGTTTCTTGAAGAGCAGATTGATTGAACAGATTGAGCTTTTGTAAGGTTGAGCTGAATGAACACTATCTATTAGATGCAGATCAGGCCGGGCTCGATCTGTTAGGTCGCACTGAGCATTCCTAATTTTCCACACAACATTTTGAACCTTTCCTCTTGCAAGGGTTTGGTCAAAATGTCAGCATGCTATATGTCAGTATGATCTTCTCTATTATCACATCCTTTTTCTCCACATGGTCACGAATGAAGCGATGCCTCACATTGATATGTTTGTATCTAGTGTAGTGAACTAGGTTCAAGGTGACTGCGATCATTCTTGTGTTATCGCAGAAGATAGGGACTTCAGTGACTGAGATCTCGTAGTCCTTAAGCTATTACTTTAACCACAAGATTTGTGCACAGCAGCTCCCAGCCGCCATGTATTCAGCTTCAGTTGTTGAGGTGGCCAAGGAAGTTTGCTTCTTGAGAACCATGAGATCAGCTTACTACCGAGAAATTGACATGTTCCCAAAGTGGATTTTCGATCCAGTTTGCAACCTCCATAGTCAGAATTAGAGTAATCTATTAGCTCCAAATTTTCGTCACAAGGATACCGCAATCCATAGTTATTAGTTCCTTTTACGTAATGAAGAATTTTCTTGGCAGCTTCCAGATGAGATTCTTTAGGTGCAGCTTGAAACTGGGCACACACACCAACTGCAAAGAAATGTCAGGTCGACTAGCAGTTAAATAAAGTAAAGAGCCAATGATTCTTCTATACTGAGTTATGTTGGTAGGTTTCCCTTCAACATCAAGATCGATTTCCCCATTTGCGAGCATTGGGACTTTGACTGGTTTACGTCTTTGACACCAAACTTGTCTGTCAGCTCATGTGTGTAACTTGGTTTGACAGATGAAGAGCCCTTCGCTGGATTGCTTAACCTGCAACCCTAGAAAGAAATTCATCTCACCCATCATAGATATTTTGTACTCGTCTTACATGAGTTGTCCAAACCTGTCACATAAAAACTAGGATTTTGATCCAAATATTATATCATCAACTTAAATCTGTACTAAAAGGATATGGTCTTTCCATTTGAAAGTGAAAAGCAATTTGTCGACTCGTCCTTGTTTGAAACCAGATTCCAGTATAAATGTTGCCAAGGTTTCATACCAAGCTCGTGGAGCTTGCTTTAGTCCATAAACTACTTTATGCAATCTGTAGACCTTGGAATGATCTCTTTTTTCAAAACCTGGAGGCTGTTCCACGGAGACTTCTTCCTTCAATCTGCCGTTGAGGAATGCACTCTTGACATCCATTTGATAGACTGTGAATCTGTGATGTGCTGCATAAGCTAAGAACAATCTGATTATTTCTACTCTAGCAACTGGGGCAAATGTTTCCTCATAGTCTATTCCTTCTTGTTGGCAGTAGCCCTTGGCAACTAGTCTAGCCTTGTTGCGAACTACTTCTCCAATTTCATTTCTCTTGTTCTTGAAAATCCATTTTACTCTAATTACGCCTTGATGACTGGGTCGATCTACAAGAGACCAGACTTTGTTTCTTTCAAATTCGTTGAGCTCTTCTTGCATTGCCATTGTCTAATCCGCATTTTCGAGAGCTTTATTGACGCATTTTGGTTCTTCATAAGAGAGATAGCAGCTTAGCAGATAGCTTTCTCCAATCTATCGTCTAGTCTTCACACCTTCCTTTGGGTTCCCAACAATGAGCTTTTCTGGGTGAGCATCAACCCATCATCTTCAACGAGCGATCTCTTCTTCAGAAATTTAAGGTTCGGGCTCATCAATGGGATCTTCAAACTCTAGGAGAAGTTGAGAAGTGAAGGGATTCAACTGTTCAAGTTGATCTGCTAATTGATCCAAAATGATCTGTTGATCAGTGGCATGTTGGTCAGTGGTATGTTCAGCAGATGACTGGTTTTGAGAGATCTGTGGATCTGGGCTGGAGAGAACAGGTTGAGTTTCTTCAACTGTCCGTTGATAGTTTGTAATTGTTGGATCTGTTCCCCCTTGTTGTGAGCCCGGGTTAAGATCATCTTGAACTGGGTCTATGGCATCTTCTTCCGGATCGTTGGGTTCCCAGCTCAGAATTTCTTCAAGAAACTGATCTTGCGAGTTGGTCTGATCTGTGATCTGTTCTGCGGTCTAATTAGTACAAGGAATTTCCCTGTACACATAGATAGATTCATCAAACACAACATGAGGTGTTACCTCCACTGTCACGGTCATCTTATTATAAACCCTAAATGCATTACTGGCCTCAGAGTATCCTAAGAACACTTCGGGATCAGCTTTGTTATCAAAGGTCTTTAATTGAGATTTTCCATTATTGTGAATGTAACACAAACAACCGAAAGATTTGAAATACTTAATTTTGGGTAGTTTGTTCCTCCATAGTTCGTATGGCGTGTTCCCATGTCGAACTGTTATCACTGATCTGTTCTGGGTATAGCAGGCAATGTTGATCGCTTCTGCCCAAAACTTCTTGGGAAGTTTGGTCTCGTTTAACATTGTACGAACTGCTTCCTTCAATGATCTGTTGCGGCGCTCAACGACGCTATTCTGTTGAGGTGTACGAATTGCTGAAGTTTGATGAAGAATTCCTTTCTCTGTGCAGAATAATTCCATAATTTGATTCATAAACTCTATTCCTCGATCAGATCGAATGGCCATGATAGTTGAATTCTTCTCGTTGCACAATCTGGTGATTAGAGCAGGAAACTTCTCCAATGTCTCATTCTTTTTGTACATGAAAATAACCCACGTGAATCTAGAAAAATCACCTATGACTACGAGAGTATATTTTCTACCGTTTATGCTTAAAGGAGTAACTAGTCCGAACAGATCTAGATGGAGAAGTTCAAGTATCCGGGTGGTTGCTTGAGTTGCTACAGGTGGAAAGGACGCCCTGGTCTGTTTCCCAGCTTGGCAAGCTTCACAAACATGATCTCTGTGAAATACTTGATCTGGTATTCCTAAAGCCATTTTGCTACGAGCTAGTTTAGTGATTGATTTAAAATTTAGATGGCTCAATCTCTTGTGCCATAAAACCAGCTCAGCTCATTTGATGATTTGGAGACAAGGCAGATTTCCTGTTCATTGTCCATTGAACTATGTAGAGATTGTCCTGAAAAACTCCGGTAAGAAGAATTTTTTCTCCTTTCTTGTTTCTCACAAAACATTTATTAGCAGTGAATTCCACTCTTTTACCACTAGAGCACAGTTGGCTAACAGAAAAGAGGTTATGATTTAGGCCTTCAACGGATGTGACATCATTAATTGTTATTTTACCAACACAAATTTTACCATAGCCTCTAGTCTTTCCTTTGTCGTTGCCTCCAAAGGTTCATATTCGATGAAGTCTGACAGCAAGCTTTTGTTGAAGGTCATGTGCTTTGAGCATCCACTGTCGATGATCCAGATAGGTCTACCAGCAGCTTGACGCCTCATTTCATGCTTTCCAACCTACAGTTAAATAGATTTAGCAACCCATTCGAACTTGGGTGCTCCGTTAGCAGGTTGTGATTCCTTTGCAGGTTTGGGGAGCTTCTTCTTCTTTGACCTCTTTTGAAGATTTAAGGTGCAGATTGATACTGATCTGCATAGAACAATGGGTCCTTATGGTAGCCAGATTGATGGAATGGTTGATGAGCATGATAGCAGTAGTTTTGATGCATGAACTGCTCATTGTAGTCTCCCCGGTACCATCAATCTAGGTAGATGATTTGTTGGCTGGACGGGTAGTAGTGTTCTATAGGGTAAAACTGATGTTGTGAATAGTGAGGCTCGTTCCACTGTTCATAGTGGCCATGTTGATGATTTGGCCATTGCTCATAGACATTCTGTCTTGGGTAAACATGTCATCTCTTTTTCATCTTTGGAGCTGACTTAATCTTCTTTTTCTTCTCAGCCTTTTCTTAATTGGTTCAGGCTGATCTGAACTTTTCTGAACTGGCTTCTTGAGCTGATATTTTGAGGTTAAAGCCTTGTGTTCTTTAATCAGAATAGCTTGAAGTTGACGGGATGGATTCTTCAGTTCGACCCTCTTGTCAGGTAGAATCTGTTGGATTGACTTGACGATCTGTTTGTCATTAGACTTGACAAACTGAATCTTTCCATCAACAGATTGACTTTGGTTCTTCTGTTGACCTTTGAATCCTAATCCAATTTTGATGATAGAGTTTCTTTGGACTGACTGGATCTCTTCCAGCTTCTCTTTTCCCTTGATCATCCGGTCAACCTTTTGTTGAAGATTTGCTAATCTTTATGATAGAGAGTTGATCTCTCCATCCTTTTCAGCATGCACTGTCTTTAGATGATCTTCTTTTGATGAGGCTTGATCAAGTTGTGATTTTAGGGTTTTTACCTCCTGTTCCTTGTCAGCATCATAAGGCACAAACTGTTCTTTCAGTGCTAGTTTATATTTTTTATTTTTTTCCTCCAATTCCTTTTCGACCAAGACTAGTTCTTTGAACATGGTTGCAAGCTTCTTGTAGTCTTTCATTTGTTGATTGAATTCTTCCCAAGATACCATCTCAGGCGAATCTTCGCCTGTAATTTTGTCGTCAGAAATGATTGAGAGAAGAAGTTGAGAGTCTACCTTGGTTTCCTCAATCTTATCTTCGAGGCCCACGCAACACTCTTCATCATCATCATTTTCATCTACCTCATCATCAAGGTAGGCTTGTTCCACAATGATTACTTCATCATCAGCGTCTACATCTGCGATGTAATCTTCCTCTGATGAAGTGTCAGATAGAGTGGGCTCCTTTTTGGATGCCTTTTCAGCGAGTAGAGCTTCCCTTCTTTCTTTTAATTTGCGGTCTCGTTTGGCACGAAGAACGTCGCATTCTTCTTTAGTTAGGTCAGGACAATTTGTCTTGTAGTGACCTCCACACTGAAAGCAACCTCTAGTTGTAGTGTTAGAAGAATTGAATTTAGAAGGACTGGGATTACCTTGACCTTTCTTGTCAGTTTAAGGTGAACCTTGATTGTTGTGGCTTTCCTTGGAATCCTTATAGAATTTTCAAAATTTGTTCATCCTGGATTCCATCCTCTCATTCCGATGAGTAAGTAATGCAAAATCTGGAATCAGCTTTTCCATCCCGGTAGGCTAATCTGACTTGACAGTTTGAGTTGCTGTAGTGACCTCAGATTTAAAAGCTGTTTCGACCTCCTTCTTCTCAACTGTCAGTTTACTCGAGCTGGTGAAAGGTTGGTTAGTTCCATGAAGATGAATCATCTCATATTCGTTCCCAATGAGGAGATCAAAGAGGTCATCAGTTTGCAGGACATTAAAGTCGGGTCGGCCTGGATGAAGAGCAGTGTATACTTGCCAGCTTGCAGGTAAGACATGCATCACTTTCTGATTCAGTTCATGCTGAGAGTACTTGTTGGGTCTGATAGCTGCAATCTCTAGCGTGATCTCGATGAAGCGATTCTTCATCTGTTCTATTGTCTCTCTGGGCTGCATTTTGAAATCATAAAGTTCATTGCATGCCATAGAGAGTTTGTTTTCAAGCATCTCTTCCGATCCTTGACTTATTGTTTTCAAGGTATCCCACATTTCCTTGGCTGTTTTAAGATTTCTGATCTTGACAAGATGAACTCTTTTCACCGTGCTGGAGATCAGTCCCTTAACGAAACTGTCAAGACTGGCTTCTTTTCTTTCTTTGGCTGTGTACGAGCGTGGATCTTTTAACTTGGGCACGTACTCCGATCTATCCATGACATCAGTGTCATGATGGATGTAGATTGGGGTAGGGTCGTTCTCAATAACGTTCCACATCAAAATATGATGGACTTCAAGACACATCCTGATCCTGAAGCTCCAATCTTCATAACCCTGAATAGAAAAGTCTTTATAGACTCTAAGAAGTGATGCTTCCATGATGACAAATAGTGAAAAAATGAATGAAAAGATTTTCTTGGATCTAGTCCAATTTGACCAAAAGTTTTTGAAAAACTTTCAGTATACAGAGGCGATGGTCAAAAGAACCACCGCTCTGATACCACTTGTTGGTCTCAGAAAAAGTAATTTGGTGTATGAGGGGGGAATATACCAATTGCCAACAGTTTTGACTTTCAAAACAAATCTATAACCAGATTGACTTGTCGGGTCAACTAGTATCAGAAGAGGACGATCTGTTCAACAATGACAGGTTCACTATTGAGCTTAACAGATTGTACGTGCAGTGCGGAAGTTGGTGAGTGAGTTTGGCTACTCTTTGAAAATCTTTTCTTTAACTGTATTCAACAGATTGAGCAAAGAAGTAGTATGAAGATGAATGCAGGTTAGCGACTGAAGTAAGATCAACTGTAAATAAAGTAGAGAGAGAGAGACAGTCAATTTTAGCGTGGTTCGGGTAATCATCCCTACATCCATATCAGCTACCGTCGTAGCTGAAATTCCTTACTTCATCTTCTTCTTTATACTGACTGAGAATCAGTTTCAGTTTCCGTCTAACCTTGACGAAAACTAAACACGAGTTTTGGGTCGTGACCCTTACAATCATCTCTTAATTTAGAGATTACAAACCTTTAACAAACCAGACCTCTAAACTGCTAAGTTAATTCAAACCTAACAACCGAGAGATTTAACAATCTTTATAACACTTTCAGACTTTACAAACTTTTAAGTGAAGAAATAAAGATGTTCTTAAGCAGCAATGAATACTTAAGAACAGAGGATTCCAGAATCAGAAATCTTGAGAACTTAACACTTGGGAAATCATCTTGTTTCAAGTGCTAAGTTGATATTTTGATCGATCGAGATTTCTGCAGAGTTTTGGCTTTGATAATGAATTTCCCTTAAGGATTCTAGAATGACGCTTGAAGTATTTATAGGCTCCGAATTTGAATTCTAGCCGTTGGAAAAGTCAGTGATGGCAGAGAGGCCATACTGCTGACTCACTTCTAGCCGTTGGAAGATTTCGTCCTAGCTGGAAACAGGTACTAGAGAACAAGTCATCTTGATTCATGTAGGTGAATCTGCTTGACCTTCGAACTGTAGAACTCCAGCGATCTTGAAGTCTTCAAGGCAGGGCAGCTAGACTTCTGAGACATGTTGACTTAAGAACAACAGGTTAGGTCGATCTCTATAGGTCAAATCGTTGAACACGATCTTACCTTTACAAGGTGATCAACCTGTTACAGACAGATAGTAATGCTGACTTGTAGGAGACAGGGCAGGTCATTCTAATCAACCTAAACTCTTAGAGAGTAAAATAAAACTAAGTGTGGTTTCGAAAAACATGATCAAAATCAACTGCAAAGGGTTCCCAACAAATGCTTAATTTGTTTTTCTTATATGCTTGAACTATACTCAATTCATGCTTTTTATATATACTCCCTCCATTTCGTGGAATTTGACTCCTTTGCTTTTGACAATTGCTGGCACGTTTTTCCACGCTTCTTGATAATGGGTTTTAAAATGGATTTTTGAAGATTTCTTTCTTTTACGGGATACTACGACTGCGTAGTATCCCGTAAAAGAAAGAAATCTTCAAAAATCAATTTTAAAACCCATTATCAAGAAGCGTGGAAAAACGTGCCAGCAATTGTCAAAAGCAAAGGAGTCAAATTCCACGAAATGGAGATAGTATTAAATTATGTTATTTTATAATCATGCTAATTTAGATATGAAATTGTACTTTTTACAATTGTTAAAATGCTTTAATTGATTTTCATGTATGCTTACTTGATTTTCTTATATTGCTCAAATTCAATTTTCAATATCTATAAGTAAAAGTGTATTTAATACTTAAATAAATAATTATGATAGTATGCTTAAAGCCTAAAACAGTTATTAATTGACGCTTAAAAGAGATTCTAGTTAATATTACAAGCCTAGCATCCATAAGTGTATATTTGATGCTTAAATAGTTATTGTAATAGAATGCTTAAATAGTGATTGATCGACGCTGAAAACAAAATAAAACATTTTAAATCATATACTTTTTTAACTCTAAATAAAACTAATTATTTGTTGCTTAAATAAAACTAATTTGTTGCTTTAATACGTTATTTGTTTATTGTTTTTATCTAAGTATTACTCTGTTGTTGTTAGTAACAAAAGAAAAAATAAAAGTAATTAATTCAAACTTAATAATAAACGGTTGGAATGAAAATATTTAATGAGAAAGAATTTGTAGCGACAATTAAGGAATGATCCACGGTTTTAGGAAGTTAGAGAATCGGTCTATTTAAGATTACTAAAATCTTCCTATTCCTTAATAAACTGTTGTTTCAATTAAATCAGAACAACAAATCTCAACCACTCATCTATTGAGATGGATGGTTCACAATGGTTCCTAGTTCTTAAGTTTATAAAGGTTTTTCATATGAACCAATCTCTCTCTCTCTATATATATATATATATACGAGAGAGATCAAATAGAAATAATTCCATACATGTTAACTAAAAATAAATCTCATCCATCCAATTAGATTAGATTAATAAGCATTCAATCTCCACGCTCATGATTATCGGCAACAAAGTTGGAAGATTCAAACAATTCCAAAAATATAGGCTTTATTATAAATAATTTTATTTGTTATTTTTTTAGGGAATTTATTAGTTATTGCTCTTCCCTTTTCTTTTGGAAATATTTTGTTATTGCATATTTTATGTAGTAATAACTTATTGCATATTATATAATAAAATTATTGCATATTATCATTTGTCCGTAGCATAAAATATAAATTATTACAGATTATTAAACTTTTCGAAAATTATTGTACAATCATTTATTGCATATTATATAAAAAATTATTGCATATTATACAATAAATTATTGCATAATATTTAGAGGTGACTAAATGCGGGTTCGAGTATGGAACCGTACCCGCACTCGGCGGGTACGGTTCCACCAAACTGGACCCGTACCCTACTCGCGGTATAGGCGGGTACGGGTACGATTTTGAGTACGACAAGTGCGGATACGGGTACGGGTACAACCCTGCGGTTCCGGCGGGTTTTATAATTATTTTTTTAATACTAAAAATACATTTTAAGTTCGATTAATTGTACATTGAACTATTTTCAATATATTATTATTATTTTTATTGCAAAAGTTCCAACAACATAAATCTAAACTAGTCCTTTAAATCCTAAATTATTGAAGATTAAGTTATTTGAAATTATAATCTTATAAAATTGGGCCTCATTATAACCTCTTTGGTTAAGATCCAACGAAAAAAATGTCAAATTAAGAAAAAATAATGCACGTCTAATTAAAATTAAGAAACAAAAAATGCATTTTAGATAAAATCTATAAATAAAATGCGGGTCGGCGGGTTGGCGGGTCGTGGAACCGGCGGGTTACGGTTCCAACTTTCAGTACCCGTATACGAACCGCCGCCTTCGGCGGGTACGGTTCCAAACCCAAACCGGCGAGTATGGGTATAAGTACAAACCCTCCGAATACGTGAACGAATGCGTGTACGGGTCGGCGGGTACGATTATTTTGGCCACCTCTAATAATATTGTAGTGTTTTCTGGCAATTTGTTTGTTTTGTTTATCCTCTTATAAAGCATTTCGAACTATGTTCTTTAAAAAAAAAATTATATTCGCTATATTTTTTTATATAATACGCAATAATTTATTATACAATATGCAATGACAAAATATTTTCGAAAAGCAAAGCAAAGAAAGCAATAACAAATAAATTCAATAAAAAGAATAACAGATAAAATACTATGTAGCCTATATTTGTGGAATTGTTTAAATCTTCCTATTTAGTCGCCGACAATCATGAAAGTGGAGATTTAATGATTTGTAAATTAAACGGTTGTAAAAGCAATTAACTACTAATTTTTACAATCATCAATTTCAATCTTTGCCGCACATCTACACAAAATCAATGGCCTACAATTATTTCTAGTTAACACATAGTGAACAATTTTTATTATAACCCATTGATTCTATACATGTTAACTAAAAGTAAATCTCAGCCATCCAATTATATATATATAGAGAGAGAATGATATGCAACTCCCCATTTCGTAGACATTTTCGTGGGCACCTTCGTCGTTTTAGAGATTTGGCATTACTTTCTTCGATTTTTTCAATTGTTTTATATTCTAGTACCTTAAAAATTAATTTAGAAATCATAAAATCTAAATTTTAACATTATAAAAGTAGTGATGCAACTTATGTTAAGATACTGAAAACGAAACAAAGCCTCCCATATATCTGGTTTAAACTTTATATTGCCTTTTTGGTACTCAACTAACATAATTTATCATTGGAGTCTAGTTTCAAAGGCAATTCATCTCTTTGAAAACATATTTAGATGCTCATTCCAACAAAGAATTTGACGCAGTCACATTAATATATTAAAAGGTAACCCACTTTGTATGCAAAACTGCAAATATATCTTAGCGAAAAAGAAAAAACTATAGAAATACTCGACCAGAATTTATAAACTAAAACTAAACTACTATACTAGAAATAAAACTACGAAAAGAAAAGGTGCGTGCTCGTGCTCCATTAATTTGGCGGTGGGAAGAAAATCTCCTCAGCCTTCCTCTTGGAAGTGAACTTCTCCTCAACTTCCGCCGGAACGTTGAAAGCCGCCTGCAAAACCTCCGGCGACAGCACCTTCCACACTGAAGTCCTTCCGGCCAAATGAGTGAATATCGGACTGCAAACAAAACTCAATTAATTCAGTTCAGAAAATCACACTACCGAAACTCATATATAAACCAAGAATCATAAAACGGAAATGTGACTTACTTTGGAGTTGTGATGATGGAGAACCAGTCCATGCCAGAATCATCAGCAATCTTAGACACAACAAAGAACCTCGGAACGATGAAGAGCTGTCCGGCCTTAATGGTCGTCTCCAACATGCGTTTCCCATCGACTCCGACAACTTGAACACGGCCACTTCCCCTAACAACGTAGGTAACTTGAAGGGCAGAGTCACAAGAGAACCGGGAGAGCACATGGCCTTGCCATCGAGCCTAACAAGATCGGCTCCGAGCCCCACCTCTCCCACCAAGAATTTGGGATCGTAACCCTATTTCAAGAATCGGGGCAGAGCACCTACTGCGTTCTATGGTTGATTGCCGATGAATTTTCCGTCTTCGATGTGCTTCTGCTGCCACGGTGAGACGGCACCGCCTCAGGCGTCGTCCGGCTGTTCCGCATGAATCCGGTGATCTCTGTTTCTCCAGCGAACTCTCTCTCTCACTCTCTGTTTCTCCCCGGCTTGTCCCTAAACAAAAACCTTCAATCGTAGGTTGAGGGGACATTCGTCCTGAATTTTCAGCTTACGAATTGGGCGACGGCGAGGTTGCCTTTGCCGTTCATGGCTACTGCCGCCGTCCCATCCTCACTCTTTTATTCATTATCTTTTGATTCCTAACTTTTTTCTAATTTATTGATGGTTGCATTTTATTACTCGCGTATTGATTTTTTTATTTTCGGTTACTGATTCTTCTTCTTCCTTTTCTCGCAGGTTCGAATGCTACGACGACGGAGACGCCAACGCTGCTCGCGGTAGTTCGCCGCCGCTGCTGTTCTCTTGCCGTCGAGGCTTCGAGCCTCAACGAGGTTTTATCCTCCTCGCTCTCTCTCTCTCTTAACCTTTACGCTTGAACTTGTAATTGTGTTGTTGATAATTAAAGTATGTATGTGCGTATGAGTTTTTGTCCCTGGTTCTATTTCTTTAGAAGTTGAGGTTGCTTATATGTTTCATAGTGTGCTCATGCGTATGCTTATGCGTTTTTACTGATTCCATCAACGAGCATGCTCCTCGTATCTTATTTCTAGCGCTAGAAACGCCTTAATCACACGAGTTTTCCTTTTGTTTTCTTGTTTTGCTCAACGGCAGGTAACTGCTCCTAGTTTTTGGCCTACAACTTCAGAATATAATTAAGGCTCAAGAGCTGCTTAATGAATTTGCATGCTATTTTTCTTAATACGAATATTCTTGCTCAAGCATATGGTTGATAGTTGTTGGGAAAGTTTGAGGGCAGTAAGCCGTAGTCTTTTTAAGTGAACTATTTGGTGTATAAATCTATTGAATAAGCATGCTTTTAAAAGAGCTAAAAACTGAATTGGTTGTTCTAATATATACCTTAATGAAGTGGGAGTGCTAGGGGCTGTGGTAGAGGAAAAATGGATGGATGGAGCTCTGCACCTTCTCCTCTTCCTAAGTGTTGCAGCTTCTCTCTGTTTTTCAGATTCTGGGGGCGTATGAGAATGGTGTAGTGTGTCTGATGTGGGAGAGGTATATATGCTTTATTGTTGGTTTATTCTCTGCACAAGAATTCTCTTAACTCTCCTCCTCATTTAAGGCTGATTCAACTTACTTTTTTTTGTAGGTCTTTGGCTCTAGGATGCAGCTATGTGAGTAGCTTTTTTGCTGTAGAGGCAAAAGATCTCATGTTCCCTTCCTTCCTTTGCCTTTAAAGCTTGTATCTGTATGTATATATATATATATACTCATTAATGTTAAGTAATCTACAATATTTGACCTTTTGAAGGAGTGTAATTAATAACTGTAATCTTAGGGTGTGTTTGGTGGATATGATTAACCAAGATGAAATGAATCATCTTGGTTCGTCTAAGTGTTTGGTGCCGAAATGAAATAAATTGGATAGCCCGAGATGAAGCCCAAACCCACTGCTATTTTACTGTTTTCGCTTGTTAACTCATACGACATTTTTGGTCGGATGACTTCAACTCATTCGAACAGTAACACAACACTTTATCTCTTTTATCATTTTATCTTTATGTATTTATATAATTTCAAATAATAATAATAATAATAATAATAATGTAATAAAATAATAATAATAATGATAAATAATAACAATAATAATAATAATAACTCAATAATAATAATAATAATAGTAATAGTAATAGTAATAATTATAATAATAACAAGAATAATAATAATTAAAAAAATAAAAATAAAAATGATAACTCAATAATAATAATAATAATTGTAATAATAACAAGAATAATAATAATAATAACAATAATAATAATAATATAAAATAATAATAAATAATAACAATAATAGTAATACTTATAATAATAAAAAGAATAATAAAAATAATAACTCAACAACAACAACAACAACAATAATAATAATAATAATAATAATAATAATAATACAGAGTAATAAATAATTTATAATAAATTGTACTATTTAATCCCAACGATAAAAAGTGAAATTGCTAGGGGTATTTAATAAGGGTAATTTGGTCAATCTAAATTTTAATCTAGAGTTTTACAATTTGTACCAAACTCAATATGATATTATCCGAGTCTGAATTTTTTGCTACCAAATGGAGAGATGAATGATTCATCTTGACACTATTCATATGAGTCATCTTGAGATGAATCATCCTTCCTCATCTTGAGATGATTACCAAACGGCAGTCTTATAAGTTTACTAGTTGATGCATGTGTATGGCTTTCGGCTGAATTCCTTTCTCTTTTTAGTTTGTTGGGCTTGGCCAAACAATTAAATTAACTAATGGGCTTGGCCCAATCAAAAGTGCGCTTGGCCCAATAACTTGCTACATACGGGGCGTTACAGTAGTCGTCCTTGCACAGCTTATGTGCATAACCATAGCTATTTTTGAACGTAGATTCCACATAAAAGTTTACATATTTATCTTATATTGCACACCAAATACCGAAGATGAGATTCAAAACATCACTTATCAAACCAAAACATGGGGCACAAAATATTCTTTATCAAACCATGCATTACAAAAATTAAAAATTATTCCCTCCGTCTCAAGTATTTCGATACTATTTTTTTATTGGGTCGTCTCAAATATTCTGACATCTAGTATAATTAGTAAATCCCTTATTACACTTAACATTATCTAATTAAATCTCATCATCCACTCACCTCACGGCACGTATCCCAATATAACCAATATAATTTAAATTATAAAAGTTTAAACTATCAGAACTTTTTCGTTTGTTATTCGATTTTTATGATTTTTATACCAAATTAAAGATCTTGATACGATCTTTCATTTAAGATCAAATATGGATATGTTTTTATACATTTATGATGCTCTAGTTTAAAAATATATCTAAATACATAATCACATCACATATCTACACATATTACACTTTACACATTAAACACCTTCGTCTTAAGTTCCGTATCGAAAAGAAAGGTATCGACATACTTGAGACGGAGAGAATATCACGTAAAATTCTATACACGCATTTTATATTTTGTAGACATGGAAAGTAAAATATAAAAATAAAAAATAAAAATAATAATAATAATAATAATAATTAAAATCCCATCATATCGCCTCATATAGAGTTTATTGGGGCTCACTATCTTACAAGAAACTGTTCGTAATTAACATTGTGTCATTTAAAGTGACCGTAAGTCCTATCACTATTCACTTTTGAGATTGCAATCATACTACTTTTTTAAAAGACGCTTCAACCTTCATTAAGAAGTGAGAACAACTCTTCATTTCCTTTATCTCAAAAAAAGTAATGGGAAAAAGAAGAGGCAAAGGGAAATGGATAAAGCACTATAGCAGCAAGCATACGATTCTGCTTGTGGGCGAGGGAGATTTCTCCTTCGCCGCCTGTCTAGCCGAGGCGTTCGGCGACGCCTCCAACATAGCGGCGACCTCCCTCGACAGCAAAGGAGAGCTGCGAATAAAGCATTCAACTGCGGAGGCCAACCTCGATTACCTTGAGGAGATGGGCGCCACCATCATCCACAAAGTAGACGCCTCCACCATGAGAAACCACCGCAAACTAAAGCACTTCGAATTCGACAGGATCGTCTTCAACTTTCCGCACGCAGGTTTCAGTACCAGACGCGAGCACGACGAGTACCAAATTTCGTAAGTGGAAATTAATTTAACAATTTAAATTTATGTAGAAAAATTAAATTTCGCAAAGGTACATGTACAGGCTTCATCAGGAAGTAGTGCGAGGTTTCATGCGGAATGCTTATGAGATGGTGGCGGAGAGAGGGGAGGTGCACGTTACGCATAAAACTAGTCATCCGTATTGTAAGTGGGAGATCGAGGAGCTAGGGAAGGAGGCTGGGTTTGTTTTGAAAGAGAACCCAGAGTTCTACAGGTGGGAGTACCCTGGCTACATTAATAAGAGAGGAAGTGGACGCCATACCAATCGCACTTTCCGTGTCGGAGATTGCCGTACTTACAAGTTTGCTTTAACCTAAACATCTTTCTCTACAGCACAAGAAATTCTGCAGAATATCTCTCCCTTCCCCTATGAAGGCGTTTTTGTTGTGATGTTTGTAATGTGGTGGATTAGTTCGGTTTCAATATTAAATTTACAGCTAAAATGTGAAAACTACTAGAGATCTTAGTCTAATATTGCCTTTTTGATTCTCAACCAACATTATTTAGTATTGGAGTCTGGTTTCCAATACAATCTGTCTCTTCTAACTCATTTAGAAACATGTATCATTCCATCGAAGAATTCGCAAGGTAAAACACTTTATATGCAAAACTACTATTGAAAGACTCGAGCAATATTTATTTCACCGGAACCTAAAACTTATAATACTCCTATACTTAGTGTTCTAAAAGAAGGCCGATTTGGCCGCCTAGAAGGCGTCCAGGCGCTAGAAGGTGCTGAACCGTCCCGATTAATGGTAAGACGGTTTTCTCTAGGCGGCATCGAATTAATCGGCATTTAGGCAGGTGCCTAGTGGTCCTAAGCATGTATAAGCAGACCTAGGAGGATTTAGGTGGGCTAATCGAGGCCGGAAGGACTGTAGGATTAAATTATATTTGAAAAATCATGAATTTCATACTCTAACTTATGAATATCATGTTTAAATATATAAAAATTTGACCTAGACTTTGATGTTTATGTGAAAGATTATTAAGTTTGTGGAATTTGAACTATTAATTAGCATATTATATATTTTAAATTTTTTTATATTGTTTGTATTATAGAACATAATGTAAAAATAGCACATTATAATTCTTATCCGCCTAGCGCGTCTAGAAACCGCCTAGAAGCCCGCCTAGCCACCTAGCGCTAATCCTCACCCCGCCGCCCTACTAGCGTTTAGCGTCTTTTAGAACAATGCCTATACTAGAAATAAAACTAGAAAATCTCCATTAATTTGGTGGTGGGAAGAAAATCTCCTCAGCCTACCACTTGGAAGTGAACTTCTCCTCAACTTCCGCCGGAACGTTCTGCAAAACTTCCGGCAACAGAGCCTTCCACAATGAAGTCCTTCCTGCCAAATGCGTGAATATTGGACTGCAAACAAAACTCAATTAATTCAGTTCAAGAAAATCACACTACTGAAACTCATATATAAACCAAGAATCATAAGACGGAAATGTGACTTACTTTGGAGTTGTGATGATGGAGAACCAGTCCTTGCCAGAATCATCAGCAACTTAGACACAACAAAGAACCTCGGAACAATGAGGAGTTGTCCGGCCTTAATGGTCGTCTCCAGCACGCGTTTCCCATCGACTCCGACAACTTGAACACGGCCACTTCCCCTAACAATGTAGGTAACTTGACGGGGCAGAGTTGCAAGAGAATCCGGGGGAGCACATAGCCTTGCCATCGAGCCTAACAAGATCGGCTCCGACTCCCACCTCTCCCACCAAGGGCAAGTTCTTGGTGTTGAGCACCACCACTTTGCCCCCATTCTTGATGTCCACGTCCAATGGAGCTTCTTCGCAGTTGAGTGCCATGCCCTCGTAGTGCTCTTTCTTGGGCTCCGGCATCTTCAAGCTCGAGTCGAGCTTGACTATGCCATTACCCTTTTGGCTCCCAACCAGGGTTTTCACAGTGCCTTCATCCAGGTCCCATGCTCTGCCCACGAACTCAGTTGAGAATCCGGTGAAGATGCCGTTGGTTCCGGAGAGGAGGAAGTCGGTGAACAAGCCAGATTTATGGGCCGTTGAGGTGTCGCCGAGGAAGAGGACAACTAGATCAGAGTCTTCCTTGTTGTACCACCAGGTTCGACAGGGCAATGGCATCTCCCTTCTTGATTGCCAGAACCTTCTCCTCTTTCTCTGGGAGGACTATCCCAGCCACTCCACTACCTTTGAATTAAACAATTTCAAATTTCACAACAAATTTTCCAACAATAACAGAATTATAATCATTATCGAAAAGCAAAATGATTTTCAAAGACATTAGCACTAAATTCAAGCAGAGCATCAGATAGTTAAAATATTACCTTATCTCCCTTTCGAATACATCATATTCATGCCAAAAATGATAGTAACAACAAGATTCCTCAACAATTTCAACAGAGGAATGGTCCAAAATACACTCGCGCACAATCATAAGATTAAGATAATAATAAAAAAATAGAAATATTAATGCAAGTAATGAATTCAAAATGGTGCCAATCAGCGATTAATCCAAGCAAAAATTCAACCACCTAGGAAACAAATCCGCTTTACAACAAAGCAAATGGCTAAAAAAAAAAAAGTGTATACCTTGAAGAACATAGGCAACCTTAGCGGAATCGGAGTAGCGAGGCAGGGCCAGTGGCGGAGCCAGAGGGGATCATGAACCTCCAAAAAAAAAAATTAATAGTACTATTATAAATGTTGTCACCTTAAAAACGTTATGTATGACTTGGCATAGTTGGCATTAGACTTGGGAAACTAAACTGTGGTCAGGAGTTCGAAACTCTTAGGGCCTATTTTTTTTATTTTTTATTTTGCAAATAGAAACAATGGTTCTATCTTTTATTTAGTTTTTTTTTTTATAAATTATTTTCTCTAACAAATTAGAGTATTTTTTTTTTATTTTGCAAATAGAAACAATGCTTCTATTATTTATTTAGTTTGTTTTGTTTTTTTAATTATTTTCTCTAACAAATTAGAGTACGAATTCAACTTTTAATTCACTTTTTTTAATTGTGCTGCTGTTAGACAACAGAGAACATAAAACAAAGAACATATTCATGCTCGGCTCACCACTGTCCACCGCCGTTGTCCCTGCCTGCCGGACCACCGCCAAACCGCCGCTGCACAACACCATCGACAAGTGTAACAAATATAATTTTTCGCACCCCCAAATTCAAAATCCTAGCTCCGCCACTGGGCAGGGCGAAGCCGTTCTTCTCAAGGGAGAGCTGCGCGGCGCCGATGTTGCCCTGGCGGAGCATGGGAAGATCGTTGGGGCACCAGGCGTAGTAGGCGCCGCCATCTCCGCCGTAGATTTGCTTCGCCAACTTGGGTGTCAAATCGAGCTCCATCTCTTTCTAAACTAAGGACCTACTGTTTCTCTCTCTAAACTAAAAAGGAAGATTACCTAACGCAATTACTAAGCAGATATTAGGCCACCCACAATCTCGATCTCAATAAAGTGGGATCCCCAATACACGGGATCTCTTCAGAATCTCTCCTATTTTTTTATTTTATATTTTTCATTTTTTTTATTTCTTAAATCTTTTATATTTCAATTAATAATTCACTTTAATTAATTTAATTCTAGACCACACCCATTAAAACTAATTTTATTTATTAAATTGAAATAGTAGACATTACATGAAAAATAATTAAACATCAACATAAAAAAAAAAAAAAACACAACTTAATCAACACGACCACTACGGGCATGTTTGGTAGATACACTAGTAATGTCTATATTAATAATATCAAGATAAATAATAGAGGTAAACTTATATAACTAATAGATAAGAGTGTTTGGTAGCCTTTAATAAAAACTATCTACAATTAAAATTGTTGTTTGGTAGCGTAGTTAAACTCAATACGAAATTATACAATTACTAAAATAACCTTATATCCAACTTGTGGAGTATTGTTTATGTTTACAAAAGCCAGCGCTGCCCTGGGTACTCCATCTCTCTCTCTCTTTCTCTTTGCAAAAGTCTCAAATTGAGCAAAACAAATCAGATGCAACACTCTGCAGATTCATGGGCATGGCGGAAATACAGTCAAAAACCTATGAAAAAGTTTGTAGAAATATTAATTAATTAGTAGTATTAGGTGGAGCTCTCTGCAGAGTCATCGGAGGTCACTCGCCGGGAGCACCCGCAGCAAGCTCGCGTGGCCGTTGCCGCCTCTGGCCAAAGGCAACGCGGCTTTATCTCAGAAAGCCACAATGGCCGCCTCCTCTTTGTCACCAACCGCCAACTCGAGTTTCTCTCCGGCGACTCCGTCGATGGAAGCTGAAGTGGCGGCGCACAACGACGACGCATAGATGGCGGAGGTGCCGTGATGTTGTGGCTGGAGGGAGAGGTTGAGGGAGAAGAAGAAGAAGAAGGATGAGGAGGGACTGGGAGGCTAGGGTAGAAGAGGCAAAAGTCCTGTTACTGTACAACCCATGTCACAGCCCGATTTAAATTAAAGGCTATTTAAACCGAGTAATGTGACTAAATAAATAAAATAGAAAAAGGAATAAAAACTAAACGTCTTTTAGATTAGAAAATGAAGGAATGGGCAGTTACTACAAGATTCGAACGATAACTTATATCTTGTCCCAAATCATCACTATTGATCAAGAAAGGAGAAACAAATTATGACCTAAATATTCAAGATATTTTAGCTACTTCATCAAATGAACCAAAAGGATGGATATTGATTGCAATAACAATTCCGAAATGATCGGGTCAATATGTATCTCAAGGGAACCTAAAATCATCTCAAATAACACATGCCCGTTCACAACAAGTTATATAGGATTATTCAAGGGCTCAGAAATCCGAATCAAGGATAATCAAAATTTATAGACAACTTTTCAACAATAATTTAAAAGTTGTCTAGAAATAACAAACATTTATACCTTTACAATATTAGATAACTTTCAATGAAATAAGTAAAGTTATCTCGGAGTTCAGGTGAAGATAAGAATTTAAGTATCAACTTCGAGCTCGTCAAAACATCAACAATAACATCAGAGTATTGCAGCGGAATGGATCATCAAAAGGGATTACATGTATGCAGACATATAATCCTAGAACTCGAACTACTGACATTGTCATATCTATAAGAAGACACTTCATAAAATGACAACAAAAGCTCTGTTCGGCACACTCCCAACTTCATCCCAGCTTTGCCTGCCTGCACATTTTAGAAATAACATGCAGGGCTGAGTACAAAGTACTCAGTGAACACGTGCCCAAAACATTGAAAGTTGCTTATTAAAGCTATAGATTAAACTTGCCTCGATAAGCATGTCACGAGTGATTTACTTTAGATAACACAAGGCATGCTAAAATACTTTTTAGTTTCCTCATCATCAAACATTAAAGAAAGACTGCAGTCATTTATTATGTATGAATAACATCTACAACATCAAATAGCGTGTTGAGAAGTAGGCCTCCTTCTCAAACACATTGACTGGCCGACCGAAGGGACGGCTCACAGTCACCTCAGTGTACACATATCATGCTAATCGCATGACCGAATTCGTCTTCCATCAAGTAGATGATCATACAAAACTCAAATAATGGCAAGTTAATCATTTTCTTAAAATATCATGCTTCATATACGTATGCATATAGCATCGTCATTTAGTTAGAAAGCCCACCTGACTCCGTCTAGCCTTTTCCTACTACTCTTCCTTCCTCAGTTATTTCCAATCCTCAAGTTTATGCTCGTTCCTTCATTAAAACGAAGGAATAAATAAAAGTGAAAAAGGAAAGAACATTATATAGGAAATAACCTTCTCCACTTAGCTTATCTTTTTCTCTAAACATCTCTCTATAATCTTAATGTCAACCAGACTTTATCGAGAATTCCTACGATAGGAGAGTTTTAACTTATCTTATCCATCTTCAATCCTAGTAAGAGTCATATAAAACTATAACATATATATGTATATATATTGGTTCTCATCATTCCTCAAGCTTGATTAGTTCTCGATCATAAAGTCTAAAATTTTTAGAAATAATTCCTATAACTTATAATTGATAATTAAACTTATTTATAAGCTCGTTTCTCATACTCGATCATTCCAAACTCAACTACAATCAAAGTTGGAAAATAAAAGATAAATTGAAAAGTTCACAAAACCATTCTATAAATTCCAATAAATTCACAATAAGCTTAAAATGAAGTAGAAAATACTTTTCAAGTTTCATTATAAACAACTAACACTTAAACATTTAAAACATCCAATTATTCTAAACTTAAATTTTGAATTCAGCCCTTATAGGGTTCCAACAATTTTCAGAATTCCAAAATAAGCATCAAATAATATACATATCACATTATTCCCTCCACCAATCTAATTATATGACATCAAGAACAAAAAAATGCCCAATCTATTTTAATGCATCATTTTCGTTTTTGACATAGGGCTGCTCCAAAAACTTTTCAAAAATTCATTTTAAGCATCATATAATGTCAATTTCATATCCCCATCATCAACTTTATGAAATAAAATCGAAATCAAAAAATCCTCCAATTTCACCAAGAACCCAAATTCGAAAATTGTGAAATTGATCTCCAAAAATTCTCAAAGTTTTCATTCATACTTCTTTCAATCCTATAAACACATAATCAAGCTCAACTTATCAAAAGAAAACCAAAATCGAAAATCCCCAAAAAAAATTTCAATAATTCGAATTTCATAATCTTTGAAGGTAAGATGGATTTCTCTTAAATTAAACCCTCAAAAATCATCCTAGAACATGTATAAATCAAGAGAAATAAACATCAAGATCATGAAATCATAACATCTTCAAATTCGAAATTTGATGTCTAAGTGGGTTTTGCTAGTTTCTTCAATTTTCAAGCCTAAGAGCTAACTAAATAGCATACCTTAATTAATAGCTCTGATCTTAGGCTTCTTGCTATTTTTTCTCGATTTATCAAAGCTTCAAAGACGTAGAAATGGAGTATGTGTGTGCTGGGTGTGCATCGTGAGTGAGAGGGAGGAAGGTAGAAGAAATAGAATAAGGAAAAGAAGGAAAGAGAGGCCCGGCTGTCCCCCCTTATCCCCATTTAATTTCCTCCTTTTATTTATTTATTTAATACAATATTTATTATTAGTATCTAAGCAATTCATTACCATCACTTAAATAATCTTAAATCCTCTAATCTCTCATCTCCATCAGAATTAATCTTCACATAGCACACATCTCAAGTCCTAAAAATTACAAGGACTAATACTTTATATCTCAATAGTCATAATTTAAATGGAAAAATAAATACAAATTAAAATTCGTAATAACTTCCGTCTTCGGAGATTTAACTAAAAATCCCACTAACTTCAAATAATTATTCTACTATATAATTAAATATAGTATATTTCCTCAACATATTGTTTCAAGTCGTAGAAACTGAAACAAAAACTAATTCATCAAAAAAAAATATATATATATATATATATATATATAAATTCTCAGAGATTCTCATTTTAATCTTTGTCTTCTTCATTATCTCAATATTTCCTCTTATTAAAAACTATCATAGATTATTATTATTATAATAATCTCTAAGCTCCATTAATCAAACTAAATAAATTACGGGGTATTACATCCTTCCCTCCTTAAAAAAATTTCGTCCCGAAATTTAGTTACATCTAAGAGATTTGAGTATATTTCTCTCATCTTATCTTCAGGTTCCCATGTCTACACTTCTTAACCATTGTGTCCCCATTGGATTCTAACTAGGGCTCAACTTATTTCTCAATTATTACATTTTTCAATCTAATCTCACCTGTAGTTTCTTTTCATAACTCTTATCAATTGAGGGTTACTTCTTCTTGGTAGATGTCAAGTTTGGGATCATGTATTTACCTTCTTAATTGTGACATGCGGAATACACTATGTGTGTTGCCAAAGCTCGGCAGCAAAGCTAGTCTATATGCAACGTGAACCTATCCTTTCAAAGAGTTTAAAGGTCCTATAAACTTGTGTTTAAACTTCCCCTAACTCCGAATCCATGAATTATTTTTGAAGGTGAATCTTTGAGAAAGATTTTACCACCTTTCTCGAATGTCAGCTTTGTTCTTCTTACATCGGCATAATATTTCTGACAATCTTGAGTTTCTTTTGGTTCTTTGCCTAATTTGTCGAATGATTTCGATCACTTCTTCAGCAACATCAGGTCCTAATACATTTCTTTCACAAACATCATCTCAATGGAGTGGTGTTCGACATTTCTTGCATCAAGGGCGTCCTAATAGTGTTATGTGGACTGTCGCTTAATAATTATTATTATAAGCAAACTCATTAGTAGAGTCTGCTCCGATTTGTCTCCTCAATCTAACACAATGATCCTAATCATACTTTCTAAAATTTGGAAGGTTCTCTCAGATTGTCCATCCACTTGTGGGTGAAACGTTGTGCTAAAAATCAGTTTGGTAAACTTTGGATCTCGATCTGGTGTATGTGATTGTCTGGGGCACTCCATGTAGTCGTACGACCTCTTGGACACACACTTACACTAACTCATCCGATTACTTTTACGCGCAAATGGGAATATCAGCAGTGCCCATTAAACCGAGCAACAAATTAGCAAATTTGAATGATCGATTAGATACTTTCTTTAAGATTTTAGTCGCACAACAATGCTGCCTAGCTACACATATCGAGGGAACCACAGACTGAATGATCACCTCCGGTAAGAAAAACATATTGATGTTAACTCATCTCTTGCGCATAATGTTTCCGAGTTAAAGGAAGAAATCAAGCCTTGGGCATTCCTATTCACGTGCTACCTGCTCGAAGGGTCACTCTTGTCCAGTTTGCATAAGAATCTGGTTGTGAAGTTCTCAATGAGGGGCTGGAAATAATTGTAATTACTCTTTTAGATTTTGACAGTCCAGTCACAAAACTTAGAGTAATATGATCCACTTCCATTCGTGAAATCTCTAACAATTGCAGCTTTCCATAAGGTCTTGGATGAAACTCGTTCATGTGCTGATATGCCAAAAATTGTTCTACAAACAAAGCTACATCGCTCTTCATTCCTTCTCACAACATTTTCGTTTCAAAACTTGATATTTCTTAGCGTTTCATAGATGTGTTTTATGAAGAGTATATACTATGAGCTTCACTTAAGATTTTCTTCTTCAACTCTTCGCTATTAGGTATGCAGTGTCGTTCTTTGAAGAATGGAGTGTTTTCTCCAACTTCCTTGAAATCATCAACTCTCTCAACTCGAACCCTTAATTGTAACTTTTCCATCTTTAGGAATATAAGGTTCACTCTTCGAATAAGCACAAGCAAGCAATCAATCTTCAACCATTCTTGTTGAGCTAGCAACATATTTACACACCATAGATTAATACTAGCTTAACTTTATAAGTATTTTTGCACTTACACTTATGCTTATACTTGTCTCCCTAATAACTTAGCCTCATTCTTATCTTAATCCATTACTCCCTTATGCTTATTTCTCATTAGATAACAGGTGTAAAATGGATGATAGGAAGCTGTTGAATCATGAGGATAAGCATCCATGCTTAATCATAGAGTTTTGACTTCAAACTTATGAACTTAGTCAAATGGCAGATTGACCATGATCCAAAGAATTAATCATAGAGGCTTCAAATGTTGATCAAGTAATGGTTTTTGAATTTTCGATCAAAGTTAAGACGTGTGGCTTGATCATGGAAGAGGATTCAAGGAATTCCAATGTTCCATTTGATCACAATAATTCAACCATTGAAACTCAAACGCACATCAAGGCTAAGGGTATATGTTCAATGAATGAGTCATAGCTTAAACAAAATAAGTTTCATTCTAGGATCATAATACATTGATGGAAAACTAAGGAAATTATCTTCCACAAGAGGCTGATTCGAGCTTCAGAAGATAAGTGAATCAATGATAATGGATGATCTTTATCACTTGATGTACAAGAATACATTCTGGAGTGAACTTGGAAATAAATTCATAGCTCATTCATGTGAAGTAATAATGGAACCATGGCTATAGAATCTTGAAACTAAGACACAAGGTTTGACATCATATGAGTTTCATGAATTTAGAACGTGTGAATTGAGAGATGTTAATTCCTCAATTAAGAAATAAAAATCTGGGCACAAGGCATTTGACACATTGGACACTTGAACTTTGATCCATCATAAATTTCTCATAACTTGACCATTGTGGGAATGCAAGCTATCAATAGAAAGCTGAGACAACAAGAAACAACGTTCATGTTTTGAGTTTCTTGATTTGAGCAAGGAAAATATTTAAAATTGAGGATCAAAATGGGTATAGTAGTTGTTCCCAGACTTAGAATTTCCGAGACAATGAATTTAGCAGCTTTAACATACAAACTTTAAACTAGCATAATGTTCTCGTGACTTAACCAGTTTCAAGGTGTGAGCTATGAATTTAAAGTTGGAACAACAAGGAACATTTTTCATGTTTGAAACTTCGGGATTTGAGCAGGGTAACATGATTAAAAACTGGAGTCAAAACTGTTCCCATATCTATTTTTCTGTATATTGGCAGATTTGACATACTAACTTCAAAACATCACTACACTCACATATGAGCTCAGATTTGGGCCTATAACATAGCTGCAGAAAGCTGAAACAACGAGCTACAACTTTTATTCAGAGACTATTTAAGTTTGACAAGTGGAAAGGGCTCAAAAACACAGATCAACGTATGCACAGAAGGTGTTCGATAAAATGCTTGATCTGAATTCGCAACAAAAGTTCAAGAATTCGACATCAATACATCTTAAACTATCCTATAAGTATGGAAACGTGAAGAACATCAAAAGGGAGGTGCATACAGTAGCTGCACACACTTGATCATGAAGGAAATCAAAAGAACTTCAACAATGTACGCATGAATAATCGTCAAAGATGATGGAGACGATGAATATCAAGATTTCAACAACATGCATGATCATTCTTCACAAGAACCGAATTTGGAACATCATGAATGGGGTTCGAATTCTCATCTACACCCCGAAATAATACTCATATCAGTAGGAGGGAAAAATATTTACCTACGGGAGTAGTTATCCTTACATCTCGGCTAAATCTCTCTACATCAAGTTCAAGAGTATCTACCAAAATGCTCGATATAAAGGAATCATGTGACGCTCCCATGTTAAATAAAATGATAATAGGAATTAGTTCATTTTACCCACTCCTACAAGATTTCTTTGTTCTTCATCTCAAGGTTTCTGATCAAGAGAAACGGCTCGTTGGTAATGTCATTGAGGTTCATTTTGTTGAGGGTGTGGCATTTGCTGAGATTATTCTCCCTAAGAACGTTGCGATTGACGTTGATGTTGCTGTTGTGGTTGAAGAAATCCTTCTATAGCTCTTAAGTTCGGGATTGAGTTTGATTTAGCCTCCTTCATTAACTTCTTGCAGTTCTACTTTCTATTTCCTTTATGCTCTTGACCATCATCCGAAAATGATTGGCATTCCGGAATTAAAATATAAGAGAAATATAAAACTCGCACATTTTTCTCCAATTACTTGGCCATCACCATATCAAGGGCTCGATTGAGTGCTTTAGCATATGAGACCGTCCTGACTAGCCAATAATATCTGAATATCTCATTTCAAACTAATATGGGAAATTTTAGATATTTGCTCATCCATATTAACCTTAGTTAGTGCGAAACGAGTTAAACTACAAAACGCACGATCATATTCTCAAGCAGTCTTCTTGCCTTACTTCAAGTTAAAAAAAAAAAAACTCGGCTTTCTTCTATTGGCTGTAACTTTTCAAAATATATTTCTCGTTTGAAGCTTCTTGAAACTGCTCCCAAGTAAGATTATGGAGTTTTTCCCAGTGTATAAGTTTCCTATTGTGCTTCCCGCCAACAGTCAGCTGAACCTTTGAGTTTGAAAGGCATACATAACATAACATACGCACCTAATCATCACAACGGAGGAATTTAAAAGATTCGCTCAAGCGCACGAATCCACTCTTCAACTTCTGATGGATCTACTCTACCATCAAAAGTAGGCGAGTTTTGCTAAAGAAAAAATTCTTCATTATTCTCTCGGGTAGCAGTGACAAGGTAGGTTCTCTATCATCCTCCATATTACTATTTTTATTTCTCTGTCTATGAGGTACTTTTTTTTTTTTAATTAAAAAAAAAAATATATATATATATATACATATAAATATATGTAGCATATCTCATACTTATGTATATATATTCATATGACATCATCATATACTTCTTAAATAATAATTCATGTAATACCTCAAGGCATCATTTCTATCATCATAATCTTCATCATCTTCTATCCTTTAAGCATAACTTAGAGCTTAACTACATAATATTGCTATATACTTGGCGTAATAATCATTCGTCAAGGTTCTGTCTCTAAGTTATTATACATAAGTATATAAAAATATAGTTCATCAAGATCTAATCTTGAAGCCAATCTCGTCGAAGCCCATAAAATATGAATGTCGACTCATAAAATATCATAACATCCTTATTCAGAAGTATCTAATACTTCAACCATATATTAAACTTTCACATGCTCATGTGATATAATGACCAATCTGGCCCTTCATAAACACTTAGTAGCATCACTTAAGCTTCTCATGAAGATTCTCTACAATAGGGAAATATGTTTTTCTGACTAATCTCCCCTAGTGCTAAAAAAAATCATTCTCTTAAGGTTTACAAACATAGCAAAATAATAATTGTGGAATAACAATGAAAGAAGTTAGGAATAAAACTAACTTGTAAAATCTCATTGATCGAATAATATATAGATCGAAGATAAAGTGTTCAAGTCATGTGGAGCCTTATGAAGAGGTTCTGAGAAAGGATCATAATCAATCATATGATGATCATATGAAAGCAATCAAAAAGGCCAACCTCAAGAGGTGCTTATAAGATTCAAATTCAAAGAAATTCTTGTAGATTAGAATCTACAGTGCGAATCAAGCTGGGGTATGATAGAATTTGAATCGAAGTCCACTTAATCAACTGTGGCTCCTCAAGATCTAGATCCACATCTCGTATAAAAGAATACAAAATAATAAAGTTTAGGCCAATCGGCAGACTCATATTGTTGGAGCGGAGGCTCTTTAAGACGAATAACAATAATATAATTATTGTACTGGATCTTTGGCAATTTCCAAAAAAAGCTATCTCCTATTGAATGAAAGTGTGAAGGTGCGAGGGAAATTGCTTACCAATGTCACTCAGAGTCTCAGTAGTGGAATCAAACTATAATTGATGGTGAGGAACTCTTTCCCAAAATTACAAAATCCTACAACACTCTTGTCACCACTCCTAAAAGTTTGAAGGCACTTATATTACTTCCTTATAATATCCTGCTAACTTGTTCGTTCAAAGTTTGAATATTCATGCTACATAAACTTCTTATTATAATATCTCTTGACTTTTCTCTTTGATCCATGCTCGTGTGCTCTAGCATTCATCATCATTTGGTTCGTTGAACTGTGACTGCCCTTGCGTAGATTATTGATTGAAACCGAAATCTACTTAAGTTATAGCATAATTCTAGCCACATAACTAGTAATCAAGTCATGAATACCTTATCTCACATTCTAAATATGTCACATAAGCAACTCATACTTCACATGCTTTCAACAAAGCCTCATGACATAATACTTATCCCGTACGCAACTCATGATATACATCTCATAATAAAGAGCATGAAAATTTGAAATCTTTAATGCTCATAAAAGCGTACCTGACTAAGCTGGATGAAAGGGAGTGCTGAGCTTTTATTGTTCAAACTCGACTAGTCTAAGAATACAAATTAGACTAGACTCGAAAGAAGTTCAAGTTCAGAGCAAACAATTGCTCTGATACCAATCTGTCACAGCCCGATTTAAATTAAAGGCTATTTAAACCGAGTAATGTGACTAAATAAATAAAATAGAAAAAGGAATAAAAACTAAACGTCTTTTAGATTAGAAAATGAAGGAATGGGCAGTTACTACAAGATTCGAACGATAACTTATATCTTGTCCCAAATCATCACTATTGATCAAGAAAGGAGAAACAAATTATGACCTAAATATTCAAGATATTTTAGCTACTTCATCAAATGAACCAAAAGGATGGATATTGATTGCAATAACAATTCCGAAATGATCGGGTCAATATGTATCTCAAGGGAACCTAAAATCATCTCAAATAACACATGCCCGTTCACAACAAGTTATATAGGATTATTCAAGGGCTCAGAAATCCGAATCAAGGATAATCAAAATTTATAGACAACTTTTCAACAATAATTTAAAAGTTGTCTAGAAATAACAAACATTTATACCTTTACAATATTAGATAACTTTCAATGAAATAAGTAAAGTTATCTCGGAGTTCAGGTGAAGATAAGAATTTAAGTATCAACTTCGAGCTCGTCAAAACATCAACAATAACATCAGAGTATTGCAGCGGAATGGATCATCAAAAGGGATTACATGTATGCAGACATATAATCCTAGAACTCGAACTACTGACATTGTCATATCTATAAGAAGACACTTCATAAAATGACAACAAAAGCTCTGTTCGGCACACTCCCAACTTCATCCCAGCTTTGCCTGCCTGCACATTTTAGAAATAACATGCAGGGCTGAGTACAAAGTACTCAGTGAACACGTGCCCAAAACATTGAAAGTTGCTTATTAAAGCTATAGATTAAACTTGCCTCGATAAGCATGTCACGAGTGATTTACTTTAGATAACACAAGGCATGCTAAAATACTTTTTAGTTTCCTCATCATCAAACATTAAAGAAAGACTGCAGTCATTTATTATGTATGAATAACATCTACAACATCAAATAGCGTGTTGAGAAGTAGGCCTCCTTCTCAAACACATTGACTGGCCGACCGAAGGGACGGCTCACAGTCACCTCAGTGTACACATATCATGCTAATCGCATGACCGAATTCGTCTTCCATCAAGTAGATGATCATACAAAACTCAAATAATGGCAAGTTAATCATTTTCTTAAAATATCATGCTTCATATACGTATGCATATAGCATCGTCATTTAGTTAGAAAGCCCACCTGACTCCGTCTAGCCTTTTCCTACTACTCTTCCTTCCTCAGTTATTTCCAATCCTCAAGTTTATGCTCGTTCCTTCATTAAAACGAAGGAATAAATAAAAGTGAAAAAGGAAAGAACATTATATAGGAAATAACCTTCTCCACTTAGCTTATCTTTTTCTCTAAACATCTCTCTATAATCTTAATGTCAACCAGACTTTATCGAGAATTCCTACGATAGGAGAGTTTTAACTTATCTTATCCATCTTCAATCCTAGTAAGAGTCATATAAAACTATAACATATATATGTATATATATTGGTTCTCATCATTCCTCAAGCTTGATTAGTCCTCGATCATAAAGTCTAAAATTTTTAGAAATAATTCCTATAACTTATAATTGATAATTAAACTTATTTATAAGCTCGTTTCTCATACTCGATCATTCCAAACTCAACTACAATCAAAGTTGGAAAATAAAAGATAAATTGAAAAGTTCACAAAACCATTCTATAAATTCCAATAAATTCACAATAAGCTTAAAATGAAGTAGAAAATACTTTTCAAGTTTCATTATAAACAACTAACACTTAAACATTTAAAACATCCAATTATTCTAAACTTAAATTTTGAATTCAGCCCTTATAGGGTTCCAACAATTTTCAGAATTCCAAAATAAGCATCAAATAATATACATATCACATTATTCCCTCCACCAATCTAATTATATGACATCAAGAACAAAAAAATGCCCAATCTATTTTAATGCATCATTTTCGTTTTTGACATAGGGCTGCTCCAAAAACTTTTCAAAAATTCATTTTAAGCATCATATAATGTCAATTTCATATCCCCATCATCAACTTTATGAAATAAAATCGAAATCAAAAAATCCTCCAATTTCACCAAGAACCCAAATTCGAAAATTGTGAAATTGATCTCCAAAAATTCTCAAAGTTTTCATTCATACTTCTTTCAATCCTATAAACACATAATCAAGCTCAACTTATCAAAAGAAAACCAAAATCGAAAATCCCCAAAAAAAATTTCAATAATTCGAATTTCATAATCTTTGAAGGTAAGATGGATTTCTCTTAAATTAAACCCTCAAAAATCATCCTAGAACATGTATAAATCAAGAGAAATAAACATCAAGATCATGAAATCATAACATCTTCAAATTCGAAATTTGATGTCTAAGTGGGTTTTGCTAGTTTCTTCAATTTTCAAGCCTAAGAGCTAACTAAATAGCATACCTTAATTAATAGCTCTGATCTTAGGCTTCTTGCTATTTTTTCTCGATTTATCAAAGCTTCAAAGACGTAGAAATGGAGTATGTGTGTGCTGGGTGTGCATCGTGAGTGAGAGGGAGGAAGGTAGAAGAAATAGAATAAGGAAAAGAAGGAAAGAGAGGCCCGGCTGTCCCCCCTTATCCCCATTTAATTTCCTCCTTTTATTTATTTATTTAATACAATATTTATTATTAGTATCTAAGCAATTCATTACCATCACTTAAATAATCTTAAATCCTCTAATCTCTCATCTCCATCAGAATTAATCTTCACATAGCACACATCTCAAGTCCTAAAAATTACAAGGACTAATACTTTATATCTCAATAGTCATAATTTAAATGGAAAAATAAATACAAATTAAAATTCGTAATAACTTCCGTCTTCGGAGATTTAACTAAAAATCCCACTAACTTCAAATAATTATTCTACTATATAATTAAATATAGTATATTTCCTCAACATATTGTTTCAAGTCGTAGAAACTGAAACAAAAACTAATTCATCAAAATATATATATATATATATATATATATATATATATATATATATATATATATAAATTCTCAGAGATTCTCATTTTAATCTTTGTCTTCTTCATTATCTCAATATTTCCTCTTATTAAAAACTATCATAGATTATTATTATTATAATAATCTCTAAGCTCCATTAATTAAACTAAATAAATTACGGGGTATTACAACCCATGTTATATATATTAGGGGTAAGATGATATAAATAAGAAGGAAGAAATGATGCTTTAGGAGAGGACTTTACTTTTACATAGGGCCTTCTATTTAAACAACAGAGCCTACCAAACGTTCTATTATTAAGTAATATAGGTCTTACATACCCTACCAAACACACCCTACGAGTCCACAATTCCTCGATTAAATTGTTGATGAGGTTTTCATGACGCACCGAATTGCGCATAGTGAATGAGCGTTCAGCATACTCACGAAAGGATGCCGGACCTCTTCGCTCCACTATAGGCCCACTGCTGCTAGAAGCTTCATCTTCCGGAAGAGCCCATTGCGTCACCATTGGCCCTTCGTTCTCGGTTATCATGTTGTGCATGATGATGCAAGCATACATAACATCTTGCATATGATCGCGGAAGTTTAGTCTCGACGGGCCATGGATGATTCCCCACCGCATCTTCAGTACGCCAAAAGCCCTTTCGAAGTCTTTTCGAGCCGACTCTTGCTTTGTTTTGAAAAGTTAAACTTTGGGGTCGGCTGTGGCAGTTGGGCTTGAGATAAAAATGGCCACTTCAGATATATCCCATCGGCGAGGTAGTATGCCATGTTGTATGGTCGTCCGTTGGCCGTGAATTGAATTGGCGGAGCTATCCCGTTCACAACGTCGCTGAAAATGGGTGATTAGTTGAGGATGTTGATGTCATTGTTGGAGCCCGCAACTCTAAAAAACGCCTGCCAGATCCACAGATCGTAAGAGGCCACCGCCTCTAGGATGATCGTTGGAACCCCCTTATCGCCACGGACATATTGACCCTTCCATACATTCGGACATTGCCTGCATACCCAGTGCATGCAGTTGATGCTACCTAGCATCCCCAGAAAGCCGTGGATCTCCTCGTGCATACGGAGTAGTCTTGCGCAATCAATTGTATCGGGCCGCCGCAAATAGTTGCCTCCAAAAATAGTAACCATCGACCTACAGAAGCGCTTCAGGCAATCGATGGTCATGCTCTCTCCCATTCGCACATACTCGTCGAGGTGGTCCGCCGGGCAGCCGTTTCCGAGTTGACCAAGTGCAGCAGTACACTTCTGAATTGCTGTGAAGCCAGGCTTTCCAAGAGCATCTCAACGTTGAGTGAAGAAAGGATCGCGTGCCTCCAGTGCTTCAACGATGTGTAAGAACAAATTCCTCGACATAAGAAATCGGCGTCGAAATATTACGTCGCCGTAGGTTGGCGTATCACCAAAGTAATCCGCCATCAGTTGGGCAGCACCGCCGAAACGATTTCGCTCTATATAGGACCTCTGTGCCGGATGTCGTCGGCGCCTCATCTGGTCGTCTTCCATCATCTGTTGTCGCTCCTCGAGTATAGATTGGATCAGTCGGTGTGATTTTCTTAGTTGTTCGAACGCTCGTGGCACTTCATCGGCGTCGCTTGAAGAACTCGATGAGAAAGATATTTTTTTGGGGGAATTTTTGGAGAAATTTGTGAAAATTTGAGGATGAATTTGTGTGTAAAGTGGGAGAATTGTGTGATATGTGGTGTGTGGTGTGTGTGGTATTTTATAGGGAAATTTTGGAAAGAGCCGTTTGATGCTCATCGGATAGCCCAACGACTATTCTTCAATTTTAATTTTTTTTATTTTTTATTTCCGGAATATTCATTTAATAAAATAAAAAAAAATACCTTGCTGACGTCATGATGACGTTAGCAGGAAGAGCGATCTCGAAACGCTGCTCCGTACCACTCCCCGGCGATCTCGCGCCCCCAACGCGGTTGCAAGACCGATCCCGGGATCGGCTGGGGCGGCGCACCCCAGCGATCCGGCGCGTTGGCTTAAAGAGTGGATTAGGCGTCTTATATTTATAGGGTAAAATCAGTGAAATGATTGATACTAATTAGGATTAGTTTTGGATTTGGATTATCATGATTTTAATTAGCAGCGGATTAACCGTTGCTACAGATTACTTCCTCCGTCCCATTTAAACTGGCTAGTTTGATTATTTTATACCACCCATTTGAATAAACAATAAGTCGGTTTAAATGAGACGGATGGAGTATGTTTTATCCACTACACAATCCATATGCATATGCATAATTACGCTTCTTAGGGCTCGTGTGATAGACAAGTTAGGATATATGAAGTTAGGATAAAAATAATGCAGAGTGTTAAAGAGTGTTAAGATTAAATGAAACAATGGTTTAAAAAATGTGTTTGGTAACTCAGGTTTATAATATGTAAATGTTTGGTAGGAGATTTGGCGTGCCCAGTTAAAGTCAGCAAATGACTTGAATGTCCTTCATATAACCGTATAAAAAAAGAAGAAGCCCTAGAGTTGCAATTCATTCTTCCCGCTTTAAACATTTTGCGCCGTCGAGAGCTAGAAAAATTGGAGGAACTAGCGTCTCTCACAGGTGATTTTAGGGTTTAGATTCTTCATCAAAGTTTCAGTTCCTTATATTCTGATCGATTTTAGTATGATGCACTTCCTAAAACGTTGAATTATAATCCATATATTGTGAAATTTCCAGGGAGTAGTGGAGTTAGCCGTCGGGCAAGGAAATGGAAGTAAATAGACGTTCTTGGACAAGAGCTGAGGAGGCCGTTCTCATAGCATCTATATAAATCCACAGATTCGCACCACGGTGATCATGAAAATTTGCTAGAAACTCAAATTATATATCGAGAAAAAGGCAAAATATATTCAAACGAAATGTCACATACCTTTGTTCAAGTTTTTCATCGGCGTAAAATACTTCGTCAATTGGATTCTCTCTACCCCTGTGAAGATCTCAGTCTCTAGAGGACGGGCTTGGACTTCTGATTCCTTCGACGAACAGTGAATCTAAAAGTTCACAGCCTCAAATAATTCTGATATGCAAATTCATAGGCGTGGTACGAGAAATACGAAAATGGTTTAGGGTAATACTTCTTTGTGCGAGGTGAGGATTGCAGATTTGTTGCTTCGATTCGTCGTTGAGGATGTCGTCAAGCTAGGGCTTTGAAGGATTTTGAAATTGGTGGATGTTGCGTCATTTCGATTGTAAGATATGAGAAGGGTAATTTTGGAAGAGAAAAGCGTGAGAAAGTCACTGTTCAATCGTGGAAAATTTGATCCGACCAATTTCACAGATTGGATATTAGGGGTTGGAACAGTGTTATTTCAACGGGCCTCCTTTTCATTTCGGGCCTTCTGGTAAGATGTAATTTACTACCAAATAAAGGACTACTAATGGCAAAAGTTAACTAACTGGTTATATCTATGGTATCAAACGAGCCATTAATAGTTAATATATCATTACATAATCCAATGCCTACAAATTCACAATTACTAACATTTGTTATATATATATTTTTTAATCAAAAATCATGCATATATATATATACAGAAACGCTCCAATATCCACCGTGGGCATACGCAATGTGCCCACCGGTAATGTGGCAATGCCACATAAGCAATCTTTCCCCTTAGGGTTTAGTTTTTTTAGGTAGAGTTTAATTTTTTATAGTAAAGTTTAATTATATTTGGTATGTTTTTTATTAACTTCTTTATTTATACCAATGTTGCGTCATCCGTGGACACATTAAGCGTGCCCACGGTGGGCATTGGAGAATTACTCTATATATATATCCAACTATTTATCCAATTAAGAGACTTTGCAATACTAAAATAACTGGATTCCTTGCTTCTTAAGAATACTCTGTATTAGATGTATTGATCAGGATTCACCAGAGTGTGGTTCGAGGGTTTGTGAAAAGCGGTTATGAGATGGTGAGAGTGGGAGGGCAGCTGCACATAACACACAAGGCTGCTTATCCTTTTTCGATGTGTGATCGATCGTAGCGTTTTAGAGTGTTTTCGTGATGGTGAGATTTATAGAAAGCTAAGAACACAAGAATTTACGTGGTTCGATCTTTGGGTAGATCTTCGTCCACGGAGGAAAAGAGAATGTTTGTATTGAAGTCTCTTTAGCTAGTAAATACAGTGACCTCCCTTTTTATCTTACAAAATAGCTCTATTTATAGAGAATTGAGGTCATGGGTGATTGAGAGATCGTGGGTGCTGCTTTCGCATGTCCGTCCGTACTCTGACCATCGCGGGTGGTTGAGAAATCGTGGGGCGGTTGGCTGGTTTTGTTGACTTGTGCTATTGGGCTTCACTCTGGATGGGCCGAGCCGCCTCGTTTTGATGAGGTCGATGAATTGCATTGCTCCATCGAAATTAAGAGTTCGCCAAGTCGAACTGCATACCGCCTCATTTTGACGAGGTCGAGCTTGAATTGCATTGCCCCATCAAAATTAAGATTTCGACGAAGTCGAAATGCATACCGCCTCGTTTATATGATGTCGAATTCGACGAAGTCGAAATGCATACCACCTCGTTTATACGAAGTTGAAATGCATACCGCCTCGTTTATACCGCCTCATTTAGATGATGTCGTTTATACGAAGTCGAAATGCATACCGCCTCGTTTATACGAAGTCAAAATGCATACCGCCTCGTTTATACAAGGTCGAGCTTGAATGGGCGGGATTTGAAAAGTCGCAACTGTTGGAGTTCAGCTCGCATAGGGCACGTGTCGCGTCCTTACTGAGTAGATGAAGAGGCGGGATTTGAAAGGGCGGAAGATTTGCTTATAAAAACTTCCAGCGTACGCCTTCAAACAATTTCCCCCAATTTACTGTTCCGACTTTTAGAGAGAGAAAAACCCTAAGTCCGAGTTCTGTATTCGCCGCCGCTATTCGCACCATATTCCGTGAAATTTCTGTGAATCCCGCAACAAGTAAGTAATTTTTTTTCGTAATGTCGTCTTCTTTATCTTCTCTACCGTTAGATATGGATAGGGTGGACACTGGGATTTCGCCCTCGCCGTCTAGGGTTTTTCCGGCGAGGGTTTGGTTGAATGTGTACACCCGTGCGCTAGTCCCTCCCAGGCTTAGGGAAATCGAATTCTTACCCCTAGTTGGGTCAGATTCTGCCCTTGAAACTGCCTCCACAATGAGTGAGTCGCATATGCAGAATTTGGCTTGGAATTTTTTGTTTCCGGAGTCAGCGGAGTTTATGCTACCACGTATAGATGATAGGGGTAGTTCTCCTCCCGTAGGATTTTTCACTGTATACGAAGACTATCTTCACTTCGGTCTTCATTTTCCATTGAATCACATTTTTGTCGAGCTTCTAGAGAAGCTCGAACTTTCTTTAGGACAGTTGGCGCCGCCCTCAGGAAAACAGATCGTTGGATTTTACGTTGAGGTCGGTCGCCTTGGTGGTTCTGTTAACTTAGAATTATTGCTTAAGTTTTTTAGACCTAAGCGGGGTCCGACTGGGTGGGTTTACCTTTCACCCCTCAATAGGTTTAAACTGGATACACCCTCCAAAGTGCCGAACTGGCAGAAGAAATTTTTCTTCTGCCGGACTGAAGGAGTGCCTCTGTACCCTTGGTCCAAGGGCAAGTTCACACTTCCTGTTGCTGAAAAACCCATCAGCGAACTCGAAGTGAGTTTGGTGAACCTTGGCCTTATTGAGAGGAATTACTCTGAGGCCGAGCTTTCGGAGTATGGGCTGAGCCCATATGACAGCAATATGTCTGCGGATTTGGGTGAGGCCCTGCTTCACCTATTTAATGAGATGTTATGTATCCGATGTTTAATATATGATGTTTTTGCAGTGAATCCTCAAGAGCTTCAGGCTGCGGTGCAGCGAAAAAAGAAGAGGGCTAAGACCTCTCCTACCGTGGTACAGACGGTGTCTGGTACCTCGGCTGAGGAAATGACCGACCTGACTAGGTCGGTTTCAGAAAATTCCCCGCATGGTGCAGCTCGGGCAAGCTCGCCTCCACCTCTTATTGTGGGCCACCAGATTGAGGGAGTTCGGCTTCCCTCAATTGACGAAGTGGGGGTGCAAGAAGGCAATCGGCTTGTGGGCCAAGACGCATACAGGGAAATGTCTTTTCCCGAGGTAAGTAGAATTCGGTATATTAGATGTTGATGTTATATGTTTGTTCCAACATTATTATCTGTGCAGGAGGCCGAACTGGCTATGGCCGGACTGAAAAGCCTGGCGAACTTCGTTACTGACGGAGTCGTCAAATTCCGGAAACTCTCCGCCGAGGTCGAGGCAGCTAAGGCCGATCTTACGGCGAAGGTGGCCGCGGCCGAGTCCAAAGCCAAGATGGCGGCGAAGCGGGAGTCTAAAGCTATCGCCGCCACCGAAGAAATGAAGAAAAAAACGGCCGACCTGGAGGTCGAGGTGGCGGAGTTGAAGGCCCAGCTCACTGCGGAGCGGGAGAAAATGGCCCGTGTAGTGGCTGGCCAAGGCGGGATGCTCCGAGCTTTCGCCGAGCGCATTTTTCGGTCCCGGCATTTTAGTAGGACCGTCACCCAATTGGTAGGTGCTATGAGCACTTCGGTGTCTGCCATAGTCATCGACTTGATTGCCCAGGATTACCCAGACCTGGATAAGGTCAAGTATGGGTATGAGGTATGTTCTGAAGAGGAGATGCTGCGGGAATATGCCGAGGTGCTGGTGGAGAGCACAGCAGAGGTACCAGTGGTGGATCGGCTGGCTGAGCAGAGGTGCCTTCTATCTGAGGCAATGATTCGGAATTGTCCTATTGACAGGGATGATAGGTTGGAGGCCGTGATCGCCGAACTGTCAAAGGACCTTACCGCCGACGCCACTGGGGGGAGGTCGGGAGAAGCCGAAGCCGAACTCGAGGTCGGCAGGGATGAAGGAAACCATGAGGGGTTTAAATTGACCTCTCTCATGTGTTCCTTCTCCTATTTTCTGTTTTTTTTTTGTAGCTTTGTACTTCATCACCATTAGGGTGGCGTTTCATTTGCCGTGCTCGGCTATAAATAAAACGGCTTTTTGTTGAAACTTGCTTGTATTATTCTTTGTAGTCTGCTCCCAAATTTTTCGATGCTTCTCACTTCATGAAGGAAATTTCCGAGCTTCGCCGAGCTGTAGAAGTAGCCGAGCTCAATGCTTCGAACTGGAAAAAGCAAGCAGATAACCTTGAGGTCGAAGCTGAAGTAAAACTTCGAACTGCTCAGGAAAAGCTTGACGAAGTGCATGCGAAGTATCTGGAGCTCGATGACAAGTACCAGCAAGCTTTGGACGACAACAAAACTTGCAAGGAGATTGTCGCGGAGCATACGGAGTACGAGGCTATTGTCCACCGAGCTAGAGGATCCACCATTTCTGAAACCTACAGTAAAGTGAAGGAACTTCAGGCTCGGTGCCGAAGCTATAGGGATCAATATGGGAATGATTCCTGGCAGGTTCGGGGTGAATTTGAAGAACTCATCCATGTGGCCAGCATCTACGAGATAGTCCTTGATCGCTTTCTGAAGTTGAAGTGACGTATTATGTCGGAGCCTGAGTTTTCGACTTCGGCGACCCTTGATTTGGATCCGAGGTTACTCGACCATACTTCCAGAGAGTTCTTGGAAGGGGAATTTTTGAGGTCTATCGACCCTGATCCTAGGATCGTTACCCGCCATTCTCGAGAATTTTACAATCAAGAGCGACGGTCGGCGTCTAGACGAGGTCGGGGTCGAGCGAGCCAAAGCGTTCGAGGTAGAGGTCGAAGTTTGGCTCCTGGACGAGGTCGGGGTCGGCTTAGCGTAGATGATATCTTAAACTTTAATTCCGGCAGGGATTTTGCTAGAGATTGGCTCAGCTTTAGTCAGCCAAAACCTCCGGGTTCTTCGTCTTCTTAATGTAACAATTGTACTTTTATCTCCATTCAAATAAAACAGAAATTTTTGTACTTGTAATTTAAGCTTTTCATCCTTGTCTTTAACTGAGGTAGATTCCTTTATTTTAAACGAAGGCAGCTTTCATGTAGCCACTTCGTCCGGAGATGAAGTTTAGGCTTTCGGTTAGCCACTTCGTCCGAAGACGAAGTTAAGGCTCAGGTAGCCACTTCGTCTGAAAATGAAGTTAAGGCTTTCATGTAGCCACTTCGTCCGAAGACGTAGTGTAGGCTTTCGGTTAGCCACTTTGTCCGAAAATGAAATTAAGGCTTTTAGGTTCCTTATTTGTCAAATTTATCGATAGGGGTAGTCCCCTTACGCGCGTTTAAATGTTACTCCGAAGCGGAGTTTATTTGTGTTATCCTCGTCAGGATTTTAAAATTGAGATACTTAACATAAACGATAGAGAGTCGTGCAAAATGCATGCAAATTATTTAAGCAAGTAAAAACTAAAAATTTTGATTGTATGAAGTCAAAATAAGGCAAAATTTACCGGTGAGACCAACCACCCGATTCCTACGACCTAAATGAACTTGAACATTACTCTCTGTTTATACAAAGTACCTTTTCAAGTGAGTAATGTGCCATGTACGGGGTATGGGCTCACCAGATAGGTAGGCGAGCTTGTACGACCCTTTTCCGAGGACTTCTTGAACTCGGTATGGTCCTTCCCAGGTGGCTTCTAATTTGCCGAGCTTCTCCGCTTTACTGACCTCATTATTCCGAAGTACGAAGTCGCCTACTTGGAGCTGCTGATGCTTCACCCGGCTGTTATAATACCGAGCTACTTGCTGTTTGTATCGAGCTTCTTGTATGTAGGCTTGTTCCTGTTTTTCTTCTAGCAAATCCAAGTTAGTTCGAAGTCCGTCTTCGTTGTCTTGGGCTGCGAAGTTAAGCGTTCGGGGGCTCGGCAAATCGATCTCTACCGGGATCACCGCTTCGGTTCCATACACCAAGTTGTATGGTGTTTCACCGTGTGACGTCCGCGGGGTGGTTCGGTACGACCATAGGACTTGGGGTAAGTTCGCTGCCCAGTCCTTGCTTGGTGGCACTTGATGAGGTACCGCATGGGGAACTGGGTCATTGCTAGAAAAGGTGACGACCTCGTCCCTTCTGAACCTTTTTTGGGTAGGTTCTTCCCGCTGTTGACTTCAGGCCTCGGCTTTCAACGATGACCTCGTCGTGCCTTCGGGCAGTCCGGTGATGGCAGTGATGACTGCATCATATTGGGCTGATCTTCATCCTCATCCTCATCGTCGTGCTTTGGCCTTTTGTCGTTTTGGGGGGTACAGTTATTGTCTCCCCTATTTTTCTTTCTCTTGCCCTTCCCTTGAGGTCGGACCTCTCTTTGGTCGCGACTTTGGTACAGTTTAAGGGTACCGTCGCGTACCATGTGCTCTATGTCCGAGGCGAGGTCTCTGCAGTCCTCGGTTTCATGACTGTAGTCATTATGGAGCTTGCAGTATTTCTCCTTGGATCGGCGTTTCGACCCACCTCGGGATAAGGGCGGCGGCTTCTCGAACAAGTTTGCGTGAAGCTCGTATATTTCGGCCCTGGACTTTGTCAGCGGTGTATACTGACTTCGGTCTTGGTTGGGCCGAGGTCCTAAGCGGACTCGAGGGGTCCTCGTTGTAACCTTTCGAGGGCACTTCGGCGGCCTTGTCCATGGTCGGTGCGCTCCTCTTTTTTCCTCTTATCGTTGTTTTCGGGCCAATCTGCTGCCAGCTTTTTCCGATCAGCCTCATCCGCCTCCGCGAATGTATCAGCAATCCTCCATAGCTGCCTGGAGGTCGTTGGGCGTGCCTTTACGAGCTCTCTAAAGAGAGTTCCGGACTGAATGGCATTTTGGAATGCTGAGATAAGCACGTCGTCGGAGAGACGATCGACTTTAAGGCTTTCGTTATAAAAATGGGCCAGAAAATCACTGATCGTTTCTCCCCGCCCCTGCCTTAAGGTTAGGAGCTGGGCTGAGCTGATCTTTGCCTCAGCTTTTTGAAATAAGCGACGCTCAAAGGCGTCAAGTAGGTCGGCATACGACCTTATACTGCAATTAGGGAGGCTATCAAACTAGCTCCTAGCGTTATCCACTAGCAGCTCGGGAAAGACTTTACACATGTAAATGTTTTCGGCCAGTCCCTGGTTCATCATGTTGTATTGGAACCGGGATAGAAAGTTGTTGGGGTCTTGTGACCCGTTGTAAGGCGGGATAGGAGGTACTCTATATGTCGATGGGATGGGAGTATAGAGTATCCTATTAGTGAAGGGAGTCGAGATTCGACCGTAGATAGTGAATCTTCCCTGGTAGGCGTTTCCTTCGTCACGCCGAAGTGGAACGGCATTTTGACGAGGTGACGTTGAACCGCGCTGAGGTGAAGCGCGGTCGTTCCCACGGCGATTGTTCTGTCGCCTTCGGGGAAGTTCGGCCTCCCTGTCTCCAACGGTCTGGAGACTTAGGGATCGCCTTTGTGACGGTTCGACTTCGTCTTCTCTGTTTTGACTTTGTTGTCGATGTTGATGATGAACTTACGAAAGTCCTGCTCGTGGAGGTCCAGGTACGCCTTCAGTGCGTCTCCAAGCTCGGGTTGGAGTTCGGCGTTGCCGCGTCGGCTGCCACCCTGATCGGACCCGCCACTGCTAGCTGAATTCCCATACGGGACATCCTCCGATGGCCTTCAGGAGTTCGGCGAATGGGCTGTTGGTCACGTCGGATTTGGGAAGCAATTTTCTGGGCTTGACTAACGTCACCTTCTTCCTCGTTGGCTGGCATGTAAGGCGGATTGGTGAAGGGGTCAGCTCGTTTCTATTTTGCTTTGGCAGCAGCAAGTGGTGGCGGAGCGGGTTGGTCTCACCATCGTATCTTTACTCAAAACGCGCTGATCGGTTTCACAAAATTTTAGTTTCCCACAGACGGCGCCAGTGATCGATCGTAGCGTTTTAGAGTGTTTTCGTGATGATGAGATTTATAGAAAGCTAAGAACACAAGAATTTACATGGTTCGATCTTTGGGTAGATCTACGTCCACGGAGGAAAAGAGAATGTTTGTATTGAAGTCTCTTTAGCTAGTAAATACAGTGCCCTCCCTTTTTATCTTACAAAATAGCTCTATTTATAGAGAATTGAGGTCATGGGTGATTGAGAGATCGTGGGTGCTGCTTTCGCACGTCCGTCCGTACTCTGACCATCGTGGGGCGGTTGGCTGGTTTTGTTGACTTGTGCTATTGGACTTCACTCTGGATGAGCCGAGCTGATCCGGGCCATTGGGCTCATCCTATCAATGTGGGATATTGAGAAACTCGGGAGAGAAAGCGGGATTTTTGCTGCTTGATTGAAGAAGCTGCTTTCGATATTGGGGATTACCCAAGAGAGGAAGTGGGTATTACAGTAACGAGTGTTTTTCCCTGTTGGAGCATGTACCACCTTTAAGTTTATCAAATCTTAGTTGATTATATATGTGTCATCACCACCATGTTTTCTCCAACTCTTGATATTCCCTAAAATACATCGATCTTTGAAATTACTAGATTATCCCTGAATATTAAATCCAAATATTGTACTATTAAACTTAATTGGATGCAATCTGGATTTGGATTGTAGTCGTTAGATTTGGTACACGCCACCGCGGAAGAATCTCAGTTGGAATTTTTAACGATAAATTATCATATCCCATCCAACCGCGGAATCTCATTAAACAAATCATCGTTTTTATTTTAATTGACATATATATCTTAGTTTTTAAGTTTTACAAGTAAATGCTAGTCTAATAATATGATAAATAATAAAATTTGCAGGGCTTACATTATTAGAATTTTATAGGTCAAAATATTTTAGTTTGGTCAAGCCCCCTTATTTTGGAAAATATTTAACAGAGTTAGAATATACTACTACTATTTGTGTATTTGAGACTTGTAATAATTTAAGCTGATTGATTAAAAAAAATATAGTTAATTATTGGAAAGGAAATGATTGATAAATTTTGTGGCCAATCATTATTTACAATACTCGGCAAGCACGTACATACGTAAATGTATGGAATACGATTCGCAACTACGTATCTTGGTAAAAACGAAAAACACATACTATAAGTTGTCAAGTTTCAGCAGAAAATTTTAACGAAAGTACAGTGGAAAAGCAATAGATTACTTGAATTGAAATGAACATATTTGGCCGCAAAATTAGAAAAACATAATAATTAGAATTGACTTTCATCGTCACATAATTTACGGGGAAACTGATGTTTAATATCCAAGTATATATATCTAGAGAATAAATGAAGGAAAGTGTGACGACGAATTCTTCTGGATTATTATATGTATATGTATATGTATATCTAATAACGACGCGTACGGCGATCCAGTCCTCTTTCATTTTTTTTGGTATATTTCTAAATACTCTACTCTACTCCTACGCTCTACAAATATTCCCTACCAAAACCAAGGTTATAACTAACTATACAATTACAAGACGTGCACATTACAAAATATTTTAATATATTCTTACTTATATCTATCCATCTTAAATTTATATTTTTTTACATTATTGAAATTAATAATGTTCAGGTATATAATTTAACTAGTATATTGTCATTTTCACCTTAGAGTGCAGGATGTTTCTCTAATTAATTATAACGATACAATTTTCAAGAAAGTTCCAGGTCGACGCATAAGTCCGGTCCTCTCTCTATAATATTTGCAATAAATATCCTTACTTAAACCCCTTTAATTTCTCTATTCCAACTTACAACAAATCACCTCCATATATTATTACTGAATTCTGATCATCGAAGCACAAGAATGAAGGTAAAACTAAGCAATTTATCGGTCGATTTTCGAGTTGTGATTAGAAAGAATCAATTCTCTTGCTTACTTAAGTGCTAATTAAATTAAATTTTCTCTCTATGCAGCAAAGATTGTGATCGACGTCCCCATGGATGAGGAGAATAGGAAAAAAGCCATGAAGCTTGCCTCCGAAATGAGAGGTCATATTAAATGATTTTTGCAAATTAAACGAGAAAAAAAAAATGAAGATTGCATATTCATCATCTATATTTAATTTACATGCACTTAAATTATAATTTTAAATTAAAATTGTTCATAACAGGAGTGAGCAGAGTTGAGGTGGTAAAAGATAGGAACCATTTGGTGGTGGTGGGAGAAGATATTGACTCAGTGAAACTCGTCAACTCACTGAGGAAGAAATTCCGCTTCGCTAACATTATCACCCTTCACAACGCATATGCAAACAACTGAGTCACGCGAGTTCGAGGAGGAGAGGCGTGTAGGGAGAAGAGGAGCGGTGGCCGCCCCGAATCCATTACGAATATCCGACCCGACATTATGGTCAACCCGATTACTATATGGCTGACCCGTTTTATGATCCGAACCCACCACTCCGTGCTCCATAATGTGATCAAATTCAATGGTTGATTTCATATATATATTTTAGTTTCTTTTAAGTATCTTTTTTTCTTTTCTTTTTTTTTTTTTTTTTTTTTTGAGAACATTGTTAGTATCGTTTTCGCCGTATGACTGGAGAAAATAGATTATTTATATATTATATACATACATTTTTGGACGCAGTTTAACATTTTCTAATGTAGACGTGTGGAAGTAGTTTATACCCAATGGATGAAGTTTTTCTTGATATTTTGGTTCTTAATCTTGCTTTATAAATTAAATACAGTTAGACTCTTGCTTTGCTACTTGGTCTCACTTTTTGGATGTATGATGATAATTTATTAGTTATAATATGGTTATAATTTTATTTTTTTAATACAACGCGACTCACACACATGCATACAAAATGACTCGAAATAAAAGATAGTAAAATTTTACTCCCTAAAGAATTAAGATAACATTTCCGATATCAATATAACTAGAAAGCACATTAAATTGAATAAAAAAAAATTACGTCATGTGATGGTATGAGATTATGAGTCACGCAACATCTCTCACATATACTCCGTATAATTATGATAAATCGTTGACTTCTTAAAAAAGGAGGAAAATGAGGACACATCGATCGATCAACCCTGACGCTTAAGAATGCTAGGTTTTCTTCTAAATCAAGTTAAATTGTGACAATTTTGTCTTGTTCGTTTTGTTTTGGGTGAAATTATATGACGTAAGAAAATATAATAATTATGAAATAGTGAATACCGATTAAAATGGTTAGTTGAAATGTAGTACTAAAAAGATATTAAACCCAATATGGATTAAATAGCCCTAGTTATTAATATGATTCACTGGGTGAAACTTAAATATTTATAAAGGATATAGCCCAATTACGGAAACAATTAATTGAAAATTAATAATTAAAAAAAAACAATGCAGTAATAATTAATCGACAACTAAAAAATAGAATTAAAATAATCTAGAAAAAATTACTGTCGAAACATAATTTTCACTTCATTGAATACTTAATTACAGTCGCTGAAACATAATTTTATATTTTTCTTACAAAAATAAATAAAAAATAAAAAATACAAGTAATAGCGTTAATTAAGATGTCGCTTTGAGCCTAGACGAATTTAACATTAGTTGGACGGTGGGGTGCCGCCTAATGCCTAGACGGGGATAGACCGGCCTAGACGGTGACTTTTAATTAGTACTAATTATAAAATTTTAATAATTTGGAATCATATTATTTTCTCAAATCAGAATTCTTAACAACTTAACGGGCCTCGATAGTGGGTCAGGTCAACTCAGTAGTCGGAAAAAAGTGAAAGGCATAAATGGGCCTGTAGCTGTAACATATTGATATCCTAATATAATATCCTATAGTTTTGGATTTAATCACCAAACTTTAATTTCCGAAAA
>CM038119.1:19587313-19651121 GCA_001642375.2 Mentha longifolia | reverse complement strand
CTAGAAAGAATAGAAATCTTCAAAGATCAACACTTGGGAAAGCTCTAGTAATTTTGAGTGTTGATTGTGAGTATATTTGGCTTGAGATTTCTGCAGCGTTTTAGCTTGTAGTTTGAGTTTCCCGTGCCTTCTTTCTTGAATGTCTTGAGGTATTTATAGAGAAGCATTTGTAATAGAGCCGTTGTGTGTGTCAGGATGAGCAGAGCCGTACACTGACACAATTAGTCGTTGAGTTGAGGACAGGTTCCTCAGTCACAGCTCGGGTTGGACTTTGCAGGTCGAGCTTCCTATACCTCTATCTATCTTCAGTCTGTAACCTTCGAATGAGATCTTCAAGTATGATTAGGACAGGTTACATAGACAGATTACATAGTGGAACAATATGACAGGTTTGAGTAGATTAGGTACAAGGTTGCACTTCCAACCTTGACCTTTACATAGCAACCTGTTTTAGTTGAGCTTGACTGATCCAAACACGGAGATCAGTCTGTTCCAATTAACGTCTATTGACTAAGTGTGGTTTCTAACAACATTATCAAAACTATTGAAGGGTTCCCAACAGTTTAATATTGTATTGCTCTTTGTATAAACAATATCATCAATAACAATTATTTCTCAATTTAGAATTAATAAAGCTAAATAATTAATTTACAATATATTGTGCACATTTAGCTAAGTTATGTATCTATCATACGTATTAAGCATTATCTCATACTTTTTACCAAAAGGGCTCTAAAGTACGACTAAAATATGGAAAACTATTTTTTTTTTTTTTGTACGATACCTAAAATAATTGAAGCAATCATAAAAGTTATTCACCTTGTAGTTAACAAATATAATGCATTTTTACGTCTTCTTATAATAATACATGATGCATGATTTGCCATAACCATATAATTTGAAGAAAACTTTAATTCGATATAAAATTGGAATTACATCTTTTATATACTCATTACAACAATATTAGCTTTTAAAGGTTTGTTTTGTTTTCAAATAAATATAATTATTATTTATGAAAAAAAATAGTACTATACGTGCAACGCACGTAATTCATCAAAAACTTATCCCACCAAAACAATATGCATATTTGGATGGGATATTAATAGACGCACTCCTGGTTGCTAGGTCATGGATTCCACCCTAAACTACTTAATTAATGAAATCAAATTTGTAACAATAGCTGGAATACAAAATTTGTTGGCTCGATTCCAACTTGTGATCATCTTCTCCATCGTTAGGTTGAGGTTAATTTTAGAGAATCCGCAATAAGTTTCGATAATCTTTTCCGATTAAAACTCATTCGTCCCAGCAAAAGTGAGATATTTTATTATTTTATAGTAGCTCACATATATTCAAGAAATGCACCACTCTCGGCAGAAGACAGCGGCGCTCGACGGCTGTTTGGCCGGATTTCTAGAGAGAGGCTGGAGCTTCTCTCTCTAGATTTTAGGGGAGGAGGTTCAGCTGCAAATGAGGAGGGTAGGGGTGGAAAAATCATATTTATATTCCTCTCTTATTCCCTCATTATGTGACACTTGTCCAATGCTAGGTGATGGCATTTTCTTCCTACTTGTTCAATTACTTGGTGATCACTTTTATATCTAATAATCATTTTATTCTATGACATAATATTTCCCATGTCTCATCTATGCTCTCTTATACTTTCTTGCACTCCAAGCATGGAGATTAATAATGATAGAAGTGACATTCTTTAATATAATATAATAATTCTAGTGGAGAATCTCTACCTAATAAATAAAAATAGCAGAAGTGGTATAAGACCACTATGTGTATGATATTCATACACATTTAATCCTATTGTGATGTATAAAAATACATGTGATGTATAATTAATTATAAACCATCGATTTATAGTGATTTTAATCACTTCAAGCAATTATTCATGCACACATTTCATCAAGCAAAAACATATAATCACATAATCACGGAATCATATCATTGAGCATATAAACACATAGATCATCCTTAGCATATCATCATATCATGTCCGTTGCTCATGCACGTCGAATAGCACTTTCGCTTTCCATTATTAGCTCATAAATAATTACCAAATTATAGGGGTTCCCTTATCCCATTCGTGAGCCTTAAGTGATCATGCTAGAGCTCTAAATCTTACTTCGAAAATAACGTAAGGCCGCTAGATACTCTATCTCCGCATAGTGTGTTTTAATTAATATCGAGCTCGTATGTAATTATTAGCTAATTAAATAATATAAGTAGCTCGTAAATTATTAGTAAAAACCGAGAGGCTCGATTTTTCAGAACGAATTATTGCGGGTTGTTACAATAAAAATATTAGAATTTAATAAATCATACTAGACATTTTTAAGAAAAAAAAATTATAATTTTTTAAAATTATATATATACTTTATTTTAAAATTTATCAACTCTAATATACTAATAAAAGTGAAATTAAATGTAAAAAATAATTATAAACCCTAATTGGGATTAGTGAACCCTTTAAAATAATCATAATATAAAAAAATCATTATAAAATAAATTTATTAAAAAAATGAATAAAAATAATATAAATTAAATTTTTGGGACACCATTTTGGGATAGAGGATGTCAAGCCTCTTCAACCGCCTACAAGTCAACCAAAAAGATGCCATTAATGGCTCCAAAACACTTAGTACAGACTTAAAAAATAGCAATAGCCCAGCACATGTTGAGGAAAGGTGTCAATGGCAGACTTAGGACATGTGAACAATCACAAGCAACACAAGTAATTTTCGGTATTCCACATAAAACCCAATTCTACAAGAAAAGTTTGGGAAAATGCAAAGGAGCAAATGAACAGAGCTCAAGTAATTAATCTTCCGCCAAGAAAAAAGGGTTTCAAGCACAAAGATTGTCAAGCTCTAGGATGGTCAACAAACAGGATTCGGATTCTAGATCTATTGCAATTCCATGTGACATCTCATATTACATTAATGGATAATCGTCATATATTCATAATATTTTCAAAATCAGATGCCATACGGAATTGCAATAGAGTATCCAAATCCAAACAAACAAGCTAGCCACATTAATCTGAATAGCTAAGGAATATATAGCTTGGTTCATTTCATTTTAATAAAGTCGAATTGTGAAGAAGATTTCAGAGACAATTTCGAATTAATATGCTATATATATGCAAACAACCGAGTACAATCTCTAAATGCAAATGGCACCGCTACTGTGTAGTGTTTAAACAAAAATGTAAACCACAACTGGAATTCCTGCAACATTTGTATGAAACTGCATTAACTTATCTCCTACCATTGAGTAGATTAGTATGATGAATTCGATAAAGAAACCGGGGCAGAAAGATTCCGAAACGACCAATTCTGGCTCCTGAGAGTGAAGGAATGAATGAGAGGAATGTTCTCAACCCTATCGTCTCCGTCGATGCAAAGTCGAGCTACCAATTCTTCCCCATATCATGCAGAGTCAGCTCCTCAACTTTAGCCAGCTTGTTCACTCCCAGTACCATCGTCAATGCATGGCATTTACGAAGTGATATCTTCTTCATCTCCGGCATCGCTCCTTCTTCAATCACGATCGTGTTCACGTTACTCAAATCCTCGATCAGTAGAATCTCGAGCTTCTTGAAACACAAAGCCTCGAATGTCAAAATATCCCCAGTGAAGCAATCAACCATCTGAAGCTCCGTTAGTTTCGGGAGGCTTTTGAGAATTTCCAAAGGACTATCTCTCAATCTAGACCACATCAAACCAATCGTCACCACATAATCCAGCTGAGAAATCCATGTCGGAATCTTTTCCAAACGGCCTTTTAAGTATAGACGTTGAAGAGTCCTCGGAGGATTCCTCATCTCTCCCACTTCTATCAGCTCATCCTTTGCAAATGAGGTTATATGGAGAGTTTTTATACTCCGCATTGCTTCAACAGCTGCGCACAGATCCTTACCGTGCTCCTTTCTCAGCCCAGTCACTCCTAGCTTCCTTAGCTGGGTGAGTTCTTTCAAATCTCTAAGGATTCTACCATTTTCTCCTATCTTCACCAGGGACAAATTCTGCAGATTTGCTAATTTGCCGATTCCCTCCTGCAACTTAACACCTTGAACAGAATCGAAATTTACGTAGTTGATGACATTTTTTATGTAGGCAAAGAGGTGACGAAGGTTGTGGAGATTGGATATTTCTTGGGGAAGCTCCGTGACTTGGGTTTGTTTTAGATCCAAGGTTTCGAGGTAAAAAAGCTTTTCTATGGAACCGGGAATCGACTTTATTTTGGTATCTCTGAAACTCAGATACCTCATGAGGATGAAACGGCTCATTTCCTTTGGGAATTCTCTTAGAGGCGCACCTTGCACATCCACCACTTTTATAAGCTTCAGCCTCCGCAGATTTCTCTCCAATTCTGGATTCACTTCAAGCAACCTCAAGAGAAACAGGGAACGAACACTCGCTAAGTTGCCATCTTGAGGAAGATGCTTGCAGTGATCGTGGACAGAGAGACGACGGATAATCTTCATTTGATCTGGACCGGTCAGTTGTGTTTGAGAAGTAGTCTCTTTGGGAAAAATTGATGCGAAGTTTTCATCCTTGGATTTTTCGATGATGAACTTGAGTACAATGTTTAGTACCCTACAGTTTCTAGGGTGGCCATCGAAATCCCGGTTGGAGACATGAATCAAGTTCCTTTGGATGAGCTGGTTGAGATAATCCTCGGCCACCTCCTCCGCAGTCTGATCCTCCGTCCCCACCGCGAAGCGCTCGGCCACCCACAGACGAATCAGCCTCCCGCGTTCCACGGAGTGATCCTCATGAAAAATGCTCATGTAAAGGAAACAACACTTGAGGCTGCTCGAGAGATCCGTATAGCTACTAAGCAGGGATGAGGTTATGGGAGAAAGATCAGAGCTGCCCCTGATTTCATTTCCAATGTTATTGTGAAATCTCTCCCATTCGTACGGATTCTGTGGTTTCTTCTCCAGTGCACCGGCTACTGCCACAATCGCAAGCGGCAGTCCTTCACATCTTTCCTTAATACTCATTGAAATATCTTTCAGTTCAGACGGGCATTCCCGTTTCGACGGGAATGCCCTTCTGCAGAAGAGCTTCCAATCACGAGATCCGAAATTGATTTGATTTGTCACTCAGAAGGAAAAGACTACTCGGCATGCAATATCACGAGATCAGAGTCCAGCCAACCAAACATCGTTAATGAGACAAGTTCAGTCTAGTTGAGCTAATTACAATTACCCTAAAAAAAACTAACATGACAACTTATGTATGTGCACAATTTGAGTTGGTTATGAGTTGGTTGTGGAAGTTTGTTGGATCGCTCTTGTCGTCTTCGCGCTCTAAGACAAATTCAAACTTTCCGACAATGATAATTAATTAGTGTTGTTTTGAGTCATTGAAATGAGTGGTAGATTCCAGGAAACTAGGGGGAAATTATAGATGCCAAATTATTTTTGGATGTTTTTTTTTTTTTTTTTGAAATATATTTTTGGATGTTATTATAAGAAGATTCTTCCACAAGTTGTATTTGATAATATAAATCGACGACCAATACATTAATTAATTAATTCTCTCAAAATGCATATATGTAGGTACTAGACGCTGAGACACGTGATCGGACAGGATGATCTCGGTCAAGATTCCGAACTAAACACTCGGGATGATATCTTGTACCTCTATTACAATGTAAAGGGGTGTATCAAAGTTCATTTTTCCTGATTCAGTTTAACGTTAAATTAATTGACTATGATTCATCAATCCAATTAAGGTTAATTTTAATTTTTTTAATATATAATATTAATCTAAATCATATTACATTAAAAATTACAAAATAAAAAATTAACATAAATCAATTTTGTTACACGATTGGTTCACTACAATGGGGACATAGTAATATTCCATATATCCGTGAACAAAAAATTAACAAAAGTCATTTTCTTTATTGGATTTTTATAGAGTTTCTGCTTTCAAACTCTTGATTGGACTCTTAAAATGTTAATTAGTTTAATTTTTATGACTCATTATACTAGTCTTACTTTTCCAATTGAAATATCTCGTAATAGTAATCTCATTACGTAAAATAAGAATAATTAGCCTAACTAACGATCTCATTGTCGGGATTAATTAGCCTAAATAGCCAAATGTGAGAAAATTAATTTTGAGTTTAAATTAATTTTGTGGTGGTTAAATTATTTAATTGAATAATTAAATAATGTAGGATTATTCTACTTGTCGAGTAGACAGTCGTAACATATTCGATTTCTCAAAACTGATTTTCGGTGAGTGATAAATGGTATGTTGAAACAGGAAAATCTTTGCTCACCCGCCGTAACTGTCAGAGCTCTTAATAGAGCTTATGACCTTTGGGCTTTTCAGTTGCTGTAACCGCCAGACCTTTTACTTTTCGGTGGCTAGCTATAACTGCCAAAGTATTCATTATGAGCCTTTATGGATGTGTCTTTTGGTTCTCCCCTGAGTGCTATATAAAGGAATGGTCTTCGGAGTTGGAGAACACATCGAGCATCGAGTTCTCACTTCTCTCCTCTCATCTCCCTTTTCACTTCATAGCATTATTCTATTTTTAAGGAGCATTTGTTGCTCGATTCTCAAACCTTGTCTAGTTTGTTGTGCTACTATCAAGTGAACGGAGTCGTTTTATCTTTGAGATATTATGCCGGACCATGAGCATTATCCGGGGCGTATTTTGTCTAGCAGAGAGAGGTTATCTCAATTTGACTTTAGTTAGATAGTTGCTCATATTTCCGTTGTAATCGTTCAAAGTAATTGTAATTTCCAATTTATTTCCATCACCAAGAACCCTAAAAATTAATTCTACCCTCTCTCTTTTTTGCGCATTTCATTCACACTCGCTCTCTCTAACTCTCTTCCTCTCTTGGTCTCTCTCGAGTTTCAGCCATGCATCCAATGTCGTTGAAAAATCCTAATTCGCTTGCGAAAACCACCCTAGATATCGTAGCAATGATGAAGTCATGCAATCTATATTCAACCTTTTTTGTGGTTGAATTCCGATTTCTGAATGTATTTTGAGCGGCGATTCCTTCGACTCCACCGATTGGTAACTGATGATGAAAGTGGTAGAGATGATGCTGCAGATTTTGCTTCCAAAATATTTTGAATCAGTGATCTTTTTTCTTTTTTTTCTTTTTTTTCTTAAAAAAAAACTCCTAACTATTGTTTGTTCATTGGGCTTGTATGTAAGAGACTATTGTGGGAAAGTCAATTAAGGGCGTGTTTGGTAGTCAAATTAGGATATGACGTGATAAGATAAAAACGATGAATAAGATATCTACCTTAGAAACATTTTGCACTATCTCGTGTTGTGTGTTTGGTACACAAGAATAGATCCTTGATTATTCATTTGAGTTACAAGTTTAACCCTTCTAAAATAAGAAAATACATCTACACCTAAAAATTGCGGGAAACATTTCGCTCCAAATTGCTTCTTGAAAAATTTGAGCTCCTGCGGGAAATATATGATGGGCTATAAAAGGAAAATTTGAAACGGCTAAATCTAAAATTTGCCAACTTGTCAGCGTGCGGCGTCCTTGGCAGCTCCAACTGTGGATGAACTCTATATCAAGCAACCTCCTTCAATCATGAATCCTACACAAGGTGAGTATTTCTTTGTATGAAAATAGGGCGACGAAGCTGTAAATCAAAATCTACTTGTGCTCTATTATTGATGGTTTATACAATCTTTGTATCTATAAGATTCATTCAAACACTAATTCTTCAAATAGCGTCAGCGGATTGTCTAAGTGAGGTGCAATTGCTAGATCTTTCTTGATGGAAGTTTGAATGAAAATTGATAAAAATAAAAAATAAAAAATAAAAAACTTCTACGAAACTTGCTGAATTAGAAAGTACAAGGCTTCTATGAAAAAATAAAACAAAAATGTAAAGGAAATCAAAGCAAATAACACAAATAAAAAATTTCAATTAGATAACAAATATTTCAAGATTCAACTTCAACGACCAATTTGAACACTCTATTCCTAACTACCCCAGTTATTAACTTTTTGGGTGCAATCAAATGCTAGAGTTATAAAAATTGGCCCGGGGGAGTTTGAGGTTTTCGAACTAAACTGTAAAAATAAAAACGCAATTAACCAATACTCCCTCCGTCCTAAGGCCGTTCACGCGTTTTCCTTTTAGGAACGTCCCACATCAATTGACACATTTTTCTTATTGGGAAATAATTAGGATTTAAATGTTACAATTAGTAATCCTTTATTACACTTAACATTTCCTAATTAAATCTCATCATCCACCCACCTCTAAGCAAGTATCCCAATATAATTTGAATTTTAAAAGTTTAAATTCTCATAACTTGCTCGTTTGTTCTCCGATTTTTATCATTCGTACACCAAATTAAAGGTCTTGATACGATCTTTCATTTAAGATCATACATCAATATGTTTTTATGCATATATGATGCTCTAGTTTTAAAATATGTCTAAATACATAAACAAATCTCTAAACACAATACACTAAACATCCCTAACACTTACTCCTTAGTTAATTCTCGTGCATAAAGCAAACGCGTCAACTTTCTCGGGACGGAGGGAGTATTTTAGAAGAATAAAATAAATGAGATAAATTCCATAGATCAAGGGCTCTAATTAAAGGAATTATTTTCACCCTTGATAATAGAATCGATCACAAATATTGAATTAGCAAATAAATCAGTGGCAATTAAGATACCCGTCTTTAACTACATCTCTAATAAAAAATAAATAAATAAATAAATAAATTCTAATGCTCATAACGCTTATTCATAATTCTTAGGCGAGTACTCTTTTTTCTCACTGAAGTTTTAACGAGGCTCGGCCTTTAGTATCAAAATGTGATCTCAAAAGGTTTAGGTGAAATAAATATAAAAAAATTTGAATAATCCTCTCATTTGTTATATTTCCAATTTCCTTACAAATTTTTTTTACAGTTTTCGATTATAATGCTCTTACAATTATACTTGAAACAAATATAAACAAAGTATGCAAAATTGGAAAGAAAAAAAAAATGGCGGTTCCATCCGGTTCGAACCGGAACTGTAGGGGGGGACGGTTCGGTTCCGGTTCCTTTCCAGTGGAACCGGAACCGTGACCGGCTCTACGCTTATTATGTCTGCTCACAAGCAAAAAAAAAAAAGGCTACAAGGCTCAAAATAGTTTTCTAGTGGAATCATAGTAGAAGGTAGATTACAAAAGGCCAAAATTAAGTGCCCTTATCATCTTCAAGTTATAATTCATAACATGTGGTCTCTAAATGCATAACCGAACAAGTTCTAGAATGTAAACGCAATGTTTGATGCACACAACAATGAAAATAAGAGCATGATTATTGGATGATTGCTCGTTGTTAGGTTCAAAAGCTTACAAAATAGGGAAAAAAATTGTATAAAGTGTTGCACATTCTTAATCAAATAGTTGTCAATCCAAAAAGACACTTTCAAGTTATATCTTTTTACAGAAAATGATATTCAAACTATAATTAGAAGTCTCGTTATTAGGTTCAAAAGCTTACAAAATGGGAAAAAAATTGTATAAAGTCTTGCACATTCTTAATCAAATAGTTATTAATCCAAAAAGACACTTTCAAGTTATATCTTTTTACAGAAAATAATATTCAAACTATAATTAGAAGTCTCGTTATTAGGTTCAAAAGCTTACAAAATGGGGAAAAAATTGTATAAAGTCTTGCACATTCTTAATCAAATAGTTATCAATCCAAAAAGACACTTTCAAGTTCAAAATATATCTTTTTTACATAAAATAATATTCAAACTTATAATTAGAAGTTTTCTTCTTTTACGCTATCATGCAGATTTCTTAAATTTGATTTAGTTAACCTTTGAATGTAAATTGTAAGACGCTTCGCCTCCAACCAAGAGGCCAAGGGTTCGAGTCACCTTAATGGGGAAAATGAGGAATTATTATTGATTCTCTTTTAAAAATAAAATAAAATAAAAAATAAAATAAAATAACAAAAATAAAAACAAAAAAAAACAACCTTTGAATGTAAATTTAGAAACTCGTTTTTATTCGATTTTGATTTACATAAAATTTAAGTACAAACACATTTTATTATATATAAAAAATATATATTATTTGGTTTTGTTCGGTTTTAATACTAATGCAATCCCATTTGGTTTCTAAAATAAAAATAAAAATCAAATGACGCGAAATTTACAATTTAATTTGATTTTAATGTTAAATCGCGCACCAAATTGGGCCATGGTCCAAGCCAGCGGCTCGCACTCTGAGTCCGATATTAGTTGATAGAATTAACATAATGTACGCCATAGCCGATTATTCAATTATTAATTATATTAATTGGAACATTATTCCCCTCTACGGAAATATGAAAATTTATAAATGCTCATTATATTAGATTTTACTACTTGCTTTTGAGACCGAGAAATTGCTCTTTAATTACGGGAAATTCATTCTACATGTCCGTGAATATTCTAATATTGCTAAAAAATATTGTCATATTCGGATTGCAATGGGAAGACATGTATGGTTCTTCAGAAATTGACAAGTAATGAACAATAATGTCTTGGTCTACTCCCAACTTGCTTGAGGAATCTTATATACTCTTTCCCTTCCACATAAGTAGTCTTTTTTTTTCTATTTTGGGTTGTTCTATATGAGAGGTCATATTTTCTCAATTGGCAATAACTAGTTCAATAAAAAAAATGACAATTTATGTGAACTCATCACTTTATTCACTAAACAAATAATGCATTAGTTATTATGCCGAAAAGAAAATGGATTACTCATGTGGGACAGAAGGAGTAGTATTCGGCAACTTCTTTCATTTGTCCTGGATTTTACTATGCAATGAGGCTCTGAACGACATCAACATGTATTCTTAGTAGGGTATACTTTCATCTGGCTTGACGGGTTGACCCCATTTGGACAGGTATTGGCTATAAGGTAGAATCCTAATTGATTTTGGGTAGACCCATCCTAGTCCTATTTAAAACCAGCTAGAAAACAGTTGTGTCCATAGATCGTGTACGAAAGGATTACATATGTCCTATCCCATTTGGCTCATTCTATTACGCCGTTCTGTCCATTAGAATTTTTCGACACACATATGGATATAGTGTATTATTCTACTTGATGTAGTGTATAATACACTATATCAAGTGAGACCTAAGATTTATTTTAACATCCACTTTTCGACAATTGAAATACGTGTGCCGAAAAATTTTAAACACGTATATCACTGAAAATGTTTTATATATCACTTATATTCGATATATGAGTTAAATAGAATAAGATAGGGGGACTAATATTTTGGATTTGACAAGACTAAGCATTTTTGCAACTCAGACTAGGGCTGACTATCGGTCCAGTTCCGGTTAACCGGAATCGAAAATCCGGGTACCCGGTACCGGTTATTCACGTTTTTCAGGAACCGGTACCGGAACCGGATAAACTAATTGGTTCCCGGTTCCGGTACCGGTTATACCGGATTACCGGTTAAGGTACCAGATTTTTTTTTAAAAAAACTGAAATGTGTGTTTTTTATTATTTTTTTAAAGCCTAAAACAAATTAAACAATAATTGAACATAAAAAAATAATAATATATAATTTATTTATAAAAATAATAATATATAATTAAGGATTTAGGGTATCTTAAATGTTTAGTAATTGTTAATATTAATATAATATATAATTTATTTATAAAAATATATAAAAATTAAATATTAAAACCGATACCCGGTTCGGTACCGGTTACCCGGGTACTGGAATTTTGCTTGAAGCTGGAACCGGTTACCGGACCGGAATCAGGTTATCTGGTACCGGTTCCGGTCTGGTTCCGATTCGGTACCGGGAATTCCGAAATACCGTTTTCCCGTTTGACAGCCCTAACTCAGACTATGCGCAGGCCGGATAGATGTACAACAGTTTGACAACTCTAGTTACTACTAACACCCATGAATTCATAATTTAATTTAAAAATGATTTTAGTAACTATATTTTGATGAATGTATTTTAGATTTTATTTGATAATATAAATATAGATGAGTTCAATTTGTTTTGCATTCCATAATTTGCTAATGAAAGTATTTGGGTAATGTGTGAAGTTAGTTTATTTTGGGACCCAATCGTATTTCAAATTTTAACTTTTACTAATTATATATAAGTTCTTTTAATAATTTTTATTTATAAATATATATTACGATCTACTATATATGATCTACTATATTTTTTATTATTATAAGAAAAAAAAAAACTACCAAAAATTTTAAGATTTGCGACATATATAGTTGGAAAACCAAAATTGGAACAGAACTTTATCAAAATTGGGAAAAAAAAAAGCCTCTCATCTTGATGTCATGATGCATCTCAACTTCTTCGCTAATGATTATGGCAATCCGTGGTGATCGTTGCAAGAACACTGCCGCCTCAATAAATTTAATAAGGATCTAGAAAAAAATAGACATCAAAGAAAGGCCGAACCGAAAATTGGGGCGCGCGTCGTTGGAGAAAATTCGATCAAACATGTGGTGAGCTAGCCAACGGGATTTTAATTCATATAAAATAAGTCACGTTAGCAATATTGTATTCCATGCCACTTTCAATTTTAGCCGGAAATGCAATTTGAGAACATTCCGAAACAATCGAAAGTTCATATATATCCACAAAATTTTTATTTATCATAACAAAAACTGAAATATATGTATTGTCTGTCTATTGTGATAATGACAACTTAACTCATATTATAATAGGGAAAATAAATTAAAAAAACAAAATGCTTGAAATAGATAGATTCTAATAGGAAACAAAAAATCCTTAACTTCTATTTGGGGTCCGTTAGTTGGTGGCAATGTTAAGAGTGTATTTGATATATATAATACTATTAGAAAAACGAACATAGATAACGATTTTTATCCGTTATCTATGTGCAAAAATAACCGTTATGTTATAAGTGTGTTATGTATGTTACCTATTACATAACGGTTTTAAACCGTTATGTATGGTTTATCCTACATAACGGTTATAAACCGTTATGTATACAGTTATGAAACCGCTATATATGTTTGTGCATAGATAATAGTTTTTTTATAAATCGTTATGTATGGTTAGACATAGATAACGATTTTTTGTAGAGACTGTTATCTATACTTAAAGCCAGAATTTAAAATTATTTTTGCTAGTTTTGTAGTTTTTTTAACTTTATTAATTACCTTCTTTTAATTTAATAATAAAATAAACATTAAAAATTAATAATTTCAAAAAAAAAATTGAATTTCATTAACCAAAATAGTCAATATGTCACAGAGTTTAATAGTGTCATATATATATATATAAGTGATTCAATCTAAATTAAAACTACCATCGTATCCAATGAATATTTTGTTTAGTGAATAAAGTGATGAGTCCATATGAGTTGTCTCTTTTCTATTAGGTTAATTATTGTAAATTTGGGAAAGAGGACCTCTCATATAGGGACAACCCAATATAGAAAAATAAACTACTCGTGTGGGACGGAGGAAGTAAAAATTTTGCTCAATAATGCAATCAAATATGGAATAATAGCTGAGCTAAAACAATCTGTTGGTTCGATTGCAACTTGTGGTCATCTACTCCATCATTAGGTTGATGTTATTTTCAATCCGCAAATTAAAGGATTAATAGGTTATGAAATTTACAGTACTTCTAGTTCTCCCAATATGAAATTATTTAGAGTTTAAGTACAGAAAAGAAATAGGTAAATAAAACAGGAAAACAGCAGCGAGTAATTACACGAGTTGTGAATTGGATGCCACTGTGGAAGAGTTTTGGAGTTCTATAGTTGCAAGAAATAACTGAAAAATCAACTCTAGCCGTTGACTATCAGCACAAAAACTGTCGACTCCAGATACTGGCAATTTCATATACAAAACAAATTTCTAGACATATTTCCATCAAAATGTCACTCAAAAAGAGAAGAAGATGAGTTTACAGTTGAGAGAGGAACTTCTTACTTCCCCAGAACAGCACATGCCTCAGTTGATCGGATCTTGAAATGCTCAGATGATGAAGCTCTTCCAAAATGCGGATAAAACCGCTCAAAGATCTTCCATTACACATGTACATCTCATAACCGAGCATCAGTTCATCCTCAACTGAACTACGCACATCATAACTTGTATCTCCAAATGTTTCGTCCACGTGCTTTAGATATCTCCAGAAAACTCTCCGACACTCACTACCATAGTTTTGCAATGCAGCCTCATTTTCATATGCCATTGGAGTCTGCTGCTGGATCAAATGCAGCTTCCTCATTATCAGATTATTCACAGCAATGGGGCAGAGTTTGAACCTATAGGTTTTGCAAGCGCCCAATGGAAACAGCTCATCAGCTCTGAATCCAGATCCCCGTTTGTTGTTATATCCCGGGTACTCCTCTATTCTAAATTCATCTTGAGCGATGCAAACCAATGAAAACTCAGATCCCAGATCCTCAATGTCCCAGCTGTCGAAAGGTGCACTAGTTTTGTCACTGATGTGGATTTCGCCATCAAAATGCAGCATGCTGCTCGCATTGTATAAGAACTCGCAGACAAGTTCCCTATGCATCCTATATACATTCACAGTTATATAACATTAAATCATTAAATCGACAAGCATCATAGATTGATGATATAACGACTTCTAGGAGTAATTCTAAGTTACTCCTGCAAACTACAGTAAAACGAGAAATTCGACACTCAGCTAACAAAACCAAAGAACAGAAATCCATATGATAAATGACACCATGCATTAAAGCAAGAATAGAGGCTCACTTCACCATGACTGGATCAGTTTCCTTCATGTAAAAACCAGCATGAGGGAAGTTATATATAATCCGGTGGAATTTCATGTTCTGGAGCTCAGGTTGAGTCATCATCCGGGTTGCATCCATTCCATGCAACACAGCCGCGCCTAGTATACTCAATGTCGCCAAATTGGCTTCTGCATACTTGTATTTCTTGATTAAGTCATCTGCTTATAGATCAAGAAACAGTCACCACATGGATTGGAAAGCTTAGCATGATGTATAACAAATTCACAGCAAAAAACAACATTCTTGATTGTAATTAGAGAAAAGCATAAATATCAAGATGAGGATTCTGCAGAACCACCCCAGAATTAATATAATATGCATATTCTCAGATTATACATAATGAACCTGGTGTTTTACATCCATAGAATACCTTTTCTACTCACAGGGTATAATATTTATCCAAGAGAGAGAGAGAGAGATTTTTTCTTGTTCTCTTGAAGGACAAGATACATTTTAACTGTTGATACCATACCTCAATTTGCATTTTTCCATGCATTAAATTGATACATAAACTATATTTGTCACTCAATCTTCCGTTTGATGTCAGAAATGACATAAATATCTTTATTAAGAAAAAGAAAAAGGGTTCACTGCTGGAATTAAATGCCAGAAAATCTTAAAAGTTGGAGTCGTTTCATCTTCCTCACCTCGTCTGATACCATTCTCCCAGAATAACACCAAATCATAATAGCTGAACTCTAATTCAAAAAAATCGGATAATGTGCTCAACACTAGTGGCAGAGGCAGATTTTTTTTTTTTTTTTTTTTTTTTTGAAGTACAAATTTTTAAGGAAAATACAACATTATTTTTTATCTGGGGGGTGCTTGTGCTCCCTCCACCAGCTCCTCTAAATTCCTCCACTTCTCAAGAATCAAGGCCATAGAAGAACAGATCAACCTCAATCAACTTGCATAAACAATAGTCGCGCAATCGTTAAAAGAAAACAAAAAACCGCGCGTCGAGAAATGGGGTATTTGAAAGATGAGCTAGAAAAAAGGAAATCCAACATAGCAGCAAAAAAAAAAAAAAAAAAATCCACGAAAGCGAGAAAGAAATACCATAAGAATCGAGAGTAGTGGCGATGATGTTAGTGGCAGAACCAAAAGCCTTCCCCAAAGACACAGAAAAGGAGAAATCGCCTTCCCCAACTAACAGTATATTGTGCGCTGACGAGTAATACTTTATCCATCTCTCACCATTATACGATAGTATCTACTAATATGGGATAATATCTTTTATATTTATTTATTAGATTAGTATTAATCTTTATGCATATCTTTTCCTAATTGTGGTAGATATCTTAGGCCTATAAATACTAGTTTGTAATCTCATTATTATTCATTGAAGAAATAAGAATTATAATTTGGCTAGCCCTAGCTTCTCTCGCCTCACGTGAGTTCTATCGTTCCTTTGCTGCCGACGAGGACATCCCTCGCGTTCAGCCTCTTTATCCACCGCCGACCTTCACGTCGAAGGTGCCGGGCTTTTATTTTCTCTGCCGACCTTGTGCGACAAGGCGCCGGATCGTTCGTGTTCGTCGATCGACTCGTCGTCGATCGTTGTTAGGGTTTTTGATCCTAACAATTGGTGTTTTCATTGAGAGCTCTCTCCCGGAGAGCTTTCATTGCCGAACTCACGTCCATCGCCGAACTCCTTCTACGTGAAATCACGCACTGCCGCTGCTGTGGAACGTTCATAGCCAACAGCCCTAAAAAAAAAAAAAAAAAAAAAAAAAGAATTTACGGAAGTGCGGGGTAAGCTAGGGTCAACAAAGCCGGCACCCAAAGCAATCTCCTCATTCCATCCTCTTCTGCCTCGAAGCCAGTTGGAAGCAATTGGTGATATTCAACAAGATCACAAGTCAACCACCGAACCCTTCTCCAAGGCACCGATCGAGGACCCTTGTCCTTGCTGGCTTCGACATGGAGCGCAACCCACACCGCGGCGTTTTCGTGGGCCACAGCCGCCACATCTTCAGTCGTCCCGTACTGCATGGGGAGACGGAGGACGGGCAGTTAGCCTAACTCCATCACGATCGCCGTCGCAATGACTCGCAACATGAGCTCGACCTTGACCCGGATTTCCACCATATTTGGCGTGAGGACAGCTGCTCACGACGCGGGGCGTTTCTAGGTAACCATCATCGCACGTCTGGTCGAGCACAGCCGCTTCCTTTCATAGATACTGCTCGCCCTCCGCCTCGACACCGGCCGCCTTTCTCTTCGTGGGACCTCCCTCGCGCTCGTTTTCCGCTTGATGGCGTTGCCTACGAGGAGCCGCACCACCACCACTTTTCTTCCTGGGACAGACCACCACCTCGCCAATGGTTTGAGATCGATGATCCGGAGGATTTTCAACCTCGCACCTGTTGGGACGCTCCCCCACGTCGACCCCGTCGCGAGCCTTCTCAGTCGGAATTACCAAAGACCATGGCACTTTCCTTACGCCTCGCCGCATCCCATGAGGAGCTGCATGCACAGCTCTCACGCAGCCAAGGGCGTGCGTATCGTCCCACGCACATTCCCACTCCGAGCCAGACGTCGTCTCCACCACCTCAGCCACAAGTCTTCCGAGAGAGAGAGCGTGCTGCACCAGAACCCATTCACGTCTCCCTAACCGAGAAAGCCGAGCGAGCCAAAAGGCGATTATGTTTTTATTGTCCCGAAAATTGGGTACAGGGCCATGTGTGCCAAGTGAAGTTGCTTGCATACTATGGGGAGGACGACATGGATGATCCGCCGCGGGATGATGACCATGCTACCGACGAGGAGGCAGACGACGCACCACCCGAACCAAGAAAGGAAACTGAGGCGTCGAATGCTGACAAGAAGGCATTGAGCAATGAAGAGCATGGTGATTTTGAAGATTTGGAAACGGGTCAGAAGTATGAGGGAGGTCATGATGGTAACATTGGCCATTCTAGCAAGGATGATGCCTTGGATGCCGAGGAACGAAAACTGAAAAAGTTGGCTCTTCGTGCAAAATTTGATGCTGAATATAATCGTTCAGAGGTTGCCGATGGTGATGCTAATGACAAGAATGACACAAAGACTAGCCGTGGTCAAAGCAGTGTTGGGGGATTCTTTGACAAGTTAAAGGAGGAAGATGTTGGCCTTGATATATGTTGGAAGAGTGCTCTCAACATAGGGATCCACCTGCACCTTCTTTGGTTTGTGTTTGATCCAGGCGGGGGATATCTCACCACCGTTTCCATGTCGTTTTCCTTCGCTCCGGAGTTCGTGGTTCGTGGCAACATGGTACCCACCTTGAGGGCAAGGTGGATTTCAACCGGGGGAGAGTTGATACGATAGTATCTACTAATATGGGATAATATCTTTTATATTTATTTATTAGATTAGTATTAATCTTTATGCATATCTTTTCCTAATTGTGGTAGATATCTTAGGCCTATAAATACTAGTTTGTAATCTCATTATTATTCATTGAAGAAATAAGAATTATAATTTGGCTAGCCCTAGCTTCTCTCGCCTCACGCGAGTTCTATCGTTCCTTTGCTGCCGACGAGGACATCCCTCGCGTTCAGCCTCTTTATCCACCACCGATCTTCACGTCGAAGGCGCCGGGCTTTTATTTTCTCCGCCGACCTTGTGCGACAAGGCGCCGGGTCGTTCGTGTTCGTCGATCGACTCGTCGTCGATCGTTGTTAGGGTTTTTGATCCTAATTCTCTCTTCTCGCCTCACGCGAGTAACATCCACCGCTGCCGACGGAGAAAGACCTCCGCGTTCAGCCTTCCGCGCTGCCGACGGGATTGTTTCCCGCGTTCAGCTCTCGTACGCCGACGACCTTGTGCGACAAGGCGCCGGATTCTTGATAGAGGAAACAAGCTCTATCAACTGGTGCTTTCATTGAGAGCTCTCTCCTTGAGAGCTTTCATCGCCGAACTCATTCCATCGCCGAACTCACATCATCATCGAAGCCATTCACGCCGACAACAAATTTTTGTCCCTGGATTATTCACGCCGACAACACAGTTTTCATGGCTTTGAATTCATTCATGGCTTTGAATTCATTCATGGGAGGGGGTTTCATGTTTGCCGCTAATTCAGCCTCTTTCTCCACCGCCACGGCGTCGTAGGTTGCTACAGCAGCTAGAAAGGAAAAAAAAAAAAAAAAAAATTTCAGCGCTGAACTTCCTCTCGATCTCCGCAGCATCCACCACTATGGTTTTTCTACCACCACACGATCGTGATGCAGATTTTCAGTGGCCACGCCGAGGTGTTTTCGTTGGGAATAATGACCTTTTATATTCGGAAGCTGATGGGGTATAAATTCCGTATTGAATATAAGAAGGGCAGTACGAATAAGGCAGCGGATGCATTATCTCGCCGGGAGGAGTCTGAAACCATCGTCGGCGAACATTTTCACGATGACACCGCTGCGGTCACGGCTACGCTTGCTACACTATCACAACCTCTTCCTTCTATTCTTCATGAGCCGCGGGTGGAGACGTCGTTGCTTCCCGATCTCGTCGCGTTGCGGACGAAAATACTTGAGGGCACGGCACCACCACACCTCTCCTTTGCTGATGGCTTGATTTATTATGATCGCCGAATTCTACTTAGTCCGTCTTCGGAGTTTCGCAATCGCTTGTTGCATGAACATCATAGTACTCCCATGGCGGGTCATCCAGGTTTTGAGCGCACCTTCCGGCTTTTGTCTGCGGTTTCTATTGGCCGTCGATGCGCAAGGATGTGAAGAAGTTTGTCGAATCTTGCAATATCTGTCAATCGACTAAATATTCGACGCAGAAGCCGGCCAGCTTATTACAACCGCTTCCGATTCCATCTCAGGTTTAGGAGGACGTGTCCATGGATTTCATCGTGGGCTTGCCGCCTTCTCGGGGTTACACGGTGATTATGGTGGTTGTCGATCGGCTCTCAAAATATGCGCATTTCGCCCCATTGCCCACGCGTTTTGATGCTCTACGCGTGGCCCAATTGTTCATTAATACGGTCGTATGACATCATGGTTTTCCGAAGACATTGGTTTCTGATCGTGACTCGGTTTTCTTGAATGCAACATGGGAGGAGATGCTACGTCTTAGTGGCACCAAGTTGCAATTTTCTACTGCATATCATCCACAATCGGACGGTCAGACGGAGGTTCGTAATCGGGGGTTGGAACAATATTTGCGATCTTTTGCAGCGGATAAACCATCCACTTGGGGCAATTTTCTTCCATGGGCGGAATTAGCTCTAAATTGTTTTTATCATGCGGGTCTTGGCATGTCTCCTTATCAGGCATTGTATGGTCGCGAGCCGCCTTTGCTTGTCGCGGCTTCCCCGTCTCCATGAACTCCACCCAAGGTGGCTGACCTCATTATTCAGTGGGGCAAGTTGCTTACGTTGCTGCGGGAAAACTTGGCGAAGGCGCAACAACGTATGAGGGATGCTGCAAATAAACATCGCCGTCATGTAGAGTTTGACGTGGGTGATTTGGTTTGGTTGAAGCTCCAGCCTTATCGTCAACATTCGGTGGCAAAGCCATTGTCGGCCAAACTAGCTCGGCGGTTTTATGGTCCCTATGAGATTTTGGCCCGAGTCGGGCCTGTGGCGTATCGTTTGCAGTTACCGGAGGGCAGCCGCATTCACAACGTTTTTCATGTTAGTCTTCTGAAGGAATACGTGGCGGGCGAGGAGTTTGATAAGGTAGCTTTACCTACGGAATTTCACGGTGATCGTCCGGTGGTTCGTCCGTTGGGCATTATGGATTCCCGCGTTGTGTGGCAGGATGGTGAGGCGGTCGAGCAGTGGTTGATACGTTGGTCGGATGCGTCATCGCCGTCATGGGAGCCGGTCGAGGAATTCCGTCATCATTACCCTGATATTCCCTTTGAGGACAAGGTGGTGCTTAACGGAGGGGGAGTTGATACGACGACGACCGAGGCTGCAACGGAAGCCGAGAGTGCCGAGGAGGTGCATGGTACTGTTGATGAAACAAGCAATATTGACGACTGCGCAAGGGGTGTAGCGGCTTCTCCGATTTCGCTACGTCCGAGAGATAGAATTCTACCTCCGAAGAGATTCACTTCGTGAGCCTAAGGGGAGAGTAATATTTGTAATGACTTATTATTATTATTTAGCTTATTTGTAATTTCTTTAGTTATTTTTACTGTAATTGGGTCGAGCATATTATAAGCTACCAATTGTTAGGATCAAAAACCCTAACAACGATCGACGACGAGTCGATCGACGAACACGAACGATCCGGCGCCTTGTCGCACAAGGTCGGCAGAGAAAATAAAAGTCCGGCGCCTTCGACGTGAAAGTCGGCAGTGGATAAAGAGGCTGAACGCGAGGGATGTCCTCGTCGGCAGCAAAGGAACGATAGAACTCGCATGAGGCGAGAGAAGCTAGGGCTAGCCAAATTATAATTCTTATTTCTTCAATAAATAATAATGAGATTACAAACTAGTATTTATAGGCCTAAGATATCTACCACAATTAGGAAAAGATATGCATAAAGATTAATACTAATCTAATAAATAAATATAAAAGATATTATCCCATATTAGTAGATACTATCGTATCACACCACCTTCGCTCTTCCTCTTCATTGTCGATTCAAGCACCGGTGGAAGTCGAAGTATTCATCAATTTCCTTTACATTTTACATTTGAATCGTTCGAGAATTCAAAATTGTTTGGGGCCCTAGCTAACCCCTAGGTTGCCTTCTTACAGAAGTTTTGTGCTTCACTTTATTGTACCATCTAATTTCATTCATAGTCCTCGTCCCTTACCTTTTTTCAGTATTCTGGATTTTTAAATTAACTAAAATTAAGATCGGTCTATTGCTATACTCTGTTTTTGTCCCATTTTGATCCCTATATATATTCAATATGTGAAATACTCCCTCCGTCCCCCTTCAATTGTCCAGTTTGACTTATTGACTTTTTGGCACGTATTTCCACCGAGCCGGGAAACGAGTTATAAAATATAATTTTGAAGTATTGTTTCTTTTACGGGATACTATGAGTGTCATAGTATCCCGTAAAAGAAACAATACATCAAAATTATATTTTATAACTCGTTTCCCGGCTCGGTGGAAATACGTGCCAAAAAGTCAATAAGTCAAACTGGACAATTGAAGGGGGACGGAGGGAGTACTTCTATAAAATTTACAAAGGGGTCAAATGGAGATAAACAAAAAAAATATCTTTTATTATTGTAAAAAAATAATACTAAAATTACTAAAAATCCAAAAGATTTACATATACTTGGAACATCCAAATTAGTATTCCGTACTACAAAGGATGCATTGTACTCCATTCGTTCTAAATTAATAGCCCAGTATACCTTATTGATGATAAACTGTTTCACACTAGTAGTTATGTCTCTTAAAAAAAATGAATTAGCATTTTAATTAAGGCTTTAACTGGCCCACTTAGTCCGCTAAACTAAAAATCCTAAAATCCTCACCCTACACTCTTCTAAAAACACTAGTGAACCCTTCTCTTTTTTAACTAATCATAATCTCTTAAAAATCTGATGCCAAAAAGGAACAAAACTAGTGATATGAGATGAGGGAGAGTCGTACGAACTTATTTTGAAAAACAAAAAATGAAGATAATTATGGACTTAGAAACAAAATCTTGATCGCCTTATAAAAAAGAGAATATAAACCGCTTCTGGTGAACATAATTAATGGTGGGCTAATCAATCCTAAATCATGATGATTTGGTCCTTTGCACTTCCTAGATATGATGTGAATCCTAATTAATTACAACTACGATTTGCTATCTAATGACTAGTATAAAACCCTAAGAATGCAAAATCAATAAAACAATGTTACATATAGTCTCACAAAAATAATGGAAAGAAGAAATGTTGAAGAGAAATGGATAAAGCACTATAGCAGCAAGCATGAGATATTGCTTGTGGGTGAGGGAGATTTTTTCTCCTTCGCCGCGTGTTTAGCCGAAGCCTTCGGCAACGCTTCCAACATAACGGCGACCTCCCTCGACTGCGAATGTGAGCACAAATACACCGGCCGGTTTATATGCATGCCAAGAGAATTTAAATTAATTAGTTATATGAACTATATTCGTCTTGATCACTTCTCACATTAGGATTCGATCATTTCTTTATATATAAATTAATTTATTACTTATGTTTGGTGGGTGAATTGATAAGGATTGAGTCCTTATCAAACGACGATGAACGAGAAGTTCACGCCAGGAAGAACCGAAGGCAGACGCGAGATCGAGCTCGTCGTTCACGCCAAGAAGAACGATCAAACCCTTCTAGGGTTTGAAGAAAAATAAAACTTGTGCAAGAAAATAAATGGACGAAAGTAAAAGAAAGATAACTTTGATTTGATTAATTCTTGATTATCCCATATTCTCCTAATAACACTCTATTTATAATGCTAAAACCCTAAACAAATATGGAAAAGATATACTATAATCTAAACAATAAATATAAAGGATAATCTCTAATAATACGAGATATATATGAGATATTCTCGTATCAACTCCCCCACGGTTGGATTCCACCTTGTCCTCAAGGTGGGTACCACGTTGCAACGAACAACTTACATCGTGGCTTATTGAAACAAAGTGATAACCGCGGTGAGATATCCCCTCCCGGATCAAAAACACACACAACACTCCCAATAATGTTGATACGAGTATACTGCGAGTGAATGCACTGATCGAATCCAGGATAGAATGAAGGCTTTGAACTTGAAGAGGTATGAGTGTAGGGAACATTATACCAGTAGTCGACGAATGAGTGGCGCTTCATGTGTTTTTGCATGAACTGGTGGTCTGGTATCATTGCTTGCCACACGAGCTGGACACGTGAGAGGGGTTTGAGGGGCAGCCACGTTAATATCTCCGTCCCAACTTCCACCGGCAAAATTGGTGTTGCTCTACATCTCTCTTTCCCCCCGAAGTCGATACTGTCCTCGTCACTTTGTTCCCAGTCCTGGAGAGACTGAGCCTTTTCACCTTCACCAATGCTCTCCTCAGATACTTCTTCTTCCGCCGTTGCCATAAGCGAGACCCCATTATCCCAAGCAAATGCGGCATCGCCGCCGACCTCCAGCACGAAATCCAACTGCGGCTGCTCGGAAAGAGGAAGGGTTGTGCCGCCAGACACGTAGTAGTCGGTGTAGTAGCCGTGGCTCCCTCTGAATACGGCAGCGGCTGCTGCTGCTGCGGCGGTGGCGGTGGATCTGGCGGCCCCGAAGTCGAAGCCGGCGATGGATGGAAGTGCGGCGGTGGTGGTGAGTCCCACCAAAAACAAGGCGCAGGGGCATCCCACGACGATGGTGGCGCATCCCACAACGATGGTTGTGGCATCGTAAACGTGCAGTTGGTGGCAGGTGAGTGGACGATGGCCGCATCCGGTGAGAATCATGGAATTGGTAGGTCCCACGATGTAGTAGGGCGGTTGGCGGCGCTGATCGAAGGAAACCCTGATGATGGACCGACCCATTCAGTCAGGCCCGGCGGGGCGAAGGGTGTCGACGTTGTGGGTGGGAGATGAGGGATCGAGACTGTGACAGTGGGCGGAGCTACGGACTCCGTGTACCAGGCGGAGGTTTGCCAAGACCGAGGCATCCCGTACTGGGGAGCGGGCTCAGGTCGTGGCGGGGATGGCTGTGTTGCCCAGCGACGCTCCGACGCGTCGAGGCGTGCTTCCATACGTTGCAGCATGGAGAGGAGAGAGTCCATGGTGGTGGGTGCGGCAGCGAAGGAAGGTGACATGGTATTGGACGTAGAATAACTCCCCATGGTTGATTCCGACCTGCTGGTGTTGGTATGCGCAGCGGCAGCCATGAAGTTCACGAGTCAGAGGCGGCGGCGGGAGATTTCACTCTCAATGAAAGCACCAATTGATAAGGATTGAGTCCTTATCAAATGACGATGAACGAGAAGTTCACGCCAGGAAGAACCGAAGGCAGACGCGAGATCGAGCTCGTCGTTCACGCCAAGAAGAACGATCAAACCCTTCTAGGGTTTGAAGAAAAATAAAACTTGTGCAAGAAAATAAATGGACGAAAGTAAAAGAAAGATAACTTTGATTTGATTAATTCTTGATTATCCCATATTCTCCTAATAACACTCTATTTATAATGCTAAAACCCTAAACAAATATGGAAAAGATATACTATAATCTAAACAATAAATATAAATGATAATCTCTAATAATACGAGATATATATGAGATATTCTCGTATCATGAATGCAGATATGTTGCAGATGAAGCATCCAAGTGCGGAGGCCAGGCTCGAACTGCTCAAGGTGAAAGGCGCTGCCGTCATGCACGACGTCGACGCCTCCACCATGAGAAATCACCCTACCCTAAGCCGCACCAAATTCGATAGAATCGTCTTTAATTTTCCCCGTGTTTAGCGAACATGACTCCTAAACACATATCATATTTCGTGAGTCCATAATTAAACACTTAATATTAATCTCTCTTTACACAAGAAGAACTGACGATGAATTAATGTAAAAACTATATATATATACATATATATATATATATAGGGGTGGGTTATATGCGAAACAAATCTCCTTGTGTTAACTAGGAATGAATAGAGACCATTGATTTTAAAATAATCGTATGGTGAAGATTAAAGAGGAGGTTATAGTTAGATTTGTTGTTTTGCCATCTATCCACTTTCCGAAAAATCTAGCGACTAATTAGGAGATCTAAAAATTAATCCCATATCTATTTTTCAACATTTGTTATAAATTAATATAGCAAATTTTCACCAACAACTAACAAATGCAATGTAATATGACACATCAATTTCACAAAAAAGATTACATGTGGTGCACAAATATATACGTCAACATATGAAATAATTTATGAGATAATATGCAACAATATATATGCTTTAAAGCAACAACTAAACATAATAAAAAAAATATTATAATATGCAATGGGATCATGTGCAATAATTAATGTCATAATATGCAATGAAATATAATCTAATGAGCAACAACATAAATAAATTATTTATGCAGTACATCATATGCAAAAAAAATCATTCTAATAAACAATGTTATGATATGCAATGAAATATGATCTAATGATTAATAAGTAATAACATAAATAAATTATTTATATGCAATAAAACGTATTCTAATAAACAATAATAAAAATGAAACTTTTAACAATTGTATATGCAATAAAAAGTGCTCTTTTAAGCAACAGAAAAAAATGACTCATGTTAATGATGATTGGTATGAATTGTAATGCTCATAAAAGGAAAGAAAAAAAAAGATGAATATATATAATTTAAATTATTGAGTCACACAAAATAAATTAATTGCAATGGGTTAGGAAACCGCCGAGATTTTTTTTATTATTAAACAACTTAAAAATGCATTAGCTCCACAAATTAAGGGTGCAGTTACAAATTCATATAAATATTCTAATTTATCGTTATTAATTTAAAATATCTAAAATATATATTACACATCAGCATTAATCTAACCGTAAATCTATTTAAATAGACGTCTAAGATTTATTCCTAGTTAACACAGGGGGATTCATTTCTATATGATCTCCATCATATATATATATATATATATATATATATATATATATATATATAGAGGTTGAATCATGTATTAATGAATACCCACGTGTTAAATAGGAATAAATCTCATCCATCCATTTTGAAAAATCAATGGCTATCGTCCATGGGAAATTAAAACACAAATTTGGCAGTTACAAAGTATAGGGATATAATAGTCATACGGATAATATATTAATCTTCCAATATCCCTACAATTATGCGATTTATCCATGAAACCGTTTCTCTCTCTTAATATGGTTTCCTATATATTGGAAATATTTTCTTCTTCTTCAAAATATTCTTTCAAAATGTCTATCGGTAAAGTAATGTAGTATGGAATAATATAATGACCTTAAGTATGATTTTATATAGGTTTAGTATTAAGCGTACAATTGCAATATTAAGCATGATTTAATATGATATTAAGTATAAGCATGATTTTATATAATATTAAGCATACAAATTTGCATTGTTAAGCATGATTTTATGTAATATTAAGCATAAGCATAATTTTATCTAGTAGCATGATTTTATATAGTATTAAGCATATAAATTTGCATTGTTAAGCATGATTTTAAATAGTAATAAGCATATAAATTTGCAACTGTTAATCATGGTTTTATCTAATATTATACATACAAATGTGTAATATTAAGCATATTTTATGTAGTATTAAGCATATAAATTTGTATTGTTAAGCATGATTTTATCCAGAATTATCCATATAATTTTTACATAAAAAAACAAATAATTTAAAAATAAAAATAAAAATGCATTCGTCTTTGTGAAGTCCTCTTCCGCTGCTATAGAAAAATTCTAGAACTTGATATATCAAAACCCATTTCGAATCGAAACTCATCAATATGAGATGATGAATATTGTTCTTAAATTTGAATCACACGTAACTTTTGTGGTTCATTTGATTTCGACTAAAACTGAAATATACAAAATATATAAATACTGAAATTACCTCAGAATCTACTCAAAAGATTGATACAGATTTCCAGAAATTAAGTGGTTGAAATTGTCGATGAAAGCACAAAAAATTATGTGCTTCCACATTCAATATTAGTCGCAGATTCAAAGCGTGATTCTCGCATCAACCAAAACGGCACTACATTGTAAATGTATAAACTATAGATATTACCCTTATTGATATTTAATTTATGCTTAAAGCTGTTTTTCTAATCATATCTTGACCGCTAATTACACTTGTGTCTACAGCTGTGATTCATTCCTATTTAATATAGGAGAATTCTTTAACACAGGATTCATACCCTATATATATATATATATATAGAGGCTTCATCAAGGCGTAGTTCGAGGGTTCTTGCACAGAATGCTAATGAGATGGTGGCAGAGAAAGGGGAGGTGCACATCACGCACAAGACTGCTTATCCATTTTCTCAGTGGGAGATTGAGAAATTAGGGCAAGAAGCAGGATTTGTTTTAAAAGAGAACCCATTCTTCTACTTATGGGAATACCCTGGTTACACTAATAAGAAAGGAAGTGGTCTCTACTGCAACCAGCCTTTCCCTGTTGGAGATTGCCGTACTTACAAGTTCGCTAAACCCTAGTTTCTTTTCATAGAGTATTTCTCTAGAACCTTCCAGGATGATTCTAGATGCATTTATGCATTACTAAATGAAGTAATTACGCTTACATCGTGGATTAAAATAATGTTACGCGTCACAGCCTTAATAAACTATTATAACTAACCATGGGTGACTAATTCCAAGCGCCAAACTATATATTAAAAAAATGATCTGTACCCAGAAAAAGTAACAGGCTTTACATGGAATATCCAAAAGTACACTATGTATACTTTAGAGTTTTGAGTGCCCGCAAACAAAAATTAATAAAATATACGTATGATTAATTCCTTACGACGTACGCGTGTCTTAACTCGCTCGTTTTTCTCTACAAATTCTTTTAATTTCCATCTCTATAAAGCAAACGTTCGCTCTCCTCTCCTTCAACAACTTCACCAAATCATCAAAACTCAAATACACATACACAAACACAAAATAATTTATATTTCTTCAGATTGTTCCATCTTCACACCTCACCAACATGATTGCGGTAAGTCGTCATTTAAAGAAACTCAATTAATTGATTAAACTTTGTGCTACAGTTTGTAATTTTTTTTTATTTTTTTATTTTTGTACTAAAATTCAGCAAAGGATTGAAATCGAGTTCCCATTGAGGGACGAGAGAAGTAGAACTCGAGCCATGAGAAAAGCAGCAGAGACTAATGGTACGAATCTTTTAATTCTATAATTAAATAAATCATTTTACAAAGTAATTTGCAATGTTTGATGAATTGATATTGGAACTGTGGTGCAGGGGTGATGAGAGTTGAGGTTGTAAGAGAGAGAAACCTATTGGTGGTGAGTGGGGTAGGCGTTGACTGCGTTGACTTGACCAACTCGCTCAGAAAGAAATTCGGCTTCGCTCGCATAGTAAGCGTTAGAAGCATAAATTCAGAATCAACAACGGCAGAAGCGGGTTTCGGACAACACGACTTTCAGCAGCGACCAATCTACAGTTATAATCCTACACCATATTACTACCAACCCACGTCCACGAATATCGCGAGACCGGTTCAGGATCTTGACCCGCCAATGTGCTCCATTATGTGACAGTGACAGTGACATCATCATCCAATTTTCATATTTAATTTCTCTGCATGGGTTGCTGCAACCTGCAACTTGCTATATGTATATATAGTTCTTTGTCTTCTTCTTTCAACACAAATACTTGAAAAAAAATACTTGAAAACAAAAAAAAACACAAGAGAGTGAGATCAATGTACATTTTGTTTTGGAATATCTTGATATGCACCATGTAAATTTTGTTTGAAACACACCTTATCTATATCATATTATAAAATAGCCTTGTTTTACAAAATTTGAATTGACTATGATGTCCCTATTATATTTAAAATTTTAAGGGCATTAATGTAAACTAATACTTCCTCTGTTTCAAGATTGTTGACACGTTTCTTTTCCTTTCTTTTTGGCACACATTTTCACACTTCTCGATTATGGATTTTAAAATAAATTTTTGAAGTATTTTTTCTTTTACGAGATACTACGTGTGTCGTAGTATCCCGTAAATAAAAAAATACTTCAAAAAATTATTTTAAAATCAATCATCGAGAAGCATGGAAATGTGTGCCAAAAAGAAAGGAAAAGAAACGTGTCAACAATCTTGAAACAGAGGAAGTAATAGATATATGATAAACTTAATAATTACTTTTATGATTATATAGTATTGTAGTCATATTATAAGTCTCCCTCCTTAATTAAACAAATTAATTAATATTAGTAAATAACGATGTAATATGATAAGTTGATAACTCCTACCTGTTATAGAGTTGTACGATATTTTTACAAGCTTTCTGAGTTAATGAAGTAATAGTGTATTATTTGAATAATAATCTATATTTCATCAACTACAAAGGAAAAGAAAAAGAAAAAAAAAATCACTAATTTTTCTTTAGTAAAAAGCTCTGAAATCCTCACAAACAAAAAGAAAAAAGATTCATGTGATTCTTTGTTGAATTTGATTAGTGAGTAATGCTTCAATGCTCATCATGGGCATGCTTAATGTGTCCACGGGTAACGTGACAATGATATAAATAAAAATAATAATAAAAAATCTACCGAAAATAATTAAACCTTATTATAAAAAACTAAACTCTAACTTAAAAAACTAAATCCTTGCTAGAAAAATTGCCGACGGTGGACGGTACTGGAACGAGTCTGTTTGACTAATTGCATCCTCCTTTTTAATTGAAACTCAATAATTAGGTTAGATTTTTTATTGTCAAAATTGTTCTATTGAAATAATTTATTACAAGTGTTATATGGTAAATTAAATTAAAAATATTAGTAATTATTTTGTATTTTAAACGATTCATTTTGGATGTGTGAAAGAAAATAGACTAAGAACTTATGGGAAGTTGAGAAAGTTCATATATTTTATCAACCAGACGACATCATGTGCTTTAGGATACTTAATTGCTTTACATTGAAAGTATATAATGTGATAATGAACAGTATATTATTTAAATAAAACATCCTAATTAAACAATGTCAGATAACTTAAATTAAAAGTAAGTTATTTGAGTTACGATCAATTACAAAAAAAATAGTGATACAAGTTTTAATAAAATGTTAGATTGTGTGGTATAATGATAACTAAGTAGATTTAATATAAAATAAAGATAAAGTCATAAGGTGGGGTATAATGTCCGAAAAAAGAAAGTACAAATTATTTCTGGACATACCGAAAATAAAATTTGTACAAAAAGATAGATGATAGAAGAAGTATTATAATAATGATAATAATAATAATGGGAATAATTATTATTATTTGTAAGTCCCGATAAGTAGATATTGGTGTATGAGGGGGGGGGGGAATACGCCAATTAGCCAACGGTTTTGAATTTTCAAAACAATTTGATCTGAACTGAGTCGTCACTCAAGTTTATCAGAGCAGCTCAGTTTTTCCAGCTCAATCAGTAAACTGTTGAGCTTGCAAAACTAATCTGCGTGCGGAAGTTTGGTGGAAAGGTTGGCTACAGTTTTCAGAGACAGTTTTCAGAGACAGTTTTCAAAGACAGTTCTCAGAAACAGTTTTCAAAGACAGTACACATGCAAGACAGGTTACAAACGTGCAGGTTGTGAGCATGCAAACTGTGTGAAAACAGATAATAAGAACAGAGAAACACGAGGAGTTTTTATCGTGGTTCGGAGTAAGCAGCTCCTACGTCCACGCCAGATCCCGTCGAATCTGTGATCCCTTAACTAGAGATTTTTCACTCCTTTTGACACTGGTGGAGGTCCAGTCTAAATTCAAGTCTTTCTTCTAGACTGAATCTAGCACGTTTCTAGAGTCGCGTCTCTTCTAACTTACATACAACTTTGCATACAGACTTACTAACACTAAATGACTAGTGCTACTATCCAAACTTGAAAGCTTTAACTAGCTGTCGACGTAAGGAATACAACTTGATCAACTACACTAGTATTTCTACTTTAATGGTAGTGAGAGTGTGTGATGTGTTCTAGTAAGACTGATTCCAGATAGATAAGAAATCTACAATGATCAACACTTGGGAAAACTCTAGTAATTTCAAGTGTTGATTTGAGTGTTTTCAGCTTGAGATTTCTGCAGCGTTTTTGCTTGAATATTGATTTTCCCGTATTTCAATCTGGAATATGTTGAGGTATTTATAGAGAAGCGTTTGAAATAGAGCCGTTGGAAGTGTGTCAGGATTTGCAGATTCCGTACACTGACACAATTCTTGTCGTTGAGTGAGAGCAGGTTTCATCACCATAGCTCAGGTTGGCCTTCACAGGTTGCGCTTCCTATACCTCGAACAGTCTTCGATCTTCTGTAACCTTCGCGTGAGATCTTCGAGTATTGTAGGGGCAGGTTACATAGACAGGTTATATAATGAAACAGTGTGACAGGTTTGAGTAGACTAGGTACAAGGTTGCACTACCAACCTTGACCTTTACATAGCAACCTGTCCGGTTTAGACGACTGATTCTGAACAAGGAGATCAGCCTGTTCCAATAAAGAAAAACATATATCTAAGTGTGGTTTCTAATAACATTATCAAAACTAAGTTTCAAAGGGTTCCCAACATTATTTGATTTATTATTATTATTATTATTATTATAAAAAATGCTCTCCCTATCAATTAACATATCCACCACTGATGTGGTTGCACAATGTTTACTTTTTTAATAGGATTTAGATTTTCTTAGCATGATTTAATTATAAATACATGTATTTTTTTGTATATTTCTCAATATGCGATATTATATGATTCATTCGTGGATATGACAAATGTGGATATGACAAATGTGTCTATAGTGGGAAGGCGGAGCATTTCTCCCTAAGATAATATATGTATCTCTCGCACTCTCATCCTCAATTATCACCATCCTTTTTCCTCAATTGGTTGGAGTTGGGGTTTAGAATATAAGTTTGGTTTTAAGGATTCAAATATTACGTATATGAAGAACAAATAATAAATTGATCAACTCATGACATATTTTAAATATGTAATTATTTTCACATAAAATAATATATTTAACTTAGTATGTTTTTAGAAGAAAAGAAAAATTACACTCATGTGCATTTACAATTAAATAAAGTATTAATTATGTTCTTCGCCGAAGAATATAAATTTTACTCCGTAGAAGTTAAGAGGTTACTCCTTCATTAAAATCTTTCTTTTTCATATTCTAGGAAGCATGCTATAATTTTCTGGGAATTTGAAAAGATTGAAAATAATTAAGCAGCATATTGTGATTAGAATGTAAAAAATGCACCACACCATGTCCATAAATGTTGCTACGAGAAATGCTATAAGAAAGTTGCTCAGAGAACACATAGATAACTTAAAAAATATATATATATAATGCAAATGATAATATTTTCACAAAGATATATTTTAAAATTTATTATATACAAATATAAATACTCGGTATTAAATAACTCTAAATATTATACAGGAGATTATAAGTTATATTAAAAGATGTTTAGTGGATACAGTTTTTATCACAACACGCTCACAAGTTGGGTATAAACTATCAAAAATATTCCTTCCTATTAGTGCACAATTATTTTGCATTATAATATTATTCTTTTTTATTACGTTTTAATCTTCAATTATCTAATGATATGTAAGTAAATAATGTTATAACGTATATGTTACATGTAATCTCTTTCTTTGAAATGCAAAGTTCTTAATTGTGGCGGATAAATTTACGCAATATTTCAATCAAAAATTATTATTAAAGAGAAAAACTTTAAAAAAATATTAATAATAGTGAATAGTAAAAAGTAAACTGCCTGCAATGCACGTGATCCCTGCTAGTTTAAATAAAATAATTGTAAATTTTGACCTACTACTATATCAGCAATTCATTCAGCATACATATATGTTTCGTTTATTAGCATACAAGAAACTATAACTATAGTTTATATATATGCTCCATACGATACCAATTTATGCTCCATAAGATACCAATTAATGCACGATGAATATTGAGTAGAGAGAGATAGAAATGAAAGAATTAGGAACATAAAATGGTTTATTTATGTGTGAATACCCAAAAATAGCCAAAATGATAAAACAAAAGTTAATTTTAACCAACTATAAAAAATAGCCTAATTCTAGCCACTTTACACATTTTATGATATTTATGCCCTTCTACACTAATAATAGTTAATTTAACATATGCAAAATTCTTTTATGTTTTACCATGCCTAACCGCAGACGCATTGAGAACACAGAGCGATGAAGAATTTCCGGCGACTTCCATGCTCGGCGTTTTAAAATTCCCGTGACAAAACCTTCGTCATCTAATTCTCAGCCGTAGAAAGCGAATTCGGCAAATGCCCCATCAATGAGTTCGAGCTCACATCCAAAACCTCTATATCCGTCCACATATATTCCGACTCTCAGCCGGTGAGTTTGTTGTTGAGGAAGATGATCTCTCTCACTCCGCTGTACCCCAAGCTAAACGGAATCACGCCGGTGAATCTGTTGTTAGCTAGATTGATCGCGGATGCCAGCGACTTCCCGAGGTTTGCCAGGATTTCACCGTCGAAGAGTTTGTGTTTCACTCGTGTGCACGAACTCACTTATTTTCTTCGTGTTCGTATGTACGATCAGTCTTCAAGCCCGTTTTGCTCGTGTTCGTGTGCACGAACATGCCAGTTTTCTTCGTGTCCGTGCACATGACCACACTCATTTCGCTCGTGTTCGTGTTCGTGTGCATGGCGGATCTTCTTCTCCGATTTACTACAGAGGTTGCAGGCATGATATACGCTGCACCGAGGACGGCTGCGGCGGCGCTGAAAGAGAGAGAAAGAGAGAGGAGAGAGGTCATTGACTTGAAATCGCATCTTCAAAGCCCAATGAACGTAACTCATAAGGTTTGAGACCCATCCATCTCTATTTCTCTACCTCCCACCACGAACTGAAGAGAAGTGTATGTATGATTGTATTTTTTTCTTCGAATTCAATGATCGGTTAATAGGGAAGAAGTTGGCACCTGCGGCGACGGCGAAGGCTCCGGGCAGCCGGTTGGAGAAGATAGAAAAGATAGAGAGAGAAAGGGGGTGAGGATGAGGATGAGGATGAGGATGAGGTTGATGCTGGAGGATAGAAATTAGATTAGGTAAAAAAAATTATTAATTAAATTTCAATAAGGGTATTAGTATCATTTTGAACAAAAAATGGCTAAAATTAAAATATTTACTTATTGGTGGCTAAAATAAACTTTTACTTTATCAAAAATGCTATATAAGGGTTTGTCACTTTATTTATTGTGATATAGTTAAATCCCTTAATTGTAGGGCTACAATAGGCTTAGACAATATTACCCTTTAACTACACATTTAAACATTTATTCCTTCTCATGCATTATTTAGTTTTTTCATCTACAGCCCTTAATTTAGAAAAAATGGATGGATCAAATTTGTTCCTATTTCTCACATAGGGAATTATTTGCATGTGAACCTACCCTATAGATTAGAATATATATATATATATAGGGGTAGGATTTTATGGGTACCACTATCAATCTTGAGAACTAGGAACCAATCATGACCCATCATCCTATACTAATCAATGGTTGAGATTTGATCCTATACATATGGTACGCCTGCTTAGTTTTTTTTTTTTACTTTTAATGCTTATGAGGTCATTTTTGGAAGCTTTGATTTATGGGGATCCTATTATTCCGGGATTAATGCCCCACGTTCTCTGCAAATATTCAACACAATATTTATCGATTTCTCAAATACGCTTTGCCAGATGACGGAAACAAAAATCTCAAAAAAAAAATTCACAGTATCAATTTTGATTTCAATTTGCTACTTCCGGAATGCCGTAACTTCTTTCCCTCAGCTTGCAAGTGTTGCCATTAAGTCAATTGGTGTCGACGTGTCATCGTCCTTGAAGGACCGATACCTAGCAATTGAATCTATCTGTGACTTGATACATCGAACTGAAAATAAAAAGAAAACGAATTATCATTTTGTGTGTGTATTTTTTTTTTCATGCTTTGTATTGCAAATTCTAATGCTTATTTATAATTCTAATTTAAGCATACGCCATGGTCTATTTAAATAATTACCTATTATTTATATATGTTGTTGTATTTTCTTATATATGTAATTATACTTTATTGCAAATAATGATTTTTTAGATATAAAATTATGCGATCGATGCTCAAAAGAAAAACATGTCAATATTACAAGTTCAACGTCCATAACTAAAAGTATATTTTAATGCTTAAACAGTTATTATAGTATGCTTAAAAGTGTATTTATAGTTTAGAATTCAAGGTTCATATATCTTAAATGATGTTGGTCCTAGAAAGAGTAATTTGGTGTATGAGAGGAGGGGGAATACATCAATTGCCAACAGTTTTGACTTTAAAAAAAAAATCTATAACCAGATTGACTTGTCGGGTCAACTAGTATCAGAAGAGGACGATTTGTTCAACAGTGATAGGTTCACTGTTGAGCTTAACAGATCGTATGTGCAGTGCGGAAGTTGGTGAGTGAGTTTTGGCTACTCTTTGAAAATCTTTTCTTCAATTGTATTCAACAGATTAAGCAAAGAAGTAGTATGAAGATGAATGCAAGTTAGCGACTGAAGTAAGATCAACTGTAAATAAAGTAGAGAGAGAGAGATAATCAATTTTAGCGTGGTTCGGGTAATCGTCCCTACATCCATGTCAGCTACCGCCGTAGCTAAAATTCCTTACTTCATCTTCTTCTTTATACTGACTGAGAATCAGTTTCAGTCTCGGTCTAACCTTGACGAAAACTAAATACGAGTTTTGGGTCGTGACCCTTACAATCTTCTCTTAATTTAGAGATTACAAACCTTTAACAAACCAGACCTCTAAACTGCTAAGTTAATCCAAACCTAACAACTGAGAGATCTAACAATCTTTCTAACACTTTTAGACTAAGTGAAGAAATAAAGATGTTCTCAAGCAGTAATGAATACTTAAGAACAGAGGATTCCAGAATCAGAAATCCTGAGAACTTAACACTTGGGAAATCATCTTGTTTCGAGTGCTAAGTTGAACTTTGATCGATCGAGATTTCTGCAGAGTTTTGGCTTTGATAATGAATTTCCCGTAAGGATTCTGGAATGAGGCTTGAAGTATTTATAGGCTTCGAATTTGAATTATAGCCGTTGGAAAAGTCAGTGATGGCAGAGAGGCCATACTGCTGACTCACTTCTAGCCGTTGGAAGATTTCATCCTAGCTGGCAACATGTACCAGAGAACAGGTCATCTTGATTCATGTAGGTGAATCTGCTTGACCTTCGAACTGTAGAACTCCAGCGATCTTGAAGTCTTCAAGGCAGGGCAGCTGGACTTCTGAGACAAGTTGACTTAAGAACAACAGGTTAGGTCGATCTCTATAGGTCAGATCGTTGAACACGATCTTACCTTTACAAGGTGATCAACCTGTTACAGACAGATAGTAGTACTGACCTGTAGGAGACAGGGCATGTCGTTCTAATCAACCTAAACTCTAAGAGAGTAAAATAAAACTAAGTGTGGTTTCGAAGAACATCATCAAAATCAACTACAAAGGGTTTCCAACAATTTCTCCCTTTTTGATGATGTCGAAACCCAACACTTTACAGAATGATCCTATAATCGATAAATCAATGAATAGATAGCAAGTTATAAGATCACAATAAATTAAATAAGATAAGAAAAGTAGTAAAGGCATTAGCCTGGACAAAGAAGTATTGTCATCAGGGCAAAGGTGATCTCGTTTTCATTAAGGTATCAGAGTATATGATAAGTACAAGTATTACAGCTCGATACATCAAACAAATAAAATGAAAGACATATCATCTCCTAAACCTCCTCTTTGAAGCTACATCTTCCATCTTCTTCTCATTGGAGACAAGATTCACACTTGTATAAATACCATCTCGAATGCACTTGAAGGCTCACTGTCTCCAATGGGTACATTGAAATGGTTGGCAGTGGCAATCACATAGTTGTTGATCTTGGTGCGATCTGCATGCTTTCCATCCGACAGCAGTGGATGAGAGAATTTTTTTTGGCAGGGGCCTAAATTTGAATGCCAGCAAGATCAGCACGATTGCACACTCTCAAAATAAATTCTCGGTCAGGGTGATCTTTGATATATAGGGAGAAAACAGATTCAGTGTCACCCTGTCGCTCTTCAATGCCCAAGAAATAGTGCTCCATGATGAAGCAGCTATTGAGGTCTCTCCACCAGATGGCGTCTTCATCATCAAGCCATGAGATCGCAGATTAAGCTTGAAGGTTAACGTCCTGGTACGCTCTGCCCAAGCATTCATTTCTTTCACCCTCCTGGCTTGATCTGCTTGCTCCTTGGTGAATTTATGAACTAACTCCGGATTTGATACATCATCTATGGAGTAGACTTGGGAAAGCATTTGTGACACCATGAAGGAGTGAGCAGCTTCAGCATTCTTGGATGCATCCCCGTTAACCTATTTTCGAGGGGCAACAGATGAAGAGGGGCGGACAACAGGTTCAAAGACAGGAGGCTCTATTGATTTGTCCGCAGCAGGTAGCTTTTTCTTCAGAATGCATTTCCCTTTCTTCCCTTCTCCTTTTTTGACATCATGAAATAGGGTCTTGATCGCAGTGTTAAGGGAGGCATTCTCAGTCTTCAACTTCTCCATCTCTGCAGATGCATTTTTCTTGAACTGGAGCAGGGCAGTGATGTTCTGTTGAATTTCATCCACAGTTGAATTTGAGGTAGATGCAGATTGGGTGACCCGGCCTACAAGGTTGGAATGAATATCTTCAATTTTAATACACATGTCCTGCAGTCTGTTGACTTCACTAAGAGTGGCTAAGCTGTGATCTTTGATCTGTTAAGGAAACAGGTTGGAAAGATGAGCGCTGAGCTATTTCTCAACAAAATCACCCATCTGTGCTTCCACAAACTCCTTCGTAATTTCCTTTAGTTCACCCTCTTTGAAGGCCGTAAGACGAGCAGAAATTTGATCCTTGGCCTTGGAAAGAATGCCAATTTCTTGTATTTCCACCACATCCCCGATGGATTTTACAGGATTGGAGACATTGGTGTAGAATGTAGTGAGCTGATCGAAAGACTCGATGAACTCATCACATTGCCTCTTAGTTGAATTTTGAGAAAGTTGATCTGTTGCTGAAGTTGTTTGATCACCTCTTCTTAAAATAGCTTCAGTGCATCAGATTCAGATTTTAGTGCACCCACAGAGAATTCTTCAAGTTGTTTGTTGACTAAGGAGTGGACGAGAGACTTGTCTTCCCCTTGGAAAGAGACGGGCCGGTGGATGAGGATGATGCAAAGTCGGCCGATTGGAACACATGGCCACGTGGGGCGGTTCCTTGAGTGTAAATCTCTTCCTCAGGTTCGGTGAAGCGAGAGCGCAGATTGCGTAGGTGGAAACCTAGAGTCCAGATCAGTTATTTATCTGGTTCCTCTATTTTCTCTTCTTCAGTTCTGGTCTGCTCTGCTTGAGATTGCTCCGCCTCATTACCGATAGGTGGAGGGGATGAAGGAGATAGAGCAGATTGTCCTAGATCGGTCTGTTCCTCCTCAGATCTAGTACTAGTTGCAGGTTTAGGTTCAGGTTGAGGAGGGGATCTGATGATAGGAGAACGAGAGCCTCCTAGATCACAGGCCGTGTTATACAGGTTAACATCACTTGCATACACAAATTTGAGGTCAATCTGTAGAGATTTCACTTCCTTGATCATCCTGCTTAAAATAAGGAGTTGAAAGTTAGTGCGGGCATTAGGAACGGAGAAGAATCCGAATTCTTCTTCCAAACTAGATTCCTCTAGCTTGAGAACTTCAAGAGGATGTTCCTGCAAAACAGATTCAAGGACATAGTATGAACTGCCCTTTACGTCCAGGTAGAACTGGAGTCTGTATGCTAGTTGTTCTGTTTCCGGCGTGAGCTCGATGCCGGAAAGAGAGGTGTGCACTTTCACTTCTATTGCAGATCGCATTGAAGAAAGAATGGTGTTTGCTTGTGAGTGCAGCAGGTTGGCTTCCTCTTCCTTGGAGAGAGGATGAGATTCTGGAGAGGCGGGAGAAGATTAAATCACTGGAGAACGAACGGGGAAGGGTGTTCGTTCTGGAGAGGCAGCGTGAGATGCCGATGATTCACAGGCTAGAGATGGGGTACGATCTACCTCATGCATCTCATCCCTCAATTGACATCTAACAGGTTTGATGGGATCAGGTTCAGTACTGAGCTTTTTAGCCACCTTCTTCCCTTTTCTAGCAGGTTCGGCATTTTTCCGTTGCCCACCAACTGCCTCTACAGCTTCAGGTTCCTTCCTTGGAGGTTCAGTCCAAGCTGGATCTGTCCGTCTCATCCTCAAGAAGTACGGACGGTAGGCAACAGGTCCAGTCCAATATAGATTGTTGGAGATTCCAAGGGCTTTCTCGATCTGTGCCCTGTTCTTTGGAATGGAGATGGTGTCGTCGAATTTTGCACTACCAGACCAGTTGCGATCCGAGAAGTGTTGGATCAGCATCAGGCAAACTTTGGTGCATAGCTTGAGGGCCTTGGACATGGTGACGTTGACGATCTATCCATCAACAAATACAGTGGTTATCTTGGCAGCCTCCTAGGAGAGACATGAGAGGAGAAGGCGAGGCCAATTCACATCCAGTTTCAAAATCACAGCCACCATGATCTGAAACTTCTGTGGTGTAACAGTTTCGAACGATCTCTGATGAGAAAGAAAGACTTTCTGCACGTAGTCACAAAGAATTCGGAATTCAGGTTGTAGATAGTGGAGAGGGAATGCATTGGGGGTAAAAACAGGTTCACCCATAGTTATCTCCCTGAAGATTCTCTGCTTTTCTTCAAGGGTAATATCGTCCAACAACACTGAACCTGTATCCTGCAGGTTGAATATTCGGACGATAAGTTGAAGGATGTTAACTGGACACCGCTGGAGGGAGTAGAGATGTGGACGGTGATGTTTTCCAGTCGATCGGCCTTCCTCCAGTTGTAGTAGAAATTTGCGACATGTTTTGGAAGCAAAACCCTTGGTTTTGCCGAGATGGTGTTATAGAATCTGGGGCAATCTTTCACAGTGGCAAGAATGTTGTCAAGGCCGGAGAACCCAAAATTGTCAAAAATGGCGTAGGGTTCCGCCTTCACGTTCGCCTGAATAATGGCAATTTGGTCTTCCGAGGACATGGGTGCCTGCCCAAAACTCGAGGGTTTTTTAGCCATTGTAAAAATTGTAGATTTAAAAAGGAAAATTTAGGATTTGTGTTTTGAAAAACTTGAGAAATTTTAGAAAAAAATGGCAAAGTTGAGTTGGAAAAAACGAAGTAATGGAGGGGGTGGTTGATAGAGAGGTATATATATAAAATAATAAATGGTTAAGATTGGCGAGATCTAAGGGTCAGGATAACATCCCTAAACTACCACGAGTGGGGTTGCGAGTGGGATCGCAGTTGAGTAGCACGCGCTCGCCCTGTCCACATGATAAGCGACGCCCTTTTAGTTCCAGAATTAAATGCTCCTCGGTCAACGTGAGTCCTTTGACATGCAGTGGACTAACGTGTGATTGTCTCTCTTTGGTGTCAGAGCAGTCCAATCTTCTCGAATTGAAGGCTATTCAATAGAGAAACACATAGATCAGTAAATTTTAATCATTGCCTTTAAAGCATATAGGAGAAGATATAATCAGAGAGTGATACAAATTCTCTGAGTTTCCCCTGAATTGATGATCTGTTTCTTGAAGAGCAGATTGATTGAACAGATTGAGCTTTTGTAAGGTTGAGCTGAATGAACACTATCTATTAGATGCAGATCAGGCCGGGCTCGATCTGTTAGGTCGCACTGAGCATTCCTAATTTTCCACACAACATTTTGAACCTTTCCTCTTGCAAGGGTTTGGTCAAAATGTCAGCATGCTATATGTCAGTATGATCTTCTCTATTATCACATCCTTTTTCTCCACATGGTCACGAATGAAGCGATGCCTCACATTGATATGTTTGTATCTAGTGTAGTGAACTAGGTTCAAGGTGACTGCGATCATTCTTGTGTTATCGCAGAAGATAGGGACTTCAGTGACTGAGATCTCGTAGTCCTTAAGCTATTACTTTAACCACAAGATTTGTGCACAGCAGCTCCCAGCCGCCATGTATTCAGCTTCAGTTGTTGAGGTGGCCAAGGAAGTTTGCTTCTTTGAGAACCATGAGATCAGCTTACTACCGAGAAATTGACATGTTCCCAAAGTGGATTTTCGATCCAGTTTGCAACCTCCATAGTCAGAATCAGAGTAATCTATTAGCTCCAAATTTTCGTCACAAGGATACCGCAATCCATAGTTATTAGTTCCTTTTACGTAATGAAGAATTTTCTTGGCAGCTTCCAGATGAGATTCTTTAGGTGCAGCTTGAAACTGGGCACACACACCAACTGCAAAGAAATGTCAGGTCGACTAGCAGTTAAATAAAGTAAAGAGCCAATGATTCTTCTATACTGAGTTATGTTGGTAGGTTTCCCTTCAACATCAAGATCGATTTCCCCATTTGCGAGCATTGGGACTTTGACTGGTTTACGTCTTTGACACCAAACTTGTCTGTCAGCTCATGTGTGTAACTTGGTTTGACAGATGAAGAGCCCTTCGCTGGATTGCTTAACCTGCAACCCTAGAAAGAAATTCATCTCACCCATCATAGATATTTTGTACTCGTCTTACATGAGTTGTCCAAACCTGTCACATAAAAACTAGGATTTTGATCCAAATATTATATCATCAACTTAAATCTGTACTAAAAGGATATGGTCTTTCCATTTGAAAGTGAAAAGCAATTTGTCGACTCTTCCTTGTTTGAAACCAGATTCCAGTATAAATGTTGCCAAGGTTTCATACCAAGCTCGTGGAGCTTGCTTTAGTCCATAAACTACTTTATGCAATCTGTAGACCTTGGAATGATCTCTTTTTTCAAAACCTGGAGGCTGTTCCACGGAGACTTCTTCCTTCAATCTGCCGTTGAGGAATGCACTCTTGACATCCATTTGATAGACTGTGAATCTGTGATGTGCTGCATAAGCTAAGAACAATCTGATTATTTCTACTCTAGCAACTGGGGCAAATGTTTCCTCATAGTCTATTCCTTCTTGTTGGCAGTAGCCCTTGGCAACTAGTCTAGCCTTGTTGCGAACTACTTCTCCAATTTCATTTCTCTTGTTCTTGAAAATCCATTTTACTCTAATTACGCCTTGATGACTGGGTCGATCTACAAGAGACCAGACTTTGTTTCTTTCAAATTCGTTGAGCTCTTCTTGCATTGCCATTGTCTAATCCGCATTTTCGAGAGCTTTATTGACGCATTTTGGTTCTTCATAAGAGAGATAGCAGCTTAGCAGATAGCTTTCTCCAATCTATCGTCTAGTCTTCACACCTTCCTTTGGGTTCCCAACAATGAGCTTTTCTGGGTGAGCATCAACCCATCATCTTCAACGAGCGATCTCTTCTTCAGAAATTTAAGGTTCGGGCTCATCAATGGGATCTTCAAACTCTAGGAGAAATTGAGAAGTGAAGGGATTCAACTGTTCAAGTTGATCTGCTAATTGATCCAAAATGATCTGTTGATCAGTGGCATGTTGGTCAGTGGTATGTTCAGCAGATGACTGGTTTTGAGAGATCTGTGGATCTGGGCTGGAGAGAACAGGTTGAGTTTCTTCAACTGTCCGTTGATAGTTTGTAATTGTTGGATCTGTTCCCCCTTGTTGTGAGCCCGGGTTAAGATCATCTTGAACTGGGTCTATGGCATCTTCTTCCGGATCGTTGGGTTCCCAGCTCATAATTTCTTCAAGAAACTGATCTTGCGAGTTGGTCTGATCTGTGATCTGTTCTGCGGTCTAATTAGTACAAGGAATTTCCCTGTACACATAGATAGATTCATCAAACACAACATGAGGTGTTACCTCCACTGTCACGGTCATCTTATTATAAACCCTAAATGCATTACTGGCCTCAGAGTATCCTAAGAACACTTCGGGATCAGCTTTGTTATCAAAGGTCTTTAATTGAGATTTTCCATTATTGTGAATGTAACACAAACAACCGAAAGATTTGAAATACTTAATTTTGGGTAGTTTGTTCCTCCATAGTTCGTATGGCGTGTTCCCATGTCGAACTGTTATCACTGATCTGTTCTGGGTATAGCAGGCAATGTTGATCGCTTCTGCCCAAAACTTCTTGGGAAGTTTGGTCTCGTTTAACATTGTACGAACTGCTTCCTTCAATGATCTGTTGCGGCGCTCAACGACGCTATTCTGTTGAGGTGTACGAATTGCTGAAGTTTGATGAAGAATTCCTTTCTCTGTGCAGAATAATTCCATAATTTGATTCATAAACTCTATTCCTCGATCAGATCGAATGGCCATGATAGTTGAATTCTTCTCGTTGCACAATCTGGTGATTAGAGCAGGAAACTTCTCCAATGTCTCATTCTTTTTGTACATGAAAATAACCCACGTGAATCTAGAAAAATCACCTATGACTACGAGAGTATATTTTCTACCGTTTATGCTTAAAGGAGTAACTAGTCCGAACAGATCTAGATGGAGAAGTTCAAGTATCCGGGTGGTTGCTTGAGTTGCTACAGGTGGAAAGGACGCCCTGGTCTGTTTCCCAGCTTGGCAAGCTTCACAAACATGATCTCTGTGAAATACTTGATCTGGTATTCCTAAAGCCATTTTGCTACGAGCTAGTTTAGTGATTGATTTAAAATTTAGATGGCTCAATCTCTTGTGCCATAAAACCAGCTCAGCTCATTTGATGATTTGGAGACAAGGCAGATTTCCTGTTCATTGTCCATTGAACTATGTAGAGATTGTCCTGAAAAACTCCGGTAAGAAGAATTTTTTCTCCTTTCTTGTTTCTCACAAAACATTTATTAGCAGTGAATTCCACTCTTTTACCACTAGAGCACAGTTGGCTAACAGAAAAGAGGTTATGATTTAGGCCTTCAACGGATGTGACATCATTAATTGTTATTTTACCAACACAAATTTTACCATAGCCTCTAGTCTTTCCTTTGTCGTTGCCTCCAAAGGTTCATATTCGATGAAGTCTGACAGCAAGCTTTTGTTGAAGGTCATGTGCTTTGAGCATCCACTGTCGATGATCCAGATAGGTCTACCAGCAGCTTGACGCCTCATTTCATGCTTTCCAACCTACAGTTAAATAGATTTAGCAACCCATTCGAACTTGGGTGCTCCGTTAGCAGGTTGTGATTCCTTTGCAGGTTTGGGGAGCTTCTTCTTCTTTGACCTCTTTTTGAAGATTTAAGGTGCAGATTGATACTGATCTGCATAGAACAATGGGTCCTTATGGTAGCCAGATTGATGGAATGGTTGATGAGCATGATAGCAGTAGTTTTGATGCATGAACTGCTCATTGTAGTCTCCCCGGTACCATCAATCTAGGTAGATGATTTGTTGGCTGGACGGGTAGTAGTGTTCTATAGGGTAAAACTGATGTTGTGAATAGTGAGGCTCGTTCCACTGTTCATAGTGGCCATGTTGATGATTTGGCCATTGCTCATAGACATTCTGTCTTGGGTAAACATGTCATCTCTTTTTCATCTTTGGAGCTGACTTAATCTTCTTTTTCTTCTCAGCCTTTTTCTTAATTGGTTCAGGCTGATCTGAACTTTTCTGAACTGGCTTCTTGAGCTGATATTTTGAGGTTAAAGCCTTGTGTTCTTTAATCAGAATAGCTTGAAGTTGACGGGATGGATTCTTCAGTTCGACCCTCTTGTCAGGTAGAATCTGTTGGATTGACTTGACGATCTGTTTGTCATTAGACTTGACAAACTGAATCTTTCCATCAACAGATTGACTTTGGTTCTTCTGTTGACCTTTGAATCCTAATCCAATTTTGATGATAGAGTTTCTTTGGACTGACTGGATCTCTTCCAGCTTCTCTTTTCCCTTGATCATCCGGTCAACCTTTTGTTGAAGATTTGCTAATCTTTATGATAGAGAGTTGATCTCTCCATCCTTTTCAGCATGCACTGTCTTTAGATGATCTTCTTTTGATGAGGCTTGATCAAGTTGTGATTTTAGGGTTTTTACCTCCTGTTCCTTGTCAGCATCATAAGGCACAAACTGTTCTTTCAGTGCTAGTTTATATTTTTTATTTTTTTCCTCCAATTCCTTTTCGACCAAGACTAGTTCTTTGAACATGGTTGCAAGCTTCTTGTAGTCTTTCATTTGTTGATTGAATTCTTCCCAAGATACCATCTCAGGCGAATCTTCGCCTGTAATTTTGTCGTCAGAAATGATTGAGAGAAGAAGTTGAGAGTCTACCTTGGTTTCCTCAATCTTATCTTCGAGGCCCACGCAACACTCTTCATCATCATCATTTTCATCTACCTCATCATCAAGGTAGGCTTGTTCCACAATGATTACTTCATCATCAGCGTCTACATCTGCGATGTAATCTTCCTCTGATGAAGTGTCAGATAGAGTGGGCTCCTTTTTGGATGCCTTTTCAGCGAGTAGAGCTTCCCTTCTTTCTTTTAATTTGCGGTCTCGTTTGGCACGAAGAACGTCGCATTCTTCTTTAGTTAGGTCAGGACAATTTGTCTTGTAGTGACCTCCACACTGAAAGCAACCTCTAGTTGTAGTGTTAGAAGAATTGAATTTAGAAGGACTGGGATTACCTTGACCTTTCTTGTCAGTTTAAGGTGAACCTTGATTGTTGTGGCTTTCCTTGGAATCCTTATAGAATTTTCAAAATTTGTTCATCCTGGATTCCATCCTCTCATTCCGATGAGTAAGTAATGCAAAATCTGGAATCAGCTTTTCCATCCCGGTAGGCTAATCTGACTTGACAGTTTGAGTTGCTGTAGTGACCTCAGATTTAAAAGCTGTTTCGACCTCCTTCTTCTCAACTGTCAGTTTACTCGAGCTGGTGAAAGGTTGGTTAGTTCCATGAAGATGAATCATCTCATATTCGTTCCCAATGAGGAGATCAAAGAGGTCATCAGTTTGCAGGACATTAAAGTCGGGTCGGCCTGGATGAAGAGCAGTGTATACTTGCCAGCTTGCAGGTAAGACATGCATCACTTTCTGATTCAGTTCATGCTGAGAGTACTTGTTGGGTCTGATAGCTGCAATCTCTAGCGTGATCTCGATGAAGCGATTCTTCATCTGTTCTATTGTCTCTGGGCTGCATTTTGAAATCATAAAGTTCATTGCATGCCATAGAGAGTTTGTTTTCAAGCATCTCTTCCGATCCTTGACTTATTGTTTTCAAGGTATCCCACATTTCCTTGGCTGTTTTAAGATTTCTGATCTTGACAAGATGAACTCTTTTCACCGTGCTGGAGATCAGTCCCTTAACGAAACTGTCAAGACTGGCTTCTTTTCTTTCTTTGGCTGTGTACGAGCGTGGATCTTTTAACTTGGGCACGTACTCCGATCTATCCATGACATCAGTGTCATGATGGATGTAGATTGGGGTAGGGTCGTTCTCAATAACGTTCCACATCAAAATATGATGGACTTCAAGACACATCCTGATCCTGAAGCTCCAATCTTCATAACCCTGAATAGAAAAGTCTTTATAGACTCTAAGAAGTGATGCTTCCATGATGACAAATAGTGAAAAAATGAATGAAAAGATTTTCTTGGATCTAGTCCAATTTGACCAAAAGTTTTTGAAAAACTTTCAGTATACAGAGGCGATGGTCAAAAGAACCACCGCTCTGATACCACTTGTTGGTCTCAGAAAAAGTAATTTGGTGTATGAGGGGGGAATATACCAATTGCCAACAGTTTTGACTTTCAAAACAAATCTATAACCAGATTGACTTGTCGGGTCAACTAGTATCAGAAGAGGACGATCTGTTCAACAATGACAGGTTCACTATTGAGCTTAACAGATTGTACGTGCAGTGCGGAAGTTGGTGAGTGAGTTTGGCTACTCTTTGAAAATCTTTTCTTTAACTGTATTCAACAGATTGAGCAAAGAAGTAGTATGAAGATGAATGCAGGTTAGCGACTGAAGTAAGATCAACTGTAAATAAAGTAGAGAGAGAGAGACAGTCAATTTTAGCGTGGTTCGGGTAATCATCCCTACATCCATATCAGCTACCGTCGTAGCTGAAATTCCTTACTTCATCTTCTTCTTTATACTGACTGAGAATCAGTTTCAGTTTCCGTCTAACCTTGACGAAAACTAAACACGAGTTTTGGGTCGTGACCCTTACAATCATCTCTTAATTTAGAGATTACAAACCTTTAACAAACCAGACCTCTAAACTGCTAAGTTAATTCAAACCTAAGAACCGAGAGATTTAACAATCTTTATAACACTTTCAGACTTTACAAACTTTTAAGTGAAGAAATAAAGATGTTCTTAAGCAGCAATGAATACTTAAGAACAGAGGATTCCAGAATCAGAAATCTTGAGAACTTAACACTTGGGAAATCATCTTGTTTCAAGTGCTAAGTTGATATTTTGATCGATCGAGATTTCTGCAGAGTTTTGGCTTTGATAATGAATTTCCCTTAAGGATTCTAGAATGACGCTTGAAGTATTTATAGGCTCCGAATTTGAATTCTAGCCGTTGGAAAAGTCAGTGATGGCAGAGAGGCCATACTGCTGACTCACTTCTAGCCGTTGGAAGATTTCGTCCTAGCTGGAAACAGGTACTAGAGAACAAGTCATCTTGATTCATGTAGGTGAATCTGCTTGACCTTCGAACTGTAGAACTCCAGCGATCTTGAAGTCTTCAAGGCAGGGCAGCTAGACTTCTGAGACATGTTGACTTAAGAACAACAGGTTAGGTCGATCTCTATAGGTCAAATCGTTGAACACGATCTTACCTTTACAAGGTGATCAACCTGTTACAGACAAATAGTAATGCTGACTTGTAGGAGACAGGGCAGGTCATTCTAATCAACCTAAACTCTTAGAGAGTAAAATAAAACTAAGTGTGGTTTCGAAAAACATGATCAAAATCAACTGCAAAGGGTTCCCAACAAATGCTTAATTTGTTTTTCTTATATGCTTGAACTATACTCAATTCATGCTTTTTATATATACTCCCTCCATTTCGTGGAATTTGACTCCTTTGCTTTTGACAATTGCTGGCACGTTTTTCCACGCTTCTTGATAATGGGTTTTAAAATGGATTTTTGAAGATTTCTTTCTTTTACGGGATACTACGACTGCGTAGTATCCCGTAAAAGAAAGAAATCTTCAAAAATCCATTTTAAAACCCATTATCAAGAAGCGTGGAAAAACGTGCCAGCAATTGTCAAAAGCAAAGGAGTCAAATTCCACGAAATGGAGATAGTATTAAATTATGTTATTTTATAATCATGCTAATTTAGATATGAAATTGTACTTTTTACAATTGTTAAAATGCTTTAATTGATTTTCATGTATGCTTACTTGATTTTCTTATATTGCTCAAATTCAATTTTCAATATCTATAAGTAAAAGTGTATTTAATACTTAAATAAATAATTATGATAGTATGCTTAAAGCCTAAAACAGTTATTAATTGACGCTTAAAAGAGATTCTAGTTAATATTACAAGCCTAGCATCCATAAGTGTATATTTGATGCTTAAATAGTTATTGTAATAGAATGCTTAAATAGTGATTGATCGACGCTGAAAACAAAATAAAACATTTTAAATCATATACTTTTTTAACTCTAAATAAAACTAATTATTTGTTGCTTAAATAAAACTAATTTGTTGCTTTAATACGTTATTTGTTTATTGTTTTTATCTAAGTATTACTCTGTTGTTGTTAGTAACAAAAGAAAAAATAAAAGTAATTAATTCAAACTTAATAATAAACGGTTGGAATGAAAATATTTAATGAGAAAGAATTTGTAGCGACAATTAAGGAATGATCCACGGTTTTAGGAAGTTAGAGAATCGGTCTATTTAAGATTACTAAAATCTTCCTATTCCTTAATAAACTGTTGTTTCAATTAAATCAGAACAACAAATCTCAACCACTCATCTATTGAGATGGATGGTTCACAATGGTTCCTAGTTCTTAAGTTTATAAAGGTTTTTCATATGAACCAATCTCTCTCTCTCTATATATATATATATATACGAGAGAGATCAAATAGAAATAATTCCATACATGTTAACTAAAAATAAATCTCATCCATCCAATTAGATTAGATTAATAAGCATTCAATCTCCACGCTCATGATTATCGGCAACAAAGTTGGAAGATTCAAACAATTCCAAAAATATAGGCTTTATTATAAATAATTTTATTTGTTATTTTTTAGGGAATTTATTAGTTATTGCTCTTCCCTTTTCTTTTGGAAATATTTTGTTATTGCATATTTTATGTAGTAATAACTTATTGCATATTATATAATAAAATTATTGCATATTATCATTTGTCCGTAGCATAAAATATAAATTATTACAGATTATTAAACTTTTCGAAAATTATTGTACAATCATTTATTGCATATTATATAAAAAATTATTGCATATTATACAATAAATTATTGCATAATATTTAGAGGTGACTAAATGCGGGTTCGAGTATGGAACCGTACCCGCACTCGGCGGGTACGGTTCCACCAAACTGGACCCGTACCCTACTCGCGGTATAGGCGGGTACGGGTACGATTTTGAGTACGACAAGTGCGGATACGGGTACGGGTACAACCCTGCGGTTCCGGCGGGTTTTATAATTATTTTTTTAATACTAAAAATACATTTTAAGTTCGATTAATTGTACATTGAACTATTTTCAATATATTATTATTATTTTTATTGCAAAAGTTCCAACAACATAAATCTAAACTAGTCCTTTAAATCCTAAATTATTGAAGATTAAGTTATTTGAAATTATAATCTTATAAAATTGGGCCTCATTATAACCTCTTTGGTTAAGATCCAACGAAAAAAATGTCAAATTAAGAAAAAATAATGCACGTCTAATTAAAATTAAGAAACAAAAAATGCATTTTAGATAAAATCTATAAATAAAATGCGGGTCGGCGGGTTGGCGGGTCGTGGAACCGGCGGGTTACGGTTCCAACTTTCAGTACCCGTATACGAACCGCCGCCTTCGGCGGGTACGGTTCCAAACCCAAACCGGCGAGTATGGGTATAAGTACAAACCCTCCGAATACGTGAACGAATGCGTGTACGGGTCGGCGGGTACGATTATTTTGGCCACCTCTAATAATATTGTAGTGTTTTCTGGCAATTTGTTTGTTTTGTTTATCCTCTTATAAAGCATTTCGAACTATGTTCTTTAAAAAAAAAATTATATTCGCTATATTTTTTTATATAATACGCAATAATTTATTATACAATATGCAATGACAAAATATTTTCGAAAAGCAAAGCAAAGAAAGCAATAACAAATAAATTCAATAAAAAGAATAACAGATAAAATACTATGTAGCCTATATTTGTGGAATTGTTTAAATCTTCCTATTTAGTCGCCGACAATCATGAAAGTGGAGATTTAATGATTTGTAAATTAAACGGTTGTAAAAGCAATTAACTACTAATTTTTACAATCATCAATTTCAATCTTTGCCGCACATCTACACAAAATCAATGGCCTACAATTATTTCTAGTTAACACATAGTGAACAATTTTTATTATAACCCATTGATTCTATACATGTTAACTAAAAGTAAATCTCAGCCATCCAATTATATATATATAGAGAGAGAATGATATGCTACTCCCCATTTCGTAGACATTTTCGTGGGCACCTTCGTCGTTTTAGAGATTTGGCATTACTTTCTTCGATTTTTTCAATTGTTTTATATTCTAGTACCTTAAAAATTAATTTAGAAATCATAAAATCTAAATTTTAACATTATAAAAGTAGTGATGCAACTTATGTTAAGATACTGAAAACGAAACAAAGCCTCCCATATATCTGGTTTAAACTTTATATTGCCTTTTTGGTACTCAACTAACATAATTTATCATTGGAGTCTAGTTTCAAAGGCAATTCATCTCTTTGAAAACATATTTAGATGCTCATTCCAACAAAGAATTTGACGCAGTCACATTAATATATTAAAAGGTAACCCACTTTGTATGCAAAACTGCAAATATATCTTAGCGAAAAAGAAAAAACTATAGAAATACTCGACCAGAATTTATAAACTAAAACTAAACTACTATACTAGAAATAAAACTACGAAAAGAAAAGGTGCGTGCTCGTGCTCCATTAATTTGGCGGTGGGAAGAAAATCTCCTCAGCCTTCCTCTTGGAAGTGAACTTCTCCTCAACTTCCGCCGGAACGTTGAAAGCCGCCTGCAAAACCTCCGGCGACAGCGCCTTCCACACTGAAGTCCTTCCGGCCAAATGAGTGAATATCGGACTGCAAACAAAACTCAATTAATTCAGTTCAGAAAATCACACTACCGAAACTCATATATAAACCAAGAATCATAAAACGGAAATGTGACTTACTTTGGAGTTGTGATGATGGAGAACCAGTCCATGCCAGAATCATCAGCAATCTTAGACACAACAAAGAACCTCGGAACGATGAAGAGCTGTCCGGCCTTAATGGTCGTCTCCAACATGCGTTTCCCATCGACTCCGACAACTTGAACACGGCCACTTCCCCTAACAACGTAGGTAACTTGAAGGGCAGAGTCACAAGAGAACCGGGAGAGCACATGGCCTTGCCATCGAGCCTAACAAGATCGGCTCCGAGCCCCACCTCTCCCACCAAGAATTTGGGATCGTAACCCTATTTCAAGAATCGGGGCAGAGCACCTACTGCGTTCTATGGTTGATTGCCGATGAATTTTCCGTCTTCGATGTGCTTCTGCTGCCACGGTGAGACGGCACCGCCTCAGGCGTCGTCCGGCTGTTCCGCATGAATCCGGTGATCTCTGTTTCTCCAGCGAACTCTCTCTCTCACTCTCTGTTTCTCCCCGGCTTGTCCCTAAACAAAAACCTTCAATCGTAGGTTGAGGGGACATTCGTCCTGAATTTTCAGCTTACGAATTGGGCGACGGCGAGGTTGCCTTTGCCGTTCATGGCTACTGCCGCCGTCCCATCCTCACTCTTTTATTCATTATCTTTTGATTCCTAACTTTTTTCTAATTTATTGATGGTTGCATTTTATTACTCGCGTATTGATTTTTTTATTTTCGGTTACTGATTCTTCTTCTTCCTTTTCTCGCAGGTTCGAATGCTACGACGACGGAGACGCCAACGCTGCTCGCGGTAGTTCGCCGCCGCTGCTGTTCTCTTGCCGTCGAGGCTTCGAGCCTCAACGAGGTTTTATCCTCCTCGCTCTCTCTCTCTCTTAACCTTTACGCTTGAACTTGTAATTGTGTTGTTGATAATTAAAGTATGTATGTGCGTATGAGTTTTTGTCCCTGGTTCTATTTCTTTAGAAGTTGAGGTTGCTTATATGTTTCATAGTGTGCTCATGCGTATGCTTATGCGTTTTTACTGATTCCATCAACGAGCATGCTCCTCGTATCTTATTTCTAGCGCTAGAAACGCCTTAATCACACGAGTTTTCCTTTTGTTTTCTTGTTTTGCTCAACGGCAGGTAACTGCTCCTAGTTTTTGGCCTACAACTTCAGAATATAATTAAGGCTCAAGAGCTGCTTAATGAATTTGCATGCTATTTTTCTTAATACGAATATTCTTGCTCAAGCATATGGTTGATAGTTGTTGGGAAAGTTTGAGGGCAGTAAGCCGTAGTCTTTTTAAGTGAACTATTTGGTGTATAAATCTATTGAATAAGCATGTTTTTAAAAGAGCTAAAAACTGAATTGGTTGTTCTAAATATATACCTTAATGAAGTGGGAGTGCTAGGGGCTGTGGTAGTGGAAAAATGGATGGATGGAGCTCTGCACCTTCTCCTCTTCCTAAGTGTTGCAGCTTCTCTCTGTTTTTCAGATTCTGGGGGCGTATGAGAATGGTGTAGTGTGTCTGATGTGGGAGAGGTATATGCTTTATTGTTGGTTTATTCTCTGCACAAGAATTCTCTTAACTCTCCTCCTCATTTAAGGCTGATTCAACTTACTTTTTTTTGTAGGTCTTTGGCTCTAGGATGCAGCTATGTGAGTAGCTTTTTTGCTGTAGAGGCAAAAGATCTCATGTCCCTTCCTTCCTTTGCCTTTAAAGCTTGTATCTGTATGTATATATATATATATACTCATTAATGTTAAGTAATCTACAATATTTGACCTTTTGAAGGAGTGTAATTAATAAGTGTAATCTTAGGGTGTGTTTGGTGGATATGATTAACCAAGATGAAATGAATCATCTTGGTTCGTCTAAGTGTTTGGTGCCGAAATGAAATAAATTGGATGGCCCGAGATGAAGCCCAAGCCCACTGCTATTTTACTGTTTTCACTTGTTAACTCATACGACATTTTTGGTCGGATGACTTCAACTCATTCGAACAGTAACACAACACTTTATCTCTTTTATCATTTTATCTTTATGTATTTATACAATTTCAAATAATAATAATAATAAAATAATAATAATAATAATGTAATAAAATAATAATAATAATAATAATAAATAATAACAATAATAATAGTAATAATAATAATAACTCAATAATAATAATACTAATAGTAATAGTAATAATTATAATAAGAATAATAAGAATAATAATAATAAAAATAAAAATAAAAATGATAACTCAATAATAATAATAATAATTGTAATAATAACAAGAATAATAATAATAACAACAATAATAATAATAATAATATAAAATAATAATAATAAATAATAATAATAGTAATACTTATAATAATAAAAAGAATAATAAAAATAATAACTCAACAACAACAACAATAATAATAATAATAATAATAATAATAATAATAATACAGAGTAATAAATAATTTATAATAAATTGTACTATTTAATCCTAACGATAAAAAGTGAAATTGCTAGGGGTATTTAATAAGGGTAATTTGGTCAATCTAAAATTTTAATCTAGAGTTTTACAATTTGTACCAAACTCAATATGATATTATCCGAGTCTGAATTTTTTGCTACCAAATGGAGAGATGAATGATTCATCTTGACACTATTCATATGAGTCATCTTGAGATGAATCATCATTTCTCATCTTGAGATGATTACCAAACGGCAGCCTTATAAGTTTACTAGTTGATGCATGTGTATGGCTTTCGGCTGAATTCCTTTCTCTTTTTAGTTTGTTGGGCTTGGCCAAACAATTAAATTAACTAATGGGCTTGGCCCAATCAAAAGTGAGCTTGGCCCAATAACTTGCTACATACGGGGCGTTACAGTAGTCGTCCTTGCACAGCTTATGTGCATAACCATAGCTATTTTTGAACATAGATTCCACATAAAAGTTTACATATTTATTTTATATTGCACACCAAATACCGAAGATGAGATTCAAAACATCACTTATCAAACCAAAACATGGGGCACAAAATATTCTTTATCAAACCACGCATTACAAAAATTAAAAACTATTCCCTCCGTCTCAAGTATTCCGATACTATTTTTTTATTGGGCCGTCTCAAGTATTCTGACATCTAGTATAATTAGTAAATCCTTTATTACACTTAACATTATCTAATTAAATCTCATCATTCACTCACCTCACGGCATGTATCCCAATATAACCAATATAATTTAAATTCTAAAAGTTTAAACTATCAGAATTTTTTCGTTTGTTATTCGATTTTTATGATTTTTATACCAAATTAAAGATCTTGATACGATCTTTCATTTAAGATCAAACATGGATATATTTTTATGCATTTATGATGCTCTAGTTTAAAAATATATCTAAATACATAATCATCACATCTCTACACATATTACACTTTACACACTAAACACATTCGTCTTAAGTTCCGTGTCAAAAAGAAAGGTATTGAAATACTTGAGACATAGGGAATATCACGTAAAATTCTATACACGCATTTTATATTTTGTAGACATGGAAAGTAAAATATAAAAATAAAAAATAAAAATAATAATAATAATAATTAAAATCCCATCATATCGCCTCATATAGAGTTTATTGGGGCTCACTATCTTACAAGAAACTGTTCGTAATTAACATTGTGTCATTTAAAGTGACCGTAAGTCCTATCACTATTCACTTTTGAGATTGCAATCATACTACTTTTTTAAAAGACGCTTCAACCTTCATTAAGAAGTGAGAACAACTCTTCATTTCCTTTATCTCAAAAAAAGTAATGGGAAAAAGAAGAGGCAAAGGGAAATGGATAAAGCACTATAGCAGCAAGCATACGATTCTGCTTGTGGGCGAGGGAGATTTCTCCTTCGCCGCCTGTCTAGCCGAGGCGTTCGGCGACGCCTCCAACATAGCGGCGACCTCCCTCGACAGCAAAGGAGAGCTGCGAATAAAGCATTCAACTGCGGAGGCCAACCTCGATTACCTTGAGGAGATGGGCGCCACCATCATCCACAAAGTAGACGCCTCCACCATGAGAAACCACCGCAAACTAAAGCACTTCGAATTCGACAGGATCGTCTTCAACTTTCCGCACGCAGGTTTCAGTACCAGACGCGAGCACGACGAGTACCAAATTTCGTAAGTGGAAATTAATTTAACAATTTAAATTTATGTAGAAAAATTAAATTTCGCAAAGGTACATGTACAGGCTTCATCAGGAAGTAGTGCGAGGTTTCATGCGGAATGCTTATGAGATGGTGGCGGAGAGAGGGGAGGTGCACGTTACGCATAAAACTAGTCATCCGTATTGTAAGTGGGAGATCGAGGAGCTAGGGAAGGAGGCTGGGTTTGTTTTGAAAGAGAACCCAGAGTTCTACAGGTGGGAGTACCCTGGCTACATTAATAAGAGAGGAAGTGGACGCCATACCAATCGCACTTTCCGTGTCGGAGATTGCCGTACTTACAAGTTTGCTTTAACCTAAACATCTTTCTCTACAGCACAAGAAATTCTGCAGAATATCTCTCCCTTCCCCTATGAAGGCGTTTTTGTTGTGATGTTTGTAATGTGGTGGATTGGTTCGGTTTCAATATTAAATTTACAGCTAAAATGTGAAAACTACTAGAGATCTTAGTCTAATATTGCCTTTTTGATTCTCAACCAACATTATTTAGTATTGGAGTCTGGTTTCCAATGCAATCTGTCTCTTCTAACTCATTTAGAAACATGTATCATTCCATCGAAGAATTCGCAAGGTAAAACACTTTATATGCAAAACTACTATTGAAAGACTCGAGCAATATTTATTTCACCGGAACCTAAAACTTATAATACTCCTATACTCAGTGTTCTAAAAGAAGGCCGATTTGGCCGCCTAGAAGGCGTCTAGGCGTTAGAAGGTGCTGAACCGTCCCGATTAATGACAAGACGGTTTTCTCTAGGCGGCATCGAATTAATCGGCATTTAGACAGGTGTCTAGTGGTCCTAAGCATGTATAAGCAGACCTAGGAGGATTTAGGTGGGCTAATCGAGGCTGGAAGGGCTGTAAGATTAAATTATATTTGAAAAATCATGAATTTCATACTCTAACTTATGGATATCATGTTTAAATATATAAAAATTTGACCTAGACTTTGATGTTTATGTGAAAGATTATTAAGTTTGTGGAATTTGAACTATTAATTAGCATATTATATATTTTTAACTTTTTTATATTGTTTGTATTATAGAACATAATGTAAAAATAGCACATTATAATTCTTATCTGCCTAGCCCGTCTAGAAACCGCCTAAAAGCCCGCCTAGCCACCTAGCGCTAATCCTCACCCCGCCGCCCTACTAGCGTTTAGCGTCTTTTAGAACAATGCCTATACTAGAAATAAAACTAGAAAATCTCCATTAATTTGGTGGTGGGAAGAAAATCTCCTCAGCCTACCTCTTGGAAGTGAACTTCTCCTCAACTTCCGCCGGAACGTTCTGCAAAACTTCCGGCAACAGAGCCTTCCACAATGAAGTCCTTCCTGCCAAATGCGTGAATATTGGACTGCAAACAAAACTCAATTAATTCAGTTCAAGAAAATCACACTACCGAAACTCATATATAAACCAAGAATCATAAGACGGAAATGTGACTTACTTTGGAGTTGTGATGATGGAGTACCAGTCCTTGCCAGAATCATCAGCAACTTAGACACAACAAAGAACCTCGGAACAATGAGGAGCTGTCCGGCCTTAATGGTCGTCTCCAGCACGCGTTTCCCATCGACTCCGACAACTTGAACACGGCCACTTCCCCTAACAATGTAGGTAACTTGACGGGGCAGAGTTGCAAGAGAATCCGGGGGAGCACATAGCCTTGCCATCGAGCCTAACAAGATCGGCTCCGAGCCCCACCTCTCCCACCAAGGGCAAGTTCTTGGTGTTGAGCACCACCACTTTGCCCCCACTCTTGATGTCCACGTCCAATGGAGCTTCTTCGCAGTTGAGTGCCATGCCCTCGTAGTGCTCTTTCTTGGGCTCCGGCATCTTCAAGCTCGAGTCGAGCTTGACTATGCCATTACCCTTTTGGCTCCCAACCAGGGTTTTCACAGTGCCTTCATCCAGGTCCCATGCTCTGCCCACGAACTCAGTTGAGAATCCGGTGAAGATGCCGTTGGTTCCGGAGAGGAGGAAGTCGGTGAACAAGCCAGATTTATGGGCCGTTGAGGTGTCGAGTAGGAAGAGGACAACTAGATCAGAGTCTTCCTTGTTGTACCACCAGGTTCGACAGGGCAATGGCATCTCCCTTCTTGATTGCCAGAACCTTCTCCTCTTTCTCTGGGAGGACTATCCCAGCCACTCCACTACCTTTGAATTAAACAATTTCAAATTTCACAACAAATTTTCCAACAATAACAGAATTATAATCATTATCGAAAAGCAAAATGATTTTCAAAGACATTAGCACTAAATTCAAGCAGAGCATCAGATAGTTAAAATATTACCTTATCTCCCTTTCGAATACATCATATTCATGCCAAAAATAATAGTAACAACAAGATTCCTCAACAATTTCAACAGAGGAATGGTCCAAAATACACTCGCGCACAATCATAAGATTAAGATAATAATAAAAAATTAGAAATATTAATGCAAGTAATGAATTCAAAATGGTGCCAATCAGCGATTAATCCAAGCAAAAATTCAACCACCTAGGAAACAAATCCGCTTTACAACAAAGCAAATGGCTAAAAAAAAAGTGTATACCTTGAAGAACATAGGCAACCTTAGTTGAATCGGAGTAGCGAGGCAGGGCCAGTGGCGGAGCCAGAGGGGATCATGAACCTCCAAAAAAAAAAATTAATAGTACTATTATAAATGTTGTCACCTTAAAAACGTTATGTATGACTTGGCATAGTTGGCATTAGACTTGGGAAACTAAACTGTGGTCAGGAGTTCGAAACTCTTAGGGCCTATTTTTTTTTAATTTTTATTTTGCAAATAGAAACAATGGTTCTATCTTTTATTTAGTTTTTTTTTTATAAATTATTTTCTCTAACAAATTAGAGTATTTTTTTTTTATTTTGCAAATAGAAACAATGCTTCTATTATTTATTTAGTTTGTTTTGTTTTTTTAATTATTTTCTCTAACAAATTAGAGTACGAATTCAACTTTTAATTCACTTTTTTTAATTGTGCTGCTGTTAGACAACAGAGAACATAAAACAAAGAACTCGGCTCACCACTGTCCACCGCCGTTGTCCCTGCCTGCCAGACCACCGCCAAACCGCCGCTGCACAACACCATCGACAAGTGTAACAAATATAATTTTTCGCACCCCCAAATTCAAAATCCTAGCTCCGCCACTGAGCAAGGCGAAGCCGTTCTTCTCAAGGGAGAGCTTCGCGGCGCCGATGTTGCCCTGGCGGAGCATGGAAGATCGTTGGGGCACCAGGCGTAGTAGGCGCCACCATCTCCGCCGTAGATCTGCTTCGCCAACTTGGGTGTCAAATCGAGCTCCATCTCTTTCTAAACTAAAGACCTACTGTTTCTCTCTCTAAACTAAAAAGGAAGATTACCTAACGCAATTACTAAGCAGATATTAGGCCACCCACAATCTCGATCTCAATAAAGTGGGATCCCCAATACACGGGATCTGTTCAGAATCTCTCCTATTTTTTTATTTTATATTTTTCATTTTTTTTATTTCTTAAATCTTTTATATTTCAATTAATAATTCACTTTAATTAATTTAATTCTAGACCACACCCATTAAAACTAATTTTATTTATTTAATTGAAATAGTAGACATTACATGAAAAATAATTAAACATCAACATAAAAAAAAAACACAACTTAATCAACACGACCACTACGGGCATGTTTGGTAGATACACTAGTAATGTCTATATTAATAATATCAAGATAAATAATAGAGGTAAACTTATATAACTAATAGATAAGAGTGTTTGGTAGCCTTTAATAAAAACTATCTACAATTAAAATTGTTGTTTGATAGCATAGTTAAACTCAATACTAAATTATACAATTACTAAAATAACCTTATATCCAACTTGTGGAGTATTGTTTATGTTTACAAAAGCCAGCGCTGCCCTGGGTACTCCATCTCTCTCTCTCTTTCTCTTTGCAAAAGTCTCAAATTGAGCAAAACAAATCAGATGCAACACTCTGCAGATTCATGGGCATGGAGGAAATACAGTCAAAAACCTATGAAAAAGTTTGTAGAAATATTAATTAATTAGTAGTATTAGGTGGAGCTCTCTGCAGAGTCATCGGAGGTCACTCGCCGGGAGCACCCGCAGCAAGCTCGCGTGGCCGTTGCCGCCTCTGGCCAAAGGCAACGCGGCTTTATCTCAGAAAGCCACAATGGCCGCCTCCTCTTTGTCACCAACCGCCAGCTCGAGTTTCTCTCCCGCGACTCCGTCGATGGAAGCTGAAGTGGCGGCGCACAACGACGACGCATAGATGGCGGAGGTGCCGTGATGTTGTGGCTGGAGGGAGAGGTTGAGGGAGAAGAAGAAGAAGAAGAAGGATGAGGAGGGACTGGGAGGCTAGGGTAGAAGAGGCAAAAGTCTTATTACTGTACAACCCATGTTATATATATTAGGGGTAAGATGATATAAATAAGAAGGAAGAAATGATGCTTTAGGAGAGGACTTTACTTTTACATAGGGCCTTCTATTTAAACAACAGAGCCTACCAAACGTTCTATTATTAAGTAATATAGGTCTTACATACCCTACCAAACACACCCTACGAGTCCACGATTCCTCGATTAAATTGTTGATGAGGTTTTCATGACGCACCAAATTACGCATAGTGAATGAGCGTTCAGCATACTCACGAAAGGATGTCGGACCTCTTCGCTCCACTATAGGCCCACTGCTGCTAGAAGCTTCATCTTCCGGAAGAGCCCATTGCGTCACCATTGGCCCTTCGTTCTCGGTTATCATGTTGTGCATGATGATGCAAGCATACATAACATCTTGCATATGATCGCGGAAGTTTAGTCTCGACGGGCCATGGATGATTCCCCACCGCATCTTCAGTACGCCAAAAGCCCTTTCGAAGTCTTTTCGAGTTGACTCTTGCTTTGTTTTGAAAAGTTAAACTTTGGGGTCGGCTGTGGCAGTTGGGCTTGAGATAAAAATGGCCACTTCAGATATATCCCATCGGCGAGGTAGTATGCCATGTTGTATGGTCGTCCGTTGGCCGTGAATTGAATTGGCGGAGCTATCCTGTTCACAACGTCGCTGAAAATGGGTGATTAGTTGAGGACGTTGATGTCATTGTTGGAGCCCGCAACTCTAAAAAACGCCTGCCAGATCCACAGATCGTAAGAGGCCACCGCCTCTAGGATGATCGTTGGAACCCCCTTATCACCACGGACATATTGACCCTTCCATACATTCGGACATTGCCTGCATACCCAGTGCATGCAGTTGATGCTACCTAGCATCCCCAGAAAGCCGTGGATCTCCTCGTGCATACGGAGTAGTCTTGCGCAATCAATTGCATCGGGCCGCCGCAAATAGTTGCCTCCAAAAATAGTAACCATCGACCTACAGAAGCGCTTCAGGCAATCGATGGTCATGCTCTCTCCCATTCGCAGATACTCGTCGAGGTGGTCCGCCGGGCAGCCGTTTCCGAGTTGACCAAGTGCAGCAGTACACTTCTGAATTGCTGTGAAGCCAGGCTTTCCAAGAGCATCTCAACGTTGAGTGAAGAAAGGATCGCGTGCCTCCAGTGCTTCAACGATGTGCAAGAACAAATTCCTCGACATAAGAAATCGGCGTCGAAATATTACGTCGCCGTAGGTTGGCGTATCACCAAAGTAATCCGCCATCAGTTGGGCAGCACCGCCGAAACGATTTCGCTCTATATAGGACCTCTGTGCCGGATGTCGTCGGCGCCTCATCTGGTCGTCTTCCATCATCTATTGTCGCTCCTCGAGTATAGATTGGATCAGTCGGTGTGATTTTCTTAGTTGTTCGAACGCTCGTGGCACTTCATCGGCGTCGCTTGAAGAACTCGATGAGAAAGATATTTTTTTGGGGAATTTTTAGAGAAATTTGTGAAAATTTGAGGATGAATTTGTGTGTAAAGTGGGAGAATTGTGTGATATGTGGTGTGTGGTGTGTGTGGTATTTTATAGGGAAATTTTGGAAAGAGCCGTTTGATGCTCATCGGATAGCCCAACGACTATTCTTCAGTTTTAATTTTTTTTTAATTTTTTTTATTTCCGGAATATTCATTTAATAAAATAAAAAAAATACCTTGCTGACATCATGATGACGTTAGCAGGAAGAGCGATCTCCAAACGCTGCTCCGTACCACTCCCCGGCGATCTCGCGCCCCCAACGCGGTTGCAAGACCGATCCCGGGATCGGCTGGGGCGGCGCACCCCAGCGATCCGGCGCGTTGGCTTAAAGAGTGGATTAGGCGTCTTATATTTATAGGGTAAAATCAGTGAAATGATTGATACTAATTAGGATTAGTTTTGGATTTGGATTATCATGATTTTAATTAGCAGCGGATTAACCGTTGCTACAGATTACTTCCTCCGTCCCATTTAAACTGGCTAGTTTGATTATTTTATACCACTCATTTGAATAAACAATAAGTCGGTTTAAATGAGACGGATGGAGTATGTTTTATCCACTACACAATCCATATGCATATGCATAATTACGCTTCTTAGGGCTCGTGTGATAGACAAGTTAGGATATATGAAGTTAGGATAAAAATAATGCAGAGTGTTGAAGAGTGTTAAGATTAAATGAACAATGGTTTAAAAAATGTGTTTGGTAACTCAGGTTTATAATATGTAAATGTTTGGTAGGAGATTTGGCGTGCCCAGTTAAAGTCAGCAAATGACTTGAATGTCCTTCATATAACTGTATAAAAAAAGAAGAAGCCCTAGAATTGCAATTCATTCTTCCCGCTTTAAACATTTTGCGCCGTCGAGAGCTAGAAAAATTGGAGGAACTAGCATCTCTCACAGGTGATTTAGGGTTTAGATTCTTCATCAAAGTTTCAGTTCCTTATATTCTGATCGATTTTAGTATGATGCACTTCCTAAAACGTTGAATTATAATCCATATATTGTGAAATTTCCAGGGAGTAGCGGAGTTAGCCGTCGGGCAAGGAAATGGAAGCAAATAGACGTTCTTGGACAAGAGCTGAGGAGGTCGTTCTCATAGCATCTATATAAATCCACAGATTCGCACCACGGTGATCATGAAAATTTGCTAGAAACTCAAATTATATATCAAGAAAAAGGCAAAATATATTCAAACGAAATGTCATATACCTTTGTTCAAGTTTTTCATCGGCGTAATTTACTTCGTCAATTGGATTCTCTCTACCCCTGTGAAGATCTCAGTCTCTAGAGGATGGGCTTGGACTTCTGATTCCTTCGACGAACAGTGAATCTAAAAGTTCACAGCCTCAAATAATTCTGATATGCAAATTCATAGGCGTGGTACGAGAAATACGAAAATGGTTTAGGGTAATACTTCTTTGTGTGAGGTGAGGATTGCAGATTTGTTGCTTCGATTCGTCGTTGAGGATGTCGTCAAGCTAGGGCTTTGAAGGATTTTGAAATTGGTGGATGTTGCGTCATTTCGATTGTAAGATATGAGAAGGGTAATTTTGGAAGAGAAAAGCGTGAGAAAGTCACTGTTCAATCGTGGAAAATTTGATCCGACCAATTTCACAGATTGGATATTAGGGGTTGGAACAGTGTTATTTCAACGGGCCTCCTTTTCATTTCGGGCCTTCTGGTAAGATGTAATTTACTACCAAATAAAGGACTACTAATGGCAAAAGTTAACTAACTGGTTATATCTATGGTATCAAACGAGCCATTAAT
>CM038119.1:19564889-19587213 GCA_001642375.2 Mentha longifolia | reverse complement strand
TACGCCTCGAGAGTGAGGAGGCATATGTCAGTTGACAAGAAAGCTCCCCTCTCTTAACGTATTAAAGAAGCTAACCAAGACTTGGAACGCGTAGAAGTCATTCCAAGGACCTGGGGGGGGAGTAGCTGATAGGGAGTAATCTGTCAGCTCCCTAACACGCTTCTGAAACACAGGGACAACAGATACGCAGACGCCGGATTCACACCAGATCACCAAGGATCTGATGTAGGATCTGATGAGTAGGAGAATTAAGTATAGCGGATCCAGATCGTTCCTTATCCTGGATCCGGATAGGAAAGGCGCTGAGCACTTCCGTATGGGATCTGAGTATATGAGATGCAGATCACCTCCCGTTGTTATCATTCTCTTAACCCCAGATCCCTATATGCGGTGTAGAAAAACGTGACCCTGGGGACCACTTCGGGGACCACTAATCATAACTAAAATATTCTCTTTAACTACTTTGTCTCCCTAAAAAAGACTAACTTAACCTCATAGTATAGATGTAATTACCCTTTTACCCTCACTCTCTGCGCTACTATAAATATGCAACCTTCTTCACCAAGGAAAGGTACGCCTTCTTCATTAGCACTTTACCTCTGCTGCAAGCTTTGCTGAAGCGGATTTTTATAAAAACTCATACTGACTTGAGCGTCGGAGTGTCTTCCCGGAGGACCCCTCCCCATTCCTCCGGTGCTGTTTTGCAGGCTCATAGCTGGAAGGCGGTGACCGGGAAGGCATTATTCAGGTAGCAAGGTTAACGAAAAGGAAAGAATTAATACCATAAAGCGAAACGGTGGAAAATCATTCGGAATGATTTTCTTAGCGTCTTTCATTTATTTGTATTACTGATTATTGTAAAAATCTGTTGATGGAAAATAACTCAATCTATCAAGACCTAAACTAATATTTAAAAAATATTGATTGCTAATAACATAACATGTTAAAATTATTTGAATATTCGTTTCAGTCGTAATAAATATATTTATAGTTGCTTAATTATTATATATATTGATAGATAGCTCAATTGGTTTTAATACTAATCTATCAATGTGGAGGTCACAAGTTCAAATCTTGATGAGAACAAAAATTTTAAATTTTTTATATATTGAACCGGTTGGTTGACAGGTTTGACCGGGTTTGGTTGGATTTGACCGGTTCACTCTGGGTCAGAAATGCAACCCGGATATTATAGAACCGGACCGGACAGCCGACCGGTTCGCGGTTAACCCGGTCGAACCGGCCGATCCGGTTCGGGTTTAATAACATTGCTTACAACAAGTTTGCATTTAGCCACTTTCAAAGCAGGCGAAATTTGCATTTTACAACTTCGGAGTCCTCCCTAAATAATAATAAAAATAATAATAATAATAATCTGGGAATCCGAAATTTTCAAATCTTCACTACCACTTGCTCATGCCCAAGATGTAGTGGGAATAAATCAAGTGCCATATTAATTAATAGTAGCATATATTAAATAAAATCTGGTTCTGAGAAAACATTATGTTAATTATGAACTAGTCAACACTAGCATTGTGGAATTAAAACTAAAACATAATTATAAACCATAGTTTTTCATTCCAAGTTATTAATAACATCAAAATAAAACAAAAGACTGTTAATGTTAATTAAATATATATACATTGACCACAATATCCCCATCACGGCTAATCATATATAATGTGTCTGCATAACTTTTTTGAATTAAAATGAGACACTTATTATGAAACAAGAATAAAATTAAAAAAATTATTTTGACGACGGAAATAATTTTATCGGCACTGAAACAACAGCCATTCCGTCGGCACTCCGTATGCAAATGTGAAAAAATACGAGAGATGCAATTCCGTAGGCAAAGAGTCGGTAGTTGCATACGAAAATAATTAAGTTGGCATTCTGTCGGCAAATCAGCACATTCTTGTAGTGCAAATAGGATATAGTATTTTTATATATGGTATTCTCTCCGTCCCAAGTTTCTAGTTTCTTAAATATATGTGAAATATAAAATAATAAAACTGAATTAGTAAGTTAGGACGGAGGAGTATTAATCAACTTGCTAATTGATCAATTTGGACCAAGTCCATCACTAAGCGATTAATACAATTAAATATCCAGCAATGAAGCTCGATAATTTAAATGGTCGTCCATATATAAATTCTAATCTTAGATCAAATAAACAGGAGCTATAAATTATAGTATATGAAGTTGTAGAAACAATATAAAGCGGTAATTATTGTTTGCCAAACATACTATCTTATCATTTCTTTGTTTCAGAAGTTGCTCTAGTTGTTGTTTGTTGTTGTTAGTGTTTCTTTCTTTTTTTGTAAAAGAGTTTTAAGAACATGCATTAGTCACTAGTCAAGATACTATAAGGCTATGCACTTAAAACTACATAATTTCCAGCAGACAAATTAATAAGAAAAGAAAAAAAATAAATTCCAATGCTACAATAGGCACCAAACCAATATATTCCGTCTCATTGATAAAAGACTAGTTAACCACATTTTTGTCAAAAAAATAAAAAAAATGGTCAACTAACCTTTTATCAATGGGAGAAAAGAGTAGATAAATATCTATTCTTTACAAAAAAGGTGCTCAACTAAACTTTTATTAATGAGACGGAAGAGTAGATAAATATCTCTTCCTTGTCAAAGTAATTACTCCGTATTACGGAGTAGAGTACTACAATCCCAATTTACATTCACACTAGAATTGACCCCACTTCTTGGGGAATAATTTATAAATAATTTATTGAAAAAAATATAAGTTCAATAACTATACATAATATATTGTATAAAATAAAAGAAATACACGAATTGAAATGTTTAGAGATAAGGTGTAATTTTAATTAGCATAAGAATTTGTGCATAAGAATTCTTTAGTTATACCGGGTTCAAATCTTCCGTGATGCGGCCTTAAAATTTGTCTGATAAAAAAAAAAAAAAAAAAAATAAAAAAAATCTTTAGTTATAATTTATGCAAAAGAATTATAAGAATGTAAAATATATAGTTTTCAAAATTGTTGTTTACTTCTAAAGTTTTAATTAATATAGATAAAATAATTAATTAATATTTTTCATAAATATTAATTAATAATTATTGACGGTCTTAATATTGCACGTAATTAAGCATCTTACAATCAAATTAAGATAAATAACATTGGACTACACCCTAAAAAACAAATAATAATAAATAAATAAATAAGTGAACTTGATATGAAAAAAGGTTTTGCTGCTGCTTTTTCTACTCGAGGCCATTACTTAATTAAGCTGGCACTTCCATATTTTGTTGACCATGACTACATCTATATGAATCTTCCGCTTGCAAAGATTCGTAGTACGAGTCAATTATTTCATACACATTATTATCATTAATGTTTACAGCGATATATAGGCTTCTCATCATGTATTATTATTATTTTTAAATATACATATAAGTAAATAAATTCAAGATAAATAAAAGTCGACTACCTAAGTATGGATTTATAGTGATTTTTTTTCCTATATCCATATCCATATATATACAGTATACTGCCTCATTTCGTTTGATAATATAAATATATACATGATATTATCAGTGTTCTAAAAGAAGGCCGATTTGGCTGCCTAGAAGGCGTCTAGGCGCTAGAAGGTGTCGCATCGTCCCGATTAATGGCAAGACGGTTTTCTCTAGGCGGCGGCGAATTAATCGGCATCCAAGCAGGTGCCTAGGTGGTCCTAGACATGTCTAGGCAGTGCTCGGAGGGTTTAGACGGACTAGTCAAGGCTTGAAGAGTTATAAGATTAAATTATAGTTGAAAAATCATGTATTTTATACTTTAACTTATGAATTTTATGTTTAAATATATAAAAATTTTGACGTAGACTTTGATTTTATACTAATCCGTCTAGGCCGTCTAGGCACCGCCTAGACTCCCGCCTAGGCCGCCTAGACACTAATCGCCCCTCCACCGCCCTACTAGCGTCTAGCGACTTTTAAAACACTGGATATTATATTAAAATTAATTAGTCTTCCCTAGAAAAAATTGATAATTAGTCAGCGATTTTCAATTGGTTCACATCTTACCAAACTTTCTTGTTTAATACTATAGTACTACGTACCTAACAACCACCGATCCATATTCTTCATTTTAATGTTTAATTAGGACGGTTTCAATAAAGATATATATATATTTTTAAATATTTTTTCAAAGATGGGACACACTTGGGTCAGCCGGAGGCACCGTGCGGCCGGGACTAAAACAATGACACTTTTATTCATATAGATTGACACTTTTCTGTATAAAGATTGACACTTTTAAAAATTGTCATTTTATTCGTAAAATAATTATGTTAAAGATTGACACTTTTATTCATATAAATTGACACTTTTCTGTATAAAGATTGGCACTTTGGGCCCGGCCGCACGGTGCCTCCGGCTGACACAAGTTTTGTCTTCAAAGATATAGTGGTTCAACAATATTGATGGTAATTCAATTTTCGGAAATTTAGCATAACTCGATATTTTATTTTCGGAAATTAAAGTCTTGGTGATTAAATCCAAAACTATAGGATATTATATTAGGATATCAATATGTTACAGCTACAGGCCCATTTATGCCTTTCACTTTTTTCCGACTACTGAGTTGACGTGACCCACTATCGAGGCCCGTTAAGTTGTTAAGAATTCTGATTTGAGAAAATAATATGATTCCAAATTATTAAAATTTTATAATTAGTACTAATTAAAAGTCACCGTCTAGGCCGGTCTATCCCCGTCTAGGCATTAGGCGGCACCCCACCGTCCAACTAATGTTAAATTCGTCTAGGCTCAAAGCGACATCTTAATTAACGCTATTACTTGTATTTTTTATTTTTTATTTATTTTTTGTAAGAAAAATATAAAATTATGTTTCAGCGACTGTAATTAAGTATTCAATGAAGTGAAAATTATGTTTCGACAGTAATTTTTTCTAGATTATTTTAATTCTATTTTTTAGTTGTCGATTAATTATTACTGCATTGTTTTTTTTTAATTATTAATTTTCAATTAATTGTTTCCGTAATTGGGCTATATCCTTTATAAATATTTAAGTTTCACCCAGTGAATCATATTAATAACTAGGGCTATTTAATCCATATTGGGTTTAATATCTTTTTAGTACTACATTTCAACTAACCATTTTAATCGGTATTCATTATTTCATAATTATTATATTTTCTTACGTCATATAATTTCACCCAAAACAAAACGAACAAGACAAAATTGTCACAATTTAACTTGATTTAGAAGAAAACCTAGCATTCTTAAGCGTCAGGGTTTGATCGATCGATGTGTCCTCATTTTCCTCCTTTTTTTAAGAAGTCAACGATTTATCATAATTATACGGAGTATATGTGAGAGATGTTGCGTGACTCATAATCTCATACCATCACATAACGTAATTTTTTTTATTCAATTTAATGTGCTTTCTAGTTATATTGATATTGGAAATGTTATCTTAATTCTTTAGGGAGTAAAATTTTACTATCTTTTATTTCGAGTCATTTTGTATGCATGTGTGTGAGTCGCGTTATATTAAAAAAATAAAATTATAACCATATTATACTAATAAATTATCATCATACATCCAAAAAGTGAGACCAAAGTAGCAAAGCAAGAGTCTAACTGTATTTAATTTATAAAGCAAGATTAAGAACCAAAATATCAAGAAAAACTTCATCCATTGGGTATAAACTACTTCCACACGTCTACATTAGAAAAATGTTAAACTGCGTCCAAAAATGTATGTATATAATATATAAATAATCTATTTTCTCCAGTCATACGGCGAAACGATACTAACAATGTTCTCAAACAAAAAAAAAAAAAAAAAAAGAAAAAGAAAAAAAGATACTTAAAAGAAACTAAAAATATATATATGAAATCAACCATTGAATTTGATCACATTATGGAGCACGGAGTTGGTGGGTTCGGATCATAAAACGGGTCAGCCATATAGTAATCGGGTTGACCATAATGTCGGGTCGGATATTCGTAATGGATTCGGGGCGGCCACCGCTCCTCTTCTCCTACACGCCTCTCCTCCTCGAACTCGCGTGACTCAGTTGTTGCATATGCGTTGTGAAGGGTGATAATGTTAGCGAAGCGGAATTTCTTCCTCAGTGAGTTGACGAGTTTCACTGAGTCAATATCTTCTCCCACCACCACCAAATGGTTCCTATCTTTTACCACCTCAACTCTGCTCACTCCTGTTATGAACAATTTTAATTTAAAAATTATAATTTAAGTGCATGTAAATTAAATATAGATGATGAATATGCAATCTTCATTTTTTTTTCTCGTTTAATTTGCAAAAATCATTTAATATGACCTCTCATTTCGGAGGCAAGCTTCATGGCTTTTTTCCTATTCTCCTCATCCATGGGGACGTCGATCACAATTCTTTGCTGCATAGAGAGAAAATTTAATTTAATTAGCACTTAAGTAAGCAAGAGAATTGATTCTTTCTAATCACAACTCGAAAATCGACCGATAAATTGCTTAGTTTTACCTTCATTCTTGTGCTTCGATGATCAGAATTCAGTAATAATATATGGAGGTGATTTGTTGTAAGTTGGAATAGAGAAATTAAAGGGGTTTAAGTAAGGATATTTATTGCAAATATTATAGAGAGAGGACCGGACTTATGCGTCGACCTGGAACTTTCTTGAAAATTGTATCGTTATAATTAATTAGAGAAACATCCTGCACTCTAAGGTGAAAATGACAATATACTAGTTAAATTATATACCTGAACATTATTAATTTCAATAATGTAAAAAAATATAAATTTAAGATGGATAGATATAAGTAAGAATATATTAAAATATTTTGTAATGTGCACGTCTTGTAATTGTATAGTTAGTTATAACCTTGGTTTTGGTAGGGAATATTTGTAGAGCGTAGGAGTAGAGTAGAGTATTTAGAAATATACCAAAAAAAATGAAAGAGGACTGGATCGCCGTACGCGTCGTTATTAGATATACATATACATATACATATAATAATCCAGAAGAATTCGTCGTCACACTTTCCTTCATTTATTCTCTAGATATATATACTTGGATATTAAACATCAGTTTCCCCGTAAATTATGTGACGATGAAAGTCAATTCTAATTATTATGTTTTTCTAATTTTGCGGCCAAATATGTTCATTTCAATTCAAGTAATCTATTGCTTTTCCACTGTACTTTCGTTAAAATTTTCTGCTGAAACTTGACAACTTATAGTATGTGTTTTTCGTTTTTACCAAGATACGTAGTTGCGAATCGTATTCCATACATTTACGTATGTACGTGCTTGCCGAGTATTGTAAATAATGATTGGCCACAAAATTTATCAATCATTTCCTTTCCAATAATTAACTATATTTTTTTTAATCAATCAGCTTAAATTATTTACAAGTCTCAAATACACAAATAGTAGTAGTATATTCTAACTCTGTTAAATATTTTCCAAAATAAGGGGGCTTGACCAAACTAAAATATTTTGACCTATAAAATTCTAATAATGTAAGCCCTGCAAATTTTATTATTTATCATATTATTAGACTAGCATTTACTTGTAAAACTTAAAAACTAAGATAATATGTCAATTAAAATAAAAAACGATGATTTGTTTAATGAGATTCCGCGGTTGGATGGGATATGATAATTTATCGTTAAAAATTCCAACTGAGATTCTTCCGCGGTGGCGTGTACCAAATCTAACGACTACAATCCAAATCCAGATTGCATCCAATTAAGTTTAATAGTACAATATTTGGATTTAATATTCAGGGATAATCTAGTAATTTCAAAGATCGATGTATTTTAGGGAATATCAAGAGTTGGAGAAAACATGGTGGTGATGACACATATATAATCAACTAAGATTTGATAAACTTAAAGGTGGTACATGCTCCAACAGGGAAAAACACTCGTTACTGTAATACCCACTTCCTCTCTTGGGTAATCCCCAATATCGAAAGCAGCTTCTTCAATCAAGCAGCAAAAATCCCGCTTTCTCTCCCGAGTTTCTCAATATCCCACATTGATAGGATGAGCCCAATGGCCCGGATCAGCTCGGCTCATCCAGAGTGAAGTCCAATAGCACAAGTCAACAAAACCAGCCAACCGCCCCACGATGGTCAGAGTACGGACGGACGTGCGAAAGCAGCACCCACGATCTCTCAATCACCCATGACCTCAATTCTCTATAAATAGAGCTATTTTGTAAGATAAAAAGGGAGGGCACTGTATTTACTAGCTAAAGAGACTTCAATACAAACATTCTCTTTTCCTCCGTGGACGTAGATCTACCCAAAGATCGAACCATGTAAATTCTTGTGTTCTTAGCTTTCTATAAATCTCATCATCACGAAAACACTCTAAAACGCTACGATCGATCACTGGCGCCGTCTGTGGGAAACTAAAATTTTGTGAAACCGATCAGCGCGTTTTGAGTAAAGATACGATGGTGAGACCAACCCGCTCCGCCACCACTGCTGCTGCCAAAGCAAAATAGAAACGAGCTGACCCCTTCACCAATCCGCCTTACATGCCAGCCAACGAGGAAGAAGGTGACGTTAGTCAAGCCCAGAAAATTGCTTCCCAAATCCGACGTGACCAGCAGCCCATTCGCCGAACTCCTGAAGGCCATCTGGAGGATGTCCCGTATGGGAATTCAGCTAGCAGTGGCGGGTCCGATCAGGGTGGCAGCCGACGCGGCAACGCCGAACTCCAACCCGAGCTTGGAGAAGCACTGAAGGCGTACCTGGACCTCCACGAGCAGGACTTTCGTAAGTTCATCATCAACATCGACAACAAAGTCAAAACAGAGAAGACGAAGTCGAACCGTCACAAAGGCGATCCCTAAGTCTCCAGACCGTTGGAGACAGGGAGGCCGAACTTCCCCGAAGGCGACAGAACAATCGCCGTGGGAACGACCGCGCTTCACCTCAGCGCGGTTCAACGTCACCTCGTCAAAATGCCGTTCCACTTCGGCGTGACGAAGGAAACGCCTACCAGGGAAGATTCACTATCTACGGTCGAATCTCGACTCCCTTCACTAATAGGATACTCTATACTCCCCTCCCGTCGACATATAGAGTACCTCCTATCCCGCCTTACAACGGGTCACAAGACCCCAGCAACTTTCTATCCCGGTTCCAATACAACATGATGAACCAGGGACTGGCCGAAGACATTTACATGTGTAAAGTCTTTCCCGAGCTGCTAGTGGATAACGCTAGGAGCTAGTTTGATAGCCTCCCTAATTGCAGTATAGGGTCGTATGCCGACCTACTTGACGCCTTTGAGCGTCGCTTATTTCAAAAAGCCGAGGCAAAGATCAGCTCAGCCCAGCTCCTAACCTTAAGGCAGGGGCGGGGAGAAATGATTAGTGATTTTCTGGCCCGTTTTTATAACGAAAGCCTTAAAGTCGATCGTCTCTCCGACGACGTGCTTATCTCAGCATTCCAAAATGCCATTCAGTCCGGAACTCTCTTCAGAGAGCTCGTAAAGGCACGCCCAACGACCTCCAGGCAGCTATGGAGGATTGCTGATACATTCGCGGAGGCGGATGAGGCTGATCGGAAAAAGCGGGCAGCAGATTGGCCTGAAAACAACGATAAGAGGAAAAAAGAGGAGCGCACCGACCATGGACAAGGCCGCCGAAGTGCCCTCGAAAGGTTACAACGAGGACCCCTCGAGTCCGCTTAGGACCTCGGCCCAACCAAGACCGAAGTCAGTATACACCGCTGACAAAGTCCAGGGCCGAAATATACGAGCTTCACGCAAACTTGTTCGAGAAGCCGCCGCCCTTATCCCGAGGTGGGTCGAAACGCCGATCCAAGGAGAAATACTGCAAGCTCCATAATGACTACAGTCATGAAACCGAGGACTGCAGAGACCTCGCCTCGGACATAGAGCACATGGTACGCGACGGTACCCTTAAACTGTACCAAAGTCGCGACCAAAGAGAGGTCCGACCTCAAGGGAAGGGCAAGAGAAAGAAAAATAGGGGAGACAATAACTGTACCCCCCAAAACGACAAAAGGCCAAAGCACGACGATGAGGATGAGGATGAAGATCAGCCCTAATATGATGCAGTCATCACTGCCATCACCGGACTGCCCGAAGGCACGATGAGGTCATCGTTGAAAGCCGAGGCCGAAGTCAACAGCGGGAAGAACCCACCCAAAAAAGGTTCAGAAGGGACGAGGTCGTCACCTTTTCTAGCAATGACCCAGTTCCCCATGCGGTACCTCATCAAGATGCCACCATAGCAAGGACTGGGCAGCGAACTTACCCCAAGTCCTATGGTCGTACCGAACCACCCCGCGGACGTCACACGGTGAAACACCATACAGCTTGGTGTATGGAACCGAAGCGGTGATCCCGGTAGAGATCGGTTTGCCGAGCCCCCGAACGCTTAACTTCGCAGCCCAAGACAACGAAGACGGACTTCGAACTAACTTGGATTTGCTAGAAGAAAAACGGGAACAAGCCTACATACAAGAAGCTCGATACAAACAACAAGTAGCTCGGTATTATAACAGCCGGGTGAAGCATTAGCAGCTCCAAGTAGGCGACTTCGTACTTCGGAATAATGAGGTCAGTAAAGCGGAGAAGCTCGGCAAATTAGAAGCCACCTGGGAAGGACCATACCGAGTTCAAGAAGTCCTCGGAAAAGGGTCGTACAAGCTCGCCTACCTATCTGGTGAGCCCATACCCCGTACATGGCACATTACTCACTTGAAAAGGTACTTTGTATAAACAGAGAGTAATGTTCAAGTTCATTTAGGTCGTAGGAATCGGGTGGTTGGTCTCACCGGTAAATTTTGCCTTATTTTGACTTCATACAATCAAAATTTTTAGTTTTTACTTGCTTAAATAATTTGCATGCATTTTGCACGACTCTCTATCGTTTATGTTAAGTATCTCAATTTTAAAATCCTGACGAGGATAACACAAATAAACTCCACTTCGGAGTAACACTTAAACGCGCGTAAGGGGACTACCTCTATCGATAAATTTGACAAATAAGGAACCTAAAAGCCTTAATTTCATTTTCGGACGAAGTGGCTAACCGAAAGCCTACACTTCATCTCCGGACGAAGTGGCTACATGAAAGCTGCCTTCGTTTAAAACAAAGGAATCTACCTCAGTTAAAGACAAGGATGAAAAGGTTAAATTACAAGTACAAAAATTTCTGTTTTATTTGAATGGAGATAAAAGTACAATTGTTACATTAAGAAGACGAAGAACCCGGAGGTTTTGGCTGACTAAAGCTGAGCCAATCTCTAGCAAAATCCCTGCCGGAATTAAAGTTTAAGATATCGTCTACGCTAAGCCGACCCCGACCTCATCCAGGAGCCAAACTTCGACCTCTACCTCGAACGCTTTGGCTCGCTCGACCCCGACCTCGTCTAGACGCCGACCGTCGCTCTTGATTGTAAAATTCTCGAGAATGGCGGGTAACGATCCTAGGATCAGGGTCGACAGACCTCGAAAATTCCCCTTCCAAGAACTCTCTGGAAGTATGGTCGAGTAACCTCGGATCCAAATCAAGGGTCGCCGAAGTCGAAAACTCAGGCTCCGACATAATACGTCACTTCAACTTCGGAAAGCGATCAAGGACTATCTCGTAGATGCTGGCCACACAGATGAGTTCTTCAAATTCACCCCGAACCTGCCAGGAATCATTCCCATATTGATCCCTATAGCTTCGGCACCGAGCCTGAAGTTCCTTCACTTTACTGTAGGTTTCAGAAATGGTGGATCCTCCAGCTCGGTGGACAATAGCCTCGTACTCCATATGCTCCGCGACAATCTCCTTGCAAGTTTTGCTGTCGTCCAAAGCTTGCTGGTACTTGTCATCGAGCTCCAGATACTTCGCATGCACTTCGTCAAGATTTTCCTGAGCAGTTCAAAGTTTTACTTCAGCTTCGACCTCAAGGTTATCTGCTTGCTTTTTCCAGTTCGAAGCATTGAGCTCGGCGAAGCTCGGAAATTTCCTTCATGAAGTGAGAAGCATCGAAAAATTCGGGAGCAGACTACAAAGAATAATACAAGCAAGTTTCAACAAAAAGCCGTTTTATTTATAGCCGAGCACGGCAAATGAAACGCCACCCTAATGGTGATGAAGTACAAAGCTACAAAAAAAAAAAAAAAAAACAGAAAATAGGAGAAAGAACACATGAGAGAGGTCAATTTAAACCCCTCATGGTTTCCTTCATCCCTGCCGACCTCGAGTTCGGCTTCGGCTTCTCCCGACCTCCCCCCAGTGGCGTCGGCGGTAAGGTCCTTTGACAGTTCGGCGATCACGGCCTCCAACCTATCATCCCTGTCAATAGGACAATTCTGAATCATTGCCTCAGATAGAAGGCACCTCTGCTCAGCCAGTCGATCCACCACTGGTACCTCTGCTGTGCTCTCCACCAGCACCTCGGCATATTCCCGCAGCATCTCCTCTTCAGAACATACCTCATACCCATACTTGACCTTATCCAGGTCTGGGTAATCCTGGGCAATCAAGTCGATGACTGTGGCAGACACCGAAGTGCTCATAGCACCTACCAATTGGGTGACGGTCCTACCAAAATGCCGGGACCGAAAAATGCGCTCGGCGAAAGCTCGGAGCATCCCGCCTTGGCCAGCCACTACACGGGCCATTTTCTCCCGCTCCGCAGTGAGCTGGGCCTTCAACTCCGCCACCTCGACCTCCAGGTCGGCCGTTTTTTTCTTCATTTCTTCGGTGGCGGCGATAGCTTTAGACTCCCGCTTCGCCGCCATCTTGGCTTTGGACTCGGCCGCGGCCACCTTCGCCGTAAGATCGGCCCTAGCTGCCTCGACCTCGGCGGAGAGTTTCCGGAATTTGACGACTCCGTCAGTAACGAAGTTCGCCAGGCTTTTCAGTCCGGCCATAGCCAGTTCGGCCTCCTGCACAGATAATAATGTTGGAACAAACATATAACATCAACATCTAATATACCGAATTCTACTTACCTCGGGAAAAGACATTTCCCTGTATGCGTCTTGGCCCACAAGCCGATTGCCTTCTTGCACCCCCACTTCGTCAATTGAGGGAAGCCGAACTCCCTCAATCTGGTGGCCCACAATAAGAGGTGGAGGCGAGCTTGCCCGAGCTGCACCATGCGGGGAATTTTCTAAAACCGACCTAGTCAGGTCGGTCATTTCCTCAGCCGAGGTACCAGACACCGTCTGTACCACGGTAGGAGAGGTCTTAGCCCTCTTCTTTTTTCGCTGCACCGCAGCCTGAAGCTCTTGAGGATTCACTGCAAAAACATCATATATTAAACATCGGATACATAACATCTCATTAAATAGGTGAAGCAGGGCCTCACCCAAATCCGCAGACATATTGCTGTCATATGGGCTCAGCCCATACTCCGAAAGCTCGGCCTCAGAGTAATTCCTCTCAATAAGGCCAAGGTTCACCAAACTCACTTCGAGTTCGCTGATGGGTTTTTCAGCAACAAGAAGTGCGAACTTGCCCTTGGACCAAGGGTACAGAGACACTCCTTCAGTCCGGCAGAAGAAAAATTTCTTCTGCCAGTTCGGCACTTTGGAGGGTGTATCCAGTTTAAACCTATTGAGGGGTGAAAGGTAAACCCACCCAGTCGGACCCCGCTTAGGTCTAAAAAACTTAAGCAACAATTCTAAGTTAACAGAACCACTAAGGCGACCGACCTCAACGCAAAATCCAACGATCTGTTTTCCTGAGGGCGGCGCCAACTGTCCTAAAGAAAGTTCGAGCTTCTCTAGAAGCTCGACAAAAATGTGATTCAACGGAAAATGAAGACCGAAGTGAAGATAGTCTTCGTATACAGTGAAAAATCCTACGGGAGGAGAACTACCCCTATCATCTATACGTGGTAGCATAAACTCCGCTGACTCCGGAAACAAAAAATTCCAAGCCAAATTCTGCATATGCGACTCACTCATTGTGGAGGCAGTTTCAAGGGCAGAATCTGACCCAACTAGGGGTAAGAATTCGATTTCCCTAAGCCTGGGAGGGACTAGCGCACGGGTGTACACATTCAACCAAACCCTCGCCGGAAAAACCCTAGACGGCGAGGGCGAAATCCCAGTGTCCACCCTATCCATATCTAACGGTAGAGAAGATTAAGAAGACGACATTACGAAAAAAAATTACTTACTTGTTGCGGGATTCACAGAAATTTCACGGAATATGGTGCGAATAGCGGCGGCGAATACAGAACTCGGACTTAGGGTTTTTCTCTCTCTAAAAGTCGGAACAGTAAATTGGGGGAAATTGTTTGAAGGCGTACGCTGGAAGTTTTTATAAGCAAATCTTCCGCCCTTTCAAATCCCGCCTCTTCATCTACCCAGTAAGGACGCGACACGTGCCCTATGCGAGCTGAACTCCAACAGTTGCGACTTTTCAAATCCCGCCCATTCAAGCTCGACCTTGTATAAACGAGGCGGTATGCATTTTGACTTCGTATAAACGAGGCGGTATGCATTTCGACTTCGTATAAACGACATCATCTAAATGAGGCGGTATAAACGAGGCGGTATGCATTTCAACTTCGTATAAACGAGGTGGTATGCATTTCGACTTCGTCGAATTCGACATCATATAAACGAGGCGGTATGCATTTCGACTTCGTCGAAATCTTAATTTTGATGGGGCAATGCAATTCAAGCTCGACCTCGTCAAAATGAGGCGGTATGCAGTTCGACTTGGCGAACTCTTAATTTCGATGGAGCAATGCAATTCATCGACCTCATCAAAACGAGGCGGCTCGGCCCATCCAGAGTGAAGCCCAATAGCACAAGTCAACAAAACCAGCCAACCGCCCACGATTTCTCAACCACCCGCGATGGTCAGAGTACGGACGGACATGCGAAAGCAGCACCCACGATCTCTCAATCACCCATGACCTCAATTCTCTATAAATAGAGCTATTTTTTAAGATAAAAAGGGAGGTCACTGTACTTACTAGCTAAAGAGACTTCAATACAAACATTCTCTTTTCCTCCGTGGACGAAGATCTACCCAAAGATCGAACCACGTAAATTCTTGTGTTCTTAGCTTTCTATAAATCTCACCATCACGAAAACACTCTAAAACGCTACGATCGATCACACATCGAAAAAGGATAAGCAGCCTTGTGTGTTATATGCAGCTGCCCTCCCACTCTCACCATCTCATAACCGCTTTTCACAAACCCTCGAACCACACTCTGGTGAATCCTGATCAATACATCTAATACAGAGTATTCTTAAGAAGCAAGGAATCCAGTTATTTTAGTATTGCAAAGTCTCTTAATTGGATAAATAGTTGGATATATATATAGAGTAATTCTCCAATGCCCACCGTGGGCACGCTTAATGTGTCCACGGATGACGCAACATTGGTATAAATAAAGAAGTTAATAAAAAACATACCAAATATAATTAAACTTTACTATAAAAAATTAAACTCTACCTAAAAAAACTAAACCCTAAGGGGAAAGATTGCTTACGTGGCATTGCCACATTACCGGTGGGCACATTACGTATGCCCACGGTGGATATTGGAGCGTTTCTGTATATATATATATGCATGATTTTTGATTAAAAAATATATATATAACAAATGTTAGTAATTGTGAATTTGTAGGCATTGGATTATGTAATGATATATTAACTATTAATGGCTCGTTTGATACCATAGATATAACCAGTTAGTTAACTTTTGCCATTAGTAGTCCTTTATTTGGTAGTAAATTACATCTTACCAGAAGGCCCGAAATGAAAAGGAGGCCCGTTGAAATAACACTGTTCCAACCCCTAATATCCAATCTGTGAAATTGGTCGGATCAAATTTTCCACGATTGAACAGTGACTTTCTCACGCTTTTCTCTTCCAAAATTACCCTTCTCATATCTTACAATCGAAATGACGCAACATCCACCAATTTCAAAATCCTTCAAAGCCCTAGCTTGACGACATCCTCAACGACGAATCGAAGCAACAAATCTGCAATCCTCACCTCACACAAAGAAGTATTACCCTAAACCATTTTCGTATTTCTCGTACCACGCCTATGAATTTGCATATCAGAATTATTTGAGGCTGTGAACTTTTAGATTCACTGTTCGTCGAAGGAATCAGAAGTCCAAGCCCATCCTCTAGAGACTGAGATCTTCACAGGGGTAGAGAGAATCCAATTGACGAAGTAATTACGCCGATGAAAAACTTGAACAAAGGTATATGACATTTCGTTTGAATATATTTTGCCTTTTTCTTGATATATAATTTGAGTTTCTAGCAAATTTTCATGATCACCGTGGTGCGAATCTGTGGATTTATATAGATGCTATGAGAACGACCTCCTCAGCTCTTGTCCAAGAACGTCTATTTACTTCCATTTCCTTGCCCGACGGCTAACTCCGCTACTCCCTGGAAATTTCACAATATATGGATTATAATTCAACGTTTTAGGAAGTGCATCATACTAAAATCGATCAGAATATAAGGAACTGAAACTTTGATGAAGAATCTAAACCCTAAAATCACCTGTGAGAGATGCTAGTTCCTCCAATTTTTCTAGCTCTCGACGGCGCAAAATGTTTAAAGCGGGAAGAATGAATTGCAATTCTAGGGCTTCTTCTTTTTTTATACAGTTATATGAAGGACATTCAAGTCATTTGCTGACTTTAACTGGGCACGCCAAATCTCCTACCAAACATTTACATATTATAAACCTGAGTTACCAAACACATTTTTTAAACCATTGTTTCATTTAATCTTAACACTCTTCAACACTCTGCATTATTTTTATCCTAACTTCATATATCCTAACTTGTCTATCACACGAGCCCTAAGAAGCGTAATTATGCATATGCATATGGATTGTGTAGTGGATAAAACATACTCCATCCGTCTCATTTAAACCGACTTATTGTTTATTCAAATGAGTGGTATAAAATAATCAAACTAGCCAGTTTAAATGGGACGGAGGAAGTAATCTGTAGCAACGGTTAATCCGCTGCTAATTAAAATCATGATAATCCAAATCCAAAACTAATCCTAATTAGTATCAATCATTTCACTGATTTTACCCTATAAATATAAGACGCCTAATCCACTCTTTAAGCCAACGCGCCGGATCGCTGGGGTGCGCCGCCCCAGCCGATCCCGGGATCGGTCTTGCAACCGCGTTGGGGGCGCGAGATCGCCGGGGAGTGGTACGGAGCAGCGTTTGGAGATCGCTCTTCCTGCTAACGTCATCATGATGTCAGCAAGGTATTTTTTTTATTTTATTAAATGAATATTCCGGAAATAAAAAAATTAAAAAAAAATTAAAACTGAAGAATAGTCGTTGGGCTATCCGATGAGCATCAAACGGCTCTTTCCAAAATTTCCCTATAAAATACCACACACACCACACACCACATATCACACAATTCTCCCACTTTACACACAAATTCATCCTCAAATTTTCACAAATTTCTCTAAAAATTCCCCCAAAAAAATATCTTTCTCATCGAGTTCTTCAAGCGACGCCGATGAAGTGCCACGAGCGTTCGAACAACTAAGAAAATCACACCGACTGATCCAATCTATACTCGAGGAGCGACAATAGATGATGGAAGACGACCAGATGAGGCGCCGACGACATCCGGCACAGAGGTCCTATATAGAGCGAAATCGTTTCGGCGGTGCTGCCCAACTGATGGCGGATTACTTTGGTGATACGCCAACCTACGGCGACGTAATATTTCGACGCCGATTTCTTATGTCGAGGAATTTGTTCTTACACATCGTTGAAGCACTGGAGGCACGCGATCCTTTCTTCACTCAACGTTGAGATGCTCTTGGAAAGCCTGGCTTCACAGCAATTCAGAAGTGTACTGCTGCACTTGGTCAACTCGGAAACGGCTGCCCGGCGGACCACCTCGACGAGTATGTGCGAATGGGAGAGAGCATGACCATCGATTGCCTGAAGCGCTTCTGTAGGTCGATGGTTACTATTTTTGGAGGCAACTATTTGCGGCGGCCCGATACAATTGATTGCGCAAGACTACTCCGTATGCACGAGGAGATCCACGGCTTTCTGGGGATGCTAGGTAGCATCAACTGCATGCACTGGGTATGCAGGCAATGTCCGAATGTATGGAAGGGTCAATATGTCCGTGGTGATAAGGGGGTTCCAACGATCATCCTAGAGGCGGTGGCCTCTTACGATCTGTGGATCTGGCAGGCGTTTTTTAGAGTTGCGGGCTCCAACAATGACATCAACAGTCCTCAACTAATCACCCATTTTCAGCGACGTTGTGAACGGATAGCTCCGCCAATTCAATTCACGGCCAACGGACGACCATACAACATGGCATACTACCTCGCCGATGGGATATATCTGAAGTGGCCATTTTTATCTCAAGCCCAACTGCCACAGCCGACCCCAAAGTTTAACTTTTCAAAACAAAGCAAGAGTCAGCTCGAAAAGACTTCGAAAGGGCTTTTGGCGTACTGAAGATGCGGTGGGGAATCATCCATGGCCCGTCGAGACTAAACTTCCGCGATCATATGCAAGATGTTATGTATGCTTGCATCATCATGCACAACATGATAACCGAGAACGAAGGGCCAATGGTGACGCAATGGGCTCTTCCGGAAGATGAAGCTTCTAGCAGCAGTGGGCCTATAGTGGAGCGAAGAGGTCCGACATCCTTTCGTGAGTATGCTGAACGCTCATTCACTATGCGCAATTTGGTGCGTCATGAAAACCTCATCAACAATTTAATCGAGGAATTGTGGACTCGTAGGGTGTGTTTGGTAGGGTATGTAAGACCTATATTACTTAATAATAGAACGTTTGGTAGGCTCTGTTGTTTAAATAGAAGGCCCTATGTAAAAGTAAAGTCCTCTCCTAAAGCATCATTTCTTCCTTCTTATTTATATCATCTTACCCCTAATATATATAACATGGGTTGTAATACCCCGTAATTTATTTAGTTTAATTAATGGAGCTTAGAGATTATTATAATAATAATAATCTATGATAGTTTTTAATAAGAGGAAATATTGAGATAATGAAGAAGACAAAGATTAAAATGAGAATCTCTGAGAATTTATATATATATATATATATATATATATATATATATATATATATATATATATATTTTGATGAATTAGTTTTTGTTTCAGTTTCTACGACTTGAAACAATATGTTGAGGAAATATACTATATTTAATTATATAGTAGAATAATTATTTGAAGTTAGTGGGATTTTTAGTTAAATCTCCGAAGACGGAAGTTATTACGAATTTTAATTAGTATTTATTTTTCCATTTAAATTATGACTATTGAGATATAAAGTATTAGTCCTTGTAATTTTTAGGACTTGAGATGTGTGCTATGTGAAGATTAATTCTGATGGAGATGAGAGATTAGAGGATTTAAGATTATTTAAGTGATGGTAATGAATTGCTTAGATACTAATAATAAATATTGTATTAAATAAATAAATAAAAGGAGGAAATTAAATGGGGATAAGGGGGGACAGCCGGGCCTCTCTTTCCTTCTTTTCCTTATTCTATTTCTTCTACCTTCCTCCCTCTCACTCACGATGCACACCCAGCACACACATACTCCATTTCTACGTCTTTGAAGCTTTGATAAATCGAGAAAAAATAGCAAGAAGCCTAAGATCAGAGCTATTAATTAAGGTATGCTATTTAGTTAGCTCTTAGGCTTGAAAATTGAAGAAACTAGCAAAACCCACTTAGACATCAAATTTCGAATTTGAAGATGTTATGATTTCATGATCTTGATGTTTATTTCTCTTGATTTATACATGTTCTAGGATGATTTTTGAGGGTTTAATTTAAGAGAAATCCATCTTACCTTCAAAGATTATGAAATTCGAATTATTGAAATTTTTTTTGGGGATTTTCGATTTTGGTTTTCTTTTGATAAGTTGAGCTTGATTATGTGTTTATAGGATTGAAAGAAGCATGAATGAAAACTTTGAGAATTTTTGGAGATCAATTTCACAATTTTCGAATTTGGGTTCTTGGTGAAATTGGAGGATTTTTTGATTTCGATTTTATTTCATAAAGTTGATGATGGGGATATGAAATTGACATTATATGATGCTTAAAATGAATTTTTGAAAAGTTTTTGGAGCAGCCCTATGTCAAAAACGAAAATGATGCATTAAAATAGATTGGGCATTTTTTTTGTTCTTGATGTCATATAATTAGATTGGTGGAGAGAATAATGTGATATGTATATTATTTGATGCTTATTTTGGAATTCTGAAAATTGTTGGAACCCTATAAGGGCTGAATTCAAAATTTAAGTTTAGAATAATTGGATGTTTTAAATGTTTAAGTGTTAGTTGTTTATAATGAAACTTGAAAAGTATTTTCTACTTCATTTTAAGCTTATTGTGAATTTATTGGAATTTATAGAATGGTTTTGTGAACTTTTCAATTTATCTTTTATTTTCCAACTTTGATTGTAGTTGAGTTTGGAATGATCGAGTATGAGAAACGAGCTTATAAATAAGTTTAATTATCAATTATAAGTTATAGGAATTATTTCTAAAAATTTTAGACTTTATGATCGAGAACTAATCAAGCTTGAGGAATGATGAGAACCAATATATATACATATATATGTTATAGTTTTATATGACTCTTACTAGGATTGAAGATGGATAAGATAAGTTAAAACTCTCCTATCGTAGGAATTCTCGATAAAGTCTGGTTGACATTAAGATTATAGAGAGATGTTTAGAGAAAAAGATAAGCTAAGTGGAGAAGGTTATTTCCTATATAATGTTCTTTCCTTTTTCACTTTTATTTATTCCTTCGTTTTAATGAAGGAACGAGCATAAACTTGAGGATTGGAAATAACTGAGGAAGGAAGAGTAGTAGGAAAAGGCTAGACGGAGTCAGGTGGGCTTTCTAACTAAATGGTGATGCTAGATGCATACGTATACGAAGCATGATATTTTAAGAAAATGATTAACTTGCCATTATTTGAGTTTTGTATGATCATCTACTTGATGGAAGACGAATTCGGTCATGCGATTAGCATGATATGTGTACACTGAGGTGACTGTGAGCCGTCCTTTCGGTCGGCCAGTCAATGTGTTTGAGAAGGAGGCCTACTTCTCAACACGCTATTTGATGTTGTAGATGTTATTCATACATAATAAATGACTGCAGTCTTTAATGTTTGATGATGAGGAAACTAAAAAGTATTTTAGCATGCCTTGTGTTATCTAAAGTAAATCACTCGTGACATGCTTATCGAGGCAAGTTTAATCTATAGCTTTAATAAGCAACTTTCAATGTTTTGGGCACGTGTTCACTGAGTACTTTGTACTCAGCCCTGCATGTTATTTCTAAAATGTGCAGGCAGGCAAAGCTGGGATGAAGTTGGGAGTGTGCCGAACAGAGCTTTTGTTGTCATTTTATGAAGTGTCTTCTTATAGATATGACAATGTCAGTAGTTCGAGTTCTAGGATTATATGTCTGCATACATGTAATCCCTTTTGATGATCCATTCCGCTGCAATACTCTGATGTTATTGTTGATGTTTTGACGAGCTCGAAGTTGATACTTAAATTCTTATCTTCACCTGAACTCCTAGATAACTTTACTTATTTCATTGAAAGTTATCTAATATTGTAAAGGTATAAATGTTTGTTATTTCTAGACAACTTTTAAATTATTGTTGAAAAGTTGTCTATAAATTTTGATTATCCTTGATTCGGATTTCTGAGCCCTTGAATAATCCTATATAACTTGTTGTGAACGGGCATGTGTTATTTGAGATGATTTTAGGTTCCCTTGAGATACATATTGACCCGATCATTTCGGAATTGTTATTGCAATCAATATCCATCCTTTTGGTTCATTTGATGAAGTAGCTAAAATATCTTGAATATTTAGGTCATAATTTGTTTCTCCTTTCTTGATCAATAGTGATGATTTGGGACAAGATATAAGTTATCGTTCGAATCTTGTAGTAACTGCCCATTCCTTCATTTTCTAATCTAAAAGACGTTTAGTTTTTATTCATTTTTCTATTTTATTTATTTAGTCACATTACTCGGTTTAAATAGCCTTTAATTTAAATCGGGCTGTGACAGATTGGTATCAGAGCAATTGTTTGCTCTGAACTTGAACTTCTTTTGAGTCTAGTCTAATTTGTATTCTTAGACTAGTCGAGTTTGAACAACAAAAGCTCAGCACTCCCTTTCATCCAGCTTAGTCAGGTACGCTTTTATGAGCATTAAAGATTTCAAATTTTCATGCTCTTTAT
>CM038119.1:19491313-19556940 GCA_001642375.2 Mentha longifolia | reverse complement strand
CGAAAAATCTCAAGTTAAGGGATTACAGATTCGACAGGATCTGGCGTGGACGTAGGAGCTGTTTACTCCGAACCACAATAAAAACTCCTCGTGTTTCTCTCGCTAATTATTTTTACATCTTTATTTACACAGTTTACATGTTCACAACCTGCACAACTGCAACCTGTCTTGCATAAACTGTTGCTGAACTGTAGTCTTTTTGAAAACTGTTTTGAAAAACCGTTAGCCAACCTTCCCACCAAACTTCCGCACGCAGGTTAGTTTTGCAAGCTCAGCAGTACACTGTTTGAGCTGGAAAAACTAAACTGCTCTGATAAACTGAAGTGACGACTCAGTAAGATCAAATTATTTGAAAAGTCGAAATTGTTGGCTAATTGGTGTATTCCCCCCCCCCATACACCAATATCTATTTATTGGGACCTACACGTAGCAAGAGCTGCGGCTTCTCTCTCTGTAGCTTCCTTGGCCTTCGCCTCAGCTGCAGCAACTTTGCTGGCCAAGTTCTCCTTGGCCAGCTCCAGATCCCGAGCCAACTTGTTATACTTGACAACCCCGCCGGTGGCGAAGTTAGCCAAGCTCGTCAGCTCGGCTACAGCCAGTTCGGCCTCCTGCAACAACACTGGTTAGACTCAAATAAGCGCCAGTGCAGTATTCTAAAGCAGTAAGGCTAATCACCTCGGGGAAAGATTTTTCACGAGCTAAAGCTCGGTCGGACGACTGGATGCCCATAAATCCACCTACCTCCTTGATGGTAGGTACGACCGCCACCTGAGCTTCCTTCAGATGGCGCATCGTCAAGCGAGATGGAGAGCTCAACTGAGGAGAACCAGGGTTGAGGGTCTGCAGAAAGCGCCAGGTCCTGAGTCCTCTCCGAAGAGGTACTGGACGTCTTCTCAACTGCAGTAGTCGACCTCGGCCTCTTCTTGGACTTGCTGGCTACTTGAAAGTTCACTGCAATAAGAAGGAAGAGGATAAAAAATCCGAAAAAAACATGATGACCCACAACACATAAAGCAGTGCCTCACCCGGATCTATCATTAAGGTAGGGTCGTAAGGGCTTAGCCTTAGCATGGTGAGCTCGGCCTCGGAATATTCTTTGGAAATGAGGCCGAGCTCTTTCAAATTTTTCTCAAGGTCACCGAAGTCCTCTACGGTGCCTTGCTCCTCTAGTTTATCTGTATTCCAGATAAACTGAGGGACCTCTTCAGATAAATTTTTCTCAGGTTTGCTATTTCCCCTAAATCACACCCTCGCTTCTACATTTTGGGGGGGGGGGATGTGATAGGATATGGCCCAGCACCTAGGCCCAAAGCATCAGGCCCAATATAATTGGGCCCCGACAGTTAAGCTCGGCCCAATTGAAAATAAGAGACTCCATCATCAAGGCAACCAAGACTCCTACATCGACTACAACTCAAGCTCCAAGAGAGATAAAGAAGCTCGGTGTTGATCCATAAAGGAGGAGATCAAGCCAAAGAGTCCAAATAGGAATAGACTTTGTATTAAGGTCGAATTCCATTTAATTACCTATAAATAGGGGCTTAGAATAGATTGTGAGGGAAGAACAATCTTTGTAATCACTACTCATACAAGCAATAAAGATCCATACTCTTTCCGCCCATGGACGTAGATCTATTCCAATAGATTGAACCACGTAAATCCCTTTGTGCTCCGTTTGCTTTCGTGTTCATTAATTCCTTGTCTACGTACATTAATTACTTCACGAAAACAAGATCGATCATTTAGAAATATAGATTTGGAATTCGTTCTTTGAGATTGTTTGAGATTTTGGAATTTCGAGTTATATTAGGCTTGAATCTGGAGTTTGATTTTTTAACTGATTCATGATTCTTTCCGAAGAGAAAAGAAAAAACTACAACAAGGTGCGAAACGAAAGAGCAATTGAATTGTCGACTCTTCTATGACTTTATCCGAGTTACTTCCACTAAGAAATCACACACGCCTAGCGTCACTGCTTCTAAGCGCTCTAAAGGGCCCTACCCACAATTATGACCAAACAACTAGCACATCATTAAAAATCTTAGTTTTGAGGAAAATTATTGTTACTTGGAGTTTACGAGAAATTTGGTTTGTTGTTTTGCCGTTAGTAGTTGACGAAATAAACAAGTGGGAATTTCTATTCCATGGACCATGGTTGATGTTGTTTGCTAAACTTTTAATTGTAAAGTTTATGAGTTTTAAAGAAAAAGAAATGAGAGGTTTGATTTCGATGTTGATATTTTATTTGCTAAAGTTGATTTTCTTAGGTTGATTCTATTCCATGGATAAACCCTCAAAGTATTCGCAGTGTAGCTTAGATCTTTTACTTAGTTTCTATGTATGTTTTATTTTGAGAAACTTGTTTTTTGGGGTGAAAGTAAATGTTTGCCGGTAATTATGAGTTTGCAAAGTTTGACTTTTGTTTTTTTGACGAAATAATTTCTTATCCAATTTCAAACAAAAAGAGTTTTGACAAAGCCTTGCATATGCGTGTAGTGTTTGATATAAGCTTAAGTATATTTCGGAACATATTATAAAGTTGTTATGTACATTTTTTTAATTTATAGATTTGAGTATATAAATTTCTTGGTGCGGCACGACTAAGATTAAAATGTTAAGTTCATTTTAGGTTGCTTGAGTCGCTTTCAAGTTCAAGTATTCAAGGTGTGGGATTCTTACATAACTTTATGCGTTGACTTGAGTTTGTCCTTTTTAATATCATGTGACTGCCGTATGTTTATTTGACATTTGTGATGAGCAGGACCGTTAAATTCAAGTTGTCAATTGACTTTGCTCACACTCATTGGCGCATATCATGTTGACTTTAATATTCATACGTGTGCACTCTATTTTATTAAACTGGACAAGCTCGCATATTGTCCACACTGAGTATATTCATGTATGCTCATCCCTCATTTAACAATTTCAGTTTGGAGGCGCGTGGAAGGTCGAATGACGAGTCGAGTTAACTTAGGATTTCTCATTTCTTGCATTTACTTTCAAAGACTATGGTTTCTGGATTGTGGTTTATTTATGTTGCACTTAGTTGATTGAAAATGATTTTGTAGAACTGTTTGTTATTTTATGACTTTGAAACTATGATTTCTAGTTCGAGTTTTTTTTTTTTTTTTCTGTTGAACTTAGTTTGTCAAAGAGTTTCTACGAATTAAGTTGCTTTATGATTTCCTTTTGGGAAAATGATTTGGAGATTTTATAAATTCATAGGTTTTGTGTTTTCAATTAACTTTCGTCTAAAGTTTTAGTTTCACGAATCTTTTCATTTTAGAGAAATTAATACAGATTTCCGCTGCAAATGTTACTAAATTTAAGTCGCGCCAGAAATGAAGGTTAGCTGAATTCTTTTAATTTTCATGCTGCTGCATACAAAAGAAAATATATGGTGAAATTAATTGATCGTCAACTTTAATTTATTCTTTACAATAGCAAAAGATTGTAATTGGAGAACCAATGCATAAAGAGAAGGACAAGTCCAACGCCATGCAGATTGTTGTAGCTGAAGCTGGTACGTATATATATATATGATTTAATCGGATATCTAAAATGATATTTGGAGGTTTGGTGGTATAATTAAAAAGTAAATCTGTGATTAATTAATTAGTTAATTGTGATTATTAATTATGAAGGAGTGAGCTCAGTGAGTATCGGAAAAGACAATGATCAGCTTGAAGTGATCGGAGAAGGAGTTGATTCTGTGTGTTTGGCCAAATCTCTAAGGAAGAAATTCTGTTTTGCTATTATTCTAACCGTCGCAGAAGTGAAGCCGCCGCCGTGCGTGGTGGGGTGCCCGCCACGGCCGCCCCACTTATTGCCTTTCAACGACTCCCCCTGTTATGATACGGGACTATCTAATTGCTCCATTATGTAATAATTAACCCCACTTAACTATTTTCCACTCTCTCTCTGCGTGTGTATAATAGAAATAAATCTTTATGTTTTGGATGGATATTGAAAAAGTGTAAGTGTAACAACCCGATTTTCAATTTACTTACAAACTAATTTTAAACGTGTTTCTTGACTTGTGCGTGTGTGAAGATTTAAATTTACTTTTATTTTCATAGTCGAAGTTGCGCCCCTAGATATATAATAATTTATTTTAATTATTTGTGTTTAGCATTATTTAATTATATGATACAAATGCGCTTATGAGGTTAAATTTTGTAAGTTAAGCTAATGTATTAATAAAGAAATGAGTTGTACACTATTATTTGGGTACGTATTCTTTCAAAATGGCCAAGTTCTTATATGCCTATAATATTTAATGATGAATGTTTTATAATATAGAAAAGTATATATACATAGGTGATTTATATATATACACGTATGTGTAGGATATTAATAGAATAGGAATATTACCTATACATATAGGTATAATGGTTGGCCTAGTGGGATGGTTGTGGTATATTTTTTACTTTGTGTACCTCTTTCACCAATTCCTTTGTTTTTACCACATATTTATTCATTGGTGTACAACAAGAAAATGTGGCATCCTTCCATTACATAAACCTTCTCCCTCATTTTCTTTTACAAACTTTCGAAATCAGTTTTCTTCATTCTTTACGGTTTTTCTGCGCAAGTTCAAGGTAGTTCTTCTTTGTTCTACTTTATTTTCCTTTAAGAATTTGTATAGATCAATTTCAAAGTTTTTCAAAATTTAATTGAGATTTTGGAAAAATTCTATTTATTATTAGGAACTTTTAGTATCTCAAAAAGCGTATATGTTCTTATGCAGCCAAGTAGTTTTCGAAATCTATGTACAATTATTGAGTAACGAGAGATTTGTTCTAAAATATTAGGATGTGTGTTCATCCGGCCATTTAATTCCATAAAATTCTCAAATTTCTTGCACTTTGTTTTTTAATAGGGAGAATTCTTGGTAGGTGGTTTCGTTGTTTATGGATTTACGAATTAGATAGGTTAGAATTTTATCTTTACTTTTTTTTTTTGGTTTGATAAACTTTTAATTAAAATAAAGTGTGATTGGTTTTGAGAGGGCATGGTTTTTCAGATTTCAAATTACTTCTTCATATCATTATTATCTTTTGTTAGTAGTTTTTGTTGTTTCAATTTTATATATAAGTCAGATTCAAAAGTTTATTATTTTCGTCCCTTTAGTTTCACTTTCGCATGCAATTAGTTTAGTTTTGTCTAATATTTGGTAATATTTTGATTGTCAAATGTATCTTCATGTGCATCTGTTGGTCCCGATAATGCACTTTAGACAAGATTTATAGTGGTTCGGAGCAACCGCTCCTACATCCACTCTCATCACCTTCACTCGGTGATGGAACTTCACTCAAATCTTGGGGTTTTCAACGGGCACCCAAGAGCCTATGTGAGTTTATACGATCGACACTCACGAGCCGATGAGTTTATACGATAGGCACTCACGAGCCTTACAACCTTTACAAACTAAACTCTCAAAATTTACGGTTGAGTTTGGGTTTGGGTTCGTATAGTTTCCAACTAATGAGAAATCCTTTTACAATGAAGCATAATGTAGAAGGCTAGGATTTCTCTCTAGGGCTTATGGATATTTGAAGTTGAAGCCTAATTGATAAGCTAGAAGGTTGAGATCCGATGATCTTGTGGGAGAGATGTAGGATGGTTTCTACTTTATTTGATTGCTCTCTCTACCATATCAATTCATCCCCTTTTTGTTTTCTATGTAGCTTGAACCTTCTATTTATAGTGAGGGAATGCAAATCTATCCGTTGGAAAGATAGATTGCGTGCACCGCTCACCATGTCCAATCCGAGTCAGATCTTTTACTATTTAGCGCATAGTTTCTAGGGAAGTAGTTGTTGACTTTTTCATCCCTAGACCTGTGTATTCGGCGACTGGACGGCACACCGTTCTTTTGAGCAATGAGGAGCGGACACGTGGTCTGGCAGCTATCGCATCTCAACTGCTTTGTCAGACGCTCTCGCTTTGACCACAAAGTGCGGTCTGGCCCAGAGAGGCGCTTTGATCTGCTTTGACTTTACAGCTGAGGCGGCTAAGGGTGGAGACGCTTTGCTAAATGAAAGCGAGTTCCTTCACACTTAAACTAGGCACGCTCTTCGAGCTGTTCAGTCGCTCTGCTTTCATGCGACTTTGTTGCAGACGCTTTGTTCTCAGGACTCGCTCTGGTCTGGAAGCGCTTTGTACTGGAAGTGCGCTCCGGCTTTCCTTTTAGTTAGCTAAGGACGCTTCGCTTCTTGCCTTTGTACTTCGCTGCTCTCGCTTCTGCTTCGGCATGCTTCCTAACAAGTGCTCTGTCCTTGGAAGCACGCTCTGGCTTGTCTGAATGTTCTGTCTTTGAATCATTCTGTTGTTCTTCCTTTAGCTAGGCGTTTTAGCTTCTTTTTAAGCGCTCCCACTTAGATACTCTAAAGTTACATTTTAATACCTAGAACTCCTTAACAGATGAGTTCTTCTAATACATTAAAATATACATTGTAACTTTAGAACTGGATTCATCAAAGATAATAAGGAAAATATTCTAAGTAAAATTCGGGTTTTTGGAATCGAATCAAAACACTTCTTTTATTATCAACTTGATTCAAGTTCCCCCTTACATAAATATCCTAACAATTTCCCCCTTTTTGATGGTGCCAGAAACCCGAATAAAGATTCAGGTGTAAAATACAAAGCTTTAAAAACTGCAACAACTATTACTAATTTTTTAAAGCTAAGACTCCTTAAAACTTAAGTGGTGGAATGGCGCTTCGGATGTCAAGGCTTTGTATTTCCACTTGAGCATCCTTGTTCTTCAAGATCTTCTATCACGAAATACAAGTGTTACTTGTATTTCTTGATTAACTCATCGCTCCTTCCCCCTCACACGGATGGTATTTTTCATTTCCACATTTCTTCCACAATGATGTCTTCAACCCTAATTTTCATTATTGGATTGGTTACAACCATCAAGGTGGAAGGCGACCCTTCCGATACTGCTTTGGCAGACCTCATAGAGGCTTCCACGGAAGGCAGATCACTGTTGTAGTGAGGGCTGTGGCAAAGCGCCTTCAGAGCGTGGGAGGAGTAGAGAGTTTGAAGTTCATCTTTGTCAGACGCTTTATGAAGAATTTCTCCCTCAAACTTATCCTTTCTCCTAAAATCGATAAGTGAGGCATTCTTCATCGACTGCATATACTGCTTTCCAAATTTCCTAAGGAATCCTGGAATGCATTTTGAAGAGCGCAATCCCAACTCTATTTCACAAACTCACCTGATCTCCATCGTCATAGTTTGTGAAAGCGTGAGAGAAACCTTTCACGCTTAGAGAGGGACGCTTCGTTGAAGCTCTTGCAGTCGAAGCTCTGACTGAACTTCCTTCGCGCTTGATATTCTTCTCTCGATCTTTCCGAGAACGGGATGAACATACTGACCCAAGAGACGCTTCCTTACAAGACTCAAGAATTTTGAGTTTGAGAGGAGGCTTCCTATGTGCCAGTGCTTTGATGTCCAGAGTGGTCAGGAATGTTACCCTGATATTTTGCCACTTCCCGTTGAGAGCGCGGATGACGGTGGTTTTACCTTCCTCGTAGGAGAAGTCCTTTCCTTGTGGACTAACAGCTACAGGGAGGTTCAAATCGTGGGACTTGAACGCTTTGGAGTCTTCATCGTTCTCTTGCAAGAGCTCTGGGTAACTCTTCTCCGAAATTTTCTCCCATTGAGAGCTGCGAGGAAGTGATACTACCTTTATGCCGAGAGGAGTGGCATAGAGAGCAACATCTTTAAGTGAAGTTAAAAAATCTGTCTTTTTGCTGGATCGGCTCCGGAAGACCCATGGCAACACTCTCGTGCTACTAATATTACGAACGAGGGTCGATTGGAACCACCAGCTCTGATACCACTTGTTGGTCCCGATAATGCACTTTAGACAAGATTTATAGTGGTTCGGAGCAACCGCTCCTACATCCACTCCCATCACCTTCACTCGGTGATGGAACTTCACTCAAAGCTTGGGGTTTTCAACGAGCACCCAAGAGCCTATGTGAGTTTATACGATCGGCACTCACGAGCCGATGAGTTTATACGATAGGCACTCACGAGCCTTACAACCTTTACAAACTAAACTCTCAAAATTTACGGTTGAGTTTGGGTTTGGGTTCGTATAGTTTCCAACTAATAAGAAATCCTTTTACAATGAAGCATAATGTAGAAGGCTAGGATTTCTCTCTAGGGCTTATGGATATTTGAAGTTGAAGCCTAATTGATAAGCTAGAAGGTTGAGATCCGATGATCTTGTGGGAGAGATGTAGGATGGTTTCTACTTTATTTGATTGCTCTCTCTACCATATCAATTCATCCCCTTTTTGTTTTCTATGTAGCTTGAACCTTCTATTTATAGTGAGGGAATGCAAATCTATCCGTTTGAAAGATAGATTGCGTGCACTGCTCACCATGTCCAATCCGAGTCAGATCTTTTACTATTTAGCGCATAGTTTCTAGGGAAGTAGTTGTTGACTTTTTCATCCCTAGACCTGTGTATTCGGCGACTGGACGACACACTGTTCTTTTGAGCAATGAGGAGCGGACACGTGGTCTGGCAGCTATCGCATCTCAACTGCTTTGTCAGACGCTCTCGCTTTGACCACAAAGTGCGGTCTGGCCCAGAGAGGCGCTTTGATCTGCTTTGACTTTACAGCTGAGGCGGCTAAGGGTGGAGACGCTTTGCTAAATGAAAGCGAGCTCCTTCACACTTAAACTAGGCACGCTCTTCGAGCTGTTCAGTTGCTCTGCTTTCATGCGACTTTATTGCAGACGCTTTGTTCTCAGGACTCGCTCTGGTCTGGAAGCACTTTGTACTGGAAGTGCGCTCCGGCTTTCCTTTTAGTTAGCTAAGGACGCTTCGCTTCTTGCCTTTGTACTTCGCTGCTCTCGCTTCTGCTTCGGCATGCTTCCTAACAAGTGCTCTGTCCTTGGAAGCACGCTCTGGCTTGTCTGAATGTTCCGTCTTTGAATCATTCTGTTGTTCTTCCTTTAGCTAGGCGTTTTAGCTTCTTTTTAAGCGCTCCCACTTAGATACTCTAAAGTTACATTTTAATACCTAGAACTCCTTAACATATGAGTTCTTCTAATACATTAAAATATACATTGTAACTTTAGAACTGGATTCATCAAAGATAATAAGGAAAATATTCTAAGTAAAATTCGGGTTTTTGGAATCGAATCAAAACACTTCTTTTATTATCAACTTGATTCAAGTTCCCCCTTACATAAATATCCTAACAACATCTAAAATGCGTACTTACATACATATACATATATTTATAGATTTTAATATATAACTCTCTAGGTGCGGCGCGACTAAGATGATGAATTTATTTTAAGTTGCTTGATTCACTTTCAAGTTCAAGTTCAAGTTTAAGGTGTGGGATTCTTACTTAACTTTATGCGTTGATTTGAGTTTGTCCCTTTTAATATTATGTGACTGTCGTATGTTTATTTGACATTCGTGATGAGCAGGACCGTTATATTCAAGTTGTCCATTGACTTTGCTCACACTCATTGGCGCATATTATGTTGACTTTAATATTCATACGTGTGCACTCTATTTTATTAAACTGGACAAGCTCGCATATTGCCCACACTGAGTATATTCATGTATGCTCTCCCTCATTTAACAATTTCAGGTGATTGAGTTTGGAGGCGCGTAGAAGGCCGAATGACGAGTCGTGTCATCTTAGGATTTCTCATATTTCTGCATTTGGTTTCTAAAGTACTTTATGACATTTAGACTTTGATTTCTAGTTTATTTTTGTTTATGTTAAAACTTAGTTCATGAAAGATTCCCTAGTTTGTTTCATGATTTTTTCTAGCAAAACGATTTAGTTCTATTTATGTTGAACTTAGTTTGTCACTTGTTCTACTAATCAGAATGCTATGTGGTTTACCTTTGGAAATAGTTTGGATATTATATAAATTCCTAGATATTATATTTTCAAATTATTTCTTTAAAAAGTTCATGAATTCTTTTATGTTAGCTAGAAAAAGGAAAATTACTTCAGATTTCCGCTGCAAATGTTACTAAATTCAAGTTTAGCATTTAATTTAGATTAGGGTGTTATAGTAAGTGCCGCTGTTAGTTTGCAATCATAAACTACTATTGAAGAATTTGTTGATCGAAGCGACTTTAAAATAATCGTCGATTTTACAAATTTAATTTTGACACAACTTTCTGCAGAATTTCAATTTCACTCTCACAATTTATTTTACAGCATTTTCTTTTTATGGAGATTAAAGAATATTCACCACTCTAATGAGCATTTAAAACGTTATTTAAATGCTAGAACGACAGTCGGTCACTTTTTAGTATTATATATACTATGTCCGTCCCAACAAAAAGAATACGTGTCATTATTTTATATATAGTACCTCACATATATTTAAGAAAACATATCATTTTTTATGGGACAGATGGAGTACAGTACATACACTCTATGCTGCATTTTAAATGACTCGCTCTCTTATTAGTGATTATACAGTAGAAATATCTTACAAATTGAACTGTGCTTTGCTCACATACATTATTTTAATACAAGACATATTGAGAACGTATTGAACTGTGCTTTGTTCACATACATTATTTTAATACAATTATTAGTGATTATACAGTAGAAATATCTTACAAATTGAATTGTGCTTTGTTCACATACATTATTTTAATACAAGAGGTTGTCGAAAATATTGAGAACGTATTGAACTATGCTTTGTTCACATACATTATTTTAATACAAGACGTCGTCGAAAATATTGAGAACGTTGAATTTGATACACCTTAAATGATGTATACATAGTTAGTGTTATTGTTGTCACAGTTCAATAGACATTTCAAATTTCAAATGATGCTAAGATTTATTTCACTACCATCCCCCTTGTTAATTAGTTTCGAACTTTTTTTTTTTTTAAACAAGTTTAACAAGAAATTTAAAGGTCGCGTCACAGAGGACTCAAACTCGGCACCTTTGGTCCCAAAGGCTAACCTCTTACCATTAGGCCAACTCACGCACACAGTTTCGAACTTATTTTCCTCAAGTTAACTGTTTCACTTTATATTGAACTTCTTTATGGAGCATTCATCTAATATTTTGTTTTGTTAACTCTCCGCAACTTTAGTTAGCTCCAATTTCAAATCTTAAAATTTTAAGATATAGGAGTATATATTAACCAAAAAAATGAATCGAGAGAGTGTGTTTCAATAGTTGAAGATTGATTCATGGAACTCAAAACGATGAATTATTGGGAATGACATGCAGACATGGTATGTAATGAATTACATGTTATCTTAATATAAAGAAAAATTGATGCATATATATGTAACTAAATCTGAATCATCTCCTTATGGAGGGCACTTTCTTCATTTCTTCGATTTGGTATTATTTTGTTCAATTTTTCCGATTGATTTATATTCTAGTATGTATATATATATATATAGGTAGTAGATCATATGAAAACTAATTATTACGTGAAACCTGCAACCCATCATAAAACGTTGCATTTTATGCATAAAATGATGCATTTTGTGCATAAAATGTTGCATAATAAAATATATAATTTTATATAATTTTATATTATATTATATTGTTTTTATGCATATAATGCATCATCATGAGAATTTGCATAATAAAATATATTATTTTATATTATTTTTATGCATATAATGTATCATCATGAGAATGCAACATTTTATGATAAAAATGCAACACTTTTGTTCATAAAATGCAATATTTTATGATGGGTTGCAGGTTTCTAGTAGGGAAGGGTTCGTGTGTAAATAAATCTTGACGTGTAAAAATGAGAATAATGTTTAAAGGTAACAAATTCATGCTTAAATCTGCATATAGTTATGCTTAATATATAATTGTGTTTTTTAATATACAAATTGATGCTTAAATATAATTATGCTTATTATACCTTGCAATTATGCTTGAATCAATATCAACCATAGATCTAACTAAGATCAATGGTCCAGATCTATTTATATTTCTTACACTAGAACTTATTTACATATGACCTCTATTCTAGTATATATATATATATTAATATAGAAATAATTAAATCTACAAAATAAATAAAAATTAAAGCTCGATTTGTCTTATTACTCATTTTTCGATGTTTGAAGGAAAAAGAACAAATCGATCTTTAACTTTTATTCATTTTGTATATTTAATAATTTATAAATTAATTTCTATGATATTAGAATATAAAACAATCGAATAAAATCGAACAACATAATACTAAATCGAAGAAATGACGAAGGTGCACACGAAGATTGCCCACCATTAGAATATATATATATATATATGCTTGACTTCAAACCAAAATATTACTTAATCTACAAGACATTTTCAAAAATTAAATATACATGAATTGGGTACCAATACCATCTACTAGTTTTCTAAACTATATACTACATCGTGATGAAATAGAAGTATAATATATATAGTGATGAAATTGTAAAATATTACACATCGTGAGACCAACATGAGCCAGCAATAGTCATATAGTCCAACCACCGAGTCACATCAATTCCCTACACTGGTGAACTATTAAAATAAAAAAAATAAAAAAAAATAAAAAAATTAATGATTAAATACACATTATATTAATATTATCCAAACAAAATAGGCATCAACATCAAATGGGGCGTTAGGTACGTAAGTTTAATTAATACCAACTTCATTAATTATATATGGAGTCTTGACACACTCTTGGTCTTTCTTTATTTCTCAACTCAACTATGTCTCAACTTAGCTAGCTTTCACGTTGCCACGCGACTTACTAAAGTAATAATAATCAATTACTAATATTTTTTAAATTTTGTTTTTTTATTTATATGCTGTGGAATTCATGTCGGTATGTACGTGTCAAAATTGTTTTTATTTTCTGCGAATAGAAAATCACTACACATATCCAGTTTTTAATACTACATAAAGGTACGTGTGGAATACAGAACGGGCAAAATAGAAAATATAAAAATGAAAACTGTAAATCTAGAAGCAAATTAAAGTGAGTATCTAGTCTAGTGATGTAGTGTATATAGTACTCTCCGTTACATTTAAATTGAACAATTTTTTGAATATATATAAGTATGAAATAATAGAAACTGTTTAATTTAAATGGGACAAAAGGAATATACAATTCGATCCACATTTGGGGCATGTTTGGTAGCCGAGCTGTTTCATGATATCTAGGCTTATCTCGGGTTATACACCGTTTGGTACCCGATAATCAATTTACGGGTCGGCCTGTATTTTAGGTTCAGCCCGGTCTAAAACACTATTACACCTCACAGTTTTATCCGACATCAACCCTCGGATAAAGCAAGATAAAACACTGTTCCAATTTAAAAAATTATTTCCTCCTCTTTTACCATTTTTCTCTCATCTCTTTTTCAATTTAATGTTCGTTTCTTTTTTTCAATTTTTTTAATTTATTTTTTTCAGTTTTTTTATTTATTTTTTTCAGTTTTTTTTTCCTTTATTTTTTTCCAGTTTTGTTTTTTTATGTTTTCAATTTTATTTTTTTCAAGAGTAATTATGTAATTTGTTTTTGTCATGAGTTAAAATAATTCTACCAAACACATAAATACATTTCTTATCTCACCTTGTCTTATCTCTGCTTATTTTACTCTTGCTACCAAATGAGCCCCAAAAGCGCTAACTAACTCATTGGTATGTTGGTTTAACGGTAATGATGTTAATACTACCTCCATCCCACCTAATTATCGCATTTCACTTTTTAACTTTTTCCGGCACGTGTTTTCATCAAAACCTAGTACGAGTTTTTTAAAATATTTTTTCTTTTACGGGATACTATGAGTGTCATAGTATCCCGTAAAAGAAAAAATATTTCAAAATTATATTTTAAAACCCGTATTAAGTTTCGGTAGAAACACGTGCCGAAAAAAGTCAAAAAGTGAAATGGGACAATTAGGGTGGGATGGAAGTATTATTTGAGATTTTCTTAATAATGATATCTCAAGTTTGATTGCGTGACACAAGTTTTGAAATTTAATATTAAAATTGTTTTAAAAGAACTATTTTATCTATTGGTTATACCTTTTCAGTTCAAAACTTTCCTCCATCCGATTGCAATTCATTTTCTTCCTTTATTTCTTAATATAATAATAAATGAATAAGCTCTCAAAAATATACAATTAGTACATATACATACAGGATACGAATGAGTTAGTGATTAAAAAATAACTATTTGTTTAGCATTATTTTAATTAAATGAATAAAGATACCATATTATATTGACTTTAGGTCTTTAAATCAACTTGTGGATTAATAATTGCAGATGAAAAGTTTGTAATAGCCTGGATAAGACATACTTAGTATTCATTTTTTTTATTAATAATCAGAAAAATGAAATGACATTACTTATCTGGGTCAAATTGGTCCGATCAGATTTATTGTACAATTGTTTTGCATAATTTCACAACAAAATTGCATCGAAATTCATAAATTAAAAATGTGACGTGTACTGCGAGGACCGAAGAACCATAGATTTGGTAATTTTTTTTATATTTTTTTTTAAAGTACTTTAATAATCGGTTCTAAAGAAAGGCACTTTAATAATACATCCTAAAAAAGTACTTTAATAATCACTAATAATTGTATTATCTTTCAGAGATGGCCTCTTTTCGTATTTGTCTTTTGGTCAATCTCTTCAGTTCTTGTAAAGAGTTAGATCTTCTGTCGATCCTTCTCAGGTTAGTTCGGGTTTTTTGGTTTATAATGGAGGTAGCACTCATTTTTAATGTCATCTTCAACAGACGCTGTATAATCATACTTTGAGTTATATACAAGTTGGGGGGTCTGGTCTGCCTAACCCCTAACCCTCTCGGGAGTTTTGTAAAAAAAAAACAAAAAAAACATATTATTACAAAACATAAAAAAACACGCTAGTTGAGCAAGCTTACCAAAAAAAACTAATAGCAAAAATAAATATATTAGCCGATGAGGACTTGGACAAGTGACAAGTGTTAGGTTTCATACGTACGAATCACAGCGGAAGCATCGAGTTTATGAAACCATATTCGATCTAGATATACGATCTAATTTACGTGCTAGAGATTATACACATATATGAACGAAAATACGATACTTACGTGTTGTCTTCTCGTATTCCCAATATCACGAACCGCTACTATGGTATCCACGTGAAGCCGTTCAATCGTGTGGAACAATTCCGGAGTGATATCTTCCCTTTGAAAGCTAGGAAATCGCCGAGAAGAATCGAAGAAGAAGAACGTGCGTCCTTCTTGCCGTGTGCGTGCGTGCGTGAGTTGTTAGGATTAGGATTAGGTTTTCTTTAATGTGTTTAATTATTTATACTAACCCACATTAACCTAGTTAATGGGCTTTAATATAAATAAACACTTAATAATTAAGTCCAACTTAATTATTAACTTAAACCCATTAATACCAATATCAAGTCCATATTTCTTTCAATCTCCCACTTGGACTTGTATTTGAAACAACAACTAAGCACCACACAATCACCCATTAACACGATCAACAACAACACATAAAGTGTGACCCTATAGGCCTTCATTATCGACGATAACCCAGTTAAAGTCTATACTAAACTCCTAGACTGCGTAGTATAGCGAACTCGATATATGAAGAACGTTTACGCGGATTCGCAAACTGGACCTTTATATGAAGTGTGTATGATATCCCTTCATTCACGTAACACTCGGTTAAGCCTTGGATTTGCTAAGTGTCTATCCAAATAGCTTAACCATTTTACTCTCATCTTTATCAATTGATCCTTGATGATCATATTCAATTACTATAATTGAATATATCACATGCACTGGCCAGTGACTTAGCAATCAATTAATATAGAGAATCTGGGTGTTACTCTCGAATTTAATCGATGAATGAATCCTATTCTTGGCCCAACTACTATCTTCGATTACATCCTGATGTATCCAATCCAAGCCGTATCTACCCCAAATGGAGTGCAAGCTTTGAACTTGGTCAAAATACACCATTTTGCAAACAAGATAAGCAATGACCTCAAGTCAAAGGACTATCATATACTTCACACACCAATAAACTATAGACACTAGAAACAAATAGTTTAAAGGTAGGGTATACCAATACTCTCCAAAGTATCCATGTGTCCATCACGAGTATCCAATACTATATAGAGGTGAGAACCACTATATTCTCTAAGAACGTGATGCAGACCCCATGCCAACCTATCACACATCATCAATATCCCATTCTTGATGATTCTTGGTTGGGGCTATTTTAAAGTTAAACTATATCATTAATGTCTCACTCCATCAATGACAGTCTTAACTCAAGGGAACAAATCAACAAGAATATTTACAAACAATTAAAATAAATATTCAGAGAAATGTGTATGCCAATAACAAATATCATCAAATGAAAACGTATACATATAAATGTGATCAAGTTTGTGCGTCTCAATTACAAAATTGTTTCTAAGACATGCAAACATCGGACTCCCACTAACCTAAAGCATATCTCCAACATATCTAATACCCAAGCTCTCAAAATGACTCTTGTGTTTTGCAACACACAATGGCTTGGTAAGTGGATCTGCTAGGTTATCATCAGTGGGTACTCGTTCTAATTTCACATTGCCCCTCTCTATTATTTCTCTGATCAGATGGTACTTTCTAGGGACGTGCCTGTTTTTGTTTGTAGCCCTAGGTTCTTTTGCTTGTGCAACCGCACCAGTGTTGTCACAATACACAGGTATAGCACTACTGGCACTCGGAACCACTCCGAGTTCTTTCAAGAACTCCCGAATCTCAACAGCCTCCTTTGCTGCTTCAGATGCAGCAATATACTCAGCTTCGGTGGTTGAGTCTGCAGTAGTGTCTTGTTTGGAACTTTTCCAACTAACTGCACCACCATTGAGGACAAACACATGTCCAGACTGCGACTTATAGTCATCATGGTCTGTTTGGAAGCTAGCATCAGTATACCCAGTAACTGATAACTCTTGCTTTCCACCATAGACTAGAAGGTATTCTTTAGTTCGTCTAAGATACTTAAGAATAGTCTTGACAGCTTTCCAATGTGCCTCACCGGGATTTTGCTGAAATCTGCTCGTCATGCTAAGCGCATAAGCCACATCTGGCCTAGAACTAGTCATGGCATACATGACCGATCCTATAGCTGAAGCATATGGGACCCTCTGCATGTATTCAATCTCCCTGTCTGTAGAAGGACTATCCTTCTTCGACAATTTGATACCATGCCCCATCGGAAGACTCCCTTTCTTGGAGTTTTCCATGGAGAAACGCCTTAGCACTCTGTCGATGTATGTGGACTGTGACAGCCCTAACAACCTTTTGGATCTATCACGATAGATCCTAATCCCAAGGATGTAACAGGCTTCACCCAAATCCTTCATCTTGAAGGAATTAGACAACCATGTCTTGACAGATTGCATCATAGAAATATTGTTTCCAAGTATCAAAATGTCATCAACATATATGATAAGGAAAACAATGTTCCCACCCTTACGTTTACTATAAACGCAAGGATCTTCTTTGCTTCTGACAAAATCAAACGACTTGATAGCTTTGTCAAAACAAATATTCCAACTCCTGGAAGCTTGCTTTAGTCCATAAATAGACTTTTGTAGCTTGCATACTGCATTTGGCCTAGACTGAGATGTAAAACCTTCAGGTTGTGTCATATAGACATTACCTTCTAATTCTCCATTGAGAAATGCAGTTTTCACATCCATCTGCCAAATGTCATAATCGTAGTATGCAGCTATCGCAAGTAAAATCCTAATGGACTTGATCTTTGCAACTGGCGAAAAGGTCTCATCATAGTCAATGCCCTCGCGTTGACTAAAACCTCTTGCCACCAACCTAGCCTTGTAGGTTTGTATCTTGCCATCTGCATCGGTTTTCTTCTTGAAAAGCCATTTGCAGCCTACGGGTTTTACCCCGTCTGGCAGATCAACCAAGTTCCAAACTTGATTGGCATACATCGAGTCCATTTCAGATTTCATGGCTTCTAGCCACTTCTCCGATTCAGTATCGGATATTGCCTCGGTATAGGTCCTCAGTTCATCATCGTCTACCAAATCTCCATCATCTTGGTTCTGAACCAATAGATTGAGTTTGTTTGATGGTCGACGAATTCTCTGAGGCCTATTGAGTTGGTTCTGCATTTGGGTATCCATATTATCCTGAACGTGAGTAGGATCTTGTGTATTGGATAAACCAACATCATGAGAGCTCTCAGAAATTTTAACTCCATGTTCTTCCCGAGGAGGTGAAGGTGCAACAATTGTATCTTCATCTCTTTGGTGACTCCCACTGTCTAACAGTTGTCTGTTTACGGACAATCCGTCATCAAACGAGTCATCAAATACTCCCACTGAATTCTTGTTCGGACCATCCAACAAGATTTTATCCCAATCGCTATTTTGTGGTTCTCGAATTTCTTCAAGATCTATCACACTGCGAGCTTGTTCCTTGTAGACATAGTCGTCTTCAAGAAACGTCGCATTCCTAGAGACAATCACCTTGTGATCTCCAGGGTGATAGAAGTAATATCCTCGAGTTTCCTTAGGATATCCCACAAAATAACACTTCTCACTTTTAGATTCCAATTTGTCAGTCATCATTTTCTTTACAAATGCAGGACAACCCCAGGTCCGAACATGAGCAAGACTAGGCACTTTGCCCCACCATAACTCAAATGGTGTTCTCTCGACTGATTTAGAAGGAACCCTATTCAGAATATATATGGCACTTTGCAAGGCATGACCCCAAAGGAATATAGGGAGACTAGTGAAACTCATCATGGATCGAACCATATCCAATAATGTTCGATTTCTCCTTTCGGATACCCCATTTAACTGAGGTGTCCCCGGAGGTGTCCATTCCGAACGGATCCCATGTGATTTCAGGTAATCGAGAAACTCTTGGCTCAAGTATTCGCCTCCTCGATCCGATCGAAGAGTCTTGATACTTTTGCTAACTTGTTTCTCGACTTCTAACTTGTACTCCTTAAATTTCTCAAAAGCTTCGGATTTATGTTTTATCAAATAAACGTATCCAAACCTTGAGAAATCGTCAGTAAAAGTTATGAAGTATGAATATCCACCTCTTGCTTGAGTCGATAATGGTCCACACACATCTGTGTGAACCAACTCTAGCACCTCTTTGGATCGTATTCCTTTCCCAGAAAGTGGCTTATTGGGCATTTTTCCTTTGAGACAAGATTCGCAAGCACCATAAGACTCAATGTCAAATGATGTGAGATAGTCTAACTTTCTCAGTCTTGCTATTCTTTTCTCATTGATATGACCAAGCCGACAATGCCAAAGATAAGTAAGATTATTCGTATTACCTAGCTTAGGTCGTTTGTTTGAAACATTGAAATTATTTTGTACACAATCGAGCAAATATAAACCATTCACCAAAGATGCATTTCCATAAATAATCCCATTCATTCCAAAAGAACAAGATCCGTTTCCAAAACGAAAATGAAAACCATCCATGTCTAACAAAGGAATAGAAATAATATTTCTCGTAATCGAGGGTACAAAATAGCAATCATGCAAAACTAGTCTATGTCCCGAAGGAAGATCTAATCTAAAAGTCCCTACACGTTCGGCAGCAACTCTTGCTCCATTCCCAACGCGCAGATCGACCTCTCCGGGCCTCACTTTCCTACTGTCACTTAGCCCCTTCACATTAGAACAAATGTGTGAGCCACAGCCGGTATCCAATACCCAAGAATGTGAGTTATCAATAGACATGTTTATTTCAATTACAAACATACCTGAGCCTGACGAAGAAGCACCTTGTGCCTTGAACTTCGGGCAGTCTCTCTTCCAATGCCCCTTCTGGCGACAGAAGACGCATTGGTCCTTCGATATATCCGGCTTCTTATGAGTACCTCCCTTAGGTTTCAAAGCTACAGCATTGGATGCTGGTTTCTTCTTCTTCTTTTGCTTACCCTTCCCTTTCGAGTTGGGAGCAGCAGAAGAGCTCACCATGAGCACAGCTTTGCCCTTAGAGACAGTAGATTCATAATTTTTCAGCATGTTATGAAGATCTGTCAAACTTGCCTTGGTTTTGTTCATATTGTAGTTGAGAATGAAATTCTCAAATGAACCAGGCAACGAATACAGAATCGAATTGACCGCGAGAGTCTCTGGAAGCTTCAATCCAATTGAAGCCAACTTCTCGATCATTCCGATCATCTTCAGAACATGTTCTGAAACACTCTTCCCTTCAGGGAGCTTAGTTCCAAACAGCTCCTTGCACATGTCAAACTCAAGGTTTTGACTCGGAGATGCATACAGCTTCTCTAAGTGCCGTATCATCTCGTAGGGAAGCATGTGCTCATGCTGCCTTTGTAACTCCACTTCCATGGAGGCAATCATGATGCACTGAGCCGTATATGCGTCGTCCTGATGCTTCTGATGAGCAAAAACGCCCTGCGTTTCATCCTCTTCAGAAGCCTTTTCAGAAGCCTCTTCAGAGTCCTCTTCAGGCACGACCGGGATTGGTTCGTCCAAGACGTACTCAATCTTCTCAAGCCTTAGTACCAAACGCAGATTGCGTTGCCAATCCAAGAAGTTTGACCCAGTCAACTTCATAGTATCCAACAAACATCTTAACGACAAACTCGCCATTATAAATCTGATCAAGAAATAAGAGAAACAAATTAGAACAGTATTTTCAACCATCACATTTATTTCTAATCAAACAATGGCATGTTGTAAGATTAGCTCCCACTAATTTTGACATATAATGCAACCCCAAAATTGCAGAATACGAATTTATATCCAATATAAATTTTAGTGGACCAAGATCCAAGTCTATATTATTGCAGACTCTGCTGAGGCTGATGACTGCAATAATATCACCTAGTAAGCCTCTAAGCTAATTTCAAAACCATTTTGAAACTCTTGGTTGGTTAATCTAATTAACCTGCGTTCTTAAATTATTTTGGACACTGAGGCGCCAAAATAATATAAGTAAGTCAACCCCATTACACGATCGCAAAACAATTTGCATCTATGAAAGAGTCTAAACAATGTCGATTTGAGCAAACACTGGGGTGTAAATACTCTAAACGAAAAAGTTTAAGTACTCAGTCAATTGTAATGGACAACGCGTGCATCCCAGATGAGACTTATATTATTATTTGGGAAAATATGTGATCTAACTGTTCAGCAATATCTAATATTGCTCTTAAACAATTACTGGGCGCCGCCTACCCAGGCATAAAAATGCGGACCACAAATACTGGGCGCCGCCTACCCAGACATAAATAACGGACTACAAGTACTGGGCGCCGCCTACCCAGACATAAATATGCGGTCTCTAACTACTATAGTTATACAATGCAAAGCACATAATCCAATTAACATGCTTAAACAAATAATAACAAATAAATCTCTATAAATAAATATATTAATCCAATTAATATATTTATTTACAATTGTAAAATGGGTTTATTTCATTTATATAATTCTAAATTAATATAAATAAAACTTTTATTATTTCCAAAATAATAATAAGATTTTATAAAGAAAACAATAGAAATTAAAATTTGTTCCAAACAAATTAATCTTCTATTTTTCAGCTATTTTACGAAATCTTTTAGCATTTCGGACCATCCGAAATTAAAGTTCATTAATCCAACAAGCTTGATTTCAAAAATCAAGTCATTTGGAGCTAAAAATTTCGTTTAGGCATTTTCTCGAACACGTGATGTGCGCAGAAAATCTACCTATTTTGTTTTCTTTAAAAATTCAGTGTGGTATTTCATCGAACATGTTTTCTGCACTACTAAAGCGCATATACCAGATTTATTTCCGGTGACCATGGCTCCGGGAGAACACCAAAATGTCGCCCATCATCACCACGTTGCTCCAGAATCTTTCATATACCTCAAGAAGGTTGTGGGTGGCTGGAAAACGCGTGCAAGGACGGCGACCAAGCAGCACCGCTGCTGCTGCAACAGCAGCTCGGTACGCCCAGCTTCCCGCCCCTCATGCTGCCAGACCTCGCCCAGCCGACGCGCTCGATGCCTGCCGTCCGTAGTGCCCACAGTCGGGCCGCACAGCAGGCAGCGCGGTGACCACGGCTGGAGCGCCCCTCGGTGCACGGATGCCCAACACCCAGCGCTCGAGGACCTGATGTGGGCTCGGCTTCGTTTCGACCTGCCCCAGGCACAGCCAGGAGTCTGAGCCTTGTCCCGCGATGGTGGGCTGCCCATCGAGCCAAGATGGTGCAAGATCGAACCCTAGATTTAAGAGAAAATCCGCACCCTCCACGTGTTCGATGAAACGTCACAAAGGCTGTTCCAAACTTGCCTTGTGAATGCAGCGCCCACCAAATGTTCGATAAAATTTCTCAACGAATTTTCAGAAGAACTCCAAGTTTTTCTTTACGAAAATTGTGTTTCGATTTTCATCAAATAAAATCTATAAACCCATAATACATATTGAACACGAAATATAGATCATAAATCGAGCCCTAGGCTCTGATACCACTGTTAGGTTTCATACGTACGAATCACAGCGGAAGCATCGAGTTTATGAAACCATATTCGATCTAGATATACGATCTAATTTACGTGCTAGAGATTATACACATATATGAACGAAAATACGATACTTACGTGTTGTCTTCTCGTATTCCCAATATCACGAACCGCTACTATGGTATCCACGTGAAGCCGTTCAATCGTGTGGAACAATTCCGGAGTGATATCTTCCCTTTGAAAGCTAGGAAATCGCCGAGAAGAATCGAAGAAGAAGAACGTGCGTCCTTCTTGCCGTGTGCGTGCGTGCGTGAGTTGTTAGGATTAGGATTAGGTTTTCTTTAATGTGTTTAATTATTTATACTAACCCACATTAACCTAGTTAATGGGCTTTAATATAAATAAACACTTAATAATTAAGTCCAACTTAATTATTAACTTAAACCCATTAATACCAATATCAAGTCCATATTTCTTTCAACAAGGTGGAGGCACCCAAAATCTTTCCTTCGTGAGAGGTTTCGAATATATAATTTTTATATGAGTAGATATGTAATTCTCAAAAAAACAAATAATGGTTTTTTACTTTATCTCAATATATCAATAACAAATAAATAAAATACTTAATTCACAATTCATCTCTCATATACCTAACCTAATTTGACTTTAATACCTTTAAAAATTGTTTTTTTTTTCAATTTTATTCTAAAATACTTCATTTTTAACATCTGCATCCGCCCCTAGGAAAGTATATAAATTTTTTTAATGAAAAAAAAAAAAAATCGTTTTGCCCGCTTCACTGTGGGCCAATGAACCTCTTATTCAAAGAGCCGGCAAGGAGTAATGCGACTGTTGCAATACTCTCATCTTTATTTAATTTTTTTCGTTTCTTGAGTTATTTAAAGTGAGATTAGAAGAAACAAGCAGAAGATAGATATTCAGCAATAATTAAAATTTAAAACGGAATTTTCCATCACAGTTTGACAATTTTTTTGGAGCGCACGTCATGAAATTATTGAAAAAGCGTTTCGACAATAGATGACTTTTTTCTTTTTTTTCATGGAGTGAGATCTACTATGTCTGGTAAAAATGAAATAACACTACATTACAGTAAAAATTAAGGTAAGGTTACGAAATCCATTAGTATTTAAGCTTTTAAAATTTAGAGTTTCAACCACCATATATATTTTGATTAGATTCTTTTAATTAGCAATACGATTTTCACCATTTGCTATAGATTCTTGAGACTCTTGACGCGTTCTTATATAGTTTTATCCCCAAAAAGTATAGAGTCGTGACTCGAGGTCTTAGACTCTTAATCTTTCTTCATCTTTCAGCAATAGTGTTCTGTGAATTAGTATATCCACTAGAATATTCTATGCATCATCTCATTATTATCAGTAGTCTATAATATATCATGTGAAAACTAGCTCAGTTTTGTCTAATTAATTCTTGTAGGAACTATTAAATAAAATTAGCAGTGTTTATGCGTATTAATTAATCAAAAAGTAGATGCTTTCTTATGGTTTTCAACAAATTAAAGAAATGATTTTTTAATAATTTTTTAATAATAAATTTATGCACAAGAATATTGGCTCAATAAATTATGACTAATAAATTATATGAATTTAGTAAAATAATAGTCCCTCCGCCCCACCCTCGATGACGCATTTGGTTTAGGCACGTGATTTAAGACAAGAGTGTTTAGTATGTAAAGTGTATCGTGTTTAGGGATGTAATGTGGTTTATGTATTTAGGCATATTTTAAAACTAGAGCATCATATATGCATAAAAACATATTGATGTCTGATCTTAAATGAAAGATCGTATCAAGACCTTTAATTTGATATAAAAATCGGAGAACAAACGAGTAAGTTATGATAATTTAAACTTTTACAATTTAAATTATATTGAGATATACGTGCTGAGTGTTAAGTGTAATAACGGATGGAAAAAATGCAAATTAAATTGTTAACTTAGTCTGACGTTACATATTTTTCCCCAAATCGAAGCTGACGTGCCTATGAAGTAGTAGCCGGGAATCTGAGTTGGATTTCTCCGACCGGCGAACTAAACGACGCCGTTTTAACTAGAGAATATGACGTCGTTTCTTCAATATAATTCAGCCCGACCCAGCCCTATTAAATTGGGTGAAAGAACTTGAAACCGTAATCCTAAAACTACTCCCGTAAATCATCAAATTTCTGTTGTTCTTCTCTCGATTCTTCTCATGAATGGCGTCGTCCTTACATGTTGACCACCATTTAAATAATTGAGGAAAAGTCCACACCTATCGACCACCATTTCACAGACAACAAATCGAGACCAAAGCGGCCTCTCTCTCCCTCTTTTTTCATCTTCACTAGCTTGCTACTTAGGGAATTGCACCCATAAACTTCGTGGTCTCCCTTCTCGGAAGATTTCCAGTTGGTTTTGAGTTGATTTCGAGTTATGCCTGTGGATGTTTGATTTCGATTTGATTTCGAGTGAAGAACTGATTAGGGTTCGGTGGAGTATGTGAATAATCAAACGACGTTTAATCACACGAGGCAACAACGTCGTTTGGCTCTCTGTTGTTTTTATTTAAATTAAAATGTCAAATGTATTATTAAAATGACATTGCCTATTGCCATGTCAGCTCCGACCTTGCCGGAAACTTCATCGGCGGAAAAATTGAACAACTTAAAAAGTTAGCGATTTTGGAGGAAAAATTGAAAGTTAACGGTAAATATGCAATGTCAGACAAAGTTAACGATTTAATTAGCATTTTTTCCATAACGGTTTTACTAATTGTACCATTTAAACTCTAATTATTTCTCAAAAGGGAAACGTGTCATCTAGCGTGGGACGTCCCAAAAATGAAAACGTTCATCTAAAGTGGGGTGGAGGGAGTAGTCTCTTTGCCCCCGTTATTTCCATTATATTTTTCATTTTGGGCCGTTAGATGATATTTCCGTCCGTCTTCTTTCCCTAATTGGAAAAAATATAAACGAACAGTTAGTTTACTTAACCAGCTCAAGAAATTAATTTAGTTTGTTTTTATTATTTTTCAGTAATTATAATTATAATCCATAAAATAATTATTCAAGTGTCCAAAAAAATTAATTTCGAAAGTGTGCATATGTTAAATTGAAAAAGAAATATTCACTAATTAAAACACCGAGGGATAAAATTAATTTAAGAACAATGAATTTTAGCATAACACATGTGTTTGGGTGAGATTAAGTTAGATAAAATTAGTCGATATACCTATATCTCTCAAAGTAAACGGTCTCTTATCAATAAATTATTATCCCTTAATTCTATGCCGAAAATAAACAAGACATAAATAATCACATAATTAACTTTAAAGAGGAAATTAATGGCCGTGACTTGCTTACCCTAGCTACTCCGTCAAAGATTTCCAACTCGTAGATTTTAGGATATAATTAAAATCACAAATTTGTTTGATTTGAAACTTTGGTAATTTTGGTGCATGTTTGCTTGTAAAATCTTGTTTAGACGACTTTAGATAGACAAGAGACAAAAATCAGTGAAAAAAAATACACTTCTACCAACTATTTTCATATTTCCTTTATTATTTGTGTTAGGCGTAAACGGGTTCGAATGGAACTCGACCGAGCCTTCCTATATGAGGCGGAAGGCTCGATCAAGCCTCAGTGTGTATGGCACAAACATGCCGATAACGATATTTTTTTGTCTAATCAAATTAAAAGTGATTAGAGTTTATATATTTAAAAAAAAAAAATCTAGTATTTATATTTTACTAAGATAGTTGCTATTTTGTATCATACCCCTAAATAAAAAAATAAAAAATTTTTGGGATTCCAATAATACAAACAAATAAAGTTGTAATGAAACATCTTGGGTTGACAAATTAAAGAATTCTGCATGTGCTGATTGACTATTGTATATAATTAAATAAGGTCAACTGCAAAAATCGCATTCAATAACTAAAAAAAATGTATATATTTCCTGGCAGCCACACTCTGGGTTTGATTTATTCTATATTCCACGCAGCGAAGGTTTATTCAGTTGAAGTAGTTGACAATTCGTAACCTATGCTTAATCATTTGGTGACCAATTCTATCTTCATTTTAATAATAGCTAGTATTTTTTATCAGAAGGAAAAAAAAATGGTTCTTATTGATCCTCTCCATATATACTATACACAGGGACAAAAAAAAATGTAACCTTAGTGCACCTAGAAATGGAGGTAACATATCCACGATCCCTATAAAGGCGGGCTTTATATAATTATTAGCCACGTGAAATATTAATTGTGATGCCTATGGCTAGGAATATGGTACGTTGTAGCATAAAATTTTATGTACCTACTCAACGAATTGGTCCGACAATTTATTCAGAATGCACATGGTACTGACTCATATCTGGCCACGATGCTTCCCAAACAAATTCCACATACCAATTAATTTTTTTTTTTTCTGATTATTGAACTTCAACATGATAAGAAAAAACGAAAAAAAATTAAAAAATAATAAAATGATAAAAAGTCCTTCAAAATGCTAATGATGTTACCGAGTCAAATGGTTTCCACTTTCTTCCCAATTGTAAGTAAAATATTTTTGGTCTGTCTTCAAACAAGTCACGGTGATCACACACATGCATAACATATTTCATTTATACTTATGTAAGAAAATAATTGCAATTAGAGGTTTTTCTCCTTATAAATTGCGAAGCAAAACTACTCTTGTCATTCCATGTAAAAGAATTAGGGTTTTGGTCTCTTCACAATGAAGGTAGCTAGGCTTTTGTTCAACTCACAAGCACGTGCATATATGTTGCTAATTAAAGTGAATCATATAGTATACATAATATATAATTCCATTTTGCAGAAAAAGATGGTGATAAATGTTCCCATGCACAACGACAAGGCCAAGTCGAAGGCCATGAAGATTGCTGTGGCTTCACCAGGTATCTATGCAGCATCTTTAATTTCTCTTGCCATAAGTGTATATAATTATATATTTCCTCTGTCTCAGAGATATTGACTCATTTCATTATTTTATATCTCACATATCAATATGAAATGGCTCAATATCTCTGAGCCGGAGGAAATAGTTTTTTAAGAAGACAATGATGATGCAGGAGTGGTGCTGGTGAGCATCGGAGAACAAAGTGATCAGCTGGTGGTGATAGGAGAAGGGGTGGATTCAGTTTCTTTGGCCAACTCTCTAAGGAAAAAATTTTGTTTTGCTGATATCCTAAGCGTAGACGAAGTTAAACCGGTCGAACCAGCTAATCCAAGTCCGCCACCTTCCCCAAAGAAGCCGCTGCCTCCGCCTCCACTGCAGTGCTGCCCGCCTCCGCCATACTGGCCACCGGTTTGCTATGAATGCCGGCCGGTATACGATGCCCCTCCTAATTGCTCCATATTCTGATCAATTCCCTCCAGTTTTCTTTAATTATATATATATTGACTTTGAAGAGTTGTCAACTTATTATAACATAAATCGTTGTTATTATACCTCGTCTTCAATAAGAATGCTAGTACTTGCTAATGCATTCCAATCTGATTCGAAATTAATGGAGATATATTTTGTTTTTGAGAATGTGATAAGTGATTTTTATTTTTATTTTTTTTGGTCTATGTTAAAATTTCGCGACGTCCAAATTTTAATTATGGGGGTTCAAAAATAATTAAATAAAATAATATATATATAGAGGCAAACCCTTAAATTAAGAGAAAAGTTTTTTTTAACCAACAATAAAAAAATGGTATAATTTTAGCCATTTTTTTACTTATATTGACAATAATACCCTTAATGAAAAACAATTAATAAAAACAAAATTGCAAAACCTAATTCTCCCTCCTCACTTGTGTCTTTTTCTTCCCTATACAATCCTCATTTCTCTTCTCTCTCTCCTCGTTTATAATCTGCTAATCTTGTCACATTGCCAGAACCATTGTGGCTGCCGGAGCTATCACCGCCGCTGTTCTCTGTAGCAAATAGGATAAGAAGACTTGCCATGCTCACGAACATGAGCGACATGAGCGTGGTCGTGCACACGAACATGACAAAAAACGATCGTGAAGTTCGGTTGTGCACACGAACACGAAAAAAACAAGCGTGTTAGTGTAAAAAACGAGGTTGAAGACCTATCGTGCACACAAACACGAAGAAAACTAGCGTGTTCGTGCACACGATCATGAGAAACTGTAAAATCGTGCAACCCTACCGTATTTAATTTTTGATTTTGCTGCGATTATATTAGTCACAATTGGTGGAGATCGAGACTGTTGAAAACTACCTTCTATGGGTTTTGTCTTTCTTCACTTGGGTTTTCTTGTTTTTGTTTTTTGTGCAGGATTGGGCCGTAGCATACTTAGGCTGGATTGAGGGGAAGCTGTCATGGGCTCAAAGTACTGGGCTTCATCTCGGTTGGAGTTCAAACAAGAAGCCCATTAGTAGCTTCTATCCTATATAAGAAGATCTAACCTAAAGAGGATGTGGACTAGGTCAAAGGGAGATCATGGATTACGTGGCTGCAATTTACGTGAGAGAAACTACCAACTACGTACGGATCGTGAGAAGAGAGAAAAGCAATATCGTGGGAAGGAGATGAGGGAAGTTGAACTATATACTCCCCAAATCTGCAAAAGTCGATTATGCTTGTTGGAGAAAATCTGACATATGAAGTGGATGTTGTTGTGTACCACTCAATGATAAGGAGTTCGTTATACTTAACTTCAGCTCGACCTAATATTTTGTTTAGTGTCTATCCTTGTGCCAGGTTTCAAGCAAATCCACACTCAGATTGGGGAGGAAACCTGGAAGGAAGGAAGAGCACTAGTGGAGGTTGTTGCTACATCGGCAACAACATTGTGTCTTGGCATAGCAAGAAACAGAATTGCGTAACACTGTCAACTTCAGAGGCTGAGTACGCGGCAGCGGGGAGTTGTGCTACTCAATTGCTGTGGTTGAAAAGGATGTTGGAGGAATATAAACTTGAGGGGGAGGGTATTACTATACTCTGTGATAACACCAGCACTATCCACATCACAAAGAACCCTGTCAAATTTGGTCGCACTAAACACATCGACACCCGATATCACTTCCTTCGAGATTTGGTGGAGAAGAAGATACTTGAGGTAAAGTACCTTCGAACTGAAGATCAAATTGTTGATATATTTACGAAACCCCTTGATTTTGAGAGATTTTCTAAACTTACAAACTCTCTCGGAATGTGTTCCATCTAAAAAGTTAGGTGGATGTTGCTAGCTCTGCATTCTGCCTTGTGCAACCAACGAAGTTCTGGCTAGTATATCTTTCTTTATTAAAAAATAAAAAATAAAAAATAAAAAAAATAAAAATAAAAAATATATAACTTGGAGCACAGTCATTGTCAAAGACTCTGCATAAGTGTCTCCTTGAAAAACGGTGTACATAAAAATAAAAAATAAAAGGGAAATAAATTTATCTAGCCAGATATAATTCGTAATTTTACAATGCAGAGCACAACAACATGGTTTTGGGGTGTGTGATGGAACACTTCCCTTGAAAGTTTTTATTGCTTTGGATCTCTCTTTATTCTGTGGGGTATAGTTGATATATCTCAATGTTTGACCTTCGTGTCATTCGTACTTATCTCAATTATTTGTTCTCTCTCTCTCTATATCTTAGTTTTGATTTTAAAGGTTGTGATACGAGGTCTCTCATATCATCCCTCTTTAAATCTGTGTTACCTTTCTCTCTCTGTCAGTCTATGTTATCTTCTCTGTCCTTCTCACATCTTCACCCACACTGACTCAAACCACTTCAAATCCTGCTTTGATTCCTTCGCCTTATGCTCCACAAGCCAAATTCTTCAACCCTTTCGTCCTCTATCAAGCATTTGGATTCATTGCCTTCGAATCATCGATAGTCAACTCCGCTATCAGTCACTTAGCCTCCTGCATAGACGTAGTCACTCTGTTGCCAACATTGTTGTGTTCCTTGCTAAACACCAACACCAGCAACTTGATCTTCTGCTTTCTTCACAAAAAGGGGGAGATAATGGTGATGATGCAGATGTTGAAGAAGAGCTGGCTGATGTTTATGATGAAGATAAGGATGCTGATGAAGTGAGATGTTGATCCAGCTGTGTGTTCTGCAGAGTTGGCTGTTTTGTTTAAAGTGCTAGACACTTTGTTCATCTCTGCGTGTTTTGTGATTTTGATGACTTGGATTGACATTGTTGCTGCACAGTTTTTGTTCATGATGTTTTATGCTATAGACTATTGTGTTTGGTTTTAGCATTTGATTTTCAGCACTCAATTCTTGTTTCTGTTGCTGTTGGTTTTGTGAAGAAAGACAAAAAGGGGGAGTTTGTTGAAAACTACTTTCTATGGGTTTTGTCTTTCTTCACTTGGGTTTTCTTGTTTTTGTTTTTTGTGCAGGATTGGGCCACAACATACTTAGGCTGGATTGAGGGGGAGCTGTCATGGGCTCAAAGTACTGGGCTTTATCTCGGTTGGAGTTCAAACAAGAAGCCATTAGTAGCTTCTATCCTATATAAGAAGATCTAACCTAAAGAGGATGTGGACTAGGTCAAAGGGAGATCATGGATTACGTGGCTGCAATTTACGTGAGAGAAACTACCAACTACGTACGGTTCGTGTGTAAATAAATTCCGGCATGTTAAAATGAGAAAAATGCTTAAAGGTGTACAAAATCATGCTTAAATATGTATATAATTATGTTTATTATATAATTGTACTTTTTAATGTACAAATTGTTGCTTAAATAAAATCATGCTTATTGTACTTTGAAACCATACTTAAATCAATGACAACCATAGATTTGACTAAGATCAATGGTCTAGATTCATTCCTATTTAACACGTCAAGATTTATTAACATATGAACCAATATTGATAGTTAATTATGGGATTAAAATTATTGGAAGAACATAGTTCTTTTATTATCAAATTTCAAAATATATGACACTTAAAAAAAAAGTGTGTATATATATATTATATAATTTCTTCCGGAAGATCCTCAACGTGTTGGACTACCAATTAAGACTATTAATGTAGGATCATGATCATCTATGGAATTTGAAGATAATTAATATACTCGACTGTCAATATTTATTTTTCTATTGATTCTATTTTTGTTGCATAAACTAAACTATTTTGCAATAAACCTATATCGTATTATCAACATATATTATTATAAAGATATTTTCAAGAGTAGTTATGAATTTTTGGGATATATAGCTAGGTTATTCTCATTTATCCTTGTCCATGTAATTGGTCTTTATTCAATTATATATGTTCCAATCGCAAAAACATTCATTATTCACGTCGCTTTACAACTAATCCTAATTATGAAAATCCCCAAACGTGCTAAAACACACAATTTTGAACTCATAAATTGAATTCGACTCAATATGACCTGCTGCGAGGAAATTTAATGGGCCTATTTTAATAATGGATCAAGCCCAGCCTAAATTCACTTTTTGTTTAGCTTAATTATATTCATAACCTCTTTTATGAAATAAAATACTCCTTCCGTCCTTATTTATAATTGCCCAATTTTCATCTAGGGGTGTCATGTTGACACTTTTAATAAAAGGCCGGCCTGTTGATAAGTACTCCCTCCATTTTATCCAATTTGACACTTTTATTTTTTTTGCAATTCTGGTACGTTTTTCCATGCTTGTTGATGATGGGTTTGAAAATCAATTTTTAAAGATTTTTTCTTTTACGGGATACTGTGACAGTCATAGTATCCCGTAAAAAAAAACTTCAAAAATTCATTTTAAAATCCATCATCAAAAGGCATGAAAAAACATGCCAGAATTGCCAAAAAGCAAATGTGTCAAATTGGATGAAATGGAGGGAGTATAACTCATTACTGGAATGGCAAAAAATTAAAATCTTCTAATCTTAATCCTCATCTACCCACTCCTATGAATTTCATGTGATTCAAAATATTTTCCGAAAAACACCAATGCAATTTCAATTACACCATATATGAGAATACCAAGCCTATTGAAGTTTCCGAAATCAATACTTGTCAATAAAATGAAACTCTACTTGTTTTTTTTGTTTTTTTTGTTCATCTATTTCTGTTTGAGTTCTTCTTCTGTCTTGGAGCTACAACGATTAATTCTTAGGGATCGTTTGGTTCAAGTTGGATAACGGAAAGGAAATGGTAATGATAATAATTATTTTTATTAAGTGTTTGGTTCAATAGTAGAAAGGGAGTCACTTATAAGGGGTTTCCTTTCTCCATGTTTCCCTTCCTTCTTGAGGGGTAACAATGTAATGAAAATTGATAAAACTTATTACTCAAAACAAACAAAAGGTAATGAAATCAATTAATTGATTCTCTTTCCTTGTCAAAAAAATGTAAACCAAACATGGGTTTAGTAGTTTCGTAGAGATTAGAATTTTTGTTTACTTGATAAAAAATTTTAATTTGGGCTTATATGGATTTCTTCTAAATAAAGGAGGGGAGAGTCCAAGTCCCTATTTAACAGTCCAATTGGATTTTACTAAAGAAATCACCATTTTCTCATATTAAGAAAAATAATAAAATCCCTAACCTTAAAATCTCTAAAATTTTATCAGAAGATGATTCAAGTCCCTAAATTTTTTTATCAGATGATTGACAACGGTGAGAGAAGTATCTAACGTCGACTCCCCCAAATTCAACCTTCCGACTTAACCCAAAGATGACCATAATTCATTACAACTCATAGACGTGGTACAGTAGGGATCCCATTAAAGCTCATTGCTGTTTCTTATTGCTGCTTCAGGTATGCTGAATTATTGATGAGATTAGGTCTTTTCCAGGAATTTTGTGAATTGGTCTGAAGTTGTGTTTCTATGTGCACAGAATTTAGTTATCACTGTATGAATTCTAACAAGTTTGTAAACTCAATCAAAATAAAATAGCTTGAAACTCAGGTATTGAAACTTACCAAAGCTCCTAACTATATATGATGGCGGCTTAAGATTGAGTCTTGCATAGGATGGAGTTTGATTCTAGACTTTTTGTGCAGAGATTTGAGTTTGAAGAGTATTGAGGAAAGATGTGAGTAAAGGCTGCATTTTTTGTTGATTTTGCACACCAGTTGTTTAGGGTATATATAACATTCTGCACCAGTTGCGTTCTTACACTCTATGTCCAGTCACCATTATTATTGTTATTATTAGAGGTTGTGAACTCACAAAGTCAAATTCAATTCTTTGTTGTTTAGGGACATATCTTCAAAAATCACAAATATTGTTTTACTGGGTAAGAATGATCAGCTTTTTATTTGATTGCCGATCAAAATTAAGCGATGAATTGACTTTTTTCTAAGTCGTCTTATGCATTTCTGTATAGAAACTGAATCACTTAAGCTATGATGGGTGGAAAGCAGATGCTGAAGAAGGTGATCTCGAGCTCTGATGCTTTTTCTTATGTCACCTTTTATCTTATTTCGTTGGTACATAATCATTCAAGGCTTCGGTGCTGGATATTTGCTTCAATTATAGATCACGATTTAATGGTTGCTGTTTTGCTGATTGATAGTGCGGCACAAGAGTTGATAGGATAAGTGAGTTGCCTGATGATATTATTGTGCACATACTCTCCTTCTTACCTTTGAAGAAAGCCGCAGCCACTAGCATTCTTTCACCCCGATGGTTACATTTGTGGAAATATACACCTAAACTCAACTTTGTAGACCAAAGGGCCACATGGACTGAACGCCGCGCGCCTTGGTATGTAAATTGGGTAAACTCGGTTATCGAATCTCATAAAGCTCTCACCTTGCAAGAATTCTCAATCGATTTCCTTCCAGACAAATCAGCCCAGTGCCATATAGCCAAGTGGCTTGAATTTACTTTTTCGAGACAGGTCGAGAGGCTGGATTTGTACTGGGATAAAATGACTCATAACGCTCCAGTCTTTGAAGAGATCTTGAAAGAGGTGAACCTACAAACTAAAGACTTTAAATATCTCAAAGTGTTGTGCTTGGGACGCTTTGGAACAACCGGTGACGCTATTGAGTTGTTCATACGAAATTGCCCATTGCTGGAGCGGCTGGTTGTTCAAGGTGCATATATGACATCGGATCTCGTGGTTGTTAGTGACTCGTTAAGGCACTTGGATATACGCTCGCGCGCGAGTAGAAACACTATAAAAGTTTCAGCTCCGAATCTGACTTGGCTTACTGTTGACCATCATTCGGGGATGGTGTCCCTCGAGAATGTCCCGAAGCTTGTTAACATGAATTTTTCTTGTAGATTTCAGGATACATTGCATGATTTTGCAAATGCAGCAGCACAACTTGAAACTCTCATCATCATGTTATATAATGCCAAGGTTTAGACTCTTTTTTTTTTCTTTAAAGCTATGTATATATACATGCTTTCTTTCTTTAATGCCTAACTCATTATTCAATAGGTGTCGTTTTCAGTCCCTGAAATGCCTAAGTTGAAGAAGTTGGTTCTGTATTATCGGTATGATCCTGAACGTATTCTACTCCCTGTTACTCGTCTTATATGGGCATCTCCTTGTCTAGAAGATTTCAAATTAGAGGTTAGTGAAGTAATCGCCCTATTTGTAATTTGTATTGTATCATCTGTAAATACACCTTTATTCTCATTGTTTATTTGGCATTTGTGGCACAGATTAGTGAGCTTCCTATGCGACAGGGTATTTTTGAAGTTCCAAAAGTGAGGCCTACATTTCGTCACCCGCATCTCAAGCGTTTCGTGCTATCAGGTTACTGCGGGGGATTTTGTGATCGTTTTGAATTGGTTAGATATATTGTGGATAACTGCGTTGGCCTTGAAGAGATCGTGGTTGGTCAAAGTGATCGTATTGAATTGGTGAGGGATATGGTGGATTATTGTGTACCGGTTGAAGGAATCTTTTTCCGTACATCTTACCCTATTGAGGATTATGTGCCATCAGCTGAGGAACGACAGGCTTTCGAAAAACCCATGCTACTACAACTACCATCCCACATTAAACTGCGTATTGTTTAGCATTGTCATTCCTATAACTATAGCTAGTTTGGTTTTTGTTTGTATTACTTATTTATCACTTTGAAACTAACTTTTGATTATATAATTTGTTGTCAGAGGCAACACTTCTTTGTTTCTTTAGCATTTGTTTGTATATTGAACCACTAGTTGTGTTTGTATATTGAACCACTAGTTGTGTTGTATATTGAGTTGTGTTGTATTGAAGTGTTGTATATTGAAATGACTATTCCCAATTCATTGGGAATGGGCATTCTGTTCGGAATTATGATTTCCGATGAAAAATCATACCAAGCATAGTAATGGTATGGAGGTGAGAATGACTATTCTATTTCAACCTCCATTCCACCATACCAAGCGCCACCTTAATACTTATCCAATATAGAAATATATCATTTTTTGTGGGACATCCTAAAAATAAAATATAGTAAAACCTCTATAAAGTAATATTATCAGAACTAGAAGAAATTATTACTATAGAGAGGTTATTCCTATATAGAGTTTTACATATAAATATATATATATTTAAAAAAAATCAATTAAATACTACATCACATGTACATTTACCTAATTAATATATATTTGACTAATTAAACAATACATTCATTTTGTTAATACATGTATACAAAAATATAATGTATGAATGAAGAAATCATCACAACAATTAGGCAAGAAGCGGAGGGAGATGATCCAGAAGATGATAGTGTAGAAATATAAAAGGTTTCATGTCAAGAAGCTTTAAACATGCTTCATAAGTTGGAATCATTTTGGTTTCAATAAGAGGGTGTATATGTCGATGAACGTAAATTGAATGATGTAGTGACAACCCATAAAATTAAAATATTGTCAACAACCAACCATAGATAAGTATTTTAGGTCATCTTAAATTTCGTGTAATTATATTATATAGGAGTATATTTTTATATATTTTGTAATTTATTCTTATATGGAGGTATAAATCCTTAAGACGGAATCGGAAAAAAATATGTTTTATTACAATATAGATGTTATTCCTAGATATAACTAGTCCCGAGTCGGGACCATGATTTTTTTATTACTATAGAGAGGTTATTCTTATATAGAGTATTACTGTAAGGAGGTTTTACTGTATCAACTGACTCAGGACGAAGAGAGTATATTATGTAGGGGTGAACATTCCAACAGTTCTGAAAAATCCGAATACCAAACTACGGGGTGTTTGGTATGATAGAATGGAATGAGATGGAATGGAATGAAGGTAGAAATTTTATCCCATCATACCAAGCAACCCCTATATATTTTGCAAATTGCAACCCAAATCATGCCGAAGTAGAAGGCCGAATCTCGAGCCAAAACAAACTGTATTTTTTTGTTATTTACCGGATCTGACCTGGGATAAAATGACTCATAACTCTCCAGTCCTTGAAGAGATCTTAAAAGAGGCAAACCTACAAACTAAAGACTTTGAATCTCTCAAAGTGTTGTGCTTGGGACGCTTTGGAACAACCGGTGACGCTATTGAGTTGTTCATACGAAATTGCCCATTGCTGGAGCGGCTGGTTGTTCAAGGTGCATATATGACATCGAATCTCGAGGTTGTTAGTGACTCGTTAAGGCACTTGGATATACGCTCACGCACGAGTAGAAACACTATAAAAGTTTCAGCTCCGAATCTGACTTAGCTTACTGTTGACCATCATTCGGGGATGGTGTCCCTCGAGAATGTCCCAAAACTTATTGACATGAATTTTTCTTGTAGATTTCAGGATACATTGCATGATTTTGCAAATGCAGCAGCACAACTTGAAACTCTCATCATCATGTTATATAATGCCAAGGTTTAGACTCTGTTTTTTTCTTTCTTTAAATCTATGTATATATATATGCTTTCTTTCATTAATGCCTAACTCATTATACAATAGGTATCGTTTTCAGTCCCTGAAATGCCTAAGTTGAAGAAGTTGGTTCTGTATTATCGGTATGATCCTGAACGTATTCTACTCCCTGTTACTCGTCTTATATGGGCATCTCCTTGTCTAGAAGATTTCAAATTAGAGGTTAGTGAAGTAATCGCCCTATTTGTAATTTGTATTGTATCATCTGTAAATACACCTTTATTCTCATCAGGGCCGGTCCTGACCTAAAAAGGGCCTAAGGCGAAAATATAAACGGCGCCCTTACACACACACACACACACATATATATATATATATATATATATATAATCATTCATAAAAAGTGACTTAGTAGCAAAGTCATTTATAATATCATGTACATCAAAACTATTTAAATATCATTTTTGATATACAAAATAGTCAAAAAATGCATTCAATCTTTTTTGTGACATCGATGACCTCAACTTTCAATAGAAACACAGTAGCAATGGAGAAGTAAGAACAATGAAAATTTGAAATTAGAGAAAAATTAATCCGGATATTGAAATTAGGATGCAAATCCTGAAACCGAATCTAGAATTGATTAATTGATTCGAAAATGATGAATAAATTTTGAAATTTTTCTTCCATTATCACAAAAATACGGAAAGAAGAAGATCAAAAGAAAAGCTTTAGAGTTGAATTCTCTAAATACTCCTACAATATTATTTAGGGGAGAGTAAGAGGGTCAGCCAAAAATTTAAGGGGAAAAAAAAATCTTGCTAGCATGCTGCAAAATGCAAATCTATATGATAGAATTTAGAAAATGATTTTGGGCTTTTTTATTTTAAAAGAGCCCTAACGTATTGGGCCATATATGATTAACTATATTTCTTTAATCTTTCAAGATTCAGAAATACATATATACTATTAATTAAAAGAATTGAGCCCCTTAAAATGGTGGGCCCTGGCCGCCGCCCCTGCTGGCCCACCCTCAGGGCCGGCCCTGATTCTCATCATTTGTTTAGCACTTGTGGCACAGATTAGTGAGCTTCCTATCCGACAGGGTATTTTTGAAGTTCCAAAAGTGAGGCCAACATTTCGTCACCAGCATCTCAAACATTTCGTGCTATCAGGTTACTGCGGGGGATTTTGTGATCGTATTGAATTGGTTAGATATATTGTGGATAACTGTGTTGGCCTTGAAGAGATCGTGGTTGGGCAAATTGATTGTATTGAATTGGTGAGGGATATAGTGAATTATTGTGTTCCGGTTGAAGGAATCTTTTTCCGTACATCTTACCCTATTGAGGATTATGTGCCATCAGCTGAGGAACGACAGGCTTTCGAGAAAACCATGCTACTACAACTACCATCCCACATTAAACTGCGTATTGTTTAGCATTGTCATTCCCATAACTATAGCTAGTTTGGTTTTTGTTTGTATTACTTATTTATCACTTTGAAACTAACTTTTGATTATATAATTTGTTGTCAGAGACAACACTACTTTGTTTCTTTAGCATTTGTTTGTATATTGAACCACTAGTTGTGTTGCATTGAAGTGTTATACAGGATTATTTATGAATTTGAGGCTTTATGATTGAACTAAACACTTGTTGGATATTGATGTCAGTAATGGAAAACTTACAATTTAGAAGTGAATATCTGTAAAGATATTATATCGCAGTATGCCGCTCTATGAGGATAGGATTAGAATATACTGTATGAGAAAATATGGCTGCTGTTTCTTCTCTTTGGTGCAGGTTCTGGTCCTGCTGCGAGGTGTGTTGCTGGGCTCCCTTGCGTTGAGTGCATGCTGTTATCTTGTAGCTGCTTGTGCTTGCTGGCACGTGGTCCCTGCCCTTTTACCCCGTGTTCCTACATCCCTTCCTTGCTCTCACTGATCCCTTCCTTCCTTTCAGGTTCTCACCGATCCCTTCCTTACTCTCATGAACTATGCTTAAGAACAAGGAGATTTGAATCAAGTTCATGTCTGCCCCCTCTTATTATTGGCAAATAACCACTTTCTTAGAAAAGAAAAGGGTAGAAATTTCAAATACAAAACGTAAAATAAAAATAATAAATAATAAATAAAAAAGCCGCGGTTAACTTCTTCCAGCATGCAGACTGCGAGAAAATGGCGTGATAAGTAACACTTCATAATTCATAAAATTCATCCAATACTCAACTTCATTCCTTATTAACTTTCAACTTGGTTATGAGGCTCATTGTTGGCGAGCTATTTATTATACTTTATCAAGTTATGTTTTGTCTTGTGATTCTTTACCAAGTTTAGATGCAAGGACACCTGAAAACTCTTCTACCTTTCTTAAATATTTTAGATTGACTACGTGGAGTTTGAGAGGCACACCGCTGGAGGTTCAAATATGCATTATTTTGATTTTCTTGTCAGACTTGAGACCGAGCAGAAGCACCTTTTCAGAAATATTTAGAGAAGTATCACAATCTCTTCCAATTTGTCCAGTCAGTGCCTCTTGCTCGTTACCTTCTTATTTTCCATTCGAATTTCATTAGAAAGTTGGCTACGTTGTTTCTGATATGTATGTTGTTTCAGGGAGAAAGGTTCGAAGATTATGAATTTCAACGCTGGAGGTGTCCAGAATGCTGAAGGGGTTGCAGCTGTTTTACAGAGTGATATTGATGATGCTGTTTATCTGCATCTTGAGAGAATCAGGAACGAAAACGGTGAAGAGAGTGATGAGGAGGTGCAGTTTCTATTTCATTTCTCCTGCATTTCTAAATTCGTTCATATTAATATGCAGATATTTGCAAAATGCAACTGCTAATGCAATCAAATGCTTTGCAAATTTATTCATCACCTGATCACAAACATAATTTTACAGGGTGAGGATTGTCATTGATAAAGATGGTGATGGAGGCTCCCCAACTGATGATTCGGGTGGGGAAGACTCTGATGCCAGTGAAAGCGGAGGGAGAGTGAGGTGAAATGTCTTTCTCTATTTGTTTATATTCCTATATGAAATATTATATCTTGAGCTGACATCATTATACGGTGTGATATAAGCCAACAATGAAAAAGAAACCAAGGCATCATCAAGTAGGAAAAAGACTGAAGTGATGATGGAAAAAAGAAGAAACAAGAGAAGAAAAAAGGATCCAAATGGCCCAAAAAGAGCAATTACTTCCTTCATGTTCTTCTCTTCAACAGAAAGAGAGGTTTGAATCACCTAAATATACACGATGTATTATAAAAGTCATCCATCACCATCCCCTGAACTCCATTTTATTCGATTCTTGGATGCAGAATGTGAAGAAGAGTAATCCAAGAATTCAATTCAAAAACATAGGAAGAGTGCTTGGGGAAAGATGGAACAAAATGACAGGTATTCACCAATTTCACTTCCCATTTCTAGATTGTATTTCTTCGTACAGTCCACTTTCTCTATGCATTTCTGCTTATATTAACAAGCCACGTCCACTGTCTTGTCTTCAGCGGAGGAGAAGGCCCCATATGAAGCAAAAGCTCGAGCAGACAAGAAACGGTACAGTGAAGAGATTAGTGGCTATAAGAATCCACAGCCAATGGTTGTTGACTCCGCTTATGAATCAGACAGTGCTTAGAACCTTCCATTGCTGTAGAAAAACTATCGGAGGCTCGGATTATAGTCAATCTCGTAGGCTCGAGTTTCTAGAGTCAATAGAGGGGTGTTTTTCTTACAAAATTTTATGGTGAATGAGATGTTAACTGCAGATTGCTTATATCGGCTAGTCCAAGCAACTTGTCCATTTGAAAAACGAAGAACAATCAATCTTGAAGCCCCTCTTTGAGTAATTACTATAAGCAAGAATCAAGAGGTACAATTTTTGAGTTCTGCAAATATAAACAAGTAGGCACGAGCGTTATTGAACACCTGAAGGTATTTGAAGCTTTTTCTTGACATAGTTGGTACCTGAGAATTCCCACATAATTTGCATGGTTACCAACATTGTTTGTAAGAGATCAAGTTTGTCCATAAGGATGAAACAGATCAACCCGCACTGATGAAAGCAAATATTTATCTAGTTCTATATACATGCGACCTCATATTACACACAAATGCACGTTGAAATTTATACAAAGAGTGAAATATATAATTATATAATACGTATACGTACCCAACCATATATATACAACTTGCTAAACTTTCACAGCGAAAGGGATGACAATGAAGCATGTCATACTAGAGCCTCATTTGATTAACAATTTTGCCAAAGTATTTACATTGAAGTCGTATAGGAGGATAGAGTCTATACATAATGATGAAACCGATCCACTCGCACTGAAAAAAGAGTTTTGAAAGGTACCCCAACAACACCAAGACAGTTGTGCTTCCATATGAGAATGTGCAGTACATTGTAAAGAGAAAACAAGTGTACGGCTTAAAAGAAACATGTCTACGGGGTACTCCTATATCATGATTTTGTTGCAGGCATGAAAGTCAAATTTGCAGATTGGTGATGACGAAAAATTAGGAGATACCAAATATGCAGTAGTTCTAAAAAAGTGTCAGTTTATATTCGTGAATCTCAGTTGTGCCTGTTATACAATTTTAACAAGAAGAAATTATATCCACCGCACATAATATATTCCATATGATATTTGGTGCTTGTTTATGAGAGTGAAAAAATGGGCATTGGCAAGTAGAAGGATTAGATGCTCCATCTGGTTGGCTAAGTTTCCGTTCTAATGGAAGTCAGACAAAACGGACTACTCATTAAAATTGAACAAAAAGATTTTGAAATACATTGTCATATATGAAGTTAGTTTCTTGAAAAGTACCAGAGGCAGAGAATCCTAACTATAGATGATCAAGAAAAACTAAGGAAAAAAAGGTGGCACCTGATATCCAAAGCAAAACTGATGCCAGTCAAGCACATCCATGTCCAGCTTTCGCCTTTGATAGTCCTCCAAGAATGGGAAGTCTCGAACATTGCGCACAGCAGCTATTGCATATTTGATCTGTGAAATTCTACATTCAATCATAATTCATGACATTCGTGATTTGATCTCATGGAATGTAAAATAGAGTATGTTTTTGGAAATTTTTCCTGTGCTAGACTAGAAATTTTCAGCAAGGGCCTAGTTAGAAAGAAAAATGTTCAACTCAACAATAAGGCAAAAATAGTAAAACAACAATCAAGGTGCAACATTGGAAAGGCAAAAGATGAAAGCCGGAAGACCTGCTGAAATGACTGTACCGAGTACTTTGAATAGAACTGATGCAAATGCACAAGCTGGCATCAACTTCTCTGAAAGAAGAATCGATAACAATGCACATGTTATTAGTGTAAATCATACAGTAGAGAAACAATAGGGTGTTTAAAGATCCGCATGAACTCATAGATTCTAGGGATCCTGTTGAGTCAAAGACACTCATTAGTATCACTCCAAGAAGATAAGCTTAATCCAATTTCTACAGTTCAGATAATCGAAGAAAGGGAAGGAAGAGAAAAGTGACCTACTTTATAGATAAAAATATGTAGGAGGGTGAGATAATAAATAAAACGTGTCACCAAACATCCTATATAAAAAGGTGCCAGTTTATATTCGTGAATCTTTGTTGTGTCCCTCCTAAAATTTTAATATCGAAGAAATTATTGCCACGGCACAAAATACATTCCGAGATGAATCCTTTAGCAAATCCAGTTAGAACATGAATGTCTGAAATGGATCAAAAGACAAGGAGCGTAATGATTTGAAATGACATAATTACCGTTAAGGCCCATAAAAACAGACTGAGGGATAGGTGCAAAGTAAGGCTGCGTTTGGTAATCATCTCAAGATGAGGAAGGATGATTCATCTCAAGATGACTCATATGAATAGTATCAAGATGAATCATTCATCTCTCCATTTGGTAGCAAAAAATTTAGACTCGGATGATATCATATTGTGTTTGATACAAATTGTAAAAATCTAGATTAAAATTTAGATTGACCAAATTAGCCTTATTAAATACCCCTACTGATTTCACTTTTTATCGTTGAGATTAAATAGTACCCTTTATTATTTATTATTTATTACTTTGTATTATTATTATTTATTTTTTTATTATTTGAAATCGTATAAATACATAAGGGTAAAATGGTAAAAGAGAGAAAGTGTTGTGTTACTGTTCGAATGAGTTGAAGTCATCCGACCAAAAACGTCGGATGAATTAAAAAGCGAAAACAGTAAACTAGCAGCGAGCTTGGGCTTCATCTCGAGCCATCCAGTTTATTTCATTTCGGTACCAAACACTTAGATAAACCAAAATGATTCACTTCATCTTTGTTCATCATATCCACCAAACACACCCTAAGAGTATCATGGACAAGAAAGTTTAAATTGTCGCAACTCAGCAAATGCACTTAACCAAATCACACTAGTAATTCATTTAAGTCAGCATAGTTCCTCCATGTTGAATGATCAGTTATTCCGTTTCTGATTTACATAGCTTCCATGAGAACATTGGTGGGAAATTAGAAATATGCATAAAAGAGGATGAACAAGTTAGCCTCCCATATAATATAACCTTGTAAATTGGTGAAACAACACGTACATCTTAGGAAAGACTCATCTCATCCTCCATATACGGGCTTCATAGCTTTTCCAGTTTTCAAACTCAAACGCGCAATTCAACATGCCATGTAGTTCACTTGCCATTATGAAGAGTTGTTGAAGGCAACGTGTATAATTCATTCAGTGAAGATTTTGGTACTGTTAAAAGCATCAATTAGAAAGTGACAGCAATCGGTAATAAACTTACATGTTGGAATATGTAACAGAGATATTCGGCCATAAACCTTAAATTTGTTGCTTCTCCCCATATTAAACAATGAAGTGCGACGTACAAGATTTTACACTGCAACACTTCTTGTTTCAACACAGAGTCAGCAACCTGAATACTAAATTTATTGTCAAAATAGTTGTTACTACTGGGTACATCATACATGAATAGAACAATCAAGACATCTTCTAAGGAAATAGCTGAAGTGTTTATTTTAGTGCCCGATGGTGTCAGATAATGATCTTATACTAACAATTTAACCACAGCTCCCTCACCTAACTATCTATAGCCAAAAGATGGAAGTAATTGCTCACAGATTGTTTAAAAGAAAATGGAAATGTTCGGAATGAAATGTTGCGCCTTATAGTATAGAAAGCAGACCTTTGGTGCTAGTTTATGAGAGGGACGAACATGGGCATTGAAAAGTAGTAGGATTAGATGCTCCCTCTGGTTCGCTAAGTTTCCATTCTTATGAAAGTCGACAAAAGGGACTATTCATTAAAATTGGACATCAAATTTGGAACTACATTGTCATTTATGAAGTTAGTTTCTTAAAGAATATCAGAGGCAGACAGAAATCCAAACAAAAGACGATCAAGAAAAACAATAGAAAAAAGAAAAGCGGCACCTGAAATCCAAAGCAAAACTGAAGCCAGTCAAGCTTATCCATATCCGGCTTTCGCCTTTGATAATCACCCAAGAACAGCAAGCCTTGAACACCATCTCATAGAGCAGCTATTGCATATTTGATCTGTGGAATTCTAAGTTCAATCAGAATTCATGCCATTGGTGATTTAATCTCATGGAATGTAAAATAGAGTATGTTTTTGGAAAATTCTTCAGAGCTAGACTAGAAATTTTAAACGGCATCAGACCTCAGGAAGTAGTCTTATCGAATGATGAGTGCCTTCTTGATCGACAGTAAGAATATCATACAGCACATAGAATCCAGATCTTGAACAATCATTCTCAGCAAGGGCTAAACGTTTAACTCAAGAATAAGCGAAAAATAATACAGTGAAACAGTAAATCAAGGAACACGCTAGATGGATCACGGCCGATCGAATGAAAACAAACACTCCAGCAATCCTATCTACTTCTCTTCAAATTTAAAACAAAAATTAGAAATCTTACAACGAGCTGAAAAATTGTGAGACAATTAAGAAACGCAATTACTAGAATATTAAAGGAACAATATAATGTATATTTATTTACTCAATTCATTTAATAACCAACCTAAAACATTACTATAAACTGATTTGTAATATATGCATCTAGACAAGACAAGTGGAATAGTAAAAATAAAGGAATAGTCGAAACTTGCAATACTAATAGGGCGGATTGGAAAATGCCCTAAGAACACAAATATATTCCCAATTATCAATCAATCCAGTTTATCTGGATCGGACCACTCATTCTCATCAAGCTTGATCGATTCCTCTGATGTGGACATCTCTTCAGTAGAGTAATCCTCCATTTTCATTTTCTTCTTCAACGGCATCCCTAGTTCTGCTTCTACTGCTGCTTCGGCATGCTGCTCCGCGGTATCCTGACGTTCAAAATCCGACCAAAGCTCACTCATACGCACATCCTCCGCCGTCGGAACGCCGGGAAGCAAGATCTTCTCAGCTGGAAAGGACGGCATCAGACTCTGGATCACACTCTTCATCAGGGCCGGTCCTGACACTATCGGGGCCCTAGGCGAAATCGAAAATAGAGACCCTTTGTATAATTAAAAAAAAAAAAAAACTACAATATTAAGTTATATCTTGCTACTGACAATTATTAAGAGCATAAAGTTATACTAGAAATTTCACAATTAGACAAATAAACTACAATATCAAGTTATGAATTACAATAATAAATAAGTACAAAAAAAATAAAATCGAGTTCAAAATGATTATTATTGTCCTCAAAAATAAAAGTTAGGAGAGGAATTTGATCCAACGGTCCTAAACTCTCAAAATCTCTAATACGAGCATTCTCTTTTTTAGTCATTGTTAACCAAGTTAAATTATTATTTTCTTTTAGGCATTTCAACAAACATTTAAGAACCAATTATACAAGGGAAGTTTTAAGTAAATTAAAAGGCTACAAAGACATGAACTCCAAAAGTTTATGCAAGTATAGAATACGAATAATAACAAATGAAAACAAAAGAAAGAATAAACATTAAACAATTATCATTGCATTCTTGTTGGAAACTTTTGCATTCACGGTGAAATTGAAATTATTAAATAAATAAAAACAAACAATAAAGTAATAGAAGTATTATAAAAGAATAGTACTATAACATTGGGCTTTCATCCAAATTCACATACAAAAAGTGACTATCGACTTACTGACTCATGAGACCCACCGACTCGTGAGACCCAAATGATCCAAATTCACATACAAAAAGTGACTATCGACTTATCGACTCGTGAGACCCACCGACTCGTGAGACCCAAATAGGGGGAGAGAGAATGTTCCTTAAAGAAGAAAAAAATAAAAAGGTGAAAGATAATTATTTTTGTACTGGATCATTATATCATGTATTTTATCTTGAAAGATGTCCAAAATATATATTTGGGCTTATATAAAATATATGGGTTGAAAAAAAATTTGGGGCCCCATCCGACCTTGGGCCCTAGGCGGCTGCACCCAATGCCTAGGCCCAGGACCGGCCCTGCTCTTCATCTCTTCATCGCGAACGACGATTTCACCTTTGTAGCCCTCCTTCCGCCGCAGATACAGAATAGCATCGATGTGGATGCCGGTAGTGATCTCCAGAGTTTTCTGTGACATCAGAGCATCAATGGCTGCAGTGACTTTGCCGTCCGGTGAGGCCGACGCTCCCCGGCCCAAAGCATTGAAGCGAACCACGAACACGCCGACTTCCTTCAGATCTATACCAGGTTTCGTGGTGGGAGACACCTGGCCCGCGAATCTCCAGCCCGTTGGGGATCGCCAGTAGGTAGGAGGGATAGGGTTGGGGGCGTCGGGAGTTTTGGGAGAGCGGGAGCCGGAGGCAGAAGCGGAAGCTTTGGGATCAGACATTCTCTCTCTCTCTCTCTCTCTTCCTTTCAGGTTTCAGCGCACAATTTGAATTCGAATTTGCCTCCCAGTCTTATACCTCGACTTTCCCGCCATTGCTGACGTCGACGATCCGTGCATTTTATTTCTCAGCCGTCGATAGCAATCGTATCTAACGGTGAAGACATATGCACATCCCGATCCGCGTACTGCGATTTTCAGCCATTGATAGGCTTGTTAATCGACGGTCCACAACCACACATCTTTCAATCCGAGTCTCAGCCGTTGATAGGGTGGAAGATCGACGGTCTTAAATAGAGTATATCCTTTTGTTTCTCTTTTTTTCTTCCGTGTTACTCAAGTTTTTTTCTTCCATTTTAACGTACCCGAGTTTAACTTCTTCTTTTTTCTTTTTCCTTTATTTCTTTCTTTCTTTTTTCTTTTTTTTTTTAATTTTTTTTTATCAGTGTCTCGATATCAAAACTGCACCTCAATTATGATGGACGTAAAAAGTTAATTAATTAATCTAATAAATTGGATTAAATCAAAGTTAGTCAGCTATTTCATGAGAAAGTTAAACACTTAATTACTCATCCTCTAAATTAACTTAACATTCCTTAATATCTTGCACGACCTCCAATGACTAAACTAAAAGCTCGAGAAAGTGAATTGAAGTGGTATAGTCATATAGTCTCATTAATTAATTCGTACTAGTAAAATTAAAAAATAAAATAAAATACAATAATGATATATCGTAATAATGTGGCCGGCTACACAACGTCATTTTTTATAATATGTGTCATTTTAAAATTAATAAATAATTATTATAATTAATTACTTTCCCCAAAAATTACATATATATTTTTTAAAATAAAAAGTAAAAAAATCTTTAAAATAGTCAAAATTATCAAATAATTAAAGGTTAATTTACGAAAAATCACTTTTGAGTTTTCTTATAATCAAAAAAAGTTTGACATAAATATATAAATTATTACTACGTGTTAAAAAAAATAAAAAACTAAAATTATGGCCGGTCACATTATAACCGAATAGCATCACCCATAATTATTTCACAATCTCAAATAATTAAAATAATTTATATTAAGCTAGAAGGAACTAAACTTTAAATAAATCTAAAGCGATAACAAATCTATTTAATATGAAAAACTAAAAGTAACATGGTTATAAACTATGAATGTTATCATGCCCACCGTGGGTGCACTCACTTCAAATATAATAATACTTCTATCTCAACTAAGTAGCCATATTTGTTTTATTAATTTTTTCGGCATGCGTTTCCATCAAAATTTAGTACGAGTTTTAAAATATAATTTTGAAGTACTTTTTCTTTTACGGGATACTTACTTCAAAATTAGATTTTAAAACTCGTATTATGTTTCGGTGAAAACGCATTCCGAAAAAGTCAATAAAGCAAATATGACTACTTAGTTGAAATGGAAGTAGTACTAAAAATTCTATATAAAAAATATATATATATCTTGAGGGATAACAATATAATAAATTGAGTTACTCCAAATAAGGGAATAGGTAACATATTATTCAAACCAAACAAAAAAGTCTCTATCCAAAAAAATGCGAACCAAACATAAACTAAGTGTGTCCATATTAGACACTAGAGCGTTTTTATATAGGAGTAAAAAATAAAAACAAAAACTTTGAAAAAAAATATAGATTTATTTTTTGTGGACAAGTGATCGATCGTGGATTTTAGAGTGTTTATGCGATAGTAAGATTTGCAGAAAAGTAAGAACACAAGAGTTTACGTGGTTCGATCTTTTGGTTAGATCTACGTCCACGGAGAAAGGAGTTTATATTAATACTCTCGAGTTTTACAGAATGTCCTCCTCAATCTATCCTAGTATCACTATTTATAGGCGCTCAGCAGCAGTTACAGCCGAGGTCGTGGCAGTTACAACCGAGGTTGTGGGGTGCCACATCAGCAGACGTGGGTTAGAGATCGTGGGTTGAAGATCATGGGTCGGCCGAGCTTCTATGCTCTTGGGTTGTACTGCTGGATTGGGCCGATGTGTCTTCTGGGCCTTTCAGTGGGCCGAGCTCATCTAGGCCGAGCTTATTTGCCGAGGTCCAATTATATTGGGTTGGTGCTTGGGCCTAGTAGTTGGGCCATATCCTATCACATCCCCCCCCCCAAAAAAGTATAGAAGCGAGGACATGAGGGATTGCTGGGACGTAGGTGAAGTGCATACCTCGGTTAGACGAGGTCGAACTTGAATTTCATTACCCCGTCGAAATGCGTACCGCCTCGTTTAAATGAGGTTGAACTTGAATTGCATTGCCCCGTCAAAATTTAGATTTCGACGAAGTCGAAATGCGTACCGCCTCGTTTAAACAAGGTCGAACTTGAATTGCATTGCCCTGTCGAAATTCAGATTTCGACGAAGTCGAAATGCTTACCGCCTCGTTTAGATGAGGTCAAACTTGAATTGCATTGCCCCGTCGAAATTAAGATTTCGACGAAGTCGAAATGCTAACCGCCTCGTTTAGACGAGGTCGAGCTTGAATTGCATTGCCCTATCGAAATTAAGATTTTGACGAAGTCGGAATGCTTACCGCCTCGTTTAGACGAGGTCGAGCTTGAATAGTCGTGATGTGAAGGGTGCGACTGTTGGTGTCAGGGTAAGTAGGACACGCGTCGCTTTTTTGTTGGAGCAGGCGGAGAGGCGGGATTTGAAAAGGCGTGCCTTCGCTTATAAAAGCTTCCAATGTACGCTAGAAAATATTTTTCCCCCTCAATCGATTTCCAATTGCAAGCAAGAGAGAAAACCCTAGACCCAAAATTCTGCAACCGCCGCCGCCGTTCAGTCTATTTCCCGGTGATTTGTAGTCGGAAAAAAAAAACTGTGACAAGTAAGTACTTCTCTTATAATGGATTCTTCTTCTTCTCCCCAAGTAGGTACCGATAGTGCGAACATAGAGATTTCACCTTCGCCGTTTAGGGGATTTCCGGCGAAGGTTTGGTTAAATGTACATACACGTGCGTTAGTCCCGCCGGCATTTTGAGAAATCGAATTCCCACCATTGGTCGGGTCGAACGCCTCTCTGGCAAGTGCCTCCACCATGTCTATCTCTCATAAGCAGGATTTGGCTCGTCGTTTCTTGTTTCCCGAGTCAATCGAACTGTTTCTACCTCGTGATGTCGATAGGGGTAGTTCTCCTCCCATAGGATTTTTTACCGTATATGAAGACTATCTTCATTTCAGGCTACGGTTTCCTTTAAATCCTTTTTTTGTCGAGCTCTTAGAAGAGCTTCAACTGGCGTTAGGTCAGTTGCAACCACCCTCCATCAAGCAGGTCGTCGGTTTTTGTGTTGAAGTCAGTCGCCGTGGTGGTACGCCTTCTGTAGATTCGTTTCTTAGGTTTTTTAGACCTAAGCTTGGTACGACGGGGTGGGCTTACCTTTCCCCTATTAATAGGTTCAAGTTAGGGACACCCACCAAGGTGCCTAACTGGCAGAAGAAAATTTTCTTCTACCGGGCTGAAGGTGTACCGTTGTATCCTTGGACCAAGGATAAGTTCCCGTCTCGAGACACTGGGAAAACCACCGGTGAGCTCGAGACGGATTTGATGAGCGTCGGCCTCATTGAAAGAGATTATTCGGAGGCCAATCTCGCAAGGTATGGGCTTAGCCCATATAATTTCGTATCCACCGCGGACTTGGGTGAGGCCCTGCTTTACTATTTTGTGTTCGGTAGTCGGTTGGTGTTGACTGATTTATTTTTTATTTTATTTTTTTTGTAGTGGACGCTCAATCTATCCAGGCCGCTCTTCAGAACAAGAACAAGAGGAAGAGGCAGAAGCCTTCTGCTTCGGTGGCGGAGAAGACGACTTCTGCGACGTCGTCGGAAAGGATAACCGACCTTGGGAGGTCGGTGTCCGTGAGCTCGCAGTTGGACGCTCCCGTCCGAAGCTCCTCTCTATTGCCGTTGGTGGGCCAATGACCTCGACGAACATTACTTTCATTGGATGACGAAGTGACGATCGTCGAGAGTGGCCCGACCTCGGGCCAAGGACACGCACGGGAGATGTCATTCCCCGAGGTAAGTGTAAAACTGGAAGTACTTGTATATGGTGATTGTACCCTCTAATAAAATTCTCTCCTTTGGTTTTGGGTTTTAGGAAGCCGAGGTGGCTTTGGACGGGTTGCGAGGCTTGGCGAACTTCATCACAAGTGGAGTTGCCAAGTTCCAGAGAAAGACCGCCGAGGTTGCGGCGGTGGAGGATCGGCTTGGCTAAGATCTCTGTCGCCGAGGCCGCGGCACAGGCGGCAGCGGACAAGGAGGCGGCAGCTTTGGCTGTCGCCGAAGAGGCGAAGAAGAAGGCTGCCGAGCTTGAGGCAGAAGTGGGTCGGCTAAAGACCCAAGTTGCCGGAGTGGTAGCTGGACAGGGAGGCGTGTTCCACACGTTGGTGGAAAGAGTCGTCCGGTCCACCCACTTTTCCCGGATGGCTGTTCAGCTGGTGAATGCCATGAGCACCCCAGTTGTCTCAGCGGTGATTGACGATATCGCCAAGGACATCCCGGACTTGGACAAAACCAAGTACGGGTATGCTACCATGACGGAGGAGGAGATACTGCGTGACTTCTCCGAGGTGCTTTTGGAGTACACCTCCTCAATTCCGGTTGTCGAGCAGCTCTCCGCGCAGAGGAGTCCACTCAATGAAGATGTCATTCGGCGATGTCCCGTTGACAGGTACGAACTCCTGGAGACGGTCATTGCCGACCTGCTGAAGATGCCGGTTGGGGAGGGGACCACTGAGGAGCCAGCTCGCGATGACCCAAAGGAGCCCGAAGCCGAATCAGAGGTCGGCCTAGAAGGAGAAATTGTGATGGAGTCAACTGACTTTTTCACGATTTTTTGGCTTCTTTCCCTGTCCCTCTTTTTTTTTGTAGCCTTGTACTTCATCACCATTAGGGTGGCATTTCATTTGCCGTGTTCGGCTATAAATAAAAAGACTTTTTGTTGAGACTTGCTTGTATTTATTCTTTGTAGTCTGCTCCTGATTTTTTCGATGCTTCTCACTACGTGATCCGAGCTTCGCCGAGCTGTAGAAGTAGCCGAGCTCAATGCTTCGAACTGGAAGAAGCAAGTCGATAACGTCAAGGTCGAGGCTGAAGTGAAGCTTCGAACTGCTCAGGAAAAACTTGATGAAGTGCATACGAAGTATCTGGAGCTCGATGACAAGTACCAGCAAGCTTTGGATGATATCAAAACTTGCAAGGAGATTGTCGCGGAGCATACGGAGTACGAGGCTATTATTCACCGAGCTGGAGGATCCACCATTTCTGAAACCTACAGTAAAGTCAAAGAACTTCAGGCTCGGTGCCGAAGCTATAGGGATTAATATGGAAAGGATTCCTGGCAGGTTCGGGATGAATTTGAAGAACTGATCCTTGTGGCAAGCATCTACGAGTCAGTCCTTGATCGCTTTCCGAAATTGAAGCGACGTATTTTGTCAGAGGCTGAGTTTTCGACTTCGGTCACCCCTGGTTCGGATCCGGGGTTACTTGACCGTACTTCCAGAGAATTCTTGGAAGGGGAATCTTCGAGGTCTGTCGACCCTAATCCTAGGATTGTCACACGCCATTCTCGAGAATTTTACAGTCAAGAACGGCGGTTGGCATCTGGATGAGGTCGGGGTCGAGCTAGCCAAAGTGTTCGAGGTAGAGGTCGAAGTTCGGCTCCTGGACGAGGTAGAGGCAGGCTTAGTGTAGACAATATCTTGAACTTTAATTCTGACAGGGATTTTGCTAGAGATTGGCTCAGTTTTAGTCAGCCAAAACCTCCGGGTTCCTCGTCTTCTTAATGTAATATTTGTACTTTTTTTTCATTTAAATAAAACGGAAATTTTTGCACACTTATTTAAGCTTTTCATCCCCGTCTTTAACTAAGGTAGATTCCCTTATTTTAAACGAAGGCAGCTTTCATGTAGCCACTTCGTCGAGTGACGAAGTTTAGGCTTTTCAGGTAGCCACTTCGTCGGGTGACGAAGTTTAGGCTTTCAGTTAGCCACTTTGTCCGAAGACGAAGTTAAGGCTTTCAGTTAGCCACTTCGTCGGGTGACGAAGTTTAGGCTTTCAGCTAGCCACTTCGTCCGAAGACGAAGTTAAGGCTTTCAGGTTCCTTATTTGTCAAATTTATCGATATGGGTGGTCCCCTTACGCGCGTTTAAGTGTTACTCCGAAGTGGAGTTTATTTGTATTATCCTCGTCAGGATTTTAAAATCGAGATACTCGATATAAACGAGAGAGAGATGTGCAAAATGTATGCAAAAGATTTAAGAAAGTAAATGAAAAATTAAAATTTAATTGAATGAAGTTAAAATAAGACAAAACTTAACAAGACGACCCGACTCTTACAACCTAAATGAACTTGAACATTATTCTCCGTTTATACAAAGTATCTCTTTAAGTGAGTAATGTGTCATGTACGGGGTATGGGCTCACCGGATAAGTGGGCGAGCTTGTACAACCCTTTTCCGAGGACTTCTTGAACTCGGAATGGTCCTTCCCAGGTGGCTTCTAATTTGCCGAGCTTCTCCGCCTTACTGACGTCGTTATTCCGAAGTCCGAAGTCGCCTACTTGGAGCTGCTGATGCTTAACTCGGTTATTATAATACCGAGCTACTTGCTGTTTGTATCGAGCTTCTTGTATGTAGGCTTGTTCTCATTTTTCTTCTAACAAATCCAAGTTAGTTCGAAGTCTCTCTTCGTTGTCTTGGGCTGCGAAGTTGAGCGTTCGGGGGCTCGGCAAACCGATTTCTACCGGGATCACCGCTTCGGTTCCATACACCAGGCCATATGGTGTTTCACCGTGTGATGTTCGGGGGGTGGTTCGATACGACCACAGGACTTGGGGTAAGTTCGCTGCCCAATCTCCTTTGGCCTTATCGAGTCGGGTTTTTAACCCTTTGACTATCGTTCGGTTCGTAACCTCGGTTTGACCATTCGCTTGGGGATGGGCTACCGAGGTGAACTTTTGTTGAATGTGGAGTTCGTCACACCATTCTCTGAACGTCCTGTCTGTGAACTGGGTTCCGTTATCTGAGACGAGGACGTGAGGTATGCCGAAGTGACAAACTATGTTCTTCCAAATGAAGTTTAGGGCGTTTTTACTTGGTATCCGCGCCAGTGGTTCGGCTTCGACCCACTTTGTAAAGTAGTCGATAGCTACAATGAGGAACTGTAGTTGGCCGGGAGCTTTTTCGAACGGGCCGACGATGTCTATTCCCCACTGCATGAACGGCCAAGGGCTTTGCATGCTGGCCAGTTCGGTCTGTGGCAACCTCGGAACCGTCGCATGGATTTGGCACTTCGAACATTATTTGACGAGGTCGATGGCGTCTTGGAACATAGTAGGCCAATAGTACCCCTACCTCATGATCTTTTTGGACAGGGCGCGGGCTCCGATGTGACTGCCACATGAGCCTTCATGGACTTCGCGCAGTGCGTAGTTCGCTTGGTTGGGCCCCACATATCTTAGGAGAAGTTGGAGGTAGGACTTTCTATACAGCACTCCCTGTTCCAGGACGTACTTGGTGGATTTAGCTAGGAGCTTCCTAGCCTCGACCTTATCGGCTGGGAGTTTGTCTTCTCCTAAGTAGTTGCGAAGTGGAGTCATCCAGTTCGGTCCATCTTCAGTTACTACGTTAACTTCGGCTTCATCAATGCTTCGGAGCTGTACTTCTTCCACCGGAGAGGTCGTTGAAGATGACGCGAGCTTGCTTAGTGCGTCAGCTCGGCCATTATCTCCTCTTGGGATCCGTACCAACTCAAAGTATGAGAAGCTTTGTTGTAGGCATTTGGCCGTATGGAGGTATTTTTTCATTCGTTCACCCTTGGCCTCGTACTTGCCTAGCATATGGCTCACTACGACTTGAGAATCGATGTGAACTTGAATGGCTTGTACTTGGAGAGCTTGGGCTAGACGAAGTCCAGCGATTATAGCTTCATACTCCACTTCGTTATTTGTGGTCGGGAAGTTGAACCGGAGCGCATAGGTGGTCTCTTTTCCTTCCGGGCTAATGAGTAAAACCCCGGTTCCGCTTCCTTTGTTGCCTGATGCCCCATCCACGTAGACCTTCCAACAGTCTTGCGGCGGTAGCTTCGGTGCTTCGGCCTTTGATTTATCCTCAGTAGGTTCGGCGGACTGCTGCGCGTCCGTGAACTTGGCTTCTACTAGGAAATCGGCCAAGGCTTGCCCTTTGATGGCTTGGCGAGGTACAAAGGAAATTGCGTGCTCGCCGAGTTCTACAGCCATTTAGCGATTCGCCCGGATGCTTCTGGTTTTGTAAGCACTTGCCGAAGTGGGAGGTCGGTCAGTACTTGTATTGGATGTGCGTGGAAGTACGGTCGAAGTCTTCTTGCTGCATTCACCAATGCAAGTGCGACCTTTTCCAAATGTTGATACCCTCGTCTCCGGCCCTTTTAGGGCTCGGCTTATGAAATAGACGGGTAGCTGACGACGTTTTTCTTCTCGCACCAGGATTGCACTGATTGCCTCGTCTGAAGCGGCGAGGTATAGGGAGAGGACCTCGCCCTCTTTTGGTACAGATAACGTAGGGAGGTTTGCGAGGTACTTCTTCAAGCTGTCGAAAGCTTTCCTGTGCTCGTCATTCCATTCGAAGTTCGGCGCCTTCTTTAGTATCTTGAAGAACAAGAGTTGTTTTTCGGCGGCCTTAGATAGGAAACGACTTAGGGCGGCTAGACAGCCCGTCAGTTTGTGCACGTCATGGATTGACTTCGGCACTTGCATTTCTTGGATGGCTCGGACTTTTGATGGGTTAGCCTTTAGACCTTCGCGTGAAACCCAACACCCTAGAAATTTTTCAGATCGGACCATAAAAGTGCACTTTTCTGGGTTTAATTTTAGATTCACTTCACGAAGTAGGCTAAAAACAACTTTAAGGTCGTCTACACAAGTGGCGATTTCCTTGCTTTTTACGACTATATCGTCTACATACACTTCGACAATTCTACCGATGTGGTCTTCAAATATCTTGTCGACCATCCTTTGGTATGTAGCTCCAGCGTTTTTCAGTCCGAAGGGCATCTTTTTATATGCATAGATGCCAAAGTCCGTGACGAAGGCGGTCTTCGGCGCATCCTCGGTGTTCATGAGGACTTGGTGGTATCCCTTGTATAGGTCCAAGAAGCTGAACATCTTGTGGCCAACAAGAGCTTCGACCTTCTTGTCAACGTTGGGGAAGGGGTAGCAGTCTTTTGGGCAGTGCTTATTGAGATCGGTGTAATCAATACACATCCGCCACCCGCCTCATTGCTTTTTCACCATCACGGGGTTGGCCAACCAGGTCGGATATTTCACTTCGAATAAAATATCGGCCTTTTGCAGTTGGCGAACCTCGTCATGGATCACTTGATTTCTTTCGGCTGTGAAGGCTCACTGCTTCTGCCAAACTGGTTTCACCTCGGGATCGATGTTGAGGTGATGAGTGATGACGCTTGGTGCCACCCCGGTCATGTCTAGCGGCGACCAAGCGAAGACATCTCTGTATTCCCGAAGTAGCCGGATAATTTGACTTCGGAGCCCGTTCTATCTGACGAACCCTACTTTGACGACCTTGGTAGGGTCATCTTCGTATAATGCGACGTCTTCGACCGGCTCGGCGGATGGAGGTGACGTCGGCCCCATCTATTCGGGGTTCTGTAGTTGCTATGCTTGGGGGTGCTGATTCCCAGCACCTCGGAGTGCGACCTGCATGCACTCCTTAGCCTGTAGCTGGTTTCCCCGAAGCGTGATCACTCCATTTTAGACGGAATTTTGATCGTCAGGTGGTAGGCCGAGCAGATCGCCTTCGTCTTCATTAGCCAATCTCTTCCTAAGATGATGTTATAGGGAGAGCTGGCTTTTACGACGAAGAAGTGGATTATCTTCGTAGTGGATAACGAGCTTTTTCCAACTGTCACGGGCAGTGAAATAATGCCTTCCGTCATCGTCTCTTGTTGTGTGAAGTTCTTTAGCGATATGGGTGCCGGCCTTAGACGTGTTTCTTCGATATCGAGCTTATCGAAGCAGTCTTTGAAAAGCACACTCACAGATGCTCCACTATCAATAAATATGCGGTGAACCAATTTGTTGGCTACCATGGCCTCGATTATGGTGGCATCTTGATGAGGTACGGCATGGGGGACTGGGTCATCGCCGGAAAAGGTGACGACCTCATCCTTCTTGAACCTTTTCTGGGCAGGTTTTCCCGCTGCTGACTTCGGGCCTCGGCTTTCAACGATGACTTCGTTGCGCCTTCGGGCAGTCCGGTGATAGCGGTGATGACTGCATCATATTGAGGCTGGTCTTCATCTCCATCCTCGTCATCGTGCTTCGGCCTCTTGTCGTGATGGGGGGCACAATTTTGCCTCCCTTATTTTTCTTCCTTTTGCCCTTCCCTTGAGGTCGGGTCCCTTGCTGGTTGCGACTTTGGTACAGTTTAAGGGTACCGTCGCGTACCATGTGCTCGATGTCCGAGGCGAGGTCCCTGCAGTCCTCGGTTTCATGACCGTAGTCATTATGGAACTTGCAGTATTTCTCCTTGGATCGGCGTTTCGATCCACCTCGGGACAAGGGCGGCAGCTTCTCGAACAGGTTCGCATGAAGCTCATATATTTCGGCCCTGGACTTTGTCAGCGGTGTGTACTGAATTCGGTCTTGGTTGGGCCGAGGTCCTAGGCGGGACTCGAGGGGTCCCCGCTATAACCTTTCGAGGGCACTTCGGCGACCTTGCCCGTGGTCGGTGCGCTCCTCTTTCTTCCTCTTATCGTTATTTTCGGGCCGATCTGCTGCCCGCTTTTTCGATCGGCCTCATCCGCCTCCGCGAATGTATCAGCAATCCTCCATAGCTGCCTGGAGGTCATTGGGCGTGCCTTTACGAGCTCTCTGAAGAGAGTTCCGGACTGAATGGCGTTTTAGAATGCCGAGATAAGCACATCGTCGGAGAGACGATCGACTTTAAGGCTCTCGTTATAAAAACAGGCCAGGAAGTCGCTGATCGTTTCTCCTCGCCCCTGCCTTAAGGTTAGGAGCTGGGCTGGGCTGATCTTCGCCTCGGCTTTTTGAAAGAAGCGACGCTCAAAGGCGTCGAGTAGGTCGGCATACGACCCTATGCTGCCATTAGGCAGGCTATCGAACCAGCTTCTAGCGTTGTCCACTAGCAGCTCGGGGAAGACTTTACACATGTAAATATCTTCGGCAAGTCCTTGGTTCATCATGTTGTACTGGAACCGGGATAGGAAGTTGCTGGGGTCTTGTGACCCGTTGTAGGGCGGGATAGAAGGTACTCTATACGTCGACGGGAGGGGAGTATAGAGTATCCTATTGGTGAATGGAGTGGAGATTCGACCATAGACGGTGAATCTTCCCTGGTAAGGGTTTCCTTCGTCACGCTGAGGTGGAACGGAGTTTTGACGAGGTGATGTCGAACCACGCTGCGGTGAAGCGCGGCCGTTGTTCCCATGGCGATTATTGTTCTGTCGCCTTCGGGGAAGTTCGGCGATCCTATCTCCAACGATCTGGAGACTTGGGGATCGCCGTTGTGACGGTTCGACTCCGTCCTCTCCACGTTGACTCTGTTGTCGATGTTGATCGACGAACTTGCGGAAGTCTTGTTCGTGGAGGTCCAAGTACGCCTTCAGTGCATCTCCAAGCTCGGGTTGGAGTGCGGCGTTGTCACTTCGGCGTCCACCCCGACTTGGCTCGCCGCGGCTAGTTGAATCCCCGGACTGGCTCGATGTGACATCCTCTAGGTGGCCTTCAGGAGTTTGATCGGTTATGGACTGCTTGCCAGGTCATCTTCTAGAGGCAGTTTGACTTGTGTCGGCTTCCTCCTTGTTGGCCGGTATGTGAGGTGGATTCGTGGACTGGTCAGCCCGGTTCTGCTTCGCCTTGGCAGTAGCGGCGGCAGCAGCAGTGGTGGTGGAGCGGGTTTGTTTCACCATCGTATCTTCACTCAAAAACTCTGATCGGTTTCACAAAAATTTCTTTCCATAGACAGCGCCAGTGATCGATCGTGGATTTTAGAGTGTTTATGCGATAGTAAGATTTGCAGAAAAGTAAGAACACAAGAGTTTACGTGGTTCGATCTTTTGGTTAGATCTACGTCCACGGAGAAAGGAGTTTATATTAATACTCTCGAGTTTTACAGAATGTCCTCCTCAATCTATCCTAGTATCACTATTTATAGGCGCTCAGCAGCAGTTACAGCCGAGGTCGTGGCAGTTACAACCGAGGTCGTGGGGTGCCACGTCAGCAGACGTGGGTTAGAGATCGTGGGTTGAAGATCATGGGTCGGCCGAGCTTCTATGCTCTTGGGCTGTACTGCTGGATTGGGCCGATGTGTCTTCTGGGCCTTTCAGTGGGCCGGGCTCATCTAGGCCGAGCTTATTTGCCGAGGTCCAATTATATTGGGCTGGTGCTTGGGCCTAGTAGCTGGGCCATATCCTATCAACAAGTATCGTTGATTTTTAATTTACATAACTATGTCTAACAACCAAATGTTATGATAATTTATGCATATTAAATATGCATTAAATGAACACATACTCTCATTTTTATTGTAGAGAGTTTTCATGAAAGTTTCTTATGATATTTCGCGAAAATGTCTTAGGAGTCAAGGGGTTGGTTCGAACATTCTTAGGAGTGACTTTGTCCAATTTGTTGGGCTTTGCTCCTGATCATTATTTGACAATATATTTGTTAGAGCATTTGGAATGCTAGAAATGCTTTTATTTTAAAGGGTTACTCCAGATGTGGATTATGTTGTGAATGGAATCGAATTTTGATTGTGGAAGTGGATTCAATCATTTTTCTCTTCTTTTGTTGGGGTGTCTTTTCATGATTGGTACTCCGATCCCTTTTTGTATTCTCCATCATCTCTTAAATGATGTTTTGTTGTGTTTGTTGTGTTGTAAATCTATTGTAAGGTATTTGAGTTCTCCTTGTAGTGGTTGTGTTAATGTTTATTTGACTTTACAAAAATAGAAGCGGAAGAAAATAAAAGGGCAAGGAAAAAAATCATCTCAACTCAAGTGGGAAAAAAAAAAAATCAAATGCGAAGTTGAAGCTTAATGAAGAGCCAAGAAAGGGACAAAAGAAGGATATAAAAAAAAAAGTTTGAACATATTCTAAGCGGTGATTAATGTGCTGGACATATTTTTGTCAAAAGCAAAAAGAATAAAAGGTGTTGAACTTTTATCAAAATCAAACAAGAAAAGATTTAATGCAAATAAATATACACATTTGAATCTTTTAGACATGTAATGAAAGAGTATAAGTTTCTTTATAATTCTCTTTTCTAAAACAAGACTATTTATTTTTTCAATTTCTTTAAATTAAATTTATTATTCATATCAAGTTTGAGTAATACTTATTTTTATTTATAATTCATAATATACTAAGTAAAACAATAATAATAATAATAATAATAATAATAATATAATTGAATTTACGTGCAACACACGTGATCTCTGCTAGTATATTTTAAATATATGATGGTTTTTTAGGAGCAACTATAATTTTCGTTCAAATATTCATACCTTTTCAATTTTAACTCGAGTTAGTCAATGGAGAATATGTAATCTACTTTCTCAATTTATCTATAATTATTTAAATAGGACGTATATATTTGAAAGTCTTCTAGATATAATCAAACATATGATTTACGTTTTTAATATAGTTATCATAGAATAATATTAAAACTCATTAAATAGTTAATCCTAAGCTCAAGGGAACCTTATTTTAAATAATGGGACAAAATGTAAAATAGTCATTTAAGATAGTGGATGAAAAAAACTAGCCACTAACTTAAAAATATATAAAAAATAGCCACTTTTACATGATAAGACAAAAATACCCTTAATGAGATCGATCGATCCTAACACACGGGATCGATCGAGCCCAATGCACTAAAGATTGATCGAGCCCTTGAGCCCAACACACTAAGGATCGATCGAGCCCTTGACCCCAACACACTAAGGCTCGATCGATCCCGACACATGAGATCGATCGAGCCCATTCGATCCGAACACACTAAGGATCGATCAATCCTATTTCAAGATCGATCGCGCCCAACAACAGACTGGGGTCGATAGAGCCCATTCATGCAGTCCCAAGTGCTCCACTTTTTTTTTTCTTCTTTCAGGCATTTCTTCGAACATCTTCGCGGCGTTATACCTTAGTTGCTAGTGATGCAGAAGATGTGCTGCGATTCTGCGAACAAGGCTTGAAGGAGTGAATGGGCGTTCTCCTGTTCGTACCTCATCCCATTCGTGCCCCATCAAAGTATGTCGCAACTGATATGTGGAGTCGACCGTGGTTGTCGTAGGTTGTAGGCACGATGGCGGCAACCGGAGTAAAGGTAGAATGCAGCCAAATTAGAACGAGCTCGTATAGGATCGAATAGATCTCGTTCGATCCAAACGGCTCCTTGAATGTCAGCATGGCAGGAGAGAGAGAGAAGGGGGCTGCATCGCCGAAGTACGCATCGTCGACACCGGACGCTGGCTTGAATGTCGGCATGGCAGGAGAGAGAGAGAAGGGGGCTGCATCGCCGGAGTACGCATCGTCGACACCGGACGCTGGTTGCGAGGGGAAGCATGATGGCTAAGTTGGTGGGCTGGCGCAGTGAGGAAGAAATGGGTGGAAGAGAGAAAGAGAGGAGAAAGAATCGTGATTATTGATGATGAATATACAGACGAGCTTGATGAAGAAATGGGGGAGAAGAGAGGAAAATAATAAATTCAAATATTAAGGGTAAAAATGTCAAAGTGACTAGTTTTTTTCTTTTCTTAACTTAGGTGGCTATTTGTACCATTATCACTTAAATAATTCAGTAATAAAGTATTGATCTATCATTCGGCGCAATGGTCACCTACGTTTTTCCAATATAGAGTTGTTTTGAATTTCCTTAATTCTATATACTCGATCCTTTTGTTTAAGCTGAGTATTTGCTTTTATTTTATTTGCACAAATTTTAATAAATAGTAAATGAGTGATGTTAGTGGAAAAATGAATCTATAATAATGTGAGTAGAGTGTGTGCGTGTGTTGTATTAGCGGTAGAGGTTAAAAGTCTGGGACTAAAGGTCGCGAGTTCGAGTTCTCCTTGGCGCGATCTTAAAATTTGTTAGATAAAAAAAATGTGAACAGAGTAGTGTGCAAAAACGGAATGTGTATACTTTGATAAAATAGACCGAAAAAAGAAATAGCGAATATTCAAACGAAACAAGAACAAGTTAATATGATGGATATTTTGTTACATTAGATAAATATCACTTATATATTTTCGATCACATGATAAGTTTGTATTTTCCTATATAATTGAAAGAGTAATGCTACAAAGATATTAAACAAAAAAAAAAACCAAAACTATAAATACTATATTTCCTAGTTCACAAATCTCACATAATTTTATTCAATAAATAAAATATTTAGGTTCATCATTAAATAAAACAATTGGGTAAAATATCGAATAATAATCAAAATAATTTATTTTTTTGAATATAGAAATAAAAATTGAAAGAGCTGAAAGTGGAGATCTCTTCTACTTTTTTTTTTTTTTTCTTTCTGTGGAGAGAATCCCGCTTTTGGGCTATGTGCATTCGGGATAATAGCCTAAGAGCATCTCCAGCGCAACGGGGACAAGGGGCTCGAGCCAACCGTCAAGCCCCTCTCGCGAGCCCTCCGCGCGCTAGTGAACTCCTAAGGGAGTGAGCCCGGTGCGCATATCCGAGCCCGGCGGGCCTCCCTCATGCATCACGGATGAAGTTATTGTAATTTTTTTATTATTATTTACTTAAAAATGCCTTTTTAGCAAAAAAAGGTTAAAAATTATATTAAAAAATTCAAATGTTGGCCTCCAACGGCCACATCTCCAATTTTTCCATATAAATTAATACCTCCACCTACATAATTTCTACACAATTCTCAAACAAATGGAAGAAGATGAATATTTTCCTGAACGCAGTCGGCCGATCGGGAACAAAAAACAAAGGTCCAAGCTCGAAATAAAGGAAAAGACAAACAAGCCGAGGAGACGATCGATTTGGAAGCTGTTCCGAAGCGCAGTTTCTGCAATCAAATGCCAATGTTAATCAGACATACTTATCTTTGACACAGAAGAAAGCGCACGTCTTGGAGAAGAGGGCCCAAACCTATAAGAGCAAGATTATAACTTCGTATAGCAAGTTGCTCGCAACAGATACGAGCAACATGTCACCGGAACAGTTGGAGCACCATGAGTTTCTCATAGCTAAAATATGGAGCATGATCGAACAATAGTTGTATTTCTTATTGTAAGTTTTTTTTAACTTTAATTGTTGTGTTTCATTTCAATTTAACAATAAAAAATCCAAAAAAATTGTTATTTTTTAATTGAAAATACAATTAATTAAATAAATATAATCGAAACGAAAATCAAATTAAAAAACAAATCAAAAATCGAATAAAAAGAGTTAAAAATAATACGCTAGAGATGCTCTAAGGGCTCGTTTGGTTGGCAGGAAAGTAATGTTGTCGGGGAAAATGATTCGAAGGAATGTGATTCTGGAAAAATAAAATAGGAAACAAAGTTGTTATGGAATATGATTCTGAGGAAAATGAATTCTAACTAATCACAATCCAGTGTTTGGATATTATCAACAAAATTGTCTAGATTCTAATATGAAATCAAGTTATCGTTTACATTGAAAAATATCAATTTCATAGAATCAAAATTCATTATTATTATTATTATTATTTATTTATTTATTTTTTGTTTTTTTATTTTTATTACTATTATTTTTTGTTTATTATTATTATTTTTTAATTTTGTTTTTGTTTTTGGTTATTATTATTATTATTATTATTATTATTATTATTATTATTATTATTTATTATCAAGGAAAAAGAATACCTACGTTGGAGTTAGGGATGACAATGGGCCGGATCTGGGCCGGATCTTGTTTGGTCCAGATCCAGATCCGGAATTTTAACCCGAGGTCCAAATCCGGCCCAAATCCATAGGGCCAAAAAAAATCGAATCCAAATCTAGATCCATTGGATCTGGCGGATCTCGGGTCTAGACCCAGATCCGTAGTTATCACCTAAAAATATCTTAGAAAATGAACGAAAAAAATAAAAATAAAAATTCAACCATAAATGAATTGATTTGCACAAAAATAAATAATTTTTACACACTACCTGTCAAGAATTTTCCACACCAATGATCTACTTGCTAATAAAAAGTTTCATTCACTTAAACATATTGAAAAAAACATGAAACATATCCATATTTTAGGTATCGAACTTTCAGATTAAAAATAGATTTATTAGGGTATGAGATTTAAATAGAATAACTAAGTAGATATAAATATTTATTAGTAGAATATTATAAAATAATATATATAATAAATTATCCGGTCCATGGGCTGATCTGGACCAGATCTGGATCTCAAAAATAAAATTCCAGATCCAGATCCGAAAATTAAAAGTGAAATCCGAATCCGGCCCGGATCTATCGGGTCCAAAATTTAGCACTCCAGATCCTAAAGAATGGATCTGGACTCCCGGATCTGGACCGGGTCCAGGATCCACTGCCATCCCTAGTTGGAGTAGGGAATAAAAATCCTTAATTTTGAACTAACTTCTTTGATGTCAGGATTCTTATTACTTTTCTTTTAATGGACGGTCCAAAAAAGTTCGAAATTAAAGAGGGGGAGTCCAATTCGTCTCCCGCCCATCTGTCATCAATGTAGCATTCCCTCACCTTAAAATCCCTAAAATTTTATCAGTGAGAGGAGAATTTAACCTCGACTTCCCCCTAATTCAACCATCCGACTTGCCGACTCAAACCCTAAAATTTTATCAGAAGATGATGACAACAGTGAGAGAAGACTCTAAGCTCGACTCCCCCTAATTCAACCCAAAAGATTAGCCCATTCAAGCTCATTTTATCCTCGATCTGCTCTTTCTTATACTGCTTCAGGTTGGTGAATTATTGATTACGGTTTAAAAGATTGGGTTTTTTCCAGTTTATTGTTGGCTTATGTTGGAATTTTGTGAATTGGTCTCAAGTAGTGTTTCTACGTGCACATAATTTAGGGTTTTTTTCTTCTTTTCTTTTTATGTAGTTATCAAAGCTCAATGAAGATAAAATAAACTAGTTTAATCTTATCAAACTCCTAATTATATGATGGCGGCTTAAGATGGAGTCTTGCATAAGATGGATTCGATTCATTCGAGAATTTTTGTGCAGATATTTTGAGTTCAGTAATTTATTAAGAAAGATTTGAGTATGTGTAGAGATTTGAGATTTGAGTTTGAAGAGTATTGAGAAAAGATGTGAGTAAAGGCTGCGTTTTTGTTGATTTTGCACCAATTGTTTATGGCATATAAAACATTCTGCACCAGTTATTTAGGGTACA